>JAJOZX010001762.1:0-600000 GCA_023014485.1 Bathynomus jamesi | reverse complement strand
TTTCTGCTATGTACCTTTTTGCGTGTGTAAATAGCACATCCTCCTTTACGTCTCACTGTTCTGTCGGCTCGGAGGATGTTATAGTTGTCAATTTGTGTTTCTTTTTTGTCAATACAGGACTCACAATTTTCACAGTCCGCCTGGCAGTCCTTTAGATGAGTTTCCGTGAGGCATGCAAAGTCTGCTCCGGCTTCTTGCATGAGTCCTTTCAGGTATGCAACTTTGTTCGTGGACTGGTTTGATTTAAGGCCCTGTATACACCGTATATATGAAAAATTATTTCACGAAAGTAACACATGAAAAATATTTATGATGAATAAAACCATGAAGGGAAAAGAAACACTTTGTGTTTCTTTTCCCTTCGTGGTTTTATTCATCATATATATATATATCCCCGAATTGTTCATTCTGACAAAGGTCAAGCTTTTCACTCCATCTTAGACCTACAGTTTAACGTGGAATCCGAACCACACCCCATCAGCAGCCCAGTGTCTTAACCACTAGGCCACCTAGGGTACCCATTTATCTACCAACCACTTTCTTTATTGTGTGGAAGGATGAACAGCTGGGTTTTGCTGCACACTGGCTGCTGTCAGGTCTCGAACCTGGGGCTGATGGATTTGGCATCAGTGACGCTAACCACTACGCCACTGAGGTGCATATATATATATATATATAATAATATTATATATATATATATATATATATAATATATATATATAATATATATATATATATATTATATATATATATATATATATACAGGGTGGGCGGAAAGTAGCTCCCTATTTTGGATTGGTAAAAAAATATGTATATTATCCATTTATTTCAGAAGAAATAATATGAAAAGGTAGGCATACATGGTAGGTTTTCTCTAAAATTCAATGTGGGCTCCAACTCTTTCCACCAGCTTCTGGAGCCGCCCAGGAATGGCGTCCACTGACTTTAGCAGGAACTCCAGCGGGATGGAGGACATGACTTCCCGAATTCGGTCCTCCAGTTCTTCCAATGTCCTCGGTTTGGTGCGGTAGACTTCTTCCTTTACCCACCCCCAAAGAAAGAAGTCGCACGGTGTCAAGTCGGGGCTCCTGGCTGGTCATTGATGTGGACCACGACGACCCATCTAACGCCCAGGGAAGTGGGCATCCAGCCACTCACGGACAACAAGAGCGAAGTGCGGAGGGGCGCTATCTTGCATAAATATCAGATCGTCGATGTTCTCCCATGTGCTGACAACCGGCCAGACCTCGTTTCGCAACATAGCAAGGTACCGCTCAGCATTCATGGTGTTGCGCAGAAGGAACGGGCCCACAACCTGATCTGAGGTCATACCACACCACACCGTTACACTGAACCGATTCTGCCGTTTTTCAGCGGTAACCGTGCGACTTCTTTTGGGGTGGGTAAAGGAAGAAGTCTACCGCACCAAACCGAGGACATTGGAAGAACTGGAGGACCGAATTCGGGAAGTCATGTCCTCCATCCCGCCGGAGTTCCTGCTAAAGTCAGTGGACGCCATTCCTGGGCGGCTCCAGAAGCTGGTGGAAAGAGTTGGAGCCCACATTGAATTTTAGAGAAAACCTACCATGTATGCCTACCTTTTCATATTATTTCTTCTGAAATAAATGGATAATATACGTATTTTTTTACCAATCCAAAATAGGGAGCTACTTTCCGCCCACCCTGTATATATATATATAATATATATATATAATATATATATATATATATATATATATATATATATATATATATATATATATGACTATTGTTTGCCTAATAATAGTATTTCTAATGTTTTAAATAACTAGCTATATTCACTTAAAATACTATTTGAATCATGAGTAATGTGTCTAGGGGCAGAAGGGCCAGGTGTTCCTTATATCCAGCATGTGCCACTTTCCGGTGGTTGGTTAGTCTGTTACACTGAAGATTGGAAACCTTATTATATGCATGCAGAATATTCTTGTTTTTACAACAGCTATAAAAAAAAAATTTATTGAAACTGAAGAAACTCCCTCCCCACGCCCATCCATATCCCTAAATTTTTTATTAGCAATACTAATTATGCCCGTAATTAATGTGGGAAAAGTTTATTTTTGTCAGCCAGCTGAAGGTTCAGGCAAATAATGTTAGGTTTAACATTGTCGTCAAATGTTGTAAATTTGTACTAAATATTGATAGGCTATTTCACATATGGTGGTATCATTTTAGATTTAGATTTTCTGAAAGATCATGTAGTGTAGTTGCTGTCTACAAATTATTATTATTATTATTATTATTATTATTATAATTGAAGCCGACATTTCTTACGATTTGAACTTGTCAGGTTTTTAAAACTGATTTTTTTTTTTTTTAAGATGGAGGTAATTAAGAGCAAATTATATTAGAACCATTAACCTACCTTTTTTAATTGTTACTTCGGATGAAAGTATTTTTTAGTGTGGATCGTATGCTTAGATTTTTTAAAAGCTAAAGCTGACAAATGCAAAAAACTTCACTTTTTTACGTGAAGGTCAAAATATGAGAATAAAAACCCACTCTAATAGACAGAGTTTATTTCCACGACAGTTTCGACGCCCACTGGCATCCTCCTCGGGTGGATACATTATTTTTTTGCAGTTTAATCCTTTTTATCTTAGATTTTAGGGTTCTCTCTCTCTCTCTCTCTCCCTCTCTCTCTGATAAGGTACCTCACCGCCGGCTAATGGCGAAAGTGCGCGCGCTGGGTATCGGTGGGGAAATAGGTAGGTGGATTGAAAACTGGTTGAGGAATAGGCGGCAGAGGGTGGTAATTAAAGGGGCTAGTTCGGGTTGGGCCTTGGTCACTAGTGGGGTTCCTCAGGGTTCCGTTTTGGGGCCACTGTTGTTTACCATTTACATAAATGATATCGACGGTGGCATCGTCAGTCGGATCGCCAAATTCGCTGATGACACCAAGCTTGGGGCCAATGTTGGGACGCCCGAAGCGATCGAGGAACTGCGTGCGGACCTAGGTAGGATAGGAGAGTGGTCCGAAAAATGGCAAATGCCGTTTAACTTGGGTAAATGCAAAGTGATGCACATTGGCTACGCCAATCCCAAGTCAGACTACTCGATGTTGGGCAGTAATATCGAGGTGACTGATTTAGAAAAGGACTTGGGTGTGCTAATTAGCAGCGACCTTAAGTTTACGAAACAGGGTGTAGAGGTGGAAAAGAAAGCCCAGAAACTATTGGGTTATATCAGGAGGCAATTTCAGTTTCGGAACAAGGAGATTGTGCTCTCACTGTACAATTCCCTTGTTCGGCCATACCTGGAGTATGCTGTGCAGTTCTGGTCACCCACCCTCAGGAAAGATATTGAGAGGCTGGAGCGAGTGCAGGCGAGGGCCACAAAGTTAATCCCTTCCGTTAGGCATATGGGCTACAATCGACGGTTACGCGCCCTGAACTTGTTTTCGCTTGAAACTCGGAGGCTGCGCGGTCAACTGATCGAGGTTTTCAAGCTCTTACGAGGGTTCAACGATGTCGATTTTAGAAGTATGTTTAGTTTAAATGATAACCCAACTCGCAACAATGGTTGGAAGTTGGATTTGAAACGGTTTAGGACTAGTGTGTGTGTGGGAATTACTTTACGTATAAGATCTGTGACACATGGAACAGGTTACCTTCGGAAGTTGTGAACAGTTCCTCTGTGGATCAGTTCAAGAAAAGGTTAGACGAAATCTTGCACACTATTTGAGTGTGTAAAGACATTTAGGACCTTAGTCTGCGGAAATTTCTTTTCCTATAAAATAGTTAATATCTGGAACCAACTTCCCTCAGAGGTTGTTTCCAGTCAAAGTGTAAATCTGTTTAAAAATAGGCTAGACAAAGTACTGAACACACTCATAGTTTAAGATTAAAACCTCAGAAAATTCTGCAGGAGTTCGCTTGCTCGGTGTCTCTGTGAGCAAGCTAAATATAGAGCTATTTATATATTCTCCACTTTCCTGTAAAATTTCCTTGGCTACTTTTCCAGGGTCAAGGTATTTTCTTCAACCTTTTTCCGTACCTGCCTCTGGCAGGGAGGGAGCGGAGGGTGGGGAGAGAGCCTTCTACTTTTCTATCCAGTTTTCTACTACTGCTAGGATAGTTGAAAGAAGGCAATTTCAGTTTTGGAACAAGGAGATTGTGCTCTCACTGTACAATTCCCTTGTTCGGCCATACCTGGAGTATGCTGTGCAGTTCTGGTCGCCCACCCTCAGGAAAGATATTGAGAGGCTGGAGCGAGTGCAGGCGAGGGCCACAAAGTTAATCCCTTCCATTAGGCATATGGGCTACAATCGACGGTTACGCGCATTGAACTTGTTTTCGCTTGAAACTCGGAGGCTGCGCGGTCAACTGATCGAGGTTTTCAAGCTCTTATGAGGGTTCAACGATGTCGATTTTAGAAGTATGTTTAGTTTAAATGGTAACCCAACTCGCAACAATGGTTGGAAGTTGGATTTGAAACGGTTTAGGACTAGTGTGTGTGGGAATTACTTTACGTATAAGATCTGTGACACATGGAACAGGTTACCTTCGGAAGTTGTGAACAGTTCCTCTGTGGATCAGTTCAAGAAAAAGTTAGACCAAATTTTGCACACTATTTGAGTGTGTAGAAAATTTTCCGTGGCACCTGTTGCCATTGGTACCTCCTCGGTATGGGCCGCAAGGCCTTTTGAGGTACTTCTTTTCCTCCTTGTAACTCTCATAAAGGGATATTTTAACTCAGAATTTTTTCTAATGTTGTATGCTGAAGAATACAGTATAAATTATTATTCTCTTCATTTATTTTACTTTGATTTAACTTTAATTTAACTTTAAATTTTAATATCAAATAACCTTTCATTTTTAATTCTGATATACATAGGCCCTAGGAACGTATTTCTGTTGAGTAATTTTATTAGTATTTAATACTTGGGATAGTATGTCCCAATGTACATCAAAGAGTTAAGTTAGCACTGATTTTGTATTTTAATATAAGAATACAAATTCAGAATTCAAATTCATTGTTAAAACTAGTGATGCAAACTGAGATCCTTGGACCAGGTCAGTTCAGAATCAAAATCTAATTATTTCACAGTTAAGTCACAAATTGTGCCAGAAATGTTATTCCAGCATTATTCATATTTCATATCAAAACAAACATAGTTTTGCTAAAATTCACACTATATATGGGTGAACCCCAGTTTGTGATTGGAATGTGTTCCTGGAAAATGGATTGCTACAGATTGTTAGGTGAAGAATCACAAATCAGGATCATTATAACATAGGTTCAATGGGGATACATTCCTGGGAGGTCTGAAGTTGGGGGTCCTGGGTTTTTTCCCCCCAACACTGACCCTAAAACATGCATTATATTAAAGAAATACCTACCCAAAAACGCGTGTTATATTAAAAGAACAAAGAAAAGTTAAAAAAGTCAGTCCAGTCATCATCAGGGCATTCAAATCCAGTTCAGAAGATTGGTCCAGTCATTATCAGGGTGTTAAATGGCAGTGATTGGCCCAAGGCACTAGAGGTGTGGGAGTCCCAAGGTGGATGGCTATGGTTCTGAGTGTGGCAATGGTGGCAGCTGTTTCCATATGGGCTTGAAGAAGGTGATGATGCTTGTCTGCTGTGCTTTCTTCCTCTTCACCAGGTAGATCTCCCTGTAGCCCTTGATGGCCTGTTCCACTTTTCCGCGCATATTGGCATTTCTCATGGAGTTGGGAAGATCATGCTCCTGTAACTTGTAAGATCAACATCACAGTCTTGAAGTGGCCAAAAGCATTGAGAAGTAGCCTAGGGAGGCGAAGGGGAGCACAGGTGGCTGGCTGTAAGCATGAGTTAGCATCTTTACCTTCATTGCATGCCAAATTCAAACTACCCAAGTAACATTTAATCGATTTTGGGTGATTAGATAATGGAGTGATTGCATTGAAACATTATTTTTTGTGGACTTTTCTGGGTTGGATGAGTAGATTGAAAAATTATTTTTTCAGATCAGATGATCATTCTAGTGGGAGACTTCAGACCTCAAAGTGCAGAATGTCGTTAATTTTTCCATATCATTATAGCGAAGAATCACAAACTGAAGCATCACAAACCAGGATTTACCTGTACTTGAAAAATTTGAAAACTAGTAGTCTGGACTGGACCATCTCTTTTGAAGTCTGATGCTGATATACACACAATTTTTAAGTTTCTATATGATGTATTCTTGAGATATACCATAGATATATTTCATGGTTCTCGAATAAAAAAAAAAATCACTATAGAGGTTTTCAGTTAGGCGTATTTGAATTTAAATAGGATCTTTGCTTAGAGCTAGGCTGACCATACGTACCGTTTTGAACGGGACAGTACTGTTTGTTTTATATTTCCTGGCCATCCCGTCGTTTTAATAAAAATGTCAATTTTGTCCCATTTATGTACTTACTTTTTCATGAATACAGAATATTACATAACCCCCGTCCCTTTTTTGCCATCCCAATGTCCCGTTTTTGTCTCAAGGAAATATGGTCAGCCTACTTAGAGCCGAATATTTATACAACCTTTGAATTTAACCCTTTAATGCCAATTATTGCCTTATGGCAACATGAGCTTGACACTTGATTTTGAGCCTTACAATCTGAATATTAGAGGTTACTTTGGCTTCAACAGGAAAAAATTTTAAAATAAAAATTTCATAATTCAGGCATGAAAGGGTTAATTAATTGGTGATAGATTGACTTGAATAATGTAGCACATTTTTGGACTGACTGATTTAATACTAAGCTCTTATTATTTATTACTTTTTTTTTAATAGCGAGTTATATTTATCATGGCTGTTGAAAAACTTAAGGCAAAATTGCTAAACAGACTCGTACCCATTTTATATTCCATGGGCCTTATTTTGGTAAATTTAACATTTTGGCCTGTTTTGTACCATTATCCCATAGGTACGGTATATACTTTTCAAGTATTATTAGTATTAAAAAAAATAGGCTTATTTAATTATGTATGGCCATCCTACCCTATAACAACTTGAAATTATGGGCTAATTAATTAATTGTCATTATCCACCTTTTCTCTTTGCTAATACTGTACATCCCTGCTTGAAATAGGAAATTAACTAGATACAGTGCTTGTCACTTAACGCAATTCATGCGTGAAATTGCACTGAGCTGAGTAAGTGAAATGCTGAATTAAACAAGATTTTTATCATCTTTAGAATAAACCATTTTGATTAATACTTTTCTTTCTTTTATATCAATTTATGCTAAACCTTCTCAAGGATAAACTTGGCTTTTTAATTCCTAATGCAGTTCATTCATTCAGTTCTATTGATAATAAAGATAAGAAAAATTAATTTAGTGTAATTTTGGGAAAAATTGATCAGTTGTAGGATTTTGAGGATAAGTCAAACCAAATGTCATACAGTGGTCACAATTGTGAATTGTCAAGTTAAGATGAAGATGGATTAAATGACAAGTACTGTATTTCTAAACCCTTGAATAAGGAGAAGAGTAGATTTCTTTGAATAAAAATAAAAGTACTATATGACAGAACAGTACAGTACTGTACATGTTTCAGTACTTCATGTATCATTTTTTAGTTGTACAGTGAAAGAGCTAAAGACAAATGAAGACCATAAATACTGGAGGGTTGGAGCTCAGGTGATTGGGGTGTAGCTCATTATCACGTTCCTAGTTGCCAGATTAAATCTATCTATCTTCAGATGTTTTAGTAGGAGTGTTTTGAGAGTGATTTTGTTCCTCAAACATGTTTCAAGGAATTCCACTTTGTTTCACTTTTCTCCCCTTCAGAAGGCTGTTTTTTAATTATCTGTAGTAGATTATCTTCTAAGGTTGTTGATAAAAGAAACTACTTAGGAAATTGCATCATGAATTAATGCACATTTTCAATAACTGAATAAAGGTAACAGCACTAGGCTTATTTGAGGGAACAGCTTATTAATGTTCCAATACAAGTTTTAATACTTTGCATATCTTTCAGCCATACAGTGAAAGAACTCGAGATGAGTGAAGTCCTTAATTACTGGAGGGTTGGAGCTCGGGTGATTGGGGTTGCAAGGTCTGGCTTATCACCTTTACCGTCACCTATTGTGAATACTAATAACTGTTCTCTTGTGTAGTAGCTACTCATACTTTTATTCAATTATTGAAAATGTTTGTTATTAACTCATAGTAAAGTAGATTTTTTTGTTTTCTGAAAATTGCTAAATCTAATTGTGATACAAAGGAAATTACTTAAAGTTTGTCATATTTATTGACTAAATCTTACCCTAAAGGCTTGGCATAGAATAGATAGAAAAAATTTAACAATTATAGCACACTATATTTTCAGGTGTTTGAGAAAACTTAGTTTGATAAATTTGTAATAATTTTTTAATTCTTTCCTTCAGGCTGGAGGAGTTGGTGAGCAAGATTATGAAGAAGAAACTTGCGAACGTCCTGTAAAGAAATCAAATTCACTTCCTGTGTGGGGTAATGAAAAGACAATGAATTTAAATCCACTTATTCTTACAAACATTCAGTCTTCCCAGTATTTTAAAGGTGCGTAACTTTAATACACCATTGTAAGCTTTTAACCTAATATTTATAAGGGCAGAAATAAACTTGAGTGTATAAATAGCTACGGTACTTTGAGATATATTATATATATATATATATATATATATATGTATATATATATATATATATATATTGATCTTGACATCCCCACCAATGACAAGAAATGGCTTACTAATCTCATTGCAGGCCGACTTGGCAAAGTCATACACAAACAACACTCATCCAAAACCTACAGACTATACAATGGCGTCCCACAGGGCTCCATACTCTCTCCAATCCTCTTCAACCTTTTCATGCACGACCTCCCACAACCTCTCTCCCCCCATGTCCATGTCTCCTCCTATGCAGATGACCTGACCATAACAGCACAACACCATAACCGTAACACCGCCACACGCCTGATCCAGCAGTACATTACCAATCTGGAACTCTGGCTGACTAACAATAGGATGTCAGCATCCCCTCAAAAATCCTCCATCACCCTCCTAACCTCAGACTGCCACGAATCCCAAGCACACCCGAGAGTCACCCTCATGGGACATCCCCTACCTCTAAACAAAACCCCAACAATCCTTGGCCTCACCCTAGACACACACATGTCCTTTTCCCCTCACATATCAAACATTTGCTCCAAAGCAACAAAAAAACTCAACACACTCAGAACACTCACCTCCACAACAGAAGGAATCCCTCAGTATCCTATACAAACAGTTTGTACGTACTACCCTAACTTACGCTGCCCCCGCCTGGTCCCCATCCATCTCCCACACAAACCAGAAAAAGATACAGACCACACAAAACAGAGGTCTCAGAAGCATTACTGGCTGCCTCCGAACCATACCCATCCCACATCTACATGCAGATACGAAAATACTCCCCATCGAACACCACATGAACATGACAGGGACTCAATTCTTCTCCAGAGCACTGGCCCCAGACCACCCCTGTCACCATCTCACATTACACAATCCCCCACCCCGCAACAAAAAACGTACTCCTGCTGCTCACTATTCGCAGCTACTGAACAATATCCCCCCTCCTCCCCTAAACATCAACCCCATTAAACATCTCCACACAGAATTTACCCGGAAATACCTACTCGACCAACCACACAACACTGTCCTTCACGATACTCCCCCTGTAGTCCATCAGAGCGAACAAACCCTCCCAAGGAAAACAAGAGTTACTCTGGCCAGGCTCCGTTCAGGCCACCACCCCTCCCTCCAACAATACAGACACAGACTCCACCTAGTTGACACCTTCACCTGTCAAAAATGCTACCTCCACCCTGAGGACACAGAACACCTACTCTTACACTGCCACACTCTCTCTCAACAAAGACACAACTCCAACATTACCTCTCTACGAGACCTATGGACCCGTCCCATGGTGGTCGCGGGATACCTGAGCGCCTCCAGGTTCGCATAAGAGAACCCGGGGGCTACGAAGTAAGTATATATATATATATATATATATATATATATATATATATATATATATATATGGGAATGAATTCAGAATGGTCCCCTGAGTCTTTTATGATACACACAGACAGTGCATGGAACAAGGAACTCTTCTGGGATAATTAAATCCACTATA
Organism: Bathynomus jamesi; assembly: GCA_023014485.1. Classification (NCBI taxonomy): domain Eukaryota; kingdom Metazoa; phylum Arthropoda; class Malacostraca; order Isopoda; family Cirolanidae; genus Bathynomus; species Bathynomus jamesi. The sequence continues at coordinate 589,838 of JAJOZX010001762.1, read as the reverse complement.
GTCCGAATAAGTAATGGTAAATGACAAATACCATAGTTTTTCTTTTTCATGATGCTAGCCCGACGTGGGCAACGGGTCACTCGCAAAGAGGTCCCATAAATATAGCTTCCCTCACAAGGGAGGGAAGCTATATTTATGGGACCTCTTTGCGAGTGACCCGTTGCCCACGTCGGGCTAGCATCATGAAAAAAAAAACTATGGTGTTTGTCATTTACCATTACTTATTTGGACTATAGTGGATTTAATTATCCCAGAAGAGTTCCTTGTTCCATGCACTGTCTGTGTGTATCATATATATATATACCGTCAAGTGGGGGAAAAGCGACCGTGTCGGGGAAAAGTGACTGTTTTCAGTGCGCACAGAAAATGGCTGCCACTGAAGCTCCTATGATTCCATTTTTGCTGGTACTGTACTACGGTGTGCCTGAAGTACCCCAGCAAAAATGGAATCATAGGAGCTTCAGTGGCAGCCATTTTCTGTGCGCACTGAAAATGGTCCCTTTTCCCCGACACGGTCGCTTTTCCCCCACTTGATGGTATATATATATATATATTAGGGTGTCACTAGGTAATAGGGGGAAAATTAAATGATGGATATTTTCCTATGACACCCCCTAAAATTGTTCCATTTGGTGTAAAACATACGGAAGAGAAATTTGGTCCTGATTGGTCATCATTTAAAGGTCGCCCTCGTCACTGAAAACAAGACCCATTTGTTGACGTCAACAAGCTGTTCAGTGTTCACAGCTTGGGCCGAACCAGATAATAAAAAACAAGGCAATTTGGTGAAATAACGAAAGTAAGACACTTAAAAACGCAAAGAATACAAACAGTTTATTATATAATCAAAATAGAAGACATAATTTGGCGAATAATGGTACAAAATGGAGAAGCAACAAAAGCAAAACTTTGAGAAATAAAATACATATACAGTAGCAGAATAATTGGTGCTCATACGCTGATCAGTGATTAGTTCTTTCGCGTCCTCATTAATGCTGATTTGTTCGGAGCTGGGTGTTGCTTTCTGTGGTCAGTGACAACTTGAACGAGGAACTGGAGCTGTTCTTTCACTGTCAACTTTCCGTTCAGCTCCTTCACCAGAGCCACGGCCCGTTCTGCTCTGTCGTTCACCACTGCAAGTTTGGAGACCACATCCCGAGCTTGCACGTATTCAGAGTTTGACGTCCATGGAGCAGAAAGCAATCTGGCAACTGAAGTTTTGAGAAGAATCCTCGGGTGTTCTTTGTGATCAGTTGCTCCAGTCCTTTGCTGTCACTGAGGAACATAGTATCAAGAACCAAAGGTCGTTTTGGCGGCATGTGAGGGGCTTCTTGATCTAACGCTGCAACCATGCTGCACTTCACTTCCATCGATATCCTCTCATCAAAGAACGCCAGACCCACTGCCTCCTCCGAATGGTACCACAGGTGCGCAGACAGCTTCTTGGTGGTACCATCAGAGATCTTCTTGTGCGGGTATCGAAGGAGCGTCCTCATCAATTCCCAATCATTCAGCGGAGCTTCGATGGACAGATGAGCTGTTGCCCACGCTTTCATGTAAATTAGAACAGAAAAGAGGCAGATATCTCGAATTCCGCGTTCCTCAGTGTTCGTCAGTTTAAACTGTCTTCGGAAGAGCCAGATCTTGATGGCATAGAGCCCCTTAGCCATCCATCTCGCCCGGTGCATAGCACCAGGGGCACGGAAGTTTAGTCCCTTGTATGGAACTCCTCCAAGAAAGATGACAGAAAGATCGAGGAATTCCTGATAGTCATCACGAACTTGAAGTGCTTGTGATTTTGCAAACTCAATGAGCTCCGTTCTATGCTTAAAAATAGCTGCTTTGGTGAACGCATCTGTGTCCGCAGTTTGAAACTGTTGCTGGTCAATGCGGGTCCAATAATCATGGAAGCGCTTGAAAAGCAGAATTTCTGGACCGGTAGATACTGAATCTAGCGATGCTGCGAATGCCGCCTGTAGCACCAACTCCAGTACATGGTGTCTGCACGCGCAGTGTAACAGGTCACGTCCAACTTTTTCTTCCAGAAGAACACAAGTTCCTCCACGGTGGCCTGTGTTTGTCGCGGTTGTGTCGAAACACATAGATTTGACATGATCGTCACTCCCCATTCATTCAGGCAATCTATGATGGCATTTGTTTGTGCCAGCGCGGTTCCTGACAGAAGTTTTGGCACCCCGAGGAGCTGCTCTGTCCCGGAGCCAGATACAAGAATAGGTAAGCAGTCAACATATTCTCGTGACGTCAGATCTTGCATGAGTTTTCCGTCCCAGTGAACAGTCAACGGACTATTGCCTTGGAACTCGCTCTTCAGTTGCCGAGCCTTAAGGGTACGGAATTTTTTCACGCTGACGATGAATGGATCCACGATTGATGTTGTAGTCGCTAGCATCATGCCCTAAGCTGGAAGCTGCCTCAACAGCAGATATGTGGCCTTTCTTGACGAGAGTTGCGTGCGATCAAGCGCTGCCGCCAATTCCGATGTCATGATGTTCTTCGTTGCTCTTTGTTTAGACGCTAACGAACCACCACATGCTCCTTTTTCTTCGCTATCATCTGAGCTGGAGGATGAGGACTCCAAAACCGCTTCGTTGGATACTGCCTCCATTTCAGCTGCTGATCGCTTTCTTCGTTTCTCCTCTTCCTCCTGACGTCGAGTACAATCTTTGACTTGGCGCTGATGGGTCATGTCCAAACCTGCCATTGAACCTGGACGTCCTTTCTGGCGCTGCTGCTGAAGGAACTCCCATCCTCTGGGTACTTGACCAATTTCTCACAATCAGCGTGGGCGATGTCAAAGAGACGATCGAGGCGTTCAATGAATTCTTTTTCTTTCGTCTTGTGTGAATCGCTCGTCCTTGAGGCGTGTTTTTTGAGTCCTTTCCACTCCTTGAAGACTTTATCCAGTTTGCTGACGCAGTGTGTCTCGAGTCTGGTGTGAATATGAGCTTTCTCCCAGAAGGACATCACTGCTCGAAGTGACTTCCTCAACGCGTCACGTATTGTCATTTTCTTTTCATGGTGAAGGTAAAGGAAGTAACCGAATGCTTGCCTGTAGGAAGGAAGCTTGCATCCTTTCACCTCATCAACCGCTGCCCCTAATAGGTATATACACTTCCGGGTTTTCCATCACCAGAAATCACGTAGCTGAAATGAGAAACGGTGAATCGTTAAGTATTGTTCACTTTATTTCTCAGATATTCAGACACACACAGATACACACACACACCATATATAGAGGTATATAGATATCTAATGAACGATTATGGAGACGCCGCGCAAGCATTAAACTTTGGAAGGCGGGGGCGACCTTTTATAGTTATTCAAATAAAAAGATTTTTCAGTCACCATGTGTTTTTTACCAATGGAATAGATTCGCGGGGTGTCAGCATGAAAATTTCAAACTTTGCATTTAAGTGACACCCTAATATATATATATATCAGGGTGATTCAGCAAAGAGTACATTAAATTGGGAGGATGAAATCCTTGGATAATTCTAAACTACAATGTCTCTATGGTAAAATGTCAGATTCTGCATAGCTTCCATGTTACAATACATTTAAGATGTTGTATTAATGAGAGTGAATATGAAGTGAAACCCCCACAGGTTTTTGTAATCATTTATTCACAGATTTCTACAGTGTGACCCCTCTTTGTTACAACCTAAAGGAAATGTTCAAAGTTGCCTCCTTCTGCCTCAATGCAGGCCTATACACGTTGTACCATTGAATGTCTGATGTGTTCCAGAATGCCTGGACTATGTTTAATTTGCTCGCATCTGTCATGAACATGTGGCCATAATTCCTCTCTTGTTTGACCCCCCAAGGGAGGGGGAGGTAATGTGGACTGGCTGGTGTGCGCCCCAGACCACTCCCATCGTTGCCACAGGATGGTGCGGACCCATATCACCATCCACTGTGTGGGAGGATATGTTGTATTACAGGTTTTTACTGATTTGATTGGCAAATTTGTAGATTATACAATTATTCCTGAATTGGCCATTGTTTACATGTTATGCCAATCTGTACTGAAGTGATAAGGTAATGTGGTATTTCCTAACATCGTAACTGCACCTTGTAATTGTATCTATCACTATCTGTTATCTTACTTCTGTAGGTCACGGTCAGGTGCTGTATCAGAGTGCACTACAACATGGAACAGTACACAGATGGTGAATATGCTGATATGCACCTTGTGTTAGGGGCAGCAGGTGGAAATGCTGCACAGGCTGTACGACTGTATGAAGAACAGTATCCAAACTGAAGGCTGCCAAACCCCCAAACATTCATCGCTGTTGATCGGAGAGTGAGGGAAAGGGGATCTTTCCATTGATTTACAGCAGATATTGGAGGACATTTCCGACACAGGGATGCCACAGACGAGCAAATTCTGAACCTGGTAGATGATGATCCATCTACTAGTACATGAACAGTTGGAGCTGTTGTGCATGTGCCACAGTCAGCCATTTGGAGGTGCCTGCATACAAACCTCCTGTACCCATATCATCATCAGAAGGTCCAAGGGCTGGATCCTGATGACTATCCATAACGGATCTAATTCTGTCAGTGGTTTTTACGACATCATGCTGTTGATCCTCGGGTCACTAGTAATGTTTTATTCACAGATGAGGCAACATCCGCAAGAGATGGTACTTTCAACACTCAAACATGCATACATGGGTGGAGGATAACCCTCACTCAACAGTATGTAGAGCACACCAGGTGAGGTTTTCAATAAATGTATGGGCTGGCATTATTGGAGATAACATTATCGGCCCTTGTCTGCTACCACAGTGGCTGACTGGAGATGTCTACAGGCATTTCCTCGAGGAGAGAGTGCCAGTGCTACTTGAAGATATGCCACTGCAAGTACGATGTTGCATGTGGTTAATGCATGATGGTGCACCTGCCCATTTTGCCTGAGCATCAAGGGAATATCTGGATACTGTTTATCCCAACAGGTGGATAGGCCATGGTGGCCCCATTCCCTGGCCACACCGCTCCCCAGGTCTTAACCCTTTGGATTTCTACCTGTGGGTCCATTTAAAGACGTTGGTGTATGATACAGAGGTTCAAACAAGAGAGGAATTATGGCCACATGTTCGTGACAGGTGCGAGCAAATTAAACAGTCCAGGAATGCGTCAGACATTCAATGGTACGACGTGTACAGGCCTGCATTGAGGCAGAAGGGGGCAACTTTGAACATTTCCTTTAGGTTGTAGCAAAGAGGCGTCACACACTGTAGGGATCTGTGAATAAATGATTATAAAAACCTACGGGGGTTTCACTTCATATTCACTCTCATTAATACATCATCATAAATGTATTGTAACATGGAAACTATGCAGAATCTGACATTTTACCATAGAGACATTGTAGTTTAGAATTATCCAAGGATTTCATCCTCCAATTTAATGTACTCTTTGCTGAATCTCCCACTTTTTCATATGTTTAAGGTTTTTACTTTTTAACTCCAGAGGCAAGTGGCACACAATTTATGTTGGTCTTCATTTGTAAGGAGCAGGGATGGGAAACTGAATCAAACTGGAATTGATAGACTGATAAAACTGATATTATTTTATGAACTGAAATTGAAAAAAAATTCTGATAACTAAAATTGAAATTTGAACTGAAATTGAAAAACAATAAAAAACTGAAATCTGAATTTGAAGAGATTAAAAATAACAGTTTTGCATTTCAGTTTTGAGGAGCATTCGGATTGCAAAAAAAATATAAACGTGAATTATTTTCCATTTTTTGGGACTTAACATTTGTATGGATTTAAAATATTCATTTATCCTTTAATTTGATGTAAAAACATGGCTGAAAGTACTAGAGACAATGGTTTTTAAAATGAAAGAAAAAGAACTAGGGAGGAAAATTTTTAGCCCATATCAAAATACTTTTCAGTAATGACTGTGCTCCTTTTGTTGACTTAAGTTTAATCACTTGGTAAGGATGCCTTCAGTTTTTTCTGACCATTAAATTTTTTGGTTTGATAATAGCTATACTATCAATATGTACATAAGTGAGTGAGATAATCCGTGGGAATGATCAAACTTCAACTCAAATGTTAATCCTTTGGAATGTTACTCTAATCTCCTTGGTATTTCTCAAAATGTTTATCCTTTGGAATGTTCCTCTTATCTCCTTGTGTTTCCTCTCATCTCCTGAAATCCGTGGGAATGACCAAACTTCAACTCAAATGTTAATCCTTTTGATTAAAAAAAACTGGAATTGAAATTTAAATTGAATCAAACTGAAAAATATAAAACTTTAATTGAAAAATAAACTCTAATAAAAAAAAACTTAAAAACTTAAATCAAAACTGAAATTGATATTTTTGCAAACTTAAACTGAAATTGAAAACTGGACTTAAAAATTTATCAGTTTCCCATCCCTGGTAAGGAGTAACATTTTTCCTTCTATTTTTAATTTAGGTTGATTTTTATTGGAAGGTGTAAAATTTATCTTTTTGCATATGGTACTGAGTTATGTCCTATCTAGAGTTAACACACGCATAGAAGCTGTATTAAATAAATTTTTTACTTAAGTAACTAAAGCATATAAATGTAGGTACTTGTGTAATTATTTTTTCAGTTAATCTGTATCAGTTGAAGACATACCATGAAGTAATTGATGAAATTTATTATCAAGTAAACCACTTGGAACCTTGGGAAAAAGGAAGTCGGAAGACATCAGGGCAAACTGGAATGTGCGGAGGGGTAGGTGAAGTTTGTTTAAGTTTAGTATTACAGGTAGGTCTCATTTTATGTGCAGGTTATGTTCCTAGAAAACAGCATGTAGCACAATTCTGCGTAAAACAAATCCTTATTTCCCAGAACCCCCTTATTATAAATGTGCATTATGTTCCTGAGTGGCACATAGCCACCCAGGAAACATTATTATAAGTCAATTTAACCATAAAAACAAAGTGAAATAGTAATAAACGTGCATCATATAATACCCATAGAATCAATTTGACATAATAAATAACTTATAAAATAATATTTAATCCTAGTTAATATTGTGCTTGTACTCACCTAAGAAAGGGTCAGCTTACTGGTCACAGGAGGTTGTTCATTCATGCAGAGGTTGTGGGTGGAGTGTATAATATTGGTTTATATAGTGCATGAAATGAACTTGTTCCCTAAATAATTTAGCAGGTTATAGCAATTCCACGCAAAGTGGTAATTGTATAACAAGACCTACCTGTACAATTGTAATTGTACTGAGGGACATGGAAATTAATAATAATAGGAAGAAATAACAAATTTGAATAAAGCAAACAATGTATGGTGTTATTCCTCACTGCTAATAGGCCTCTGTTACTGTACTGTACAAGGTCCTACAACTTTTAAAATATGTTTTTACATTAATTACTGGTAATTATACCTTAATGAGAAAAGATTTGGTAGGCTACTTGTTTCAATTATTGAACTCGTGTACACTGAGCCATACATAAGTTATGCAGTGGAAATTTAATATTTGTAGTTAATCTTGAATTTTTTTTTTTTTTTTTTTTTTTTTTTTTTACTAGCAAAGCTACATTTGATGTTTAGCAGTAATTCACTTCATCCAGAAGCCTTACTTAAAAAGTTCCCTATTACACTGGTCGACAAAATCAAACTTTTTTCTCTCATCAAAGATGCACACACACTTTTGTAGACCAATTTTGTACGCTGATTCCAAATATTTTGTCGGGTTTCCTCTAGCACATCTAGTTATCGAAATATGACGTGTTAATTTCAGCACAATTTATCATAAAAGTACAACTTTTTTTCATAAAAAGAAATGTACACCAACCTAAAAACGTTGAGAGTATGATTTTCTTTTGTGAACCTTGTCCGGATCGTCGCGGTACAACATCCAGCAATAGTCTGCCAGCAGATTTTCCATTGACTAGATGTCTTGATGGAAGCGTTTCCCCTGTTCGTCACTCACCACACCAAGGTTTTTGGGAAAGAAATCTTGATACGAATACAAAAAATGTATTTTTGAATGATGTGCAACAGCCCATTTCTTGATATGAATTGAGCAGTTTTTGAACTCCATCTTCATATGTGGGAGACTGTGGTTACCCAAGGAGTTTCCACAAATCCATTTGAAAGCCTGCCATACTTTTAGTTCTAAGGCATTGAGGCTTTCCTCAAAGCCTTCATCCTGCAGAACCTCCCTGATTTGGGGCCCCACAAAGATTCCCTCCTTCAATTTCGCGGCACTGATGTTTGCAAATTTCTCAATAAGGTATCAAAACCCTCTCGAATTCGCCTTACCAATCGCTTTCACAAAATTTTTCATTAAGCAGAGTTTAATGTGGAGAGGTGGCAGGAAAATCATCTTTGAATCAACTGAAGGAACACACTGGACACTGCCCGTTCCTGGCTTGTATGTGTTTCTTTGATGCCAGTCACGTCTGATGTAATGATCCGCAGTAGTACGGCTGTCCCATAGGCATAGGAAACCGGTATTTCATGAACCCTCCTTGCATGCCCATTAACATACCAATGACTTTGAGATCACCACAGATTATTCCATTGATTAGTGCTGTATTGGATTTCTTCGAGTAGTATATTCATGTTATCATACGCCTCCTTTAGATGAACGGAGTGGGCGATCGGGATCGACGGCTTTAAGTTCCCGTTATGCAGGAGAACTGCTTTCAAGCTTCGCTGAGAGGAATCGGTGAAGAGGCGCCACTCAGATGGTGTGTGTACCTGTGACAAGTTCTCGAAAAGTCCATTGATATCATGGCAGTAGCAGAGCAGACTGTCTACTGTAAAGAATGTCGCCAAATCATGGTTTCATTTTCGATAGTGACACACTCGGACGTTCTTCTCAAGTAAGTGTTTCTGCTTGAGTCTCGAGGAGAGACGTTCTGATTTCTCTTTGGAGATGGCTAGATCTCTAATGAGGTCATTCAACTCGTTTTGGGTAAGCCTCTCCGGCTCTGATTGCTCTTCGTCAGGTGTGTAGTCAAGATCTGCCAAAGGTCCCGCATTTCCGCCAATCGCACCTTCGTCGGATTCCCTTTTGTCTTCTAAAGAATCGAGTCCATGCTGTGGAGGTACCGGAATCGTCATCGTGAGGGATCGGTCTGATTGCGGAGTCTACATTTGGATAAACGATGTTATGCTTGTTCTTCACGTAGAATCCAGTTGTTAACATTGCAAAAGTAACAGTCGCCATGATGGTCTCTCGGCTCCCTCCATATCATTGGTATAGCGAATGGCATCAACTTTTTCCTTTGGTTCAACCAGTCACGTAATCCATTCGAACAAATGATACAGATAACATGTGGCGCCCACGCCTTATCTTTTGGACACCTAGTGGACAGCCGAAGTATAACCGGTAAGTTTATATATATAGTTATATGCACACGTAACAGAAATTGTCGGGGTGATGTTTACACTTTCGAGGCATTATGATCGACGAGTGGGTTGATGTAAATCACCTAAAAAAGTATAATGTATAAGTGGGCGACACAAAACACAACACACAACTAGACATATGACTGTTACACCAAAGAATAAAAGGGTGTACAACTGTACATGTGCAATGTTTGCAAATTTGTGGCCAGCAACTGCTCTCACCTAAAATACCACAAGACAACCCGCGGAAGGCCGAAGTTGAAACGGCAAAATGCCATACATGAGGGTACAGAAACAGTAAAGCAAAAATCTACACCTAAGCTGCAATGACAAAATACTCCGCTACATGTATAAAGGACACATATATATATATATATATACGTATTGTATATAGAGTATTATATATTATATTTTATATATAGTTATATGCCCATTATACATATTATAGTATTATATTATATACTCTATATTATGAGCAGTCTCATCTCAAAACTAGACATGCTAGAGGAAAACTGAAAACAGATTTGGAATCCGTCCCAACAGCTATCTAGCCCAGCCATAATTATATCTGATGAAAAATACTTGTTGGCCAGTGTTATCAAAATAACATTTAAACACCAAGAGTATGAACTCCAGTAGTTCAGATCATAAAATTAATTTTTTTTAATTGTAGGTACGAGGAGTAGGAGCTGGTGGAATTGTGTCAACAGCATTTTGCATATTGTACAAACTTTACACTTTGAAACTTACTCGAAAGCAAGTTTTGGGTCTAATTAATCATACTGATTCTCCTTACATACGAGGCCTTGGATTCATGTACATAAGGTAAATAAGAAATGTTTTATTTTAGGTCTGTATTACTTGGTTACTTTATCCAAAAGGAAAAAACAAAGGTACTTTACAAAAATGCAAATGGTTGTTTATGGAAACTGATGCATTATTATGCCCCTACCAAATAAATTTGGAGGGGACATATGGAATTGCACTGGTGCACTTTTGAATCACTGGTCATAAAATGATGAAACTTCATCCACATACATATACGGTGTGTCATGAGCGAGAATTGGGTCCTTTTTTGAAAGGTGAAAGTCATAAATAGTGGTCAGAGGTCAAATGGAGTTTTCGTCACAACTTTTGAACTGATCAACAATTGATAAAACTTCATACTCATTGTAAATTATGAGACAATATGTCACAATCAAGAATCAAGTCCTTGCTTCAAAGGTCAAGGCCACAAATGTAGGTGGGGGCATTGGTGTTACTCCTGCGTACAGGAAGGTCCCGGTTAACACAGTTTCGGTTAACACAGTATTCGATGTTATGCGGTTTATAATTTGTGACCATAATCCCGTTATATGCGATATAATTTCACTTATCGCGGGAAAAAATATTTTATTTGCAAAACAAAAGTGAGTCTCCTTTGCGATATTGAAAATGCGAAACAGAAATTAATGAATGGAGATCCTGATATGGAATGTGCTATGAAAGTCTGTCGAGATACACTGTGTATTGACAATGACAAAGCCTCACTTTTACGTTATTTTACAAAGAAATAAAAATAATCATTCATTTTTTGTACACATGCATGTGCTTTTCAATAAACTTTAAAACAAATGAATCAATTTATTTACTACCTTACCTTTGTATAATGTACTGTACTGTACATAGTAATAAAAACAAGTCAAAGTCGACAGTCTAAATATATTTTTTTTTAACTTGGCAATATTAACCAGTTTTACATGTTATATTGTTTCCGGTGAATGCGGCTACGCAACTATATCGCGGTATTCTGCTTGCGTTGGCAACATTAGCAATTTTTACATGTTATATCAATCCTGCTTAATGCGGTTTTCACTTATCGCGGTATTCTGCTTGCACCAATTAACCGCGATAACTGGGACCTTCCTGTAGTTCTCATCTAATAATAATCTATTTCCTATTCTTTGTGGGATGGGCATAGTGCTTGAGCTTGTGGCTGAAAATGCATAAATGAATTGCACGTACAAAGATGCAAAGGGATCATCACTGGGAACGAGGTATCACCCCAACCTCAGGGATCCAGTGTTACCTTTCCCAAAAAGGATGGGAGAATACCTCTTGTGGTATGTCATCTAAGACCAATGTCTGTACACATTTCACAAACTGTTTCCATTCATCCGTTTCTCATTGGCTCTTGTGCCACATTTATTCACACATTTATGAATTACATCCTTCCATTTTTATGCAGTCTTCCTCTACTCACTCCTACACACACGCTATTATAAACCTATTTTCACAATTCTATCATTATTCATTCTCTCCACATGATTACATCAATGTAGCATACTATCCTCTATTCTCATTCTCATCTCCAGTGATTTTTTTGCTGCACACTTTTTACAAACATGATTTTGTGTATGGTGAATCCATTTTATGCCAATCATGCTGCTTAAATTACTCATTTCAATTGTTCTTACTGTTTACAGTCAACTATTATGCCAAGCAAGTGTCTTGCATTCATATATCACTGTTGACACCAATCAACATTCCTATAAACCTATTACTACAGCTACACTTAAGCACTTTTCTACTACCAGGGCTTTTATTGTGGCCATGACTTTTGTCTTGCTTCACTCTATTTTATTTTCAACATCTCAGACACCTTACGAATGCTAAATGTCATCCACATGCAGTTGACACAGCTGGAAACCCCCGAGCCAAATTGCTACCGGGCAAGAAGCTACCAATACAAGTAGGAGGAAACGGATCTCTTTCGGAGGATCATAGAGCAATGAATCAAGCGATATCGAAGGAAAACGAACTTGAAGTGCACAAGGGGCAACAAAAAACAGAGAACATAAAAAATTGTCCTGGCTAATATTCAAGGAATAAGACCAAACCAATCACTCAATAAGGTTTCGTACCTGAAAGGATTTATGGACGAAACAAGGGCGGACATCGCATGCCTCACAAAACTCATCTTAAAGATTGCCAAGGAAATTGTGAAAACTGCGAACATTGTATTGATAAGAAAGAGATAAATATAGAGGGCTTCAACTTACTAAGAGCGGATAGAACGACGAGCCGGAAAGGTGGCTGTGCTATATATGTACAGAAAGGTCATATGACAGAGACGATAACAAGTAAATCAAACAGCTATGTGGAACTCCTAGCAGTGAAAATAGAAAAACTAAACTTGATAGTAATAGTCATCTATAGACCTCCAAGCACCCCAACCAAAAAATTCTCGGAGGCCATTGATGACATTAGAAAGCTAATAAAGGCCATAAACCCTCCATCCCCCAATATAATGATCTGCGGAGACTTTAACTTCCCATTTATAAAATACAAAAAGGTGAATAGGAATATATATATATTCACCAGGACAAGGGGGGCACAAGAGAAGATCAGGAACAAGCAAAAATGTTGATGGCTCTCACAAATGAGTTTATGCTGACACAGGAGATAACAGAAAATACCAAAAAAATAACTGCCTGGATCTGGTATTCACGAATAACACGAACTTGATTGCTGATATAAAAATAACCCCAACCATTATCTCAGACCACAACTTAATCGAGATATCAACAAATATGATGGCAGCATTAGAAGACAATACACATATTGTGGAAAGAAGTAAATTCGGGGCCTTTAACTTAAACTCGAAGACTATAAATTGGGAAGCAATCAGATTGCACATGGCCCAAATAGAATGGAGAACAATTTTCAAGAATAAAACAACGGAAGAAATGCTAACAACTTTGGAGGAAAAAACGCTGAGAATTTTAGAAAAATATGCTCCGAAATCACAGCCAAAAGGAAACAGGAGCTGGCTAGAAAGGCAAAAGAGAAGACTATTCCGCAAAAGAAAGAGAGTGGAGGCGAAGTTAGGAAACTGCGGAGATAATGGCAGGAAAATAATAAAAGAAAAACTGGAGGGTATCGATAGGGAAATACAAGCCCTGATTAAGGACCATACAGAGAGGGAAGAGGAAAAGGCGGTAGAAGCAATAAAGGAAAATCCAAAATACTTCTATAGCTATGCAAAAAGGAAAACAAAAACGCGCGCTGCTATTGGGCCCTTAAGGACGGGAAATAATGAACTAACCGACGATCCAAAAGAAATATCTGATACATTGAGAGCTCAATATGAATCAGTTTTCAGTACCCCAAAAAGTGACAAAGTGATACCTGACATAAATGCATTCTTTGAAGAGGAATTGCAAGGAGAGTATATAACAGACTTTGAGTTTACACCAGAAGATGTAGCGAGAGCTATAGAACAAATGAAACTACATTCAGCTGCAGGTCCGGACAATTGGAATGCATTATTGATTAAAAACTGTAAAAATGAAATAGCTACACCTTTATACTGGATATGGAGAAGATCCCTAGACACTGGGGAAATACCGAGCATCTTGAAAAGAGCAAACATTGTCCCTATATATAAAGGAGGGGACAGATCTCGAGCAAAGAACTATAGACCAGTGTCATTGACGTCTCACCTCACCAAAGTATTTGAAAGAATAGTTACAGAAAATTTATGATTTCCTGGAGACACGGGAAAGATTCAACGAAAATCAGCATGGATTCCGATCAGGTAGATCATGCCTATCACAACTAATAGAGCACTACAACAATATCCTAGATGCATTGGAAGGCAATGGCAACTACGATGTTATATACACAGATTTTGCTAAAGCTTTCGATAAATGTGACCATGGTATAATAGGACATAAAATTAAAGACATGGGAATAATAGGCAAAGTGGGAAAATGGATCTACAACTTCCTTAGTGATCGTCTGCAGGTCATCAAAATTCAAGGTATATCATCATCAGAATCGGAAGTACGCAGCTCAGTACCACAAGGGACAGTACTGGCCCCACTCCTGTTCATTATCATGCTAACAGACATAGACAGCGGAGTAAACAGCAATAGTATAGTAACATCCTTTGCAGACGATACAAAGATCAGCAGAAAAATCAGCGATGTACATGATGTGGAGGCCTTGCAGAGGGACACGAACAAAATATACAAATGGTCAGAAGACAACAACATGTCATTCAACGGCGAGAAATTTCAGCTCTTGAGATATGGTAGAAAAGAAGAACTTAAACAGACTGCATATTATGCTCCAGATAGACAGGAAATTCAGAGAAGCATGAAAGCGATTGATCTCGGGATAATAATGACAGATGATGCGAAATTCAAAACACAAAATCAGATAGCGATAAATAAAGCAAAAAGAGTCGCCGGACAGGTTCTAAGAATGTTCAAGAGAAGGGACAGGACAGTAATGACTCCCCTGCTAAAAACACTGATTATACCAAAACTTGAATACTGCTCAGTTTTGACGTCCCCATAAAAAGGAAGAAACTAATAAACTAGAAGAAACGCAAAGGCATTTCACAGCCAAGATTGATGGCTGCAAAGAACTCAACTACTGGGAAAGACTACGTAAACTAAATCTGTACTCACTGGAAAGAAGAAGAAGAGAGGTACATCATAATCTACATATGGAAAATGATCGAAAAACTGGTACCAAACCTAAAACTAAACCCAATTACCATTCAAACAACACTGGAAAATAGGAAAGGCAGAATGTGTAGTGTTCTCAAATTAAAAGCCCGACAAGGGACCTCCTCAACCCTGAAGGAAAATAGCTTGGTTGTCAGGGGGCCAAGACTTCAACCAGCTTCCTAAGGACCTCAGAAATGTAACGGGGGTCAAAGTTGAAGTCTTCAAGAAAAGACTGGATGCCTGGCTCAGGACAGTACCAGATGAGCCAGGCATGCCTGGCTATGTATGGTGGAGAGCGCAAGAAAGTAACTCGCTCCTCCACCAGGCCAGACCTAGAGGCGGGGCCACCAGCTTGACCTCCGTGTGAAGAGAGACCAACACACAAAACAACATAAGGTTCATAAGGTAAGGTAAGGTATTTCTTCTGTCAGTCAAACATCCCAGATAGGCCTATTTAAATTCTTCATAACCTCTAAATTTTCTCTCCACAGTATTACATGCTGCCTCTTTTCTCTCAGTTTGACAAAAACTTGCCTTTATTTACATTCACTTCAATAATTCAATTCACATACATCAGATACAACAGCTGCCACTAATTCTCTTCCAAATTCAGACTTGCTCTTTTCTTGAGCATTTTTGTTTTTAATCCCTTCATTACCCAATCCATACACATTAAACAGCCATGGCAACATCACACAGCTGTTGTACTCTTACACAAGCCCTACTACCCATATATAAACATCTAGCTGCATTTAACAACTTATACTGATATCATACATTCTAGGCACTTGCCAGAAAGCAAATTTAATCATTTTATTATATGCTTTTTCCAACTCTATGAATGTTATATACACCTTTTTCTTATCACTTAGTGGCTCAGTCAGCTCTCATTTATACCTAATATACCCCTATAATTTTTGCATTCACTCCTTTCACCTTTAGTTTTATATACTGGTACAATTACAGGTTTTGTCCAATTACTTAGAAAACACCAACTTTCTCACACATTTTGACACATCTTTTAATATAACTTTTCTTATATGATCATATACAGGGTGTTTATAAAGTCCCTATCTATTTCAGTGACAATGTAGCAAAAAGGGTAAAATTCAATAACTATAATAGAAGGCATACATTTAATGAATAGTTAAGCGTATGATTCTACATGAGCACCATCAGTATCTCTACAGAGTTCGAATCTGTCAGTAGCATTGCGGAACATATTTTGGAGCATGGTGAGGGTTATTTTTATAACTGCTGTTACGATACGAGCGCGTAAATGTCCCAGCTTCATTCAGATGCCATTTTAAACACCGTCGTCTTTCAACAAGCTGGGGCACCTTGTCATTACGCAAACATTGTTCAGGAGTACCTAAATGAACGATTTCCAAATCGGTGGATTGGACGTGGAGGCAACAGGCCCTGGGCGGCTCGATCTCCTGACCTAATGCCCTTGGATTTCTTTTCTTTGCATGGGGCTTTATCAAATCAAACGTCTATCAAACGAGGGTTATGGATCTGCAAGATTTATGTGCTCGTATCGTAACAGCAGTTACAAAAATAACACTTGTCATGCTCCAAAATATGTTCCGCAATGCTGCTGACAGATTCGAACT
Source organism: Bathynomus jamesi (assembly GCA_023014485.1). Classification (NCBI taxonomy): domain Eukaryota; kingdom Metazoa; phylum Arthropoda; class Malacostraca; order Isopoda; family Cirolanidae; genus Bathynomus; species Bathynomus jamesi. Next base: position 573,331 of record JAJOZX010001762.1, on the reverse strand, counting down.
CTGAGGAGATACTGATGGTGCTCATGTAGAATCATACGCTTAAGTATTCATTAAATGTATGCCTTTTATTATATTGTTTTTGAATTTTACCCTTTTTGCTACATTTTCACTGAAATAGATAGGGACTTTATAAACACCCTGTACATTAAAGAAAATGACACTGGATAAATTTATGGAAAGTAGTTTGATTTTGCATTAGATTGTAGCGTTAAAGAGGGGTTATTCCATATGAAATTACCTAAATTCAGAATGACTTCCCAGGTCACCTTCTCAAAAAATTTTGAAATTAATACCAGTGGAAGGCCTATTAGAGATATGAAAAACTGCAAAATTTTAACTCTGTAGCTCTAATAATTTTTGAGATATGGCCTATCAGAGTTTTGTGGATTTTTGAACAATTTATGCGTAAGTAGCAAATTGGCTTCTGAAGCCAACTTTGGCCTTCAATAACTTTTTTATTTATTACTTTACAGAGCTGAAACTTGATATTTATGGTAAAACGAGGGCGTAGAGTCCATTTTTGGTGTTAACTTTGCTCTATCCCTAATGGATTAGCTACTTCAGGGTTTAAAAAATCAATCAAAAGCAAAAAGTGCCTATTTGGTTGCCAATTTTACAGTGGTCCTGATGGAAAACTATTGATACCTAAGAGCTAAGTTTTTCACTGCTATCTCTTATGGTGCTATTCCACTTATAAACACCATCAAAAGCTGTATAGTACCTATAGTTTGGTAGAAAAAAGTTTTTGAAAATAATATAAGCTTTTTTCTTAGTAAAAAAAAGTGTATGTTTGCCAATGTTGACAATTAATCACCACTTTAAAATTTTTACCATGTATTTATATGCCTTTTGACAAGATATGGTCAAACTTTGTAGTTGGGATGTCTTTTATTTCAGTTTATTTATATATTTTATATGATAAAGTTTGGTTTTCATCAAACTTTAATTTAAATATTGTAATGATAATTTTTTTAAAAATTTTACCTATGATAATTATAATTATTTGTTTATTTTTTTCATCTACATCTACTACAGCTGGGTACCTATCTACTTATAATTCTATACTATATTGTAGTAAAAATGGAAAAAGAAAATTGTTCAATTGGAGGAAAATTAGATGACCCATGTCATAAAACTGTCAACACTAGAAACAAAGGTATAATTGAATTAAAAAATATACAAGATAAAGAATTACTTCAATGGAGAACTGGTTTACAACTAGAAGATATTCATACTATATGCTTTCATCATGAAAAAATGTTTGTCATCATATGAAAATCATCAGCGTTATTGCGCAGATAAAAAAAAAATTCATACCAGAAAGGTCACGAGTAAGTTCCAGTTAGCTATGGAATTATTGGTTGTTAGTACTTTACAGTTCACATATTCTAAAAACTTCAGTTATACTGCATTCACATTTACTTTTCCTATGTATAATGTATATTACATGTAGGTATATATTATGTAACTGTATCCTTCATACTGGTGAAAGCTACAACATAATACGCTATATGATATAGGTAAATGTGAGATTTTGATTTACTATGTCTGAGCATTTAGTCTGTAGGTATAAGTACTGTGATTATAATAATAAAGGTACACTTATATAGCGCTTGATGGGAAACCCCTCCTAAGCGCTTACAGAAAGATAGTGTGTTAATTAAAGTATTTGATGGTAACTTTTCTGATTGCTACAGCAATTATGTAGGACTGTAGGAGGTACCTATATCTAAATTTTTTTTTGTATTGTTTATTTCCAGAAGCTCTACGGACTGTTAATCGCGATACTGCTAAAAAGCTCAGGATAATTCCTGGCCAAAAGTTATGCACTGAGTGCCGTAAACCTTCTGACCAGCCTGAACACCCAATGGATTATGACGAAGTGCCAGGAACCAGCAGGAATCGCGATTCTGATCCTGAGTTTCAATCAGAAGAGGTTATTCGAGAAGACCTTAATATAAGCGCGTCTGCACTTAAGTGTTCCCCTATCAAAGTAGTAAGCGAAAAAGATAGTTATGTAAAACGTAAGGTTAGCTCCATCAAAGAGGCTACAAAAACGAAATTTTCTAAATTAATGCATGTTCCCAAAGATCAAATTGAACCACCCGATGCCCCATGCACTAAATGTGAAGATTTGGATAGGCTGATTAAACTTCTCATGGAGAACTGTAATGTTTCTCCTCGAAAAGATAACATCAAAATTCTCACTCTTGTGCCAGACAGTTGGACTATTAGGGAGACCATTCAAAAATTTAATGTTAGTGAGCATATAGTAAAACAGGCCAGAAAATTAAAAAACAAAAAGGTATTTTGTCTGAGCCTGATAAAAAATTAGGCAATCCTTTGAGTGAAGCAACCACTGAAAAAGTAATGAATTTTTACCCTTCTGATGAATTTTCTCGAGAGTGCCCTGGTAAAAAAGACTATGTAACTAATTATCAATGGAGAAAAAGTTCAAAAACAAAAACACTTGCTTTTGGTTAATTTAAATGAATTATATGTAGCGTTTAAAGATAAATTTAATTGAGAAAATAGGTTTTTCTAAATTTTGTGAGCTAAGGCCAAAGTGGTGCATTCCTGTAGGTTCCAAAGGCACTCATTCAGTCTGTGTGTGCCAGCACCATCAAAATCCAAAGTTACTTCTTTCTGCTTTCCCAATTAAATTTGATTATAAAGATTTATTATCCAAACTCGTCTGTGATGTGCAAAGCCGGGACTGTATGTTGCATGCTCGTGATTCCTGTCCAGGTAAAGAAGCATTGCACACATACTTAATGGATTTGCTGTCAACAGATGAGTTTGACTTATGCATAATATAGTAATATTCAGTATAAGCAATGGGCTCACACAGACCGAACAACTCTTGTGTCTTTTGAGACAACTATACAAGAAGGTATAGAATTAATTTGCGAGTCTTTGGACACTCTCAGGCATCATCACTTTGTTGCCAAGGCCAGATCACAATTTTTAGAACAACAAACACAACAACTTGATGATCATTCGGCTATTATTCTTTTGGATTTTGCTGAAAATTAGTTTCATAGTGCAGGATGAAGTTCAAGGACATCATTGGGATAATTCCCAGGCAACTTTGCACCCTTTCGCAATTTACTTGAGATATAGAGTCCAGGGAGCTCAAATGTGTATCTGGCTGTGTTATATCTGATTGCCTGAAGCACGACACCCTAGCAGTCCATGCATTTTTAAATTGCATTTTGGCATATGTCAAACAAAATTATCCATACATTAAAAACATTATTTACTTCAGTGATGGTGCTGCTAGCCAATACAAAAATTTTAAAAATCTTAGTAACCTTTGCAATCACCAGAATGATTTTAATTTGATGGCTGTGTGGAATTTTTTTGCCACCAGCCATGGGAAAAGTCTGTGTGATGGAATTGGGGGACAGTTAAAAGACAAGTGGCTCGAGCTAGTCTTCAATGCAATCATATCCTAACTCCATTTGATATGTTTAATTGGTGCAACAAGCACCTCAGTAAGGTCATAAAGTAATTCTATGTTGATCAAAATTCAATAAATGAAAATTCAACAAAATTTAGGTTAGCTGAGAGGTTTAAAAATTGTAAAACTGTAGTAGGCATAAGATCCCATCACTGCTTCATACCAGTTTCAATTAACAAAATTCAAATGAAGAGAATATCTGCTGATAACATTTGTACAAACATAACCATAACCATAGGCACAGTCGCGGATGATCTCTCTGATACAGACGGTAATTGTCCAGAGTATCAGCCGAGGAAATATGTAGCCTGTGTTTATGATGATAAATGGTTTGTTGGCAATATTAAAGATCGTTCAGATGACCACTCAGATATTTTAGTTACATTTATGACTAAATCTACAAATGAAAAAACATGAATGCTGGGTACCATTCCAAGATGTAATTTGTATGATAAATGCTCCAACTGTACAAGGAAGTGGTGCCCGCCATTACACTTTGAGTCCTAGTGACATTACAAATATTCAAAATTTATTTTTAGCACATTTTTAAGGATCTACAAGTCATAGTGCATAGTCCAAATATATGTCAAATTTTTTTTTACACATAGTTCAGATCAGTTGACTTTAGTTTGTAATTCATAGTTAAGTAATCTAGGTTAATTTTATATTTTATTTTTGGTATCCTATTATATTTTTTCATGGTTTTAGTTAGTCTACCTATTTCACGTATGCCGAAAATTAAAATTTATGAAAAAATTATAAAATTAAATGTTGATTTGGTTGTGTAGTGGATTTATTTATATATTTTACTTTAATGTTACGTTAGTGTAACCAAATAGAGTAATTATTTGTCGTATTATAAATTATAAACTCGATAAATTTAAGTTTGAATTTGTTTTTTTTTTAGTTTTCACTGAAGTGATTGTACATAACTTGGAGGTCAAGAACTAGGTAATGCAATTCAGGTGCTCATATATAATTCCAGTTAGATTTATAAGTAATTCAAATTACTGTAGCATCTTGAAAGCCAATCTAGCATATACCTAATGTAAGAAAATTTGACTAAAAGTGCCTATTATGTAGTTAGTTTAATAATTTGTTATAATTTATAATTTTCACAGTTTAATAATTTGTTATAATTTACAATTTTCACAGTTTAATAATTTGTTATAATTTACAATTTTCACAAGTCAAATTTTTTTATGAAAACTCATTGGTTTTGAGCAAGAATTAAACACTGAAGGAAAAGACATCCCAACTCCAAAGTTTGACTATATCTTGTTAAAAGGCATATAAATACATGGTAAAAATTTGAAAGTGGTGATTAATTGTCAACATCGGGTAATAGATTGGCAAACATATGCCTTTTTTTACTAAGAAAAAAGCTTATATTATTTTCAAAACTTTTTTCTACCAAACTATAGGTACTATACAGCTTTTGATGGTGTTTATAAGTGGAATAGCATCAATAAGAGATAGCAGTGAAAAAATTAGCTCTCAGGTATCAATAGTTTTCCATCAGGACCACTGTAAAAATGGGCGACCAAATATGTTTTTTGATTTTGTTTGATATTTGGAACCCTGTAATAGCTAAACCATTAGAGAGAGAGGAAAGTTAACACCAAAAATGGACTCTACGCCCTAGTTTTACAATAGATATCAAGTTTCAGCTCTGTAAAGTAAAAAATAAAAATGTTATTAAAGCCCGAAGTTGGCCTCAGAAGCTAATTTGCTACTTATGCGCAATTTTTTGAAAATCCACAAAATTTTGATAGACCATATCTCAAAAACTATTAGAGCTACAGACTTAAAATTTTGCAGTTTTTCATAACTTCAGTAGGCCTTCAAATGGTATTAATTTAAAGTTTTTTTGAGGAGGTCCCCTGGGGGGCTCTAGGTGATTTCATATGGAATGACCCAGAGGCATTATTAAATAACTGCTGGATCTCAGAAGGGAATAAATGGTATAATTTTGTGAATATTATTTTCAGATTCACTCAACCCCCAGGAGATTTATGGGATTGGCTTGAGCCTTACCTTGATGATGAGGAGGTAAGTAATGGAACCACCACTTACTATTTACACTTCACCTTTTCTCAACTTTCATTCGTTTCATCTTATTCTATCCCTTTAATTTGGTGTAAATGTAAATTGTAATAACTTGTTTAATGAATTTGGTTGACTTTTTTTTTTAGCTTGGGTGTGTGTGCTGGTATCACATGTCAGCAAAGCAGCCATTATGGTTGTATTGTACATGCTGATGCTGGCTGCTTGTCTCTCTTTATTTTAATAATGGCTAGTTTTGAAAATGAACATTGACATTTTGCTGAGGAGTGTTCATACATATAATATAATAGGACTAGAAATAATGGGTGTAAGTTAAAAGTAGAAGGGTCGAGACAGCAGTGCCCAAAAACCTTTTTATGCTTAGAATAGTAAATAGCTGGAATAGTTTGCCGGTAGAAGCACGTAGTAGCACATCTATAAACATGTTTAAAAATCGATTAGACGCGTATGTTGATAGATTGGGTATAGTTTAAGGTAGTAAAATTAAGGCTTTGTGGTTTGGAACCCATGTAAAATTGTAGGTCCTCTTCGCCACCACGGAGGACATGCACAATACACAATTACGAACACAGTTAGGTAGACCAACCATGAGTGTGTCCTCGGGTCTCTGTTAGTCTGAAACATTATAACATTATAAACTTTTTGGATTATTTTAGTAACTCATTACCACTTTTCTTTGACTAAAAAAGAATTTCATCTCTTTTAGTTATGATAAATAGGCCTCATCTCGTAATTAGCTGGCTGTTCAGATTAAAAATGAGCCTCTAGATTCTAGAGGTTCGTTTAATAATAATAAGTGGCCTTCCATGAAATGCATCTGCAGTGAATAAGACGGCATCATTCAGATAAATATAGTAGTAGTTTTGGAAATTAAGCTTGATTAGTAAGGTTATAAGTTTTTTTTCATTGGCGAGCCTGAAAATATATGCTGCTGCTTTTGAATATGAAGAGTGTGTGATATTAATGTAGTTCCAATGTATTTACCATTACATAATTTTAATTAAAACATTTACAAGAGTATTTAGTCTTGAAAATCTAATGATGGCAGCATATTTTTAATTCTTCAAGAATTTATTTTCTCTAATATAAAGGCCTCTAAAATTCTGGACTACTACTTACGCGTTTCGCGTCAAAATTCTATCCTACCCTCGGGTCACTTCTTAGCGAAACGTGTCAAGTTGATCCGTGCCTCATCACAGCTGACACACTACACACGTCAAGACAACAATACTCTCAGAAATTTTGCATTTACTCTTGTCCAAATCAACTTGATGCGTTTCGCGTAAGAAGTGACCCATGGGTAGGATAGAGTTTTGACGCGAAATGGGTAAGTAGTAGTCCTGAGTGTTAATATGATAGTGGGAAAGATTATTATTATTATTTATTATTTTGAACACTATAAATTAATAATTTTATTCTAATTACTAATATAGAAAAGAAATGAATATTTTGTACGCGCGTGAGAATAGGACCCTAGATCAGAGTGGGAAAACATTTTTATTTTAAGAATGTACGGTAAGTGGACTTAGCAGCTGCCCCATTAACCACCTTTGCGAAATTTACCCAGACCAAGATAAAATTTCTAAGTTTTTAAAAGTAATAAATATTTAATGTCGTACAATTATAGGAAAAGTAATACGAGCTTATAAAGTTCCATGGTAAAAATGTGAGTAGTGGTTAGTATACCATTGCAGCCATCTTTTATATACCAGTACACCCATTTTTACTGTAGTGTTCAGTTTAAAGGTAGAAATTAGTTTGTTTTTTAAATAAAGCTTTATCACCAATCTGAATAGAAAATATGTACGTATTTACGCCTTTAAAGAACGTTCCGCATTTGCTATCAACTGAATTCGTTAAACATGTTGAATCTTGTTTTGGAAGTAATTATTCTTCAGTTTACCCGTATTCTGAGTGTCTCCTTGGCCTTCCTTTCCTTCTATTTAAAAGTGGTGGTTCTCACGTGGAAATATCATCCACAGCAATGACGGTGAGTTTATTGGATTATTTTTCTTATTTTAGGTTAAGAACTGACATATCTTAAGTGATAATATGCTTAAGTTTAATTTTATGGGAGGGTTTTCATGCTATTTATTGCCAAGCCAATTTCATTTGTTTTTGCTGATTATTATTATTATTATTATTATTATTATTATTATTATACAGTTAGTTAAGAAGTAGATTTTTATCATTGGTATGAAAGTATTTGATGATTGTTGTTTATTTATAAATAATAATTTATTAGTTTTGCATTAGAGATTATATTTTAATATATCTGTAATACGTACTTTTCTGTTATATTACATATTTCATGATTTATGAGTATATTTAGTCTGAGAAAGATAAATGAAATAAAAGTAGCGGTGCAGTTCAGATTTTACCATCTATTAATGAAATTATAAATTAAGAATTTTATTGTTGATATAAATATTAATTGAGAAATCGTACAATTAAGTTAGTTTTGGTTAGGCCTTATTCCCCTTTTGGCGAGGTGACTCACTTCCTTATTCTCCGCAGGTGGAAATACGAAGGAAAACCCATCGAGGTGCTCTGCCAATGCGGGGTGGTCGGGTTTTAAGAGGTTAAGAGGGGTTGCAACCCAAAGGTTTTTACTTAGCATAAATTCCACGTAACCTCTTGTATTATTTAAAAGTCAGATTGAAAGTTATACCATGGCTTGTTAGTTCAAAATTTAGATAAAACTCCCTCCAGAAAGTCATCTTTTCCCTCTCAATTTTTCTTTTAATACCGTATCCATTTCTATTATTATTAGCTTCCCTCACTTCGGGCATTGCGCTCACTCGAGATAGAATGGGAAATTGTACTTATGGATTTTAAGTCATACGTTTCAATTTTCTTTGTAGAAATAAGTATGAAAGATGTTTCATATCCTTATAATTGATGATACTTCGTGACACCGAAAATGGAACTTGCTGAACTTAATAAAACATTTCAGATATGAGAGAGAGTTATTATGACATTTTAGTTATACTTGTTTGAAATTTGTTTTCATTGTCACTGAAAACAACTTTCGTCTCTTTCCATAATTTGAATTTTCCTAGTTGAAGATGATGATAGGTTTACGTGCAATGTAGCATTTGCGTAGAAAGGAGTTAATTTCAATACAGTTTTTCACGTGATGGAGTCGCTGAATCTTGATGTGGAAAATTGTTGGTAAACAAATTCCAAGGAAATATTTTTATTTTACTTTTTGACTAAACTAAATTCAAGCTGTAAAGATCCAATTTTATTTAGTAAAGCCGCGTAAATTTTAGAAATGGATAAATTAAAATCTTAAGTAATTTTTCCACTGCCTTTCACTGACTTCTCACGAGTTTTTAATAAGCTACGTACGTTTATTCCAATTTACAACTTCACTAGTTGTAAACCACTGTAATACCAGAGTTATTATGATATAAAATTAGAAGCGCATTATATATTGTAAGATCAGAAAGCACTCAAACTACAAGCTGTATTTACCTCTTTCAATCTGGCTTGCGATACCAGTTTTTATGTTGCGTTCACATACTGGAAAACCCTCCCAGTTTTGGACCAGATTTGCTGCAAGGTTCTTTCTTGGTGGGATAGTTCAGTCACAGAAAAGTTTAATTATGAAGTTTTACGTAACAGTCTGTTAGTAGTTACTGTTTCTTGAAACAATATATATATATATATATATATAAAATATAAAAAGGATTCATTAATCTTATTACTATTTTTATTTATTACTGGAGTGAAAATATAGAATGAATGTCGTACTACAACAGTGAAATATCCGTATTATGATTTTAGGGCCCAACTCTCTTTCAGAGTTTGATATAGACTGGCAAAATATCAATTATTTCCGAACACCGAAAAGAAAATTTAAGTAGTCAAATCAATCATAAAAATTAAGAATAAATTGGCTCGTTAAAGTACTTCCATTCTTCTTTAAAAGTTTGACAATTGCTCGGAATATAGTGGTGGTTTTTCAGGAAAATCACCTTTCACAAATTTGGCCAGCAATAATTATATAGAACTGAAAGAAGTACGGCCATTTTTATCCAGCCTGATGGAATGCATTCTATATTTTTACTCTATTCATACCTCAAACGAACTTTAGTCTTTCTCGAATGTTGTGGAAAGAAATTTTTGAAGTAGAGAGGAGTGTCTATGACCTTTTGAAAGAACCATTGATTAAACTGCGGCGGGAATTTTTAAAGTTTATTAAGAAATATTAATCACTTATTTTAGATCACATTCACGTACGAACGAGGTTTGGAATTTCTTAAAAGATAACCACTTACTCCAAGATAATGATTATTTTTTAATGAATTAATTTAATAATAATTAATTAGACCTACCTTTTTCATCATAATTATTAAAGAAGGTTTAGCTTGACTTTGTCATAAAATCGTAGTTGAGAGACTCAAAACTTTTTCTCACTGAATACCATGAAAGAAGTTTGCACTTATTTCAATTAACTAGAAATAGGACATAAAATAAACTTTACAGTGAATGGTTCAATTCTGTTCATTTTCTAGCATTAATCGCATCAGCATTGTTATGTAGCTACTAATGTCATTTACAGTAGGTTAGCCTAAGATGTAAACATTAAGTTGAAATGGCCTTAATTCTAGCTTCGTTAGTCCAACTAAAGAAATAACACTAAGTTAATATTTACAAATTGTTTCTAATTCTTTCTTCTTTTCTTTTTTCTTTTTCTCAGGAAATAGATGTTAGGGCTGGAGGGGGCCAGCCGACTACTATCGGTGCCATTGTTCGACATATGTTAACCAAACTGGAGTGGCATTCAACCCTTTTCCCAAGGATTCCAGTCCCCATTCAGAAGGACCTGGAAAAGAAACTGGCTGAGAGGGGTCCTCCCAAGCCTCCTCCGTCTTCTGATAGATACGCATCGGCAAGGGACTATACGTAAGTTCACCTACACTTACATTTATGGATTAATATATATATATGAAAATTATTTCACGAAGGTAACACGTGAAAAATATTTATGATGAATAAAACCACGAAGGAAAGGAAACACAAAATGGTGCTCAAGCGCTTTCGTGTTTCCTTTCCTTCGTGGTTTTATTCATCATATATATATATATATATATATTTCCATTTCTTTCAAAGCATTGTTAGCTTTTGATTGCAAATGAAAGAAGTTTCCATTAACTTTTGCGCATATGAGCAAGCAACATTCCCTTGACTACCGTAATGTTTTTCCAACTATTACACAGGTCAACAAAAAAAATTTTTTTTTTCGTTGCCAAGGAAATTCGTAGGAATTTAGGGTATTTTGGGGTTGCTGAATTCCAAAATGAAAGTAGTTTTTCCGATTTGGCTCTAGTTCTTGAGATAATGAATACCCTCAATTAATAGGAAACGTAACCGTAACGCGTGCATATGGGAAACTACCGGAACATTCTAGATGGTGAGACCGAATAAAATGCCATTATGTATTTCATGTATTTACTTTTGTATGATTTCAGACAATTTCAATGCGATTTGTAAGTAGGCTCCGCCTGAACATTAAATTTTTTGCATTTTTATGTGTTTCAATGGGGTACCAATTATCTCATAAATTAGAGCCAATCTAGCAAAACCGATGTCATATTCGGAATCAGCACCACAAAGTTACCCCAAAATCACTCTAATATGATTGGCAATAAAATGTGTGTTGACCAGTGTTATTAGTACAATTAATGTTGTAAAATTCTTGGGAATAATCTTTAGGAGAATATTCCTGAGAATTTTCTTGAGAATATTCTCCGAACTGAGAATTTTCGAGAATTTTCTTTTTTAGAACATCTGAGGGGTTTTTCAACAATTCCGATACAACTTAACTTCAGTTCCTGTCAAAATGGAGAAATTCTAAGTCAGAAGTGAATGATAGGATGAGTGAAGAAATAAATAAATTAACTAATGCAAAAAATTTATTGAATCATTGTATAAAGACTGTATTTCAATTCAAAGTACAGTATTTACCAGGGATGGCAGTGATTAAATCAAAATGATTTAATCACCTGATTAAATCAATTTATTTATTTATTTATTTTTTTTTTTTCAAAATTATATAGAAATTAATAAAATATATCAGACAAAACACTTTAGAAACAAATAAAAATATCCCTTGTAATAATTAAGTGTTCAGTTTCAGTTTTTCAGTATAATAGCTTTTTTATGAAAAAATCATGATTTTTTTTTAATTATTTGATTTTTTCCAAATTATATATAGAAATTAATAAAATATATCAAACAGAACAGTTTAGAAAGAAAAAATGTCCCTTGTAATGAAGTATTCAATTTCAGTTTTAATTTCAGTGTTATAACTAAATATTATGTAAATGTTAGTGACAGTGAATTTCTCGAGAGTGCGTGTACATAATAAAATGCATATTATCAAAAATGGCAAAAAAAGAAATGCTTCAAAAAGAACTACCTACCATAAAAAACTCGCAAGACAATTATCACAATTCACAAGGAAATCACACGTAGAGACTTGCTCTTGCTATACACAACCACAACTAACCAAGGAAACAATTTGCCATCCTTTATATACTATTTTCTCCCAATTCCGGAGTATTCTAGAATGTTCTGGAGTCGTCTAGAATATTCTCTCACATTCTAGAAAGTTCCATAAGGTTGTGAAATATTCTAGAATTCTCTAAAAAGCTGCAAAACAATCTAAAAATATTTTAAAACTAAGAAAAAAGAAAATTCTTGAATATTCTCAGCAAATAATATTTTGGAGAATATTCTCAGAGAACGAGAATATTCTCGCCTCACATCACTAAGTACAAGTACTCCATTTTAGAGAAAATTCCCTTCATCCAATGATTTTCTGACTCCATTTGTTAAGTTGACATTTCATTAGCTCCAACTTCAAAAAAATTCTTCCTATGTTGACATAGGAGTCCCGAATTCACTTACATATATATATATATACACAATGTTGGGAGTAGTGGTTGTAGCGCAGCTGCTTTTGAGGAAAAGTAGCGAAAGCTACTTTTAAAGCGAATGAAAACCATTTTTGTTCTTATAATTTATGAGGTAATAATATTACAATAAATAAAAGCAATGAAAAATTAAATTTGGGCCACTAACAATGACGTGGTGGTGCTTGGAAGTCTGCCCGCATTATCAGCTGGAATGGGCTACATTTAGCTTGGTCAGCATCGAGTTCCTGATGCCGCCGCGTACGTGTAGTCACACTTATTCTATTATATATAAATAAAGCGAAGTTCACTGTTTTTATTATTTTCACTAGGGTGTGATCAAAAAGTAGCATGAAATAGTCCAGTTCTACTAGTAGCACTTATTCCTACATTATTAGCAATCAAATAAAAGAACTGTGAATTGAATGAACGCAAATTTTACTATCCCATCACTGTAGAAGATGTAACGAGATATTATTTCTTTTTTTTGCTGGCTTTATTCATGTTCTATACACTATACACCTTTTTTTCCTCGCACAGCTGCTCAGTAACTGAAACAACAACAACAACTTAGCTACTGAATTTGTGATTTACAGATATGTACGTTGATGCTATTTTCTAATACTTGCCCAAATTATAGTGAGTGCCAGTGGTTCCCAACGTGGGCGTTTGGGAATGTTAGGGGGCCGCTAGGAAGCTGAAATTGTTACCTTCCATTAATAAATCACTTATCATTTATCCCGTTATATTATCTTTATGAGGGGGCATCAGCAAATATTGATGGACACAAGGGGGCGTTGACCTAAAAATAGGTTGGGAACCACTGAATTACGCGTATGTATTGGGAATTATTATTATTATTATTATTTTTTATTATTATTATTATTATTATTATTATTATTATTCCAATTTTGAATGCTTTTCAAAAGTAGCGGTAGCGCGCTACTTTTCCAAATGAGTAGCTGTAGCGCCGCTACATTTTCACCCACGTAACGTGTAGCGCCGCTATTTTCAGGAGAACTCTGTCACTATCCTACCATACACCTTTTACCCACTTCACTCAACAGATTTACGCCTCTAATTCTTACATTCGCTCCTTTTACCTTTCATTTTTTATAGTCCTTTTTTATACCAACTTCGAAATAAAAGTGAATTGGCTTCGTGCGATTTAATATTTTAATTTTTTTTTAACTTTTACAGGGAGGACGAGAGAAGGAGAGAAGAGCCGAACGGAGATTACAGAAGGAACAGAGATCATTACGAAAGAGACGAGAGAGAGAAAAGAGAGAGGGAAAAAGAGGAGAGACAGAGAGAGAGAGACTACAGAGATAAGGAGAGAGAAAGACACAGAGACAAACATCGAGATAAAGAAAGGGATAAGAGCAGAGAGAGAGAAAAGGAAAGAAGCAGGGAGAGAGAGAGAGAGAAGTATAGAGACAGAGAAAGGAAGAGGTTAGTAGTGTAGTTTTTAGTGGGAAATTACACGGGGGAAGAGGCGAGAGATTAAATTTTAGTCCGTTTCCGTTTTCTCATTGTATCGGTTGCTCGGAGACACTAGCACCTATCTTTATTTTAAGAACTATATCCATTGTGAGCATTGAAATATAAGTATGAAAGATGGAAAATACTGGAAATTATTGTTACTCAGAGTTTATGAACGCAAAACAATAATTATTATTATTATTATTATCTCTTTTCAGCCGTGATCATGATCGTCACCACCACCCTTCGCGGAGTCATCACAGAGACCACAGAGAGAGAAGTTATTCTTATGAATTAGAAAAAGAAAAAGAGAGAGTAAAGAGAGAGAAGAGAAAGAGCAGGTAATGTCGAAGATAAAGGGCAGGTAATGTCGAAGATAAAGAGCAGGTAATGTCGAAGATAAAGAGCAGGTAATGTCGAAGATAAAATAAGCGTACGCGTGTCTGATAGGTATTGATTATATATTTTTATTTTATTAAGATTTATTGTTGTGCTCGTTCAGTAGTCCCAAAAAAGAGATCTAGCGGGAGGACGTGTCCAAATTTAGGCCGGGTCGAAATCTAGTCAAAATGATTTTTTTTTTAGATGGGCACTATGTGGGGTTTATGAAATGATATCCTGACCAGCATACTCCAAAAGAAAGTTTATGCTCCCCTCCGTACCACTAGCATACTCCCTCTTATTTTGCCCCCCCAAATTAAAAATAGTATCATAAATCAAAATGGAGATCAATTAGAGCATTTTTTTTATAGAGATGACCCCCCTTAAAATTGCATAATATACCTCGTGTGCAATTTTCAGGCAATTATCCAAGAAATTTCAAATCCTTGAAAAATTGCCACATCCCCAAAAAGTATTATCAGTATATAAAAAAGGGTGGCATAAACTTTAGTTTGGAGTACTGATTGCCTAGGAGACCAATTCATAAACCTCATATAGGCCTAGTATATTTGTCTGAAACGAAGACAATTAGTCTATTGTACCATTTATAATGTTATAATGTTTCAGACCAACAAAGACCCTAGGATCCACTCATGGCTGGTCTACCTAACTGTGTTCGTGTATTGTGTATGTCCTCCGTGGTGGCGGAGGGGACCTACAATTTTACGTGGGTTCCGAACCACAAGAACATAAGAAATTTATGTAAAAACTGCCGGTAAATTGGCAACGACCAATTTTTACGAAACTAAATAATTATCAATTTAAAACTAATTAATTATCGATTTAAAATTAAAGATAGAATCTCTGATCCAGAGGATCAAGTCATAATAGACTACTATCCACAAATATGTTACACTCTATATCTATTTATAAGGGACATGCAAATATATCGGATCCAAAGAATCCAGTCAATTTCATTACGGTATCCATCAAGTCACGGTCCATATCGATAGCGGACCAAGTCAAAATTTACAATCATATACATTACAATATATACACTTACGAGAAAAAGAGTAGGTGTGGCTGTAAAGACTGTACAGTAATGTAGAGATGTGTGTGCACCCATTTTGGGTCTCCCATTTAAAGGTGTTTGTGGGGCAAGTGAAGATCATGAGTTTTTCAATACCTCACAGTACTATGGGGGGCACCGCTCGGCAGAGGAATCTCTTTAAATGGGGTGTGTAAGGACAGAGTATCCCTAACTCCCAAGACGCTGCCTCCCTATATCCCACAACACTTGTGTTGAGCTGTGGGATCTATCCCCAGAAAGCCTTAATTTTACTACCTTAAACTATACCCTTTCTATCAACATATGCGTCTAATCGATTTTTAAACATGTTTATAGACGTGCTACTAATTACTTCTACCGGCAAACTATTCCAGCTATTTACTATTCTATGCGTAAAAAAGTTTTTCGCAACTGCTGTCTCGAACCTTCTACTTGTCAACTTACACCCGTTATTTCTAGTCCTATTATATTGAGATATTTCGAAAAAGCTATCTCTATCTACGTTATCGAACCCATTCATAATTTTGAAAACCTGGATTAGATCACCCCTTAACCTCCTGGTCTCGAGTGTTGTCAATTTTAACTCCTTAAGCCTATCCTCGTACGACTTTGACCTAAGCGACGGAATCATCTTAGTTGCTCGTCTTTGAACTCTTTCGATTTTGTCTATATCTTTGCGCATATACGGATTCCAAAATTGGACCGCGTACTCCAAATGGGGTCTAACTAATGATTTATAAAGTGGAACTATAATATTGCGCGATTTGTACTCAAAATTTCGAGCTATAAAACCTAACACTTTGTTCGCCTTATAGACCGCTGCTGTACTTTGTTTCGCTACTTTTAAATCACCAGTGACTATAACTCCTAAATCTTTTTCCTGCTCTACGCTTGTTAAAACTTTCCCTGACATACTATACGCAAATTTACCGTTACGCGAACCTATATGCAAAATTTTGCACTTATCAACGTTAAATCTCATTTGCCATGTGACTGACCAATCAACGATTTTATTCAGATCTTCCTGAATTTTACCTCTATCTTCGTCATTAATCGCCCTACCACCCAGCTTCGTGTCATCCGCAAACTTTGAAACTGTACTGACTAGGCCAACATCTAAATCGTTAATATATATAAGAAAAAGCAAGGGGCCCAATACAGAACCCTGAGGAACGCCACTCGCTACATTAGCCCAACACGACTCCGCTCCATCAACGACCACCCTCTGTTTCCTGCCTCGCAACCATTCTTCTAGCCAATTTATTACTACACCCCTGATTCCATGAGCCTTAGTTTTTTCAATGAGTCTTTTGTGCGGCACGGTGTCAAACGCTTTTTGAAAATCTAAATACACTACAACCGCCCGATGTCTATCGTAATCGTCAACCACGCTTTGGAAAAATTCTAAAAGATTAGTTAAGCAAGATTTGTTTCGCCTAAATCCGTGCTGCGTATTTCTAACAAGTTTATGGTATTCTAAGTGTTCGACTATACGATCCCTAATTATTGATTCCAAAAGCTTACCTACAACAGACGTTAAACTGATTGGCCTATAATTTCCCGCCGCACCTTTATCGCCTTTCTTAAAGATAGGTGTTACGTTTGCTAACTTGAAATTATCTGGTACGCACCCCTCAGAAATAGACGCATTAAAAATCTTTGTTAGCGGGAGAACAATGCTATCTTTTAATTCTTTTAGTTGTATGGGATATATGGAATCCGGACCCGGTGATTTACGCGTTTTCATTTTATCAATATAGCGCATTACTTTCCCTTCACTAACGACAATATTATCCAAAATATTACCATTATCAAAAGGTATTATGTCTATGACCGTAGGGATATTCGTTACATCTTCTATAGTAAAAACTGACGTAAAAAATTCGTTTAGCAAGGTAGCCATTTCCTTGTTTTCAGAGACTAGATCTCCATTTACATTTTTTAATGGACCTAAGACACTTTTTACTGGATTTCTATTATTGACGTATTGAAAGAATCGCTTGGGGTTTTCTTTACTGTCACGAGCTATGGAGATTTCAAATTCGCGTTTTGACTTTTTTATTACACTTTTAGCTTCACGCCTTAGAGATATGTAGTTGTTTCGTAACAACAGATTATCTTTATCGCACTTATATAGCCTATAAGCCCTATCTCTACTCTTTATAATGTCTCCTACTCTACAAGTAAACCACAAGGGCTTGTTGTTTACTTTCGCACGCTTAATTTTGTACGGTACACATTCCTCATTTATAGTCCTAAATACCGTTACGAACGATTCCCACATTAGTTTTGCGTTGGAGTTCCCCATTACGTTTTCCCAATTGACGTGTGAAAATTTATTTCGAAATTTACTAAAGTCTGCGTAATTTAAAAATTACCTTCACAATTCACTAATTACTTGTGGATGTGCCTTGGCCCCATTGGCTTTTCCATTCAAATTGTGGCAGTCTTTTTCTTGATTCCAGTTGATTGAGGATAAATTTGTGCCGATTGCCGTAGCCAATCCTTTGTTCTGATGCTTTTGTCACTAAGTTCACTGCACTTTCCACGCTTTGACTGTGGCATGAAAAGGCAGCAATTTGCAAGGGTTCTGTTCTTGTATGCAGTAGCTCTTCATTGCTGAAATTCCTTATCAAAGGTGGAGGATTGATAGCTTCCTTTCTCCAGTCAATCATCTCATAGTAGTCTTTGGAATCGAAATTTAGAGATTTAGGAAGCTCAAAATTTCGTGTGCCACTGAAACGTGTCCGACTGAGAAGTATCTTCTGAAGAACATCTTCTCTGACATGTTGTCTGCTATCAGTAAGCATTGACAGGAGGATAGCTTCGGGATTGGCAAAATAGGCATTATTACGGAACACCGGTTCCATAATAATGCGATGTTTTTCTTCCAATCCTCGCATCAAGACAATCAAATGAAAAAATTCTGTGCTCCGTCAGTAGCTTTAGGATGGGATTTGATATGAAACCATCCAGGAGCATATGATTTCATGACTATGGTTACCAGTTCTTTCAGATTTTGTTCGGGATGCAAAGTCGATACATATAAACGAAGAATCCGGTTTGCTCGGGTAATCCAGCGAGCATGATGAATGGCACCTGGAGACCTGCGGGCTAGACTTTCAGATACCCATCCAGATTGCACTGCTAGGCACATATCATAGAGATACTTTTGATCACTGCTCAACTCTTTCACGACATTCGGTGGCATATCTTGGACGTTGCCCTGAACTGGTGAAAATGCCACTAAGTCTAAAATGGTTAAATCACATTTCAATTTGGCTCCAATTGAACCTTTAAAGGTATTTGGCCCTGATGTTTTTCCGTCTATGGTTTCAAATGTGTGTCTGAACGGGGGGAGTTCAGTCATGTGTAAAAGAGACGAGCCATTGAACTGATCCATGCAAAAAAATTTCAATCAATTTTATGGTACCAATAATTCTACCAGTATTGACAGCAGTACCGTCGCATAGCAGAGCATTGAGAGTGTCGATGCTCGCTGAATCAATTAAGAACGTTATAATTTCATCAGCTATACACCGAGCATTTCATGCGTCAGGGCAGAGATGGTCTACATAGATACCTCCAGGGTCTTTGATCAGCACATAATGTTCTTCTTTCTCTTTTCCATGCTTGGTTAACGTATCATCCTTTCTTCCATCAAACCCTATACATTCAATATTCACATTTTCACATCTAGATCTAACAATATTTTTCTTGCCTACACGAATTCTCTCTCTCTCTATTTTCTTCCTATCAAGCATGTTAGATTGATCGATTATTCCCATATCTTTCAATGCAGCATTAACAATAGCTGCTGTAGCTCTCGAACTCACACGGTAACGGTCTGCCACCAATGGTAATTCATTGTATGAATACCTATTTTGATCATTTTCAATCAATTCCACATCGGGCACGAATTCTAGCTTATTGTCACTGTCTTTTATATCTTCGCTAAAGTCATCTACTGAAGAAGATGGTACAACTTCTATAGCCTCTGCCATTTCCACTTGTGACATTTGTTGCCCCTCTTGTTCTTCTCTTGCTCTTGAGAGGGATCGTCTCTGGACAGCGGCAGCTTCACGATCAAATGGCCCTAATTGATTTATTCTTTGCTTTTGGCCTACAAATGACTCCCACTCTACCATTGGGATTTTTACCTCGCATCGACAAAACGGCCTTTCTATTCCTTTATCATAACATTTGCAAGTACAAATGTCAAACATTTCATCATATGAAGCAAGTTTTTTAGCAAAATTTTCATTCCTTTGACGTAGAGGAACCTTGTTCAAGGAAAGAGCTGATCTGATTAATCTTTCCACTGCAGAAGAAATGGATCTTTCTTGAATGACAGGGAAAGAGAACATGGCCCAAATATCTTGAAGATCTTTGGTAACTATATTGTAGCAATCGTTCGCAGTTGCTGATCCCCTTGACTTGATTTTTTTCTCTTTTGAATGAAGAAATAGTGTCTGACAACGTCTGCCTTTGTAGGAATCATAGGAATCATTGATCGGCGGAATTCAGTGGCAAAACCAAAAGCTGCATTCGAAGATTTGTTTCTGGTTGACATTTTTTCAACCTTTTTAAAAAATTAAAAATCCAGCTTTTATAGAATCATGCATGGATCATAAGTAAATCTAAAGAGCATAAATTCTTATAATTCCTGTTAAAATATATGATAATTAGAACATGAAATTTATTGGTATTGAATTTGAAATTCGACACAGCTCAGTAAATTGATTACACACAAACTATGTTTGTGTAATCAATTTTCTGATATAGCAAATATTTTGAGAAAATACGCGTGGTGAAAATTTTGAGAAATCCAAATTTTTGAGGTAATTGCCTGAAAATTGCACACGAGATATATTATGCAATTTTAGGGGGTGGGGGTCATTTCTATGAGAAAATGCTCTAAATGGTCTCCATTTTCATTTTTGGGGCGGAGCCAAAAATAGGATGGAGTATGCTAGTGGTACGGGGGGGGGGAGCATAAACTTTCTTTTGGAGTATGTTGGTCAGGACCCCAATTCATAAGCCCCACATAGTGCCCGATCTGCCCCCAGAAATTCGACCCGGCCTAGACTGTCCATTCCAAAATTGGTTATAATTTTTCTTATGACGATTGTGCTTGTTGCACTCTTGAGTTACGTTATTACATCTACTCTTTTTTTCATTCATTCATTCATTCATTGTGACCCTTCTCCGCAATCTTGTTTATAGTAGTTCTTTCCTGTAGTGTATGCTTACATCACAGCAGACAATACAGTGTATTTGAGCTTGATTCAGTCTTCTGAATTGTAAAATTTTCCCTTCACATTCAACGTGGGAACTTTTTATACCGCGTATTTAAAACAACCTAAGATCGTAATCTGTTATGACATTAATTTTCAGAAGCCGTTCCCGAAGCAGAGACAGAAGTAGGAGACACAGAGACTATTATTGAGACAGTCTGTACACGAGGACAAAAAAAAAAAAAAAAAATTATTGTAGTGTTAAGTTCAATATTGTAAAGTGGAGCAATCGGAATATTCTTATTTTTTTAAAGTTCTTTTATTTTGTTTTCGATATTATGTTTGGTATGATTTAGCTTTTACGAAGTTGTTTTAATTTTGTGTCTGTCATTTCAGTTCATTCTTTTAATAATAATAATAATAATGTAATAACAAATATTTTGTTGTGTTGTAGGTTCACTTTTTCCTACAGTATTTATTACTTAAAAGGTATTTAGATTTGTATCATTCTATTAGCCGTTATTTTATTTGTACTTTAATATTAAATTCGCACTAAAAAGATAATTTTACAGATTTTTACTGAAACATCCGTCATTTTTCAGCGCTTAAAAAAAATTGAGCGAAAATTTTTAGTTTCATATGTTTAGGACAGAGTGAATTTGTAAATAAACTGATGAGGTACTTTCGTATAAGATTAGTAACTTTTCATAGCAGTGTACTTTTTTACACATGTTGTTCATATGTATTCATTAGGAAATTAGAAATTTCTACATCGCAATTTTTATTTACCTAAACGCTTAATTAACGGTTACGTTATGGTCGTGTCGCGCTTCCCATTCATCATCAAAGTTAAGCGAAACGAGGTCTGGTCCGCGGTAGTAGATCGATAGGTGACTGGTTTCCCTGTCGGAATGATTTATCGACCCCTGGTTCGGATGGAACATAAAGTTGTAGGTTTCTGATGCCTGACCTTTGCTGGAACGAAGGAAATTAAACAACCCCAAAACATTACCAATTTCATAATTGAAGTAATTAAATTTTCCTATGTATCCAAAGCTTATTAGAGGGCTTCGACTTCACATTGGTTTGGGTAAATATTTGATTTTACTCCCAGTCTGGTTTTATAATGAGAGCAAACTTTTCTGGTCAATTTTGAGGTGCTTTGCACCAATCTGCCATTGGTTTCCTGTGCAAATGCGTAGTTTTTGAGATATTGTAACATAAACATATAGGATATGTTCATGTTACGAGATCTCGTAAACGACGCATTACCTCAGGAAACGTGCAAAACACCTCAAAATTAACCAGAAAGTTTGCTCGTTATTTTCGTTTAAACTAACGAAAATATCACGACTTAACCTAAGTCATCAAGGGCGTACAGTTGACTTAACAAGGCATTAAGTTGACCTAACCGGGCATTCAATTAACCTAACGGGTTAATATTGATTATTTTTCACCTAAATATCTTCTGATCTTTTCGTATTAGGCACTCTGTCACATTTCGGGCAAGTTAAGGATGAGAGTATAACGCCGTAATTGATAAAAACATCCAATGCTTTGTCTTCATCTAGAAGAGCACATAACGAATCAAATTCTCGAAGTCGAAATCACACGAACGGCACGTCATAATTCTATCACAAACACCACCAAACTGAATCCAATTAGAAAAAAAAAAAAAAAAAGGCAGAACAGAAAACGACAAACTAATTAAGTCGCGGAGTAGCGAAAAAATAGCCCAATCAGAAAAAATATTTTATGAAAAAAAGTACATTATAGCCAAAAAAGGAAATATTTGTTTTTAAAAAAGTACATTTGAACAAATTTGCACAACAAGATAGATTTTTTTTTGTCGGTTTTTAATGGCAGTTCAATATAAAGTACTTGTTCAACTGCTTGTGACTGGGAGTAAAATCGAATATATAATTAACCTTGGTTTGTAGTCCAGGAGTTTTAGGGCTGAACCTTGAAATTTTTGACAAAAAGCTGATTTTTTTTTTACCACAGATACCTGAAATGGTCTGGAATAACATGAAAATTCCCCATTAATCAACCTTGAACTTACCACGAAATTCAAGATTGCGTCCGATACTGCGGCATTTCACGCATAATCGCCAATAACTTCTGAACCTGTTGGGCTAGAGGAAAAAGTTTGGTGTGTAGGGACTGTTTCTACCCACGTTTTATTCAATGAACACCATTAAAACAATCATCGGAATATACATATATTTTATTTTTGACCAAAAATAAATCCAAATATAAACTGAAAACCATCAGTAAAAGAGCAAAAACACTTATGGTTACAACAAACTAAATAAGAAAATTCAAATTGATAATTCCTTCCGATATGTCAAATCATTCACCATAAGTGTCAACCGTCTCCGATTTTGTTTATACTTACTACACTTAAGGACCCTTATGAGAAATTTAGATACCCAAAATTTCACACACCTGTGACCTCAGCGTGCCGAGATATGAGGTCACGAAAGTTGACTTTTTGACCAGATTTTTTCGAAATTTAATGTCTCTAAATTATCATATCTCGGCTTCTACTGGACCGATTTACTTCATTTTTGTGTCATTTTAAAGCTTGAAACGAGTAGAATCTTTTGGCTATCTTGAAATATATATCATAAATGATTCATAGAAAAGTTATGGGAGTTGGAAATATTTGAACTTGAATAAAAAAAAAAAATCGTCTCCGATATTTTTTTTTTATTTCTTTTTGTCCCAAGGTACTTCTATCAAAGCACAACATTGTGTAAAAATTTCATTATTCTCTGGCAAATACTTGAGAAAATATAGCACTTTCAGTGTGACAAATTTTTTAAAAAAATGATAGAATAAAAAATCGTTGCTATTCCTATGAATACTTTTGAAAGTATATACAGCATTATGACAAATAAAATAACTAATTTCGAGCTTTAAATTTGGCATCTGTAGGTGCACCTATTTTTGTGTATGTAGGGGAGATTTTTTCTAAAATTTTCCAAACATATATAAAAACTAATTTGTTTTGAGTGGTACTTTCTAGTAATTTTAGCATTTATTCTAGAAGAATAACATGTTTGAATTGAATTTAATATTATTTTCATCAGCCTAGTTGAAGAGAGAGATCTTGCCGCCTTGTAAAATTTTGTGATCCCCTTTAGTTGTTAATCTGTAAAAATAATTAAAGTTTGTTACATAAAGAAAAATTATTGACTAAGTTTTTTCAGTCCATATTCCTTTTGAGTATCTAATTTTTGTTTTTTAACTGGACTCTCTCCTATTTCTTTTAATGAACTATTCAGCGTCGCAAGTTCAAGTGGTCTTTCGGATATGACAGAGCCAGAGGGATGAGATGAGTCACTGTCTGAATTTTTAGTATTTTCTTTTAATATTTTATCAACAATAATTCTGCACGGATTACATAGTCTATGATTTGCAGTTAATTGAAGATCAGGTCGCTTAATGATTATTTCAGGTGGAACTACTATTAGTCACTTAGTTCGCCATTTCCCTTGATGCTCATTGAAAGGATCGGCACATTTTCTTTTTAAATTAAGCGAATCCATTTCAAAATTTCCTAATTGAAATAGAATAGGTACCTGGCTAGGAATTTCTGAATATATTACATATTAGATGATTTATTTTATAGTTTCCTAAAAGATCTGAAAAAAAGAAAAAAAGTACATGTGCGCATAAAACAGTTATTTGTACTAGGAGTTAATGTTTGCGTACAAATAACAGATACAAAAATAGGTATACCTAATAGGACGTGTCAAATTTACAGCTCTCAATTAGTTCTTTTATTTGTCATAGTGCTATACTTTCAAAAATAAAAGTTATTCCAAGTCCCTAGTCAGGCCTCATTTAGAATATGCCGTTCAGTTTTGGTGCCCGTACTTGCGTGAGGATATTGATAGATTAGAAAGGGTTCAGCGTCGTGCCACGAAACTTATTCCGTCATTGCGCAACAAGCTTTATGAAGATAGGATTAAAGAGCTAGACCTGTATTCACTCGAAACTAGGAGATAAAGGGGGGAGCTTATTGAAGTTTTTAAAATCGTTAATAACATCGATAACGTAAATTTTGACATTGTTCACTTTCGATAATAGTAATACTCGCAATAACGGATTTAAGTTGCGTGGCAGACGTTTCATTACTAATATCACTAAAAACTTCTTTACGTTTAAAGTAATTGATAAATGGAATAATCTTCCCGCGTCAGTCGTTCATTCTACCAGCGTTAATGTGTTTAAGAACCGTCTTGACAGACATTTTAAAAATATTAACGTTGTTTAAAATAAAAAAACAAAGTTAGCAACAGGAGCTCTGGTGGTGGTGCTCGAGGATGAGTCTGTTGACGATAAATGCCAGCTTGTGACATGCCAGCAATAAAATTATTAAAAAAAAAAAAAAAATTAGACTAACACGAACGTAGATGTAGCTCGTAGCGTAAACTAACCCACTTTTTGTTTAACTTTACCTACTTTTTTTACTTTGCAAGTCTGTAACTCTTTTCTTGCATGTTTGTAGTTTGCATGGTATGACAGTGAGTTAAGACTGTGTTGCATGGTTTGTAAGCGTTCTTATTTTACTTCTTTTCATCTTTCACCCCTCTCCTATTCTCTCCGACTATTTTTCTGACTTGTCGGCAGTGGCCGGCGGATGATGATAGTGAGTCTTTTTCTTTTTTTCTGAATGAATGTTAACCCACGAGTGATAGGTGTTGCTCCTTACTCAACCCCTTATTCTCTTCTCTTACCCCCTACTCTTTCCTTTCTCTCGGGCTAACCTTAGAGTGGATCTTAGGGTCTTTGTTAGCCTTAGCTTCTGTAGATCTGTAGATCATTCCATAGAAATAGCAACGATTTTTCTTTTTCTCTCATTTTTTTAATATTTTTTTTTAAATTTGTCACACTGAAAGTGCTATATTTTTTAAAGTATTTGCCAGAGAATAATGAAATTTTTACACAATATTGTGCTTGGATAGAGGTATCTTGGAACAAAAAATTTTAAAAATCGGAGACGATTTTTTTTTTTACTCAAGTTCAAATATTTCCAACTTCTATAACTTTTTTTGTGAATCATTTATGGGATATATTTCAAGATAGACAAAAGATTCTACTCCTTTCAAGCTTTAAAATGACACCAAAATGAAGTAAAGTGGTCCAGTAGAAGCCGAGATATGACAATTTAGATATATTAAATTTCGAAAAACATCTGGTCAAAAGGTCAACTTTCGTGACCTCATATCTCGGCATCCTGAGGTTACAGAGGTCTGAAATTTTGGGTATCTACATTTCTCATAAGGGTCCTTAAGTGTACTAAGTATAAACAAAATCGGAGTAGTTGACATTTTTTTTTGCCCTTATGTGTCTGATTTGACATGGAATGACCCGAACAACGTAACAAAAATGCAATTTTCAGCATAAACGAATAAACGATGTTAAGGAATCAATACAGTCCGACAACGCATTCTAATTATCACAAATCTGTCGCTAGTCTTCAGCGATACCATTTGCTATGTCCACACTGGAGCAAGAGGTTCCACTGCAGGATAAGTAAAGAGCAGTACAGTAGAGTCCCACTTTTCGCCATCCACGTGTCTTTCCACACCGACCCTTACAACCACACGAAACCATGCGGAGTAGCTTGTCTGGGGCTGGTGGTCTTTGGGTTGTTACGGGTGTCAGCTATCCATCCGCTTGCATCGACCAGCCCTATCGAACAAAAAAATCAGTGATTGAATTTTGGCTATGTTTGTTGAATTATAAGTACTGCACAATTAGAGTCCACTACAATCATTTAATTCTTGTATGTTATAATTAAACAACCAATACATTCCCAGTCAGTGCGAGGCAGATCGTTTTCACTCCACCGCTGCACACTGTGATGGGCAGCAGCACTAGTCGGAGGCAGCGTCTCAAACTTGAATTCTGACGACAGCTTGCATCTCTTGATGGCTTTCCAGCAGAGCTGTAAAATGGTGTACATAATTCATAGAGCTAGTTTGTAATTATTATTATGTGCAAATGATACAGGTTAGTTGTACGCTTTATTTACAATAATAATATTATTGCTCATATACCCACCTAACGTAGTATTCTTGTCCCCTCCGTGCAAATTAATCAGGAATTGTTCACCAGATGCCGCAATATTTTCCTTTGTGCTGTCAGTGTTACTGAAAACTTCCAAGTAAGAAAGGTTCTCCAAACTATCCTTCATCTTATTAAACACTATGAACAGAATATTTTTGCAAAACGCTGTGTGATGAGCGAGATGAGACGAGTCTTGTTCGCTGGGTTTCTCAGAAAGCTGTTCTGAGGGAAGTAAATGAGAACCAACTCTTTGTGATCGTTTATTTATTTATATAAAGTCAAACAATGACAACGGTCTTCTGAAAAAGGAATAAGCATAATAAGTAATCACTTGAATAAAACATAAACATAAACATAATCATTGTCCTCTATCTCCTCCCAAGTCTTTGATACTAGATGTGATATGAGGTAATTGCAGTACGGTAGTGCAAAGACTTATATTGTTTTATAAAGTGAATACAGTATAGTACTTTAATAGGAAAACATAGATACTAGTTTATTTAAGAGTAATATGAGAACATAAGGCTTTGCTATTACATCATGATGAATACGATACTGTAGAAACTAAAATATAAATACTTATGGAATTATACAGTACATTATATCCAATCAAACATATTACAATACAATTAGAGAGTTCAGCGAGAGATTGAATCATATATTAAAATAAGGGTTGTACAACGGTATTCCTGACAAAAGTAATAGTACAGTAATGAGGTTACAGCTGTATTGGGAACACAATATAAAGTTCTTAGTAAGTAAAGTGTAAAGTGTACTGTACTCTATCTCTCCCCCAAGTCTTTGAGCCAGCAATTTTATAAAGAAGATTATTAAGGATAATATGGCAAAAAAAAAAAAAAATTTGTATGTTTACGGATAAAGACTAAACCTTATTTTGTCAGTGCCCTTAATTTAAAGCATACTTGATTGGTTACTCTTCTTGATTCATATGGTAGTCTTCATGCCAGGTAGGGGGGCGTCTGGTACGGTTCGAACGCCTTAGTGGAGTTGCAGTTTGGGGTGCCGTACCCATTGGCCTAGGGGGTGCAGGTGGTAGTATGTCGATGGGCGGCGTTGACATGTCTTCTTGGGTGGGGGGTGTGGTCTCTTCAGGGGTCGGGCGCCTGCGTTCAACGTGTGGGCTGGACCGTGTCGGACTACGGGGTGAAGCGGGTGTCTTTGGTCCTGGTGCTGACCTGGCAGGTGTAGGTGGTGCAGCAGGTGGGCTGTTGGTGGGCACCGCTAGGAAGTTCTTCAAATGTTGGTCTATGGTCATCTTTGGAGCAGGTGTGCTGAAGGGTTCATATTTTTTAAGGAATTTCCTGTTCCTTACAGTTACCCTCCCAGATCCATCGACCCTAACCACGTACTGGTCAAACTGCCTGACTTCGATGACCACACCTGTCTTGTCCCATTTACGGGCGTGTGGACCGACCTGGTTCTGGATGCGTATAAGGTCTCCGACTGCTAGTGGTGGGAGTCTCTTGGTGTGCTCTGACCAGCGTTCCGCTCCCCTCATGTGGCGGTTCCTCAGAGCTTCTTCTCGGGTGGCCAAGTTTTCACGCCACGTGTCGTGTGGTTTATATCGGCCGGGAAGGATTGGAATGAAGTCCCGGATAGGGCGGCCGAATACACACATTGCTGGGGAGTGTTTTGTATCTCTATCCGGCGTGTTTCTGTATTGAAGCATGGCCCGTTGAAAGTTTTCGGTGTTGAGGTCGCCGTTTGGTCCAGTGTTGTCGGTTATTAGGCGTTTCGTTGTCTTGACACCAACTTCTGCCCGACAGTTGCTGTGAGGGAAAGCCACTGATGAGAGTCGGTGGTGTACGCCCCAGTTTTTGAGGAACTGCCGTGTGGCTGCTGCGGTAAATTCGGGGCCCCCATCGGAAGCCAGTTCGTCGGGGATGCCGAAGGTGACGAAGGTCCGTCGGAGGCAGGCGATGAGTCCAGCAGCACCATCTGATGACCTCTCTACTATTGGCCAGTTAGAGTATCTGTCCACCACGACCAGGTAGTTTACTCCTTTGTAGTGGAAGTAGTCCGCGCAGACGCACTGGAAGGGGTATTCTGGTGATGTTGGTGGAGTGGGTGGAGCGCTGGGCTGGGTTGGTGCCATGCGGTTGCAGTGGTTGCAGCTAGCCCGTAGTGCTGTGATGGCTGGTGTGATGCCAGGCCAGAAAATGGAGTCTTCTGCTCTGGAGATCATGGATGAAGTACCTTGATGAGCTGAGTGGAGTGAAGCCAGTACTTCTTGCCTGAGGGCCGGCGGGATAACCGTGCGGTTCCTGTACATTACCACGCCGTCAACAGTGCGGAGGTCGTCGCGAAACTGGTGATATTCCCGCAGCTGTGCAGGGAGTGCATGGCGGGATTCAGGCATGCCGGACTCTATGACATTGGCTAAACTATTCATGACTTCATCGCTGGTCGTGGCGGTGCGTACTCGATCCCATGTCACTGATGCCAGGCTCAGCGAGTTGAGTGTTGATGCGGCTGCAGAAATGACGCAGGCTTCCATGCCATTACCATCTGTCAGTGATGTCCGTATGCCGGCTAGGAAGGTGGGGGGGGGGAAAGAACGCCGTTCCCTCGCATGGTTGATGGATGGCTGCTACGTCATCGGGGAGTGTCAGTGGTATGGGGTCGCCAGTGGGGTATCGTGACACCCCGTCAGCAGCTTTGTGTTTCGCGCCTGGTACGTGGATCATCCGGAAGCGGTACCTGAGGGTTTTTTCCTTCAAGTTTCTGAGGCGTGTATTAGATATGTCCTCTAGGGATCTGTCACCAAACACTTTGAGGAGAGGTTTGTGGTCCACTGCAATTATTAGGTCTTCGCATCCCAGCACGAAGTACCTCGCCTTGTCAAGGGCATCGGCGACAGCAAGTGCTTCTCCTTCTACTGGTGCATAGCGGGACTCAGCTGAGGTAGTGAATCTACTGCCGACCAATGTGACACGCCATCCAGTATGGCAGCAGAAGGGTTCGACTCGTGTACAGGTGCAGTGTTTCTGAAGTAGCCAGTAGCCGATGCCTGTTTTCGACCAGTCTGTGGCGAGGCATGTGGGCTTGGTTTTGTCAAAAATTTTAACACCCTCCTCTATTTCTGTGATGATGACATCCTTTGATTCTTCGAAGATGGTTTCCAATTCGTCATCCCACTTGAAAGGTGTTCCTGGCTTCAGAAGTAGGCGGAACGGCTGCATCCTCTTGGCCATGCTGAAGGCATACGACACCTGGTTGATGAGCCCGAACCATGATCGAACGTCGGTGATGTTCTTTGGAGATGGAAACTCTAGGATTGCTTTGAGGTATTTTTTACAGGGTCGGACACTGTCAGATGTGATCTCGAAGCCTGCAAATTCAACCTTGTCCTGACAGAACACAAACTTGTCGGGGTTCAGTGTGATTCCGTGTCTGCCGCAGGTGTCAAGCCACTGGGTGGCCTGGAAGAAGCTCTCCTCCACTGTGTCTGACCAGAGCAAGACGTCGTCAATGCACTTTGTATTGTTAGGGATGCTCGATACAATTTCGTCGTACCTTCTTGTGTAACCGTCACCAGATGCAATGTAACCCTGGGGAGCGGTTTTGTAACGGTAGCGACCCCAGGGCGTTATGAAGGTGGTCAAGTGGCGGTCTTCTTCACAGATTGGTACGCTGTGATATCCATTCCATGCATCAAACACTGTTTCTTTTTGCCTTGCGGTACTGATCTGGCCTGGTGGAATGGCGATTGAGTGTGGTGTGTTTCGCGGGTGGCGTGAGCGTTGAGGGGTTGAAAGTCAACGGTACGCCTTGGTTTTCCGTTCTTTTTGGCGCACACCACCATTCTGTGACACCAGGTTACGGGCTCACCAACGGGTACTGGTTCAAGGACACCCAGTCTGACATCTTGGTCGAGGCCAGCCTTCATCCTCCTGCCAGTGGATTGGTACTGGGACGGGGGTGTGATGTGCGACTGGTTTGGCATTGGGGTCCACCATCAATTTCATTGGGGGGCCGTCCATCATGGGCAGCGCTTGGTGGTCACAAGTGTTGAAGGTGCTTGATTTGTAATAGTCCAGCAGGTATTCCTTGAGCTTTTGCTGGTTCGCCGCAACAGCGGGTAGCGGTAGCTCGATTGGAGGTGATGGAGGATGTTGGCGTCTTGGACAGTCACAGTTAGTTACAAGTCCGCTGTCACTGTGTGGCGTGCTGGCACTGTTGTTACAGTATTGTGCTGGATCCAGTTGGACTTCCCCCACTGTAGGAAATCTTCCCGAGATAATGCCGAGTGAAACGCATGCCTCTCTGCTGATGAAGAACTTGTCAGAAGAATCTGTCACATATGTTACCTGTCTCGTTTCTACTTGTTGGCCCTGTTCATCCTTGCCAGTGAGGCGAAGTATGGCTGCGCCAAGGATTTTGATGCCCTTGTTGTTGGCGGCGTGCATCTTCATGGTCACAGGGATGAGGTCAGACTGGAGAAGCCCGAGGCGGTGGATAACCTTGATACCGGTGAGGCAGCTCTGACAGCCTGTGTCTGCCATGGCAGGCAGTACCACGGTTTTTGGGTGGGCATTGAGGGTTGCCCCAAGCGCCTCGTAGTCTTCGGGGAGAGTCCTGACTGTCAGGTTGATGTGTGGCTGTGGTTGTGAGTTCTCCTTGATCCACATGTCCGATAGTTCATTGTAAATGTGATGGTCGAGGGCGATTGCTCTTTTCTTATGTGGCTCGGAAGTGTTGCTTGTGGCGCAGAGAAGATCAAATACCGCACCTTCGCACTCATCAGCTTTATTAGGAGTGGCTGAAAGGCTCTTGTCCTTGTCTTTGCTCCTGCATACGGATTCCCAATGGCTGTCGCGCTTGCAAATTTTGCATTTGTGGTTGTACGCAGGGCAATCCTTCTTGCGTATGTGGACTGGGGCTCTTCTGCCGTGTCCTTTTTTACCACAATATGAACAGGGGGCATTTTTGTCTTGTGGGGGTATTTGCTTACTTCTCCTGTATGTGCTGCCTGCGGCCTCCACGGCATGGGAGTCCAGCAGTCGTGATGCTGAGCGCTTGCCTGCTTCCTTCGCCTCGACAAACTGAAAGACGTCTTCCAGGGTCATCTCCTGGTTACTGTTGCCGAGGAGTTCCAGTTGTATTTCCGGGTCAGCAATTCCGCGGGTAAGGACGTCGCGAAGGATGGGGTCAGTGTAATTTACGTTGTTGTTGCAGCTTGGGCATTCAACAAGAAATTTGCAGACTCCGGCCTGACCACGAAGACGGGCTCCAAAACTGCGCACAGTTTCGTCGCGGTCTTGTCGCATATTGTGTAGGGTAACCCTGGCTACCATGGTGTTCTCCTCTCGGACAGCTAGTTTCTTGATTGCAGCAAGGACTTCATCTTCGGTTTTGTTTGTTAGGCTTCCACCTGCGGATCTTGTCAAATCTTTGCGGAGTGAATCGTCGCAGCATTCAAGTAGTTGTACCACTTTGTCCCTACCAGTGATTTTTGTAGCTTCCGCATAATCTGTCCAACGCGACGTAAAATATGCCCAGTCTTCACTGGTACCTGCAGCCGAAATGGTTGGCCGTCTTACTTTCTCAACCTTTGCAGAGACTGTCGGGCTTGGGACATGGGTCGTGCAGTGGGCTGTTATAAGTGCGGCTACAATGGCTGGGTCCAGGTCTGCTGTGACATAGGTACAACCTGTGATAGGACATTCTACGGCAGGCATTGTGGATAGCGTTTGTTGAAGTTGCTTAATTAGGTTGGGGTGGTTGACAGTTGCTTGAATTTACCACGTATGTAGACTTATTTTATTATTTATTTAATTAATCAGTCATTTGTACCTAAGACCGTTGTCATAAATGAGAACCAACTCTTTGTGATCGTTTATTTATTTATATAAAGTCAAACAATGACAACGGTCTTCTGAAAAAGGAATAAGCATAATAAGTAATCACTTGAATAAAACATAAACATAAACATAATCATTGTCCTCTAGGAAGAGTGGCTTCATGTTGGCATCAAACAAAATGTCTTGAGAATCTTTCTTTTGTGATCGACGCTGCTGCTTAATACTTTTAGTTGAAGTCGCAACCGAGCTGTATTCATCAACCACAACGACGACTGGCATGTTAGGCCTGTTCAAAAATTAACTTTTTCTTATTTTCATAGGTTTCTGTACATTTTCCCATGCTTTTTGACCTGAAAAAGCCGAAAATCACAACTATTTTGACCTAGGATGTTGGGAAGCATTGCCGCATGGAGCTTTAAATTTTCTGCCTTGAAATCGGCCAAAGCGCCAATTCCTGGGTCCCTTGAATTATGTTTTGCACTTTAACTTTTGATCTAAACAAGATAGAGCAACAAATTAGGTATCAAATGAAAGAGCATAAAATTAATAATAATAATAATAATAATTAATAATAATAATAAATAAATAATAATAATAATAATAATAATTATCTATCATTTTTCAGGAAACAACAGAAACTCAATCAGAATCTAGAAAACCATCTACAAGTTACAACTTCACAATGGCATTAAGCAAGGAGCTGAGGGAGCTCCGTGGGCGCACAGTTGATATCTCAGAACCTCCACGTACTGTCCACAGGCAGGTGTCAACTGGGCCATCTACCAGATCTCTCACTGAAACTTTCCTGGTTGGATACCCTTCAGCTTTTATCAGTGGTTCCCAGCTTCCCACCAACAGACAGGCGTTCCAGTATTTCCTTAATCTTCAGAATTTACCGGAAAATGCAGGGAGGCCCATGGTTCAAGACCTTGCATATGAAACAGTTGAATCTATCATCCCATTCTGGCAGATGGCTAGGATCAAGACAATGACCAAGTACAACGCAATGAAGCTCTTCATGAAACTACATGAGAAACATCGTGCTAGGGTGAAAAGCAAAGGAAGAGCAAGTAACCCTGGAGGAAAAAGAGGAGCATTTGTGCTGGAATTAGACAGCCTGTTCGATATAGGAGCTCCAGATGCAATCCAGGAAATACAGAACAACAGACTGTTATCCAGAGAGAAGAAAGATGAGGATATCAGGTTCTACGAAGACCAAAAGACTGAGAGGAAAGGTCATATGTCTGGTCATGACAAGATTTTTGAGACAAGATCCCTGCAGCAAGCAGCGAGGAATGAAAGACTGCAGCATAGACAAGAACAAGGTAAAACTAATTACTTTGAACGTTACAAAAAGTTTTAAGTTTTACTCCATTGCGATATTTAGCATGTACTTAACAATTACTGTCTTAACATGTTGTACTATTTTACAGCTGCAGCAGAACAAGAGGCAGTTGTTCATGTGGATGACATTACCTGGGGTGACTCAACTGACAACGACGCTAACACAGAGGACATGGATTACCATCAGCCTCGTCCTGGATGTTCTCACCATCAAGAGACTGTGATAGTGTGACTTTGACGTTTCCAAGGAAGGTCATGGAATGTGATGTCATCTGCAATACAGCTGATCGTCTTGGTTTATCAGACAATCAAGTTACTGCCATGGTTTCTGCCACCTTGAAAGCTGGAGGGGCTGATCTGGATAACTTCGTCATCTCAACCTCAACAACACGTCGCAACAGAATGCTGTCCAGGTATAATATCAGCCAGAGTCACATGTCCAAGTTTTGTGAAAACCCCCACAGTACGCTGCCTTACACTGGGATGGAAAGTTGCTCAAAGATGTCTTGGGCAGTGAACCTGGAAGTACCTCAGAGACTTTAGCTGTGCTAGTGTCTGGTCCACCTTCATACACTGAAGGAAAGTTATTGGGAGTACCTGTCATCGACAATTCTTCTGGCACAGCTCAGGCTGAGGCTTCAATGGATTTACTGGAGACATGGGAACTTACGGATGTTACTGCCCTTGTTTTTGACACTACATCCAGTAACAGTGGAGTTCACAGAGGAGCTGCCAAACTGCTAGAGAAAATGCTGAACAAAAATGTGTTTTATCTGGCCTGTCGACATCACATCCTGGAAATCCTAGTAGGAGCAGTTTGGGAAGGTGAAGGGGCCAGATAATCCCTGGTTTGAGCATCTGAAGGATGTTTGGACGGACTTGTCCAAGGAAAACCCAAAGATGCTGGCTATCAACAGCAAATGGCTGAAGGAAAAGAAGAAGAACAGTAAAGAAATACTCCAAGACATTCTAACAGCAGAAAGGCTTCCAAGAGCCGACTACAAGGAAATGGCTGAACTGACAGTCATTGTTCTTGGAGGAACGCCTCCTCGAGGTATTCACTGGAGTCGACCAGGCGCCATTCATCAGGCCAGATGGATGGTCAGAAACCTGTACTCCATGAAAATGCTGATGTTTGCAGATCAACTTGAGTACGACGAAGACACTGTATCAAAGCTGGAAAGACTCAACACCTCCTTGCGCTGTTCTACACTCCTGTATGGATGATGTCAATGTCTGCTGCAGATGCTCCCGTGAATGATCTAAGTCTAATCCAGGACATGTTGAAGTACAAGAAAACTGACCAGAGCTTGCTGATGCAGTACTTAATAAGATGGAAAACCACAAATGGTACCTGACGCAGGAAGTTGTGCCATTTGCCCTGTTCAGCAGTAGATTGAGTGACACATTGAAGCACGACATTGCTGCGCAGTTACATGCCACTGAGAAGCCAGACAGCTTCAGAACAGGAAAGCCTCTATTCCAGAGTGTCACAGCTAAGACCACCCTGGTTGATCTCATTGGCCCAGAATCACATTTCCTGCTGGACACACTGAACATGGATCCGAGTGGCTTCTGGAACCTGTCACGTCTTGGCCACAGAATGAGGACTACAGAAAAGCGTTGGACTATGTTAAGAATGTGAAAGCGGTGAATGACATTGCTGAACGTGGTGTCAAGATGATGAGCGACTTTGCAAATGTCATAACAACAGATGCCAAGCAAAGGGACTATCTCCTTCAAACTGTGGAGTTCAACAGACGCCGCTTTGACAGCTTCAAGAAACAAACTCTCAACAACTGACTGTGTAAATGTCATTATGAAATTAATCATCATGTAATGCTTTCACTTCTTGATCGACTAGACTTGTGACAAAATGTTAATCTCAAATTTGTGTCATGAATAAGGCGCCTTGTCTGCCTCGAGTGTGAGAAAACGAATTTTGTGATATTTCTGAAATCTTTGTTTGTACCAATGTGCCGTTTCTTGTTCCAAGACTATCATAATTGTATAAGTTAGAAAGAGGATTAAAAACACTTTAATTTGGTGCCTATTTTGTTGCTCTATCTTGTTTAGATAAAAAGTTATAGTGCAAAACATGATTCAAGAAACCCCGGAACTGGTGCTTTTGGCCGATTTCAAGGCAGAAAACTTAAAGCTCCATGCGGCAATGCTTCCCAACAACCTAGGTCAAAATGGTTGTGATTTTCGGCCTTTTCAGGTCAAAAAGCATGGGAAAAAGTACAGAAACCTATGAAAATAAGAAAAAGTTGATTTTTGAACAGGGCTACTGGCATGTCTGCGTATTGGGCGCAGGCATGTTTTACATAGTTCTCGAAATTTCATAGTCGGTTGCATTATTTGGCCAGACGATAGTGCTGAGTAAGTGCCCTCCATCAATAATAACAGTGATAGTGTCAGAATGAGTAAGGTTACGCTGTTCCACACCACCTTTGAGGACGATTGAAAGAACACACTTGTTGTTTTTTCTAAGCAATCCCTGGTAAAACAGAGGAGGCGTCTGTTGGCTAAGCTCATACGTGAGAAATTCCTCCAACTCTCTTTGGGTTTGTATAACAACAGTGATTCGCTGAAACAGAAGGTTTGGGTTAATCTTGCACTTTTTCCCAGGGGCACTTT
The DNA here is from genome assembly GCA_023014485.1 of Bathynomus jamesi. Taxonomy (NCBI): domain Eukaryota; kingdom Metazoa; phylum Arthropoda; class Malacostraca; order Isopoda; family Cirolanidae; genus Bathynomus; species Bathynomus jamesi. The sequence goes on along the minus strand of JAJOZX010001762.1, from coordinate 536,813 downwards.
GCCCAGAATGAGTGTGATATGCAAGAAGTTGGTCGAGCGTTTCGTGGCGGTGTACGAGAGAAGATTATTGAAAGCGAGTGTGGGTAAGAGCAACTTATTGACTGTGGAGAGAGAAATTCGGACTGTCATGTGACAGTGAATGGTGAAATACCAAAGGTGGTAGAGTCTTTTAAGTATCTGGTATGTGTATTGAACCAAAGAAGTACGAATGCGGATGAAATTAATAGTTGAGTGAATCAAGGAAGAAAGGTAGCGAAGACTGGATCGAGATGCAGTGAGATGTTTACATGAAGGTGTGTTAGTACCGACATTTTTGTATGGATGTGAAACATTCACATGGCATGAAAGAGAGAAGTCAAGAGTAAAGACGGTTCAAACGGATAACCTCAGAAGTATGTGTGGCGTGCGTCGGATTGATAAAGTAAGAAATTGTGTGGTTCTGGAAAGATGTGGCATTCTTAAGTCGGTGGATGTGAAAATTGAGGAAAGAGTGTTAAGGTGGTTTGGATATGTTGAAAGAATGGAAGATGACAGAGTTGTGAATAGAGTGTACAGTATAAGAGTGTTTGCGAAGAAAAAAGGAAAAGAGGAAGGCTGACAAGATGGATGAACATCGTGAATGACTGCGTGAGTAAACGTGGACTTGATCTGGGTGATGCACGGGAAGTGGCTGTAAGTCGGTCAAAATGGAGGAAGTTTGTTAGAAGTATGTAAGTTCTGGACTCTCGCTTTTACTTTTGACAAGGTCTGGAAGTGCCACCACTGTATGAATGGATGTGTATACCTTACTTTCTGCATTCTTAGCCCAGACTGTATTATTTTTTTTCTATAAGGTAGGAGATGGCTGCGAAATTAACAATAGACGAGAGGGTGAGCTTGGTTTTAATGTATGGAATACCAGGTACAACAAATCTATGAATCGTACAGAATTTAAAGAGTTCCTTGTCCTATGTATGGTCTTTGTGTAATATAAAAGTTTCTCAGGGAACCATTTAAAGAGATTCCTCTGCTGAGCGGTGCCCCCCATAGTGCTGTGAGGTATTGAAAAACTCATGATCTTCACTTGCCCCACAAACACCTTTAAATGGGAGACCCAAGATGGGTGCACACACATTTCTACATTACTACAGTCTTCACAGCCACACCTACACTTTTCCTCCTAAGTGTATACTATATTGTAATGTATATGGTTGTAAATTTTGACTTGGTCCACAATCGATATGGACCGTGACTTATTTTTCGTGACAAGGTACTAGTATTGATGGATACCGTAATGAAATTGACTGGATTCTCTGGATCTGATATATCTGCATGTCGGTTATAAATAGATATAGAGTGTAACATATTTGTGGATAGTATTCTATTATGACGTGATCCTCTGGATCCAGAGATTCTATCTTTAGTTTTAAATCGATAATTAATTAGTTTTGCTAAATTGGTCGTTGCCAATGTACACAGTGTACAGGAAGTTGTTACATAAATTTCTTATGTTCTTGTGGTTCGGAACCCACGTAAAATTGTAGGTCCCCTCCACCACCACGGAGGACATACACAATTACGAACACAGTTAGGTAGACCAGCCATGAGTGGATCCTAGGGTCTTTGTTGGTCTGAAACATTATATATATATATATATATATATATATGATGAATAAAACCACGAAGGAAAGGAAACACAAAATGGTGCTCAAGCGCTTTCGTCTTATGACATCCTCAGGAACACTGAAGTACATAAAAAGGTTAAGCCTATATAGGTTACAGAAAGAAAAAAAGAAAAAATAAATAACATACATACACACACACACATATATATATATATATATATATATATACATACATATCTATATATACAAATATATACATACATACATACATACATATATACAATAAACAGAGAAGTAAAAATAAAAAAATAAAAATTAAAACCTTAAAGGATTACCAGTGAGGCGTACAGATTTGTAAGGAAAAATATCGATTTTTAGCACAAGATCAAATGGATTATAAAAATACAAATTTATACTGGAACTCTGCCCGGGTTTTAACACACTGCTGCCTATGGTCAGGTTTCGATATATATAAAAAAAAAAAATGCAAATAAAAGTTAATCGATTTTTAGCACAAGATCAAATGGATTATAAAAATACAAATTTATACTGGAACTCTGCCCGGGTTTTAACACACTGCTGCCTATGGTCAGGTTTCGATATATATAAAAAATAAAATGCAAATTAAAAGTTAATAAAGTAGAAGACAAGTTTACCAAAGATTTAATGTTTTACCCTTCTTATCTAAATCTGTTTTAAAGGAATTCAAAATAACAGGATCGAGTTGAAAAAGACCTTTGCTTATGTTGAAGTTATTTGAAAGTTGGATAATTGCAGACTCAAGAATATTTCTATTAACAATGTTGCTTGAATGGAATAAAACTGAAGCATTATTCCAATCAATACAGTGGGCTAACTCTGACAAATGGACAAAAAGGGCACTGGACAACTGTCCTGTTCTAACGGAATATTGATGCTGTTTTATACGTGTGTGCAAATCCTTTCCCGTCTGACCTATGTAAAGGAATCACATTGTTTACAACCAATTTTATAGATAATGCCTGAATTATTGGTAGGGCTTATATATATATATATATATATAGCCCTCAGCTCGGTACCACAAGGAACAGTATTAGCTCCACTACTCTTCATAATCATGCTAACTGACATAGATGAGGACGTTACCAGAGACAGCACAGTAACATCCTTTGCGGATGACACAAAGATCAGTAGAAAAATAAGAAACCCAGAAGACATAGGATCTCTACAAACCGACATAAACAAAATCTACAAGTGGACGGAAGACAACAATATGAAGTTTAACACCGAGAAAGTTCAGCTATTACGGTACAGAAAAAGAGAAGACCTAAAGTCCATGGAATATTATACCCCAAATGGACAGGAAATTCAGAGAAATTCCATAGCAAAAGATTTAGGAGTTGTAATGACAAATGATGCGAAGTTTGAAACACAAAATAAGATAGCAGTAAGCAGAGCAAAGAGAATAACGGGTCAGATATTGAGAACCTTTAAACGAAGGGATAGTAATGTAATGATTCCTCTACTGAAAACCCTGATAATACCCAAATTGGAATACTGCTCGGTCCTAACATCCCCATATAAAAAAGAAGACATTAGACAGCTGGAGGGGATCCAAAGAAGCTTCACAGCCAAGATCAATGGGTGCAAAGAACTAAATTACTGGGAAAGGTTACGAGAACTAGACCTATATTCACTGGAAAAGAGAAGAGAGAGATACACCATTATTTACACTTGGAAAATAATGGAGAAACTAGTCCCTAATCTTACTCTGAATCCCATAACTCCCCAAACAACGGTGGAAAATAGAAGCGGTAGACTGTGTCGTATTCCCAAATTGAAGGCGAGACAGGGAACATCCTTAACCCTCAAAGAAAATAGTTTTGTAGTGAGAGGACCAAAACTGTTTAATCAGTTGCCTAAAGACCTAAGAAACACGAAGGGAGTTGCAGTGGAAATCTTCAAAAGAAGACTAGACGCCTGGCTCAGAACAATCCCCGATGAGCCGTGTGTACCTGGTTATGTGAGGTGGAGAGCGCAAGAATCCAACTCACTACTTCACCAGGCCAACTCGAGAGGAGGGGCGACAAGCTTGACCTTCGCGAAGTGAGAAATCATCGCGCGGAATCTTTGTAAGGTTGTAAGGTAAGGTAAGGTGTATATATATATATATATATATATACTAGTGGAGCGACCCGGCGTTGCCGGGGTGGATGTTGAACGCTATAAGCTAACGAAAATATCACCATTTAACCTAACCAATCGTCAAGGGCGTATAATTAACCTAACCGGGCATTCAATTAACCTACCCGGGTATTCAGTTGACCTAACCGGGCATTCAATTAACCTAACCTGGCATTCATTTAACCTACCCGGGCATTCAGTTGACCTAATCGGGCATTTAATTAACCTAACCGGGCATTCATTTAACCTACCCAGGCATTCAATTAACCTAACCGGGCATTCAGTTGACCTAACTGGGCATATACTGTATATATATATATATATATATAGCGTTCAACATCTACCCCGCAACACCGGGTCGCTCCGCTAGTTGTTGTTGGTTAGCCGATCAGCCCACCCTGATCGAGCAAGCCGGCGCGGCGGCACGCAGGTAACCGATCGCCCTCTCCGGAGTGGACCAGAGGTTCAGCGCACTAGTGATGTTGTGTTGTGTTCTATGTTGTGCTAGGGCGGTACAGTCTGTCATAATGTGTTCAATTGTTTGTGGTGTGTCCTAGCACAGGTGTCAGGTGTCGTCTGTGGAGTTGTCTAGTCTGTGTTTATATGTCTGTAAGTTGAGGTGATGCCCACATCGGAATCGTACTAAGTTAACTCGATCTGATCTGCTCAGGCTGGTCTCTGACCTGTTAATGGGTGGCGGCTTCGCACCTAGGACCGCATTTGGACCGAGTCGTGTCAGTGCTTTGTGGGTTAGGTGTGTGTGTATGTGTTTTCTGTACTGTGTGATGTCTGTGGGACGTGGTATGGAATGGAGTATTTGGCTATAATGTCTCTCTGGTGTTACCTTAATGGTGCGAGGTATTGGTGTATGATTGTACATGTAGTAGCAAGGGTGTTGTGGGTTAGTTGTCGCTGCTGCCATGAATTGTGTTTTTCTCATGTCTAAATGTTCCCTAACTTTCAGTATTTTTGTTTCTGTGTGCAGGTGTTCTATTGGTGTTGTTCGAGTACATCCTGTAATGACACGAAGTGCGTTGTTTTGTATTGTTTGTAAGGTGTTTCTGTGTGTGTTTAAGATAATGGGTGTCCAGCATGGGCTAGCATAGTCCATAACTGAGCGAATATATTGCTTGTATATGATTGATGTTGTTTCCTGCTGGTGTCCAAAGTTTGTGCTTGTTAGTACCCTAAGCGTGTTAAGTCTTGACGTACATTTGTTTTTAATGTCCTGAATGTGGTTTGCAAACGATAATGATGTGTTGTATGTGACTCCAAGTATTTTGGTCCTGTGAGTGTGTGGAATGTTGGTGTTGTTTAGTGTAATCTGTGGAGTTATCTGGTGTTCTTTTGTGTTGCTTGTTAGTAAGGTGATAGTTGATTTTGTGGGCGCTACTTTGAGTCTATTGTGTGTGAGCCAGTCTTGTATACTGTTTATGTATGTTTGTAGGTTATTTGTAGCGGTGTTGATGTTGTTGTGGGTGGGTGTTAGAGTGATGTCATCTGCATATAATGATAAGGTAAGCTTGTTATCTGTGGGTGTTGGAATGTCATGCGTGTATAAGTTGAAGAGTGTTGGTGAGAGAACAGAGCCTTGATGGACCCCGTTCGGAAAAAGCTTGTTTTTTGGATGACTTGCCATTAAATGTGACATGTGAGTATCTTCCAGAAAGATAGTTGCTCACCCATCTTTTGGAGTTATTGTGCATGTTTGTGTTGAGTATTTTGTTTATGAGAGGGAAGCGTGGGATAGCATCAAATGCTTTACTAATGTCTATTGTTGCTAATAGTGTACGTTGAGCTGGTCGTCTGGGGTTGATGCCATCCATGATGTGCTGCGTGAGGTTAGTGAGTAATATCGTGGTTGAGTGGTGAGGTCTGAATCCATGTTGAGTAGGCGATAGTGGTATGTGTGGGTTGGTGATTTGTAAGATTAGTCTTTCTGTTACTTTGGAAGGTGTGCATAGTAAAGTAATGGGTCTATAGGAAGCTGGTTCTGTTGGTTTTTGTTTGGTTTGAGTAGTGTAATAATTTTACCTTGTTTCCATATGTCAGGAATAATACAGTGTTGGTATGAATATGCGCTGATGTTTGTGAGAGCAGTATCCCTGTGGGCCCAAGTGTTTGAGGCAGCATTTCTAAACCTGGGGGAAATTTCCCACAGGGTGGAAATTTCAGGAATCCAGGGGAGATTTACGGCAGAATTTTGTTTGGTGATGAATAATTACTGTAGTGTGCATTGTAAGTCTGCTAATGTTATTAAATTTTGTCTTCGAGGCTACTTTTTTCCGTATCCTAATGGAGGGGTAAATCGGGTAGGGCGAACTGGTCGAAAAGGGAAATGACATGAAAAAGGTTAAGAACCACTGGTTTAAGGTGTATGTTAGATATGTTGTCTGGTCCAGTAGCCTTCGAATTCTTAATGTTTTTGATGATCTTGGTGGTCTGGTTTGTATTGAAGGGTGTAATAGTCGTGTCGAGTCTATAGGTTTTCTTGTGTCTGGCTGTTTGTCTGTCTGCGTGTTTCTGGTTGTTGTCACTGTTTAAGTGACCTATCTTTGCGTAGTGATTAACTAGAATGTTAGCTTGTTGTGTATATGTTGGGATATTATTTTGGCTGCGACAGATAGCCGCGTGTGAGGTGTGAATGCCACTGTTAGAGTGGATAATGCTGTTTATAGTCTTGTATAACCTGGATGTATCTGTGGAGTGGTTTAGTGTTGTTATGAATTCCCTAAATGTTTCTGTTTGTTTTTCTTTAAGTTTGTTGTTTATTTCTGTGTTGAGCTGTTGTATCTGCTGTTTTATGGCTTCTGTGTGTAATTTGTGTGTTATGTTTGAGGTTGTTACGTTGCCTTATGAGGTGGGCTCAGGGGCGTACCTAAAGTATTTGGTACCCGGGACGGATCCTTCCTTTGGCACCCCCGATAAATAATTTTAAAATTTAAACACAGAAAAATATATTATGTTTGCAAGTAGATTTTTAAACAGTACAATACTGTCATAAGCAAATTGGAAATAAGAAAAATGCAGGACATTAAAAATTCAGTGAACAGGTAATACTGCATTTTATTTTATACAAAAAACACAGGAAATCCAGTCTCAATGCATGTAAGCATTAACACATCTCCATGCAGTCACATCATCACCCTCTCTGTCTTAACATCACCATGTAGTTGCATTAAAAAAATCATGCAGTCATATCACCACCACCATCGTAAGATCACCACATAGTCATCATAAAAAACTCACTCATTCATACACATCATCGTTACTTCAGTAGTCATGGTTGCAGGAAAAAAGTCAAGTCTAAAGTTTAGTGCAAAGTATAACTTTCCTGTGTCTTTTTACTGATAACCAGTAGTCACAGGGACCACCATTCATAAACATGAATTTCTATAACATCACGACGATGCATTTATTATAGCATCACGACGATGCATTTATAAACACTTAAACATCATTATGATACCACATTGTCAAAAATTACTGGGCACTGGTATAAGTACCATAATATTGTTATAAACACCAGCACTTTATGCTTTATTATAATTATTTAATGAAACATAGCTCATGTCTGTGGAGTCACAGTGTCAAGTGAACAAGACTTGGAATGTCAGTTGCAGCCAGCTGGCTATGCTCAACAAACTGATGACTAAAACATCAGCAAACGTTCGCCTTTCGATGTAATTTTTATCAAATATTTAATTTTTCGTTTGTGAATTTTGTATTGCCAATAAAAATAAAAATTTATTTTATAGTGGACATTAACATTAAACTGTTGTAATAGTTTGAACATTTTAAAATATTTTTCTTACTTTGGCAAATTTTTCATTTGGTTTGAAAACTTGTACTGGTATTTCAACTCTCCCGATGGCACCCCACTCCTGGCTGTCACCCGGCGCAGACCGCCCCCTTCGCACCCCCCTTAGTACGCCACTGGGTGGACTATTTCTCTAGTGTAATTTGGGTTGTATTTCCTAATGTTGTCCTTGGGTATGTAACTATGTATTTGTTTGCATTATTGGTGATCTGATTAAATGTCTTGAGTGTTGTATTGATGTTTATGATGGGTGTGCTGTTTAATGTGGTGAATTGTTCCTCAGTCTGTATTTTGAACTGTTCCCAATCAGCTTTCTTGTAATTTTTGTAAGTGTGCCTAAGGCTGTTGGGGCAGAGTGTAGAACGTGTTGTAATGATGATGGGTAGGTGGTCTGATGACAGTTGTTTTTCTGTTCTCCAGTGTGTATGTGTTGCTAGTGAGGGGGAACAGAACGTTATGTCTGGGGAGGAGTTTGAGTATCCTGCTTGATGTGGTATGTGTGTATGTTCTTCTGTATTGTTAAGAATGAAGAGGCTGTTTAGTTGTGTGGCTATGTTGGCGCCTCTGGTGTTGTTTTGGTTGTGCAGGTACCAACTAGTGTCTTTGGCGTTGAAGTCTCCTCCTAAGATAACATTAGTGAGAGAGGCCAGATTGTGTAACTGTGGATTGTAATTGGCTGACACCTGAGGTGAGCTATCTGGTGGGATGTAAAAGTTGATTAGTGTGGTGTTGTATTTTGCGCGTGTTTTAATGTTAACTGCCTGTATTTCTATCGTGTTAGCTGCTTGGATTGTGTTTGTAATGTTTTGGGTCGTATCAGTGAGGCTAATGCTTTTACGTATGTAAGTGATGGGTCCACCCCCGTGACCCCCAGTGCGATCTTGACGTATCGCCGTGAAGTCAGGGATGGTGGGTGTTTTGTGTGTGTGTTTTAGTTTTGTTTCTTGTATAAGTGCTATGTGAATGTTTTGTTTGTGTACGAGTTCCATAAGCTGCATGATTTTGTGAGGCCATCTACGTTGTACTGTAATATGTTAATATTATGCTTCTCTATGTGTCTCATGGTCCTATTGTGTCTATGTCTTTGTGTATGGTGACATTTGTAAGTTGTAGTGGGGCCTGGATTAGTCTTAATGTCGCCGGAGAGTAAGAGTAGTCCGGGGAGCACGCAATTGCTCCCCGTAAATGAAAAAAATAGCACGCTGGTATAGGTCCAGCCCCGGGAGCCGATCGGCACTCTGACTGTGCCACGCAACAGGCCGTGGCCAACCGTAGACAGCCTGTTGCACGCTCCGCTAGTTTTAATTATATATGAAGCTCAAGATTTTCATGACTGTTCTTTTCTATAGTTTTATTGACCAAATAATTAGTCATGAAAATCTTATGATTCAGAAATCTTGACACAATGTGAAGCTCAAAATTTTCACGGCTGCGTTCTTTTCTGTAGTTTAATCTCGGTGCCGGGGCCTTCGGGTCCAGTAATTTTAATTATTTAATTTATTAACACCCAGGTGCACAACCTGGGGACCTAATCAATGTGTGTGAGAAGTTTCATGTTTGTAACTGCTTCCATTTTTGAGTTATGGCTGGAACAGACACACACACACACACACGTCCTTTTATTATAACTTTATAAGTATATATATATACACAGAGCTGGGCAGTATTTAAATACATTTGTATTTAAATACGTATTTAAATACATTTGTGTATTTAGAACTGTATTTATAAATACATTGTTTTTCATGTATTTAAATACAGTATTTAAATACTTTAATGAGTATTTAAATACAATGTATTTAAATACTCAAAATATAAAAATGTAAATACTTTTACTGGTTTAATACACGTTCTGTACTGTACTAGCACTGTACGACGCGTCGACAGTGTAGTACAGCATGGTTCATGTTTCAACGTGTCAGTTCAATCAGTTGTGTGCCACTCTTAGTCGAAAGCGGTTGATTTCTTTATCGTGTGCGTGTCATGGCTTCAACAAGCAAATCCGGTGAATCAGTGATATATCTGCAGATAACAATTTAGTGCACCCTCTGTTTGATGGAAAATACTTTAAAATTAAATCTAAAGACGGTAATAAGGTAAAGTGCACCTGCTTGCTGTGTAAACACGAAGTCTCTGTTGCAAGCAATGCTACAACGAATCTGTACACTCATCCTTTATCAAGCATTTTATATTGTTGTTACTCATGAATTAGTGAATGCATATGTTAAAATTTGTATGTATTTAAAATGTATTTACAAATGTATTTAAATACAATTGATGTATTTTGTATCTAAATACATTCGTAAAATGTATTTAGTATTTAGTATTTAAATACATTTCTCCCATGTATTTAGTATTTAGTATTTAAATACATTCAATGTATTTATTGCCCAGCTCTGTATATATATATATATATATACAGTGGTGGGCACACGCAACGATTTTTGTAGCGCCGCAGCCGCAACCGCAACTCTGCTGAAATAGTTGCGCCGCACGCAACCGCACCGCGCAACTTTTGAAAAATAAATAAAATAATATTAAAATAAAAAGCCTTTTTACAAGTTAAACAAAATATATCTGATACAGAAAAATATAATATCAATATTTTATTACAATATATAATAAATGCAAAAAAAATCACTACACAAGAGCCAAGTAAGGCCAGGGGTTAACGGTAGGGACCCCCGATCCTGAAGCGGAAACCTCACTGACACTTGCTTCAGTCTCAGGGGAACGGCTGTCAACATTCTCAGTCACTTCAACCTCTCTGTCCATGTCCTGGTCGGCAGAATCAGTGCTGTCGGCCACAGACACCACAAAACGATCCATAATACTAGTACTAGTACTAAAAAGTAAAAAGAAACGAAAACAACAGAAAGTCAGACAGTGATACTGGCGCATTGAGAATGTGACTGAATGTAAACAATTGAAGTGCAGTGTTGCCAGATAAAAATATTTAAGTTACATTCGCTTGGGTTATTTTTACAGAGAAGTAATATTAAATGTTGCGCGTTGCGCGCTAATCTTGAAACTGCATATATAAGTTGCGCCGCAAACAATTCCGCAACTCTCTGTAGAAATGTGCGGCGCAAGCGCAAGCGCAACCAAAAATGTTGCGCCGCAACTGCCCACCTTTGTATATATATATATATATATATATATAATATATATATGGGATGAATTTCACAATTAAACACGTGAAATGAATGAATAATGCAAACCAACAAGGAAAAAGAAAAATGATTCTAAGGCCTTCTGAATCAGGAGTACACCTCGTCAGGGAATAAGATGACGAGGTGTACTTCTGAATACATGAAAGGCCTTGGGATAATTGTTCTTTTTCCTTGTGGATTGCATCATATATATATATATATATATAACTTTGGTTTTACTTCTGCCCGAATTATTCATCCTGACGAAGGGCAAGCTTGTTGCTCCAACTTAGACCTACAGTTTAACGTGGAGTCCGAACTTCGACCCACTGCGGGTGGTCAGAAATTACAAAATCCTTGCCCGGACTCGATCTCACGACCTCTCAATCAACAGCCCAACGTTTTAATTATTAGGCTACCCAGGATACCTATTTATCTACCAACCAATTTTTATTGTGTGGATGGATGAACAGCTGGGTTAGCTGTACACCGCCTGCCGTCACCGGAAATTAAACCTACCGATGTGTATACACATACTGTATGTACAGTACAGTATACACAATCAAATGAATACTTATTCAACATATGATTTGGGTATGAACACCATTTCCTTACAACGGATAAGAAATGGATATGCATTTGACAAGTGATATTTTGAAAAACTATATAGGACTATAAGCTGATTGCCCGATACCTCTCATCCGTTGGAAATTTCCAGCAGATTTCAGTGGAGAGTTAACGACAAAAGCCCTACGTTTTTTCCTTAGTTTTATGTATGTGGAGGTCTTCAAAGGATTTCGTTAAGTAGTGTTTGAATTAGTTAATGTTAAATTTATTTGCCTTCGATATTTTAGCGCTGCCTAATGGTAAAGAAAGAAATTACCTTACCTTATTATTTCGTTGGGTCTCGCTTCTGGTTGTAGGGTGCGACGATCTTTTTCGATGTAGGGCCGCTATACGATGTAGTTACACAACGAGTTGATTTGAGATACAGGAAATCAACTACATTTAAATTCCTGAAGGTATAGGCCTATCCTTTTGAGTTATTAGGTTTATATTACAGTACTTGTTATTCACTCAGAACTTATAGGAAGATTAGGTACACCTACCTTGCTTAAAAACATTGTTTAACAAGTTAACATAAGCAGCTCTCAGTGCTGCAAATATAAATCTTCTCTTAGGAATTCGCTGATTTTACAAAGTTCGTTGACTCTTCTCTCGAAGTAAGTTTCAGGAATCAACAATAAAAAATTTTGATACGAAATAATTCGTTTTTCTCGTTGTTATGTGGACCCAATGCCTCCATATTGGGTCCTATGTATGGCAATTATTTTCATTCCCAATAGGCTATGTCACCAATTCCGAGGCAATTTTGTAGATATTTAATTCAATGAATTAATAACTTGTATTTAATTAAGAAATAAAGGTATCACATCTCTTCTTCTTCTTCTTCCGCAGCCTTATTAGCCCACTTCTGTGTGGGGTCGCTGTTGCAGATCCTTTTTCTCCATTCACTTCTGTCTTGAGCCACCTCTTCCTCCAGTCCCTTTTCACTCATATCTTTCTTCAGTCTATTCCACCACTTTATCTTAGGTCTACCTCTTCTCCTCGTGCCTGGAATTTCCATCCTCATCATCCGTCGTCCCACATACTCCTCCTCCCTCCTCTGGTCATGCCCATACGGGCCATACCATCTCAATCTCCTTTCACATACGATACCATATTGTAAACATATATATAGTTTTTCCATAGATATACTGCCTTGGGATTTAAAAAGTTATTTCGAAAAGTTCTGTTTGCCCATATAATTTGGGTGCTCGATTCACATGAGGGGAAGTTATAGAGATTCGTGCACATTCAGAAAAAAAATTGTAGGATTACAATGTCTAAACTTTCGCCTTTTCCATAACGGACTAGTCAAAATCATTGCTACTCTTGTAACCTAATCTATCGACATTTAAACCTACAGTACATTACATTTGTGCAACGTAAAGCCACTTTAGTTTATAATGCTTTCCAAATCAGAAAAAAAGATTGAAAAATATTTACTTCAAGTCATAACTGATGGAACAAAATTAACGAAACAAAAAACAACAACAACAACAATTTTTGGGGGTTTTGTTTTCTTTTGATGGAGTTTTTTAATGGACTGGACCTACAACTTTACGTGGGTTCCGAACCACAGGTCGCTACATAATGTGGACGTAGACGGCGACGGTCCCTTATCGAACTACAATCAGACCCAATGTTTTAACTTCGCTGATCAACAGGAAACAGTGTTACCACATTCGCAACGACTTAGCCTAACAAAAACATCATTAATGAAGCCTAGGCCGGCCTATATTTATGAAACTACAGTGGTAGTCCATAACTACCTTCCTCAGTATCGTCAGCAACACTATATAGGAATTTACCCAGCCTATCCTGACCAGAGATATGTTAAAATAATATAACAGCTCTCACTGCCAACCAAACCAAACCTTCAAGAGTGTATCGATGATTTTGACATTTCAATAGTTTCAAGTGGATTAACCAACTAAAATATAATACCTACACAAATCAACCAACAAAAAATTTAATAAAAACAATGAACAGCTGCTGATTGTGAAAGAATTTTGAAGGCATGATATCATCTGTGTTTGAGAAGAAGGAAATGTCCAGTTGTGAATGCTTGTGTTACATTACAGCCACAACTTATTTAGATTGAAGACCCATTTAGAGAAATAAGTTTAACTTAGTCACAACCTAGGTTACTAAGTTCGTGATAGATTAGGGCCAACTCTTAAATAAAGTACAATATTGGGCCCAAGACTGACTGTTGCGATAAATAATGTAGGCAGGCTAGTCTTGAAAAAAGGGTTATACTGTTATGTAGATTACGGCCATATAGTTATTTTTTCGAAATTCAGGTGATGACATCTTGAGATTTACCACCAAAATCTAACCTAACTTAGCACTTAAAAATTCATACACCAGTATACCTGGCAGGGGGATCCCCCACCCCAAGTGCCTTAATTTTGTCATTGAAAATAATATGAAAACATAACAAATCTGGGTTAATATTAGTCTTTTAACCTGCTCACGCGCCGTTAAAACAGTACAATATATTGTATTACCATTCAAAACTGACTAAGAAAATATATATCTTATGTTGTGTAAATTTGTTCGAATGTATTTTTTTTAATAAAATATACGGTTAATATTCGTTTTTTGACCCAGTCACACCCAGCTATAACAGCAATATATATTGAATAACCAATCAGAACTGAATAAGAAGATATATATATTATCTTGTGCAAATTTGTATAAAATGTATTTTTTTATAAAAAAAAATATTTTCTACTTTCTAATATGTATGTATATAAATTTCGGTTAATTTGTTTATTTTGGCTACCTTTTTTGGAGATTTTGGCTATTTTTTGGCTACTTTTTCTTGATTTTGCCTACTTCTTTCTGTTATTTGTTAGTTTGGTGATTTTCGTTCTAGGATCATGACATGTCAATCTTGTGAACTTCATTTTGAAGACCTAATCCGCCGCCTTGGCCTCGATGAAGTTAAAAGTTTAGATGTTTTTTCCAATCACGGCATAATTCTGACATCTGTGATTTGCCCTAAATGAAATACTGCCTGTATTTTAAGACAAGACTCGAAGATGTTTAGGTGCCGTAAAAAAAATCCAAAAAAATAAGCGTGAGTGTGGATTTACTGTTTCTATCTTTAAGGGCACATGGCTGGAACATTGCAACTTCTCAGTGAATAAAAACCTCCGGTTTATAAATATTTATTTGCGAAAATATTTTTCACAACGTTATGCCGAGAAAGTTATAAAACTAGGTAGCGAGTCCATTGTTAACTGGAAATCTTTTTGTGGTGAAGTGTGTGATAAGGTGATTGGTTAGGTTAAGTTAGGTTGTGTTTAGCACGAATGCAAACTTTTCTGGTCGATTTTGAGGTTTTGCACGAATCTGCCATCCGTTTCCTGTGCAAATGCGTAGTTTTTGAGATGACGATATCTCGAAAACTACACATTTGCACAGGAAATGGATGGTAGATTCACGCAAAACACCTCAAAATTGACCAGAAAAGTTTGCTCTCATTATAAAAAGAGACTGGGTCAAAAAATGAATAATTACCAAATATACTTCCTATTTTGGCTATAATGTACTTTTTTTATAAAATATTTTTCTTGATTAGGCTATTTTTTCGCTACTCTGCGACTTAATTAGTTGGTTAGGTTTTGTTCTAGCTATTTTAATTTTGGTATTATTCTACTATTACACCCGTTTAACATCCAGCAATTATTATATGTTCATTAACCTATTAATGGACATTAACGTAAATGTACGGCAAATGAATTCCGTCCTTTGAGGCCCACGACGTAAATGTACCCTTGCTGATATAGTTGTTGCAAATAAATATTTTGCGCCATTTATGTACGCTCTTTCATATTTTTATGCAAAAAGTGACTAGTTGGCAACTCTTCCTTGTGCTTTCCTGCGTTGCCCGATAATTTGCGCGATATAAGACAATGATAAAGCGAGTCCAATTAGTGTGCGTGAATGCCCCAAGTTCCAAATTGTTAAATATTCATCTTTACTAAGTCTATTATTTCCCTGGGTCTACAGATACACCAATGAATATTTTACCCAGTAAAAAATAGTTATTCCTGAGGTGCCAAATGGCTTTTAAAGCATTATATATCATGTTGCCGAGGAGAAATAAATCCATAAGTAAAACATGCATTGTGACCCGCCGGCATCTCACGCGGTACTCAAAGACAGATAACATGAGAGATGCCGGCGGGGCACACGGCAGCCAACGTCTTAAGGTGCGTAAATATATATATATATTTTTTTTCGTAAATATGTTTATTTAGTTATAATTTACTTACAAATAACTTTTTATTACAATTTAGCCACGTAAATGAAAGTTATGAGTCGAAAAATGGAAAGCATTGCGCGCACGCTTTTTACCGCAAAAAAAGGTGACCAGAGCGGGATAGCAAAGCCGCGCTAAAGGTGTCTGTTAACAGGTTAAGTAGATTTTTTAATTCTAAGACACTTTCCTTCTATAGCGTTTCCGTCGCAAATGCTTCATTTTTGAGATATAACATTTTTTTTGGTGTGTATCTAGTGTGTGTTCATTACATGTCTGCCCAATCACTGCACTCCATCCAATTTGAATTACTTTCCGAACTACCAGAATGGAACACTCATTCCACTCAGTCAGAAGTACATTAGGCCTGGCTCTGTGATTTATAGTGATTCCTGGGCTGCCTACAAGACTATAAGTGATTTAGGATAGGTTAGGTCAGGATAGGTTAGGTCAATTTTGAAGGTGAAATTTGTTTTTCCTATGGTTTTTGATGTTTTAAACGAATCTGACCTTCAAAACCGTTGGAAATGACTCGTTTTCGATTGCTGGCTGGGGCCCGGGAGGGGGAGGGGGGTTATCTAAAAAATGAGTCATTTCCGACGGTTTTGAAGGTCATTCGTTCAAAACACATCAAAAACCATAGGAAAAACATAAATTTCACCTCGAAAGGGAGACAGGTGTAATACTGTACATTTACCTTAATTTTTTGGTTAATATTCGTTTTAATGCTTTGTTCATTTTCGATAGAAGGAGATATTCTATGACAATTTAACATATAAATTCGTATTCAGGACACCTTGAAACCTCAGGAAAACTGATAAAAATCAAGGAAATGTAATTATTTTTTATGGAAAAAAAAAATTTAGATGTAAAAAGCAGCTATTATAGGCCATTGACTGAGTGTTTAGCTCTTAACGCTGTTAAAATTTTGCCAGTCCTCATCCTCTCCAGTTTTATGGGGAGACATCTCGTGGCAAAATTAGGAAACATGGGTCAAATCAGCCAATTAAATCTGGTTTTTGTTTCATGTTACCTTATCTGACCAATCAGAGACATGCATTTTGAATATCCAATAATGCATACTCATTCCAAAATCCCTATTCAGTTCGGTTTTTGCCATGGTTTGTCTTGGGTGTGATTTGGATTACTTATAAAAAAGAAGATGGTGCTGAAGTTTTCTTTACCAGTCACAGTGTTTTATTTGTCTGCAGTGTGGTCATGAGTGTAATTATAGATGCTGACCAATATTATTGCAGAAGATTGACTAGGGACGAGCGCGGCTGGAAAAAAAAGTGTTCCTTTTACTTCGATGTCTGTGAGCATTGGCTAGGCCAACAAGTTCAAATTGGTGGGCCTGGCGAAATCGTCTATTTATTCCTGTTGGTCGCTGCTGATTTGTACAAACATCCCAACGCTGCTATTGAAGGTTAGAAATTGCAAAAAAATGTGGGTTAGGTTAGGTTAAGTCTGAACCAAAACATTTTTCTGGTGTTTTTTGTTCAAATCTGAACTTTGTTTCTTTGGGAAATGAGCCGTTTTTGAGAAATTTTTAATTTTAAAATTTCTCAAAAATGGCTTATTTCCCAAAGAAACAAAGTTCAGATTTGAACAAATCACACCAAAAAACACCAGAAAAATGTGTTTTGGTTCAGAAAGGAGAAAAAGCACTAAAACGAATAATTACCAATTTTTTTCTAATTGGATTCAGTTTAGTGGTGTTTGTAATAGAATTATGACATGCCATTTGTGTGATTTTGACTTTGAGAACTTGATTCGTCATATACTGTAGATAAAGACAAAAGATTGGATGTTTTTATCAATTATATATACGGTGTTATTCTCTCATCCTTAACTTGCCTGAAATGTAATAGCGAGTACCTAATATGAAAAGATCAGAAGATATTTAGGTGAAATAACCAATATTGCCCAGTTAGGTTAATTGATTGATTGCCCGGTTAGGTTAATTGATTGATTGCCCGGTTAGGTTAATTGATTGATTGCCCGGTTAGGTTAATTGATTGATTGCCCGGTTAGGTTAATTGATTGATTGCCCGGTTAGGTTAATTGATTGATTGCCCGGTTAGGTTAATTGATTGATTGCCCGGTTAGGTTAATTGATTGATTGCCCGGTTAGGTTAATTGATTGATTGCCCAGTTAGGTTAATTGATTGATTGCCCAGTTAGGTTAATTGATTGATTGCCCGGTTAGGTTAATTGATTGATTGCCCGGTTAGGTTAATTGATTGATTGATTGCCCGGTTAGGTTAATTGATTGATTGATTGCCCAGTTAGGTTAATTGATTGATTGATTGCCCAGTTAGGTTAATTGATTGCCCGATTAGGTTGATTGATTGATTGCCCGATTAGGTTAATTGATTGATTGATTGCCCGGTTAGGTTAATTGATTGATTGCCCGGTTAGGTTAATTGATTGATTGATTGATTGCCCGGTTAGGTTAATTGATTGATTGATTGCCCGGTTAGGTTAATTGATTGATTGCCCGGTTGATTGATTGATTGCCTGGTTAGGTTAATTGATTGATTGCCCGGTTAGGTTAATTGATTGATTGCCTGGTTAGGTTAATTGATTGATTGATTGCCTGGTTAGGTTAATTGATTGATTGATTGCCCGGTTAGGTTGATTGATTGATTGCCCGGTTAGGTTAATTGATTGATTGATTGCCCGGTTAGGTTAATTGATTGATTGATTGCCCGGTTAGGTTAATTGATTGATTGATTGCCCGGTTAGGTTGATTGATTGATTGCCCGGTTAGGTTAATTGATTGATTGCCCGGTTAGGTTAATTGATTGATTGCCGGTTAGGTTAATGATTGATTGATTGCCCAGTTAGGTTAATTGATTGATTGATTGCCTGGTTAGGTTAATTGATTGATTGATTGCCCGGTTAGGTTAATTGATTGATTGATTGCCCGGTTAGGTTAATTGATTGATTGATTGCCCGGTTAGGTTAATTGATTGATTGATTGCCCAGTTAGGTTAATTGATTGATTGATTGCCCAGTTAGGTTAATTGATTGATTGCCCGGTTAGGTTAATTGATTGATTGATTGCCTGGTTAGGTTAATTGATTGATTGATTGCCTGGTTAGGTTAATTGATTGATTGCCCAGTTTGGTTAATTGGTTGATTGATTGATTGCCCAGTTTGGTTGATTGATTGCCCAGTTTGGTTAATTGATTGATTGATTGCCCAGTTTGGTTAATTGATTGATTGCCCAGTTTGGTTAATTGATTGATTGATTGCCCGGTTTGGTTGATTGATTGCCCGGTTTGGTTGGTTGATTGATTGATTGATTGCCAGGTTTGGTTGATTGATTGATTGCCCGGTTTGGTTGATTGATTGCCCAGTTTGGTTAATTGATTGATTGCCCGGTTTGGTTGATTGATTGATTGCCGGTTTGGTTGATTGATTGATTGCCCAGTTTGGTTAATTGATTGATTGATTGCCCGGTTTGGTTGATTGATTGATTGATTGCCCGGTTTGGTTGATTGATTGCCCAGTTTAATTGATTGATTGATTGCCTGGTTTGATTGATTGATTGATTGCCCGGTTTGATTGATTGATTGATTGCCCGGTTTGGTTAATTGATTGATTGATTGCCCGGTTTGGTTAATTGATTGATTGATTGCCCGGTTTGGTTAACATTAGAACAGCGGAAATTTTTGCATACCCATAACAGCGAGGCGGTCAAATTGACCGCCACCTAATATTATTTTAAATTGACGTTTACATTTGTATTTATCGAAGGAAAATTATACTTTTTACAGGTATTTAATTTTATTTGAAGGAAATAAACAGTATTTATTTATAACCATATACGATAAAACCAATTACGCTTATAAATTAATAAAACTTTAGGGTTAACTTCGCAAAATAATAATCCTTTTTTCATCTTACTAATAAATCCGTTTTTATTTCTGTGCTTTTCTATGTTGAAGAACACTTCTTGCAAATGATTTTCTTGATTACGTGGCTTGTGCATGATCCACATACCTTTTTTTTACATTTGTGACAAATTTCACAAGTTTTATTTTGCTTGCACATTCGCACTTGGCATTGTTTCTTTTCCGGGACAATATCACATCTGTCTCTGCAGTGTCGTCTTCACTGATATCCTGCTCTGCGTCACTCTTTTTAAAACCCTGTCGTAATTGTAATGCTAGCTGCAGAAGAAAGTTGCGATGAGTAATGTTCTTACCAGTAACTTCCCTATAGAGAACAGCTGCATTGATTCCAGCGAGGTCCAACATATATAGAAAACATGAATGGGCCACCTTCTTGAACCAGCTTTAGTGCTGTATTTGCGAGCCATCTGATCAACTATATCTACTCCATATTTTGTTGAATTGTAGTAAGTCACAGTTTCAGGGGTTCTTTTTGCATTATCTTCAACTTGAACACAGCTATGCACGCTGCTCAGAAGAATCACATTTTTATTTGGTTTGCATTGATAGACAGTTAGCGTTGCTTGGTCATTTTTCAAAACATGAGTGTTGAACCTTTTGTCTCGCAAATTCTTGATGGCAATTGGCACTTCTTTTCGGGCACGATTCATTGTCCCAACAAGGGTAGTATTTTTGTGTTGTAATTTACGACATAAACTCACTGAAGTAAAAAAGTTGTCAGTCGTAATGTTTCTTCCTTTGCCAAGGTATGGTTCGACAAGTTGAAGAACTACATATTCTGAAAGCGGTTGGTTTGATGGGCGCTTTGCATCTTTACCAAGGTATGGGAATCCGTTCAAGAAGTATTTTGACTTGGTATCAGCAGCTATCCAAAATTTTATACCAAATTTGTCTGGCTTAGTGGCAATGTACTGGGTAAAAGGGCACCTTGCTTTAGTGGGGAATAACTGTTCATCAACAGTTATATATTCGCTTGGTCTGTAGCAAGCAATGCAATTTTGGGTGAACTGATTCCAAACTTGAGATGTCAGTGCAAATTTGTCCGTTTTCAGCCTTTCAGATCTGTTAGACTTCATGTCAAAATGGAGGTATCTCATAATTTCTCGAAAGCGATCTCGTGCCATTGTTTCACGAAAGAAAGGAGGTCCCCACTCTTTTGACCAGAGATCATCAGCAGGTTGCCCCTTGGCCAATATTCCTCGAGCAAACATGATGCCAATAGTAGCCATAATTTCTTCCAGTGACACAGTCCATGAAGTAGTTTTCAATCGTCTATGAGCTTCTGCTTGAGTACACTTTTGTATATGTTTCAAAATAAAATCATCAATTAGCAATCTAAAAGCACTCAAAAAATCATTTTCAGCAATTTGTCGTTTGGCATAAACTGTGGGGCCAGGTTTCTTCACGTACAATATTCTGTGATCGGGTTTTTCCCTCATTTCTGTTGCCTTGTTCAATAACCTCCCATTCTGTGCCATCCTTCGCCGTTAAAACTGAACCAACTTCAATCAAAGCAGGAGTTTCGCATCGCTTTTTTCTTCCCATAAAGCCTCCCATCTTTCCTGCAAGTAATAAAGCACAATGGTAAGTTGCTATTACAGGCCCGTAGCCAGACCGAATGAGTAGGAGGGGCGGAGAAATTGATAGGGGGGACAATGAAGGAATATATATATATATATATATATAGTTCTAATTCAATTCGGCAAACAGTGGTGAAAAGTGCCGAATTTTTCCAGGGGGGGCAGAATGTTTTACAGGGTGGGCTTTGCCCCCTCTTTCCCCCCCCCCCCCCCCCCCCCCGTGGCTACGGGCCTGTGCTATTATAATATTTATATATATAACCATAATGGTTCTACAATATGACACGAAATCATTGCTAATCATCATCAATAAACTTATGCACGAATCGCCATACTGAAACTGACAAAGATGTAAATATTTATTGTACTCACCCGCAACATGACCAGCATTGAACGTTTTATTAGCTGAATCAGTTTGTGCCTGGTCATCACTTTCTTCATTTGACTCAGATGATGAACTTTCTGCCTGAGGAATATAATCATCTTCACCATCATCACTGTCCAATGATATATCACTTCCTTCTGAGTTTGATTCTGAAATTGCTTGCAAACATCGAAGAATTTCTTCATTTGAAAGAGAGGGGTTTGCACACATGCTTGCAGCTTGGAAGCGCAACACACACTGAACCGCCGTGTGTTGTTGTCAACAACATACAGCGAGATTGAACATTTATGACAAGTCTTTACAGCACTCCTGTATTGCTTTTATGAGAAACGGTCAAAGTGACCGTTTCGCTGTTTTAGTAATATCGCTGAATATCTTGTGAAATAATTAGATATATTTTAATCATATACCACAAAAAGGTTATTGGCGTAGTGAAGGCATTCATGGAATATGATGGCGAACTAATCCGAATTAAGCAAGATATGCTAATTAAATTTCGAAAAAGCGGTCAAAATGACCGCTTCGCTGTTCTAGTGTTAATTGATTGATTGATTGCCCGGTTTGGTTGATTGCCCGGTTTGGTTGATTGATTGATTGATTGCCTAGTTTGGTTGATTGATTGATTGATTGCCTGGTTTGATTGATTGATTGCCCGGTTTGATTGATTGATTGATTGCCCGGTTTGATTGATTGATTGATTGCCCGGTTTGATTGATTGATTGCCCGGTTTGGTTGATTGATTGCCCAGTTTGGTTGATTGATTGATTGCCCAGTTTGGTTGATTGATTGATTGCCCAGTTTGGTTGATTGATTGATTGCCCAGTTTGGTTGATTGATTGATTGCCCAGTTTGATTGATTGATTGATTGCCCAGTTTGATTGATTGATTGATTGATTGCCCGGTTTGGTTGGTTGATTGATTGATTGCCCGGTTTGGTTGGTTGATTGATTGATTGCCCGGTTAGGCCAACTGTACACCCTTGATGATTGGTTAGGTTGTCACGATATTTTCATTAGTTTAAATGAAAATAATGAGAGGAAACTTTTCTGGTTAATTTTGAGATGTTTTGTATGAACTGCCATCCATTTCTTATGCAAATGTGTAGTTTTTGAGATGATATCATCTCGAAAACTACGCATTTGCACAGGAAACGGATGGCAGATTCGTGCAAAATGCCTCAAAATTGACCAGAAAAGTTTCTCATAATAAAAACAGACTGGGTGTAAAAACGAATAATTACCCAAATCTGCATTGTTTTCCAGAGGTGGATGCAATAGAGCAACTTCATTTGAGATAATGAATTTGCCAATAAAAATGCTATCAAGATGTGGTTTAGATTCAAAGAAATTTTAGAGGATGTACAATGTAGGTGTATTTCTTTCAAAAGTATGAGGCATAATAAGATTAGGAAACCTTTGTGGTGGAATAGGGAAATAGCTAAAATGATTAAAAACAAAAAAGGGCATTCAGGGAAAATATAAGGTTGTAACATAGGGTATATTTGGTAAATTTATAGTATTACACCTGTCTTCCTTTGGAGGTAAAATTTGTTTTTCCTATGGTTTATGATGTTTTGAATGAATCTGACCTTCAGAACTGTCGGAAATGACTAATTTTTGAGATAACCCCCCTCCCCCCAGCTGGGAACTGGGAGTTCTCGGGTGGGGGAAATCACAGAAAATGAGTCATTTCCGATGGTTTTGTAGGTCAGATTCGTTCAAAACACATCAAAAATCATATGAAAAACATAAATTTCACCTTCAAAACTGACCTAACCTTCTTAACCTAACATATCCTAACCTAATGTAACCTATCCTAACTAAACGTAACCTAACATAACCTAAAAGAAAAGCAGGAATTACCTTATTCATGTGCAGGGGCAGCCTGAGGCTCTTCCTTGTCTTCTGACTCATCAGAAGACAGTTGCTGGGTTGTAAGGGGTTGCTGCCAGTCTGAGAGAGGTGGGTATAACTTGGCTGCCTGAATAAAGGATTGGAGTAGATTTTGCTTGTCTTTAACTGAAGAAATTCAAATTCAAAATGGATGGAGCGCAGTGATTGGGCAGACATGTAATGGTCAGCCATGCACGCACACCAAATGAACGTATGAACACACTAGATACACACCAAAACAAATTTTATATCTTGAAAATGAAGCATTTGCGATGGAAATGCTATAGAAGAAAAGTGTCTTAGAATTAAAAAATCTACTTAATGAACATATAATGATTGCTGGATGTTAGATGGGTGTAATACTATAATAATACTGAAAATTTGCTTGAATTTTTAGTTTATTCACAACAAAAATTAAATGACATGATGACAAATTAGTCATCAATATAATTCCCTTCTTTTTCTATAACCTCCTCCTACCTGTAGAAAAGTTTTTTGTCATGCTTGAAGAAATCCCTTGGTTTTGAGTTAAAAAAAAGCGATCACTTCATTTTTGATAACTTCCCTGGATTGCAACTTTTGTCCATCTAGGTGGCGTCAACTGCAGACTTCTGAATAAATGGTAGTCTGAAGGTGCGATGTCCAGAGAATAAGGTGGATGAGGTATTTTTTCCCAACCAAATGCCTCTATTTGGGCAGTGGTGATTCAAGCAGTGTGAGGGTAACATGGTAAAAATTTTATAGTGGGCACACTAGGGGCCCTTCACCCAATCTGGGTGGCTCTACTGTTAATATAAACAAACTATAAATACAGTTATATGCAAAATTAAGATCCAATTGATCTCTGCATATTGTCACCCATCTACTAGCTGTACATTAACTTCAAAACTTTGGATCTTGTGGATCATTCATCAATACCACTACTGTACTAATTGTAGAATCATATGGTTCTCATCACAAGAAGTTTTACATGGGTCTATATAGTTATAACCTGAATAATATAATACAAGCTCTACAATTAAGATAAAAGGAGTAGGTGGGACTGTAAAGACTGTATAGAGTATTTGAATATACACCTATTCAGGGTCTCCAATTTAAAGGTGTGCATTATCCTGGTGGAATAGAACACCTCTGTGATTAATTAATGCAGGATATTTTTCTTGTAATGCCATCTTCAGTCGTTGGAGTTGTTGACAGTAGACTTCAGCTATGATTCTTTGAAGAGGAATTGCAAGGAGAGTATATAACAGACTTTGATTTTACACCAGAAGATGTAGCGAGAGCTATAGGACAAATGAAACCACATTCAACTGCAGGTCCGGACAATTGGAGCGCATTATTGATTAAAAACTAAAAATGAAATAGCTACACCTTTATACTGGATATGGAGAAGATCCCTAGACATGGGAAATACCGAGCATCTTGAAAAGAGCAAACATTGTCCCTATATATAAAGGAGGGGACAGATCTCAAGCAAAGAACTATAGACCAGTGTCATTGACATCCCACCTCACCAAAGTATTTGAAAGAATAGTTAGAGAGAAAATTTATGATTTCCTGGAGACACAGGAAAGATTCAACGAAAATCAGCATGGATTCCGATCAGGTAGATAATGCCTATCACAACTAATAGAACACTACAACAATATCCTAGATGCATTGGAAGGCAATGACAACTACGATGTTATATACACAGATTTTGCTAAAGGTTTCGATAAATGTGACCATGGTATAATAGCACATAAAATTAAATATATGGGAATAACAGGCAACGTGGGAAAATGGATCTACAATTTCCTTAGAGATCATCTGCAGGTTGTCAAAATTCAAGGTACATCATCATCAGAATCGGAAGTATGCAGTTCAGTACCACAAGGGACAGTACTGGCCCCACTCCTGTTCATTATCATGCTAACAGACATAGACAGTGGAGTAAACAGCAACAGTATAGTAACATCCTTTGCAGACGATACAAAGATCAGCAGAAAAATCAGCGATGTACATGACGTGGAGGCCTTGCAGAGGGACATGTCATTCAACGCCGAGAAATTTCAGCTCTTGAGATATGGTAGAAAAGAAGAACTTAAACAGACTGCATATTATGCTCCAGATAGACAGGAAATTCAGAGAAGCACGAAAGCGATCAATCTTGGGATAATAATGACATGATGCAAAATTCGAAACACAAAATCAGATAGCGATAAATAAAGCAAGAAGAGTCGCTGGACAGGTACTAAGAACATTCAAGAGAAGGGACAGGACAGTAATGATTCCCCTGCTAAAAATACTGATTATACCAAAACTTGAATACTGCTCAGTTTTGATGTCCCCATATTAAAAAGGAAGAAACTAATAAACTAGAAGTGCAAAGGCATTTCACAGCCAAGATTGATGGCTGCAAAGAACTCAACTACTGGGAAAGACTACATAAACTAAATCTGTACTCACTGGAAAGAAGAAGAAGAAGAGAGGTACATCATAATCTATGTATGGAAAATGATAAAAAAACTGGTACCAAACCTAAAACTAAACCCAATTACCATTCAAACAACACTGGAAAATAGGAAAGGCAGAATGTGTAGTGTTCCCAAATTAAAGGCCTGACAAGGGACCTCCTCAACCCTGCAGGAAAATAGCTTGGTTGGCAGGGGGCCAAGACTTTTCAACCAGCTTCCTAATGACCTCAGAAACGTAACGGGGGTCAAAGTTGAAGTCTTCAAGAAAAGACTGGATGCCTGGCTCAGGACAGTACCAGATGAGCCAGGTGTGCCTGGCTATGTACAGTGGAGAGCACAAGAAAGCAACTTTCTCCTCCACCAAGCCAGACCTAGAGGCGGGGCCACCAGCTTGACCTCTGTGTGAAGAGAGACCAATGCACGAAACAACATAAGGTTCATATGGTAAGGTATCTGGCAGCTCAAAATGAATAATTCCTTGCATATCCCACCAAACACACAGCAAAATTTTCTTTGGATGGGGTCCATTCCTTGGCTGAGGTTCAGGCTTTGTTTCATGGCTAAGCCACTGATGTTGACACTTAATATTGTTATAGAGGACCCATTTTTCATCCCCAGTGATGATCTGATTAAAAAATGGTGCCTGCAGTTGCAGAGAATGCAGTGATGTGCAAATATCGATTCAATGTTGAAGATTTGCTTCTGACAAATCATGCAGAACCCATTTTCCAATCTTCACTACTTTTCCTAACAGCTTCAAATGACGATGAATGGTCAGATGGCTAATGCCGAGTTGCAGGCCAAGTTCTCTTACAGTTACCATTGGGTTTTCCTCCACTGTTGCTTTTAGCAACTCTTCATCTAACTCATTTGGTTGTCCTGTTTGTTGATAATTTTTCAGACTGAAGTTGCCACCTCTGAACTTCTCAAACCATCTCCTACACATCCATTCACTCATGACATCATTTCCATAAACTCTCTGAATATTTTTTGCGGATTCACTAGCGTTAGATCCTTTATGGAACTCGTACAGCATCACATGTCAAATATGCTCTTTCGAGGGCTCCATGTTTTTTCAATCACTGTAATATCGTAGGGGTGGCATTGTAACTATGAAAAACACCAGAGAAAATATTCATTAGCCTAATCCTACACTAGCCTAAGTCATTCTGTATCATGATAAAACCTGTGTGAACCTGTCGCAGTGTGTATTTTGCAACATTTCTAAAACTACCGTATTTCACATTATCTTGGTTATTCTATTACCTATCATCCATTTCCTAATCAAGCAGAATTTGTTACCTGATAGTTTAAGGTGTATGTAGCAGTAAAATAGACATGTTCCAGTGGACCCAAAATTCTGTAGTCAACAGTGTATAATTTTTAGTGGAGTGGTGACTGGATCCTCTGGATCTACTACCTTAGCATGCCTTAAGCCTTATTAACTTAAATTATGTTTGAGTGTTGGTCGTATTTATGCAGTATATATAGCTGTAACCATATATTCTGATAGTGGAGTCACCTTAATGGGCTGAAGGGCATCTTGTGTGCCCACTATAAAAGTTTTGGTAGAATCACAGTTTAGCACTATAGATTTTTTATTTTTTTCAAAATAAATGAACTAACCAAAAATAAATTGCACTCCAACACTTTCAAATTACTTGTTTATGTTAATTAGGTTAATTGAATGCCCAGTTAGGTCAACTGTATGCCTTTGATGATTGGTTAGGTTAACCCTTATCCATCAGGGTGACTCAAATGAGCCAGATTGGTGGAAGGTGGGAAGCCTCATATAGGGCAAATGTGCATCCCTCTGCTTTGAAATCTTGATGCACACTGTTTCATTTCTTGTTTCTCGCTTTCATGGGACTCAGAAGGTAAGAATAGTTGCCTAGTGTTTTCAGAAAAAGAAGAGTTTCCAAGTAGTTATGCCTCAAAATGAAAAAACAAAAACTAACGATTTTGGAATTGTGTGATGCAGTGCAAGAGTCAGAACAGCTGCTAAACCCCTCCCCCTTTATTCCACTCCCCAACCCATGCAGATGGACAAGGAAGGATTTTAATGGGTGAGTATTCTGTGGCAAAGCCTAATATTATGGTACATCATATTTACATATTCCATAAGTCGGCAATATATTATAAATATAAAGATAAAAAAATGCAAAATATGTATTTTTTTTGTCTTTTATCGGGGGTGGGGGATTTTCCTTATCTTGGTGGATAAGGGTTAAGTCATGATATTTTCGTTAGTTTTAATGAAAATATCACAACCTAACCAATCATCAAGGGTGTATAGTTGACCTAACTAGGCATTCAATTAACCTAATTAACATAAACAAGTAATTTGAAAGTGTTGGAGTACGGTACCATTTATTTTTAGTTTGTTTATTTATTTTTGAAAAAAAAAAAAAAAACATTTGACGCTAAACTGTGATTCTACCAAAATTTCTTGTCTTATGTGAATTTAAAGGCAGTGATAGTATTGTGGACTTGGATAATTATAAGCCGTTAAGAAATAAGCTAAATAGTTTGATTAGGAAGAGTAAAAGGCATAGTGAAATAAATCTAGCTAGAAATAGCAATAAAGATCAAAAGGAATTCTTTAGTTTTTATAAATATGATGATAAAAAGCATGATAGGATGTTTGAAAAAGATTAGGATATTGTTGGTATTTTTAATGATTATTTTCTCTCTTTTTAGTGTGGAAAATTTAAATAACTTTGATTTTAATCCTTTAGATCCTGTAAATTCAGACATTTTTTATCATACTCATATAAGGAAGGATGATGTTAGGCAAGTGATTCATACATTGAAGTCAAATAAGGCTGCTGGACCTGATAATATATTTGCTAGGATTCTCAGAAGGGGAAGAAAGCTTATCTGAGGCACTAATTATTTTGTTTGCTCGGTCTATTAATTATTCAGAGGAACCAGATAAATGGAAAAAAGCTAATGTAGGGCACCATACCCATTTACAAAAAGGGTAGTAAGGAGGAGGTAGGAAATTATAGGCCTGTTAGTTTGACATCATTGGTAGGAAAGATAATAGAAAGAATTATAAAGAATAATAATCAAGATCATTTAGAGAATTTTAATCTTATTTCAAGTTCACAACATGGATTTAGATCAGGAAGGTCTTTGTTTGTCTAATCTCTTAGACTTTTTAGAATTTGTAACTGATCAGGTAGATAATGGAAATGATGTAGCTACATGTTATTTATTTGGATTTCAATAAGGCTTTTGACAAGTTTCCACATAGGAGACTTATATATAAATTGAAAGCTCCTGGGATATTGGGGTCAGTTATAAATTGGGTAGAAAAATGGTTGAAGACAGCGAACAGAGCGTAAATCTAAAAGGTCATGAATCTGGGTAGGATCAGTTTTAGGTCCATTACTCTTTATTTTATAACTAAATGATTTAGAGAAAGGCATAGGTTGTAAAATTTCTAAATTTGCAGATCATACAAAAGTAGTTGCTCCAGTTACAAATGTAGAAAATTCTTATAAACTGCAATAGGATCTTGATAGATTAGTTGCTTGGGCTAGTAAATGGTAGATGGAATTCAATGTTAAAAAATGCAGTCATGCATTTTGGTAGAAATAATGAAAATTTTAGTTATGAGATGCGAGAGAACTGGTTGGAGGATGTTAGTCAGGAAAAGGGATCTTGGCATTGTAGTTGGTAGTGATCTCAAATTTTCTAAGCAGTGCTTAGAGGCTAGAAATAAGGCAAATAAAATGTTGGGTATTATTAAGAGAAATGTTAGTTACAAGAGTAAGGAAGTTGTCTGTAAATTATATAATTCTTAGAATTATATATACTGCATTTAAGCTTGGTCCCCTCACCTTAGAAATGATATTGATTTGCTTGAGGGTGTGCAATGTAGGACAACCAAGCTTATCCCTAACCTAAGAAGATTGGAATACAGGGATAGATTAAAGGAATTAGGTATGTTTAGTTTTGAGAGACATTGTATGAGGGGAGATATGATACAGATGTTCAAAATGTTTTCAGGTTTGAACAATGTACATAACTTTTTCTCACTAGATACTGATGGGATAACTCGTGGGCATAATAAGAAAATTAGAAAACAGACTTGTAGACTTGATCTATGAAAATACTTTGTCATAGAGTAGTAGATTTTTGGAGTGACTTGCCATATGATGTGGTAAACAGTAGGTCATTAGTTAATTTTAAGAAAAATTTAGACAATTTCATGAGTGAAAGAGAGAGAGTGTAGATTGTATAGTGTGTATATTCTTTGCTTCAGTTATATAGGCTAGCTACTATGATGGTAGTAAATAGTTGTATATTAATTAGCTGACTTGAGTTTGATATCTTGCAAGATTTTATCATTATTAATAAATGTAGCTCATGACTTGGATTACCTCAATAGGCCTGAGTGGCTTCCTGTTTTCCAAATGAAATGTAATGTTAATGAACGCATGAATACTTTGAGTATTGGAACACATTCAGGATGGTGTTTTCATGGAAACTATGGTGACTCATTAAAAACTTTTTAGCATGTTAAAAAAAATATATTGCTTTCTTTTAAGTTTCCACAAGAAATGAAGGTCAGATTTGAATGAAACACGATAAGTTACACTAAAAAAAGTATAAATTTCACTAGTATCTTGGGGTCATGTATTTTACTGTATATTAACTGACCACATTGCAAATTATGCTCATTTTCTGATGCATCATACGAGGAAAGTTTTCATAAAATGTTTGTCTCTAATGCATCAGGCAAAAGTTTTACCTGAAATTAGTTACTCTTGCTAAATGTGTAGAATGAGAATTTCTACTCTTGTCCTTGCTTGTGACAAATTTGATACCATCCTGTGAGGAGTTGTTAGTTTGTATTGCAGATATTTGGTTATTATCAATCTAGTACATGATTCTTCAGGAGCAAGATGCACTGTAAGTTTGTATTTCATCCCCAAGGCAGCACAAATTTACCTGTACTGTATTTAATGAGTACTGTACCATAAAATATGCTAAAATTTTTGAGGTTAAAAAATAGGGCTTCTTTATTTATTAAAACTGATTACAGTATAAGAGGCTTTTATTAAGCATAAAAAAATGTAATTTACTATATGCTAAGAATTTATCTTCATTAGTGTTTCATGTACTTTGTGATAACTGATTCTTTAAAAAATAATAGGTTAAATTTTTAAATTGTCCTACAAGGAACAATAACCTGACTAGTTTTAAAATATGACTAGTCTGAATAGGTAGGCTATACAGTACTAATTAGCCTTATTAATTAGTATTGAATATTTTTCAGTGATGCTGACCCCATGACATTTGTATATGGAGAAATTTATTAAAGATAAAATATATTTACTTTAGTTCATAGAGTAGCCATCCATTTTATAGCTCACAAGTGTTCATAAAATAATCTAAATAGATATTGATTATGTCATGTGTTTTGAAAGAAATTGCCTCCATTCAGGGTCTATCTGAGCTCCTTTGTTGGTTATGTCCTCACTTGAATAATAAACCAGCAGGTGAGTAGGTGTGTAAGCTACAGTACCAAATTTTTAGGCAACAGTTAACTTGTAATTTTAATGTCTTAAGTACTTACCAATACAAATTAAGTTATTAATTTGCCTTTTTTGACAAGCTTACAGGAACCTTGCTGCTAAAAACTTTATATTGAAAGTGTTGGTTAAATATTGGAGTCACAGGTCAAAGTGAAATTGTAGTAATTACTGTAGGCTGTCTTTGATATTCTGATATAATGGTTAAAGTATGAGAGTTATAGGCTTTGTAGTGAGAGAAAAGATACCGGGTGTCTGAGAATTATCTGTACAATTTTTGGCTGTTATTAAAAGTCAACCATGAAGTGTAGAAATTCCAGTGTTGTCCCATTTTACAGAGAATCTCATTAAGTTTTTTCTGATACCACGTTTTGACAAGTTTTTTAGAAATGTGCGCGGGTGACAGACATTGATGATTTAAAAGCAAGAATCACAGCTGCTATTGAGCGAATTGATGTGGATATGCTGCAGCGTACATGGCAACATTTGGAGTATCGATTGGATGTTTTGCGAATCACTAATGGTGCACATATCGAATGAACGTTACTTTTGAAAATAACAACTTTTGAAAATAACAACTTTTGAAAATACAGATTCTAAATAATCTTGTTTAAGAATTTTACGTGTGTTATCAACAGGGATGGGGTCAAATACAAATATAGATACAAATACACTATTTTTTTTACGGCCAAATTCAAATACAGATACAAATATTCGAATTTATAAATCCCCAAATACAAATATAAATACAAATATGAAGCTTCAAATACAAATAAAATGCAAATACAATTTTTACTGTATTTGCAAATTTCGTACCAATTTCATCCTAAATATAAACGGATAATATTTACTTGACTTCGGCTACCCCTCAAGTAAGACAATACTGGTATAGTACTTATTGTATAAAACTTAACATTGCAATACTTTGGCTCTTATCAAAGTAGACTTCATTTTCACACCAAGGCAAGAAAAGTAACAAATTCCTCTTGTTTATTATTTTATTAGAGAAAATTATTTCACACTTCTTGATATTTCTGCACTTTTGCATAATTAAAGAAAATAAATTCATATTTCTCAATATTTGATTTTTACTGTTCATATCAATTTGTAGTTATATCACAGTTATATTACATTAGTGTATTTGACTGTATTTGAAGCAAATATGGCAAATAAAAGGCTCAAATACAAATTCAAATACAAATATGCAGCTTTTTAAATTCTCAAATACAAATGCAAATATCCATTTTTGTGTATTTGTAAATACAAATACGTATTTGACCCCATCCCTGGTTATCAAGAATTTTATTAGAAGATAAAATTGTATAGATAATGTTTGGACACACTGGAATTTCTAAAAAACCTGTCAAAACTTGGTATCAGAAAAAACTTAATGAGATTCTCTGTAAAATGGGACAACACTGGAATTTCTACACTTCATGGTTGACTTTTAATAACAGCCAAAAATTGTACAGATAATTCTCGAACACCCTGTATATGATAGAAAATAGGGTATATACTGTAGATGCATCATTTATTAGCTACACTAATTAAAATGTGAGCAATATATTTACTTTATATTTGAAATATTAATTATCTCATAGACTTGTACTGAAATGTAGGAAATACAAAAAGTTTTGAAGAATGTTTAAAAAATTTGTATTAGCATTATGGTACCATATTTAAGGAATTATAATCTATAGGCCTAAAGAAAATTTAGTTAATATATCTTTTAATGAAGGTCCATTAGAATTTATTTTTGTTGTAAACCTGTAAATTTATGGGTACTTAACAATTGATTTTTACTCTATTGATAACCTATATTATCTATTCAAGCTTGTGAACTAGGCTTGTCTATTAGGGTGGCCCACTTTTCAATTTTTTTTTAAAAGTATGTTATCGTAGTTTTTCCCATTATTTGGCACTATACTAGCACATTGGTACCATTTTTACAAAAATTGATCAATATTTAGGGGTCTCGCATCGACCTTGAAATTACGAGTTTTTTTTTAAAAATGCGTACTTTTTAACTTTTTACTGAATCAAGATAAATCATTAAGTAGGGATGTTTTCTGAATCCTCTTGATGAGAGAAGTCGTTTGGTGTGCCTTCCAATGTCATACGACTAATGGTTTAAAAGTTGTGCCTGTATACAGGTAATACCAATGTGCTAGAATAGTGCCAAATAATGGGAAAAACCACGATCACCTATACTTTTCAAAAAAATCAGCAAATAGCAGACAAATAAGGAAGAAAGAAACAATAACTTAAACAATCACTTTTGCATTGTATTGACCACTATCACACGTCACTGGCTGCAACGTTGTCCCTCTGTGCTCCGCCGTTCCAAGGAAGTTCTGAAACACATGCCATATATTTCAATTTCATGGTTGTAAAGTAACCTATTTTTGTTCACATTCAGTTCTCTTTTTAATTGACATTATGCTTCATGAATCTCATTACTAAATTGATAGCTATGAAAACTTAATCAACTGACCTTGACCATTTTGCCATCAGTGGACAACAGTGTGCCTCGGTGGCGTGAAGGAGTCCTTCACAGCCATCGCCACTTCATGGTGATGTGACACTCTTCCCCGGCGAGCCATTTCTTTTGAGATGCTGAATTGATTGAGGTCTGCTGGTGGATCTGCCGAACGTGTGATAGCAGCCACAATGCTTACTACCTATGTAGAGAATGGAAAGTGGAAAGGAAACTGTCAAGAATACATGTGGGTTACGGGACACTTTAAAACTGACGCTATCGATGAATACTATACACAATACGCACCTGATTATTGGACATGCGGAAATGATCAGCCACTTCCATGACAGCAGGTGCATTAAGGATGCGGCGAGGAAGATTGACAGACACACTTGGCTCTTTCGGCAGGGGGAACGCTAGTTCTGTCTCCGACTCTCCTGACATGCCAGTATCATCATTCTCCATGGCCTCGTCTCCAGTTTGGTATGCACACTTTGAGGTTTGCAGCTCCTGGTGAGGACGTTTTCTTCCTTCCTGTAGCTTTCTTTTTACAGCGAAAACTTTATCATTCCTGCTCATCATTGCCACCCGAGGACCACGTTGATCGAGGTAGAAGTCAATGTCTTCTTTCTTGTCCTTGTTGGACAGCAGTCTATTCTTCTTTATCTTCGACAGCGTCAGATGCTCCGATATCCCACAGCTTGTCCACACTGTCTGAAAACTTCTGCCGTTTTCCTCTGGCGTCAGTTTCTTGTTTTCTGCTCTTTTGGAGTAAGTGCCACTCTTTCCATAATGCCTCTAGCTTCCGTTCGCAGTTGAGCTTTGTGATTGTTTTAATGTGGGCCATGTTCCAAAACTTTAAGACGTTGTTTATGGTTTCTTTGAATGCGTCTTTCCTGTTAGCAGTGTACTGGATAACACTGAAGAAGTATTGCAAAACCTGCTGTGTTGTTGGCAATTTGCTACCATTGATGGAGGACGACGGTTGGCCAACTAAAAAAATTTCCAAGGCCGATCTTAGAGAAGGTAGCGATGTTATTTTCGCCTTTCCTTTTGATGACACTCTATTTGTAGCTTCAAGAGTTCTTCCAGTTATGGTTGCCATCGATTTGTCCATGACAAAGGATGAGGAACTCAGACAGAATTTCAAAATGTTATGATCTGCAAAAAAAGAAATAGGTTAGGTACCTGGCACAGGCATAGTGCATTTTCTAATTACCTATATACATTATACATTCCGCCCGGGTATGGTGACTCATTTTTTGAAAAGTATAGGTGATCGTGGTTTTTCCCATTATTTGGCACTATACTAGCACATTGGTATTACTTGTATACAGGCACAACCTTTAAACCGTTAGTCGTATGACATTGACAGGCACACCAAACGACTTCTCTCATTAAGAGGATTCAGAAAACATCCCTACTTAATGATTTATCTTGATTCAGTAAAAAGTTAAAAAGTACGCATTTTAAAAAAAACTCGTAATTTCAAGGTTGATGCAAGACCCCTAAATATTGATCAATTTTTGTAAAAATGGTACCAATGTGCTAGTATAGTGCCAAATAATGGGAAAAACCACGATCACCTTACTTTTCAAAAAATTGAAAAGTGGGCCACCCTATTGTCTGTTTCTTTGGATCACATGGTTGTCTATATTAACATCTTTGTTCTTGAGGTTTAGACCTCTGTTAATTGAAAATAATTACTTTTTAATTAAAATTTTGTAATATAAGGCATAGTATATAAGTGTATAAACACAACTGTTGCTATTGCCAGTCAAAAGAGAACTCAGATGTAAAGTTCATCATTACTGTCTACTGTTGTCATTCACAGTATAAATGTTTTAAACCTTCCTCCCTAATGCTTTTAAGAATGTTTGGACTCTTCTGATTCTTTTTGGCCTGGTTGGGATGAAACTGGAGCAAATGAGGATAATACTCAACCCGAAATTCATCATGGTTGGTTGGATGATTGCCTTGTTGCACTGTCTCCCACAGTTGATCTTATGGTCATTGCATCCAGAAATCGATTGGCTATTTTAACCAGTAAGTGTTTTACTTTAGAAAGTTAAATTTAAAATTTTCTCTTGTGTAGGCCTGTATCAAATAACTTAATCAAGTACTGTAGATCACATTGAGTCAACTGGTAAACCCTACAAGAAATATTTATTTACTTGATTTGCTCAGTAAATAAACGTTTGACTAAGCAAATGAATGATCATATTAGTATTGTATTTACTGCATCACTACCTACCTTTATCTCCCTTTTAATTATAAACTGCAGTTTCATGTAATAATTTTAATGTAAGTTTCTCCTCCTGCACTGTATTTTGTGATGCTATTTTGAAGCATGTTATGTAAAGTGATTATCCTGTAGATGATGCTTCACACCATATGGTATGGATCATTATATTTATATTATATTTACTGCATCACTACCTACCTTATCTCCCTTTTAATTATAAACTGCAGTTTCATGTAATAATTTTAATGTAAGTTTCTCCTCCTGCACTGTATTTTGTGATGCTATTTTGAAGCATGTTATGTAAAGTGATTATCCTGTAGATGATGCTTCACACCATATGGTATGGATCATTATAAGATGTTTTTTCAGCAAAACTCTTGTACCTGCATCAAAGATCAGGGTCACAAACTGGTCAAGGGTCAAATGGAGCTTTCTCGTGTCCACATCATAACTTTTGAGCTGTTCAACACAAATTGATGAAACTTCATAAATGTGTGTATCATCACAAGACAATGTGGTTCTTGTGCCAAAGGTGAAGGTCAAATATAGGTGTCATTGATGATATTCCAACATAGTTCTTGTTTTTCATCTTTGAAGGTCGTTGGGAAAGGAATGAACATGGAGAGAAAAAGTCGATACTTTCTGTCAACTGGAAAGGTGTCATCAGTCATGGACAGGAAAGGTTAGTTGAAAAGACCTCCCTCCACATACTCATTTTATTCTTCTAAACCAGGGATGCACAATCTACAGTCTGTGAACAAATAAGTGCTATGCAGAATTCACAAACAGAAATTTTGAGAGAGAGGAGATAATTTTTGCAGGAACTGTTTTAAATTAACACAGCTTGAGGGATATATTTGAAAGATTCAAACCCAAGAAATTACAACTGAGAAAGATATGAGATGAAAAACAACTTTTAAAAGAAAATATTCATTATGCATTATTCCTTTTTATGATTAAATACCATTTTGAATGTGCAACCTGCAGTAAGCAACCAAAAATCACCTTCCAATTTTTCTTGTATTACTTTCCTGGCATTATCTCCGCAGTTGGCTGACTTCACATCCACTCTCTTTTGCGGAATATTCTTTTCTTTTGCCTCTCTAGCCAGCTCCTCTTTCCTTTTGGCTGTGATTTCAGAGCATATTTGTCTAAAATTCTCAACTTTTTTTCTTCCAAGGTTGTTAGCATTTCTTCAGTTGTTTTATTCTGTAAAACGGTTATATATATATATAATATATATATATACTTACTTCGTAGCCCCCGGGTTCTCTTATGCGAACCCAGCGGCGCTCAGGTATCCCGCGACCACCGTGGGACGGGTCCATAGGTCTCGTAGAGAGGTAATGTTGGAGTTGTGTCTTTGTTGAGAGAGTGTGTGGCAGTGTAAGAGTAGGTGTTCTGTGTCCTCAGGGTGGAGGTAGCATTTTTGACAGGTGGAGGTGTCAGCTAGGTGGAGTCTGTGTCTGTATTGTTGGAGGGAGGGGTGGTGGCCTGAATGGAGCCTGGCCAGAGTAACTCTTGTTTTCCTTGGGAGGTTTGTTCGCTCTGATGGACTACAGGGGGAGTATCGTGAAGGACAGTGTTGTGTGGTTGGTCGAGTAGGTATTTCCGGGTAAATTCTGTGTGGAGATGTTTAATGGGGTTGATGTTTAGGGGAGGAGGGGGGATATTGTTCAGTAGCTGCGAATAGTGAGCAGCAGGAGTACTTTTTTGTTGCGGGGTGGGGGATTGTGTAATGTGAGATGGTGACAGGGGTGGTCTGGGGCCAGTGCTCTTGAGAAGAATTGAGTCCCTGTCATGTTCATGTGGTGTTCGATGGGGAGTATTTTCGTATCTGCATGTAGATGTGGATGTAGATGTGGGATGGATGTGGTTCGGAGGCAGCCAGTAATGCTTCTGAGACCTCTGTTTTGTGTGGTCTGTATCTTTTTCTGGTTTGTGTGGGAGATGGACGGGGACCAGGCGGGGCAGCGTAAGTTAGGGTAGTACATACAAACTGTTTGTATAGGATACTGAGGGATTCCTTCTGTTGACCGAATGTTGTGGAGGTGAGTGTTCTGAGAGCGTTGAGTTTTTTTGTTGCTTTGGAGCAAATGTTTGATATGTGAGGGGAAAAGGACATGTGTGTGTCTAGGGTGAGGCCAAGGATTGTTGGGGTTTTGTTTAGAGGTAGGGGATGTCCCATGAGGGTGACTCTCGGGTGTGCTTGGGATTCGTGGCGGTCTGAGGTTAGGAGGGTGATGGAGGATTTTTGAGGGGATGCTGACATCCTATTGTTAGTCAGCCAGAGTTCCAGATTGGTAATGTACTGCTGGATCAGGCGTGTGGCGGTGTTACGGTTATGATGTTGTGCTGTTATGGTCAGGTCATCTGCATAGGAGGAGACGTGGACATGGGGGGAGAGGGGTTGTGGGAGGTCATGCATGAAAAGGTTGAAGAGGATTGGAGAAAGTATGGAGCCCTGTGGGATGCCATTGTATAGTCTGTAGGTTTTGGATGAGTGTTGTTTGTGTATGACTTTGCCAAGTCAGCCTGCAATGAGATTAGTAAGCCATTTCTTGTCATTGGTGGGGATGTCGAGATCAATAATCTTTTGTGCAAGAATGTGGCGTGGGACAGTGTCGAAAGCTTTGTTGATGTCGATGGCAACAAGGACTGTGCGGGCAGGGGGGGATAGTTGGTTGAAGCCATCTAAGATGTGTTGGGTTAGGTTTGTAAGAAGCGTTGTGGTGGAGTGGGCGGACCTGAAGCCGTGTTGGGTTTGTGAAAATGTAATGTGTGGTTGTATGCATCTTAATATCAGTTTTTCGATATATATATATATATATATATATTAGGGTGTCCCAGCCTCACATGTGAAAATAAAAATTTGCAAGAGTCAAATCGCACACCCCTTTAATTAATTATACTTGAAGAAAGGAAAAAATGGGCGAAATTTCATTGGCCTATTAGGAGGGGAAGGGTCCCCTCATTGACCTTGTTTATTCGACCCTATATGAACAAACGTAAATGCTCAGCATTAATCATTCTAGAATGGAAGAATGAAATGTAAATTCTTTTTATGACTAAATTAAAGGAAATGGAAATTCTTCCTATGGCACATTTCATTTCGGGGGACAGAGGATCTTTTTGTCTGCTGAGGGGAACTGCTGGCAGTGGTATTCGACGACTTGGTACAAGCTGCCGTTCTCCTCATTTTTTGTCAGGCCCTCATTGAAATCTTCCGCCAGTTTCACCGCCATTCTGCCGCGTTGTTCACAGACTTCAACGATGGTGCACATCCTTCGAGATCTTTGGGGGTTTTTGGAACCGGCAGCTTCAGGCAATGAAAAAGGTTTTGAGTCCTTTTCGTGACCAAGGTGCTCAAATCTGACTGTCTCACGGTCAAGACACTCTTTCCCTCCGGCCGATGCAGATCTTTTGGGTTTTCGGTCTTCTTGTGCAGGTTTTGGAGCATGGCCGTCTTCTCTGCATCGGTGGTTTTGGAGGAGAACATAGCGAGTCCGGCTAAATCTTCGCTTAGGTACCAGAGGTGGCCCCGGAATTTCGTCAATGCGGCGGTACCTACATCATGATCCACCGCCTTGTACCACTCTAGGTCCTCCAACAGCTCCAGGTCATTGACAGGCGCGTCCGCCATCAATGGAGCCTCGAACCACCTCTGGAGGTAGATGGTGACGGCAAAGACGTTTATCCTGCGTAATGACCGGACCTCGTGAGCGGTCAGGTGGAATTGGCTTCGGAAGATGAACATCTTAAGACAGTAAATGCCTTTGGCCATCCACCTGGCCCGGTGGTATGCTCCAGGACGATTGTACCGGAGATCTCGTTTGCCATGACCATCGAGGATCAGGAACTCCCGGTAATCGTCTCTTGGGTGGCCAACTTCAAGCTGGTCTTCAATGAAGTGGACAATCTGCTCTTTTTTCAACGCCACCCATTCCGAAAGGATGTCGCTTGGGCCATCGCCGTTGAACGGAGAAGCCTGCTTCTGGTCGATGAACTCCCATTGGGATTTGAAGCGAGCGAACAGCGCAATTTCGGGGCCAGAAGA
The DNA here is from genome assembly GCA_023014485.1 of Bathynomus jamesi. Classification (NCBI taxonomy): domain Eukaryota; kingdom Metazoa; phylum Arthropoda; class Malacostraca; order Isopoda; family Cirolanidae; genus Bathynomus; species Bathynomus jamesi. The sequence goes on along the minus strand of JAJOZX010001762.1, from coordinate 496,635 downwards.
CCTGAAGAACAGGTCAAAGACTGAGGTGATTACCAATTCCATCATGTGGTGTCTGCAAGCCAAGAAAAGAACGCGGCGGTCCATTTGGTCCTGGATAATCGTACAAGCGCCGCTGTGAATACCGGTATTCACCACTGTTGTGTCGAAGCAGAGACTGGCAATCCATGGTTGAACTTGCAGCCAATCGTCCAGCACCTTCAGAACAGCTCCAGCCATCCGCTGTCCTGTGCTGTCAGGCATTTTTGGGATCGCCAACAACTTCTCAAGATTCTTCCCGCTGACCAGCACTGGTATGCGATCCGATTTCCCTCCATCCGAATCAGGGAGGAGTTTGCCATCAAAGTGGACGACAAGCGGCGTATCAGGATTGAACTCGGTCTTGATTCCGGCTGCCAAGTTCTTCCTGGACTTCTGCCGTGAATGGTGAAGACTTGATTTGGACAAGGTGACCGAGGATAACTCAACTCCCGTGGCAGCGAGTGCTGGAGCCACAATGTGCATCGCTTGGTGTACTGAGGTTCCAGTTCGATCCAGGGCTGCAGCAAAATTGGGATATTGGATGATCCTCCTTGCCGACACTTGGCCGTCCTTGGGAGCGGATCGAGGAGCCGAAGGACCAGGAGAGGAATATTGGACATCATCATTGGATGCTTCGGCCATGGACTCCGAAGAAGAAGACCCACTTTTCACCGTTCCTTTTGCTTGCAGTGAGTCCATCTCTTCGTGGCTTTTCTTCTTCCTCTTCTCTTCAGCTGCTCGACGTTTCTCCCGCTCCGCTGCCCTGCGAGCAAACTCCAGGTCCTCTCCTCCGATGTACATCTTCCGCACAGTTCGCTGGTCATTCAGAAAGTCTCGATCTTCGGGGACTTTGATGAGTTTCATGGCGTTGGCATGAGCTGTTTCGAACAGTGTATTCAGGTTGGCTTGGAATCCCTTTTCCCGCTCCAGTTGCTTCTCTCCCCCATGGTTTGGTTTCTGGCAACCTTCTCGTAGTCCGTGGAGAGGGCCTTGATCCTCTCGACGCACTTGGGCTTGTGGGAGGTCGGAATAGATGCCCGAGCCCACACCGCCATAACCTCATCAGCTACCACATTGGCAGCTTCCGCCATGGACATTTTTTCTTCCGAGTGAAGAACAACAGACGTCGAAGAACATCTCCCACTGTCGGGAGTTGACACAGCGTTTCCAGGGGTTCATTTCGCAACACCCCCACCAACCACACAGTCTCCTGCTTTCTTGTATCATAACCTGAAAAGAAATATGCTACAATTAGTATAAGGTAGAGAGTAGCCGTTCAGCAATAGTAACACATGGTTTGAGGGGACCCTTAAAATTAAAGAACACGAATGAAATTCATCTTGCTGGCATGTTTTCACGAGTGGAAGAAATTAGGGGGGTGTGCATGACAAACTTCAGGAACAAAAAAAATTGGGACACATATATATATATATATATATATATATATATATATATATATATATATATATATATAAATTAAATACTGTATTAAATAGTTTTTGACATCAGTATACCATCATCAGCAGACCCCCAGCCCTAACCCCATGGCCACTGTATCCCCCCCCCCCTAAGTGCAATTACTGAAAAAAAAAAGAAGCCCTGATATAGATTGGAATTTCCATTACATTTAGATCTTTTCCCTTTCTATTTGGCAGCTATCTCAGATCCTTTGTTTTGCAAATGATGACACTTGGTATAGTTTTCAGAAAATAAAGCTTGTTTCTGCTCTGATTGAACTTTAAATCACTTAGAAATTACTCTTTTTGCAGAAAATTGCCTGCTTATAGAATCTGAAGGGAAAATAAATCTGATTTCACACACACATGCACATTATATAAACACACACACACACACACACACACACACACACAGTACAGTATATGTATGCTATTAACTATATTTTACTGCATTCAGTGATGAAATCAGTTGCGTCGTATGCCTTCCCATCATTTCTCAAAAGCAGAGCAGCTCAGGGGCTCCCGATTGGATCTCCGTCATCGTTGGCTTCAAATCTGGTTTTATTTCTTTTTATACGGAGGTACGTTTTCATGATGATGAGGAAAGGAAATGGACCTTAATATATTAATGGTAGTTTCTCTCCTAGTTAGCTTTGTGTATCGAGGCTGAACACTGGAACTAATTTTGTATTTCCAAACTCAAAAGTTAGTGTCAAATTCATTTAAAGAACGTTTCAACTAATAATATTCTTTAACTATGTTGTTATTGTTTTCCTTCCTAATGCTAAAAAACTCTTAGATCAACACTTTACTGTGTTTTCGTAGCTTCATTTCCAACACATCAGTGAGCGTGATATAACATTTTTTGGAATATGTTTGTACAGTTTCGAGTGATTGCAACCCAACAGTTTATAATAGAATTTGTTTTACCGAGCAGAGTGGATTGATGTTGCTCTCCCAGATATTTGAGGAAAAACCTGTTATCGACATTTCTGTTCGGACCTATGTTCCAAAGAATTTTGGTGCGTGCATTTACTCTGACCTGAGCGAGGAACTAGTTATTCTCTACCCAAAATCTGTGGTGTCAATAGATGGGTTCGCGCTCCTTCAGACGCTTAAAGCTTGCAGAAACCAGGCAGCAAAAGGTACCCAGTTTTTGTAACTAATATTACTACTTAAGATTAGCAAAATATATGCAGTTTAATTTGTTAATGAAGTGTTCGTGATTTCAGGGTATAAGAAGTGCCACATTGTTGAAAGAAATTTTTGCTGTGGTTTATGGGACTTAAAAAAAAATATCAGTTAGTTTTCTGGATGTAAATATAGAAAAACCGGTGTTAATGTTCTCAAACATTTGGTTGTACTTCATTAAGAAATGACTTTTCTTAATTCAGTTGCCCTTGAAATTAAAAATAAGTATACAAAAGCACTTTCAGCTCTCCTAATTCCTTCCTGCGTCCATCACTTGTTTTAAATTGTATGAAGATGCGGAACTTAAATCCTTATTAAGTGATTTTTGAATTTGTTTTTGATCATTTTAATTTTACTAAATTTTAATATATATGTACTGGTTCTGTGGGTCTGATAATACAATACAAAATTCTATTTTTTTATTATTGTAGCAGCGGCCATTGGTGGAGATTGTCCCAGTGTAGCCTCCTTGGGCTACAAAAAGTGGAGTTTATCCGAGCAAGAGGACGTGTCTGGGTGCGTTAGTTCGGGAATGGTGCCACCCCATTTGTATGACCACATCATACTGATGTCAAACATGCATGGTTTTAATCAAGGAATGGCAGGAGGTGAAGTTATTTCAGATCTTTATAACCATTTTTCAGTTTCATTAAAAGTTCAATTTTTACGCTACAGTGAGTAGCTGGCCCAACCGAACCCAAGAGCCAGCGACAGGGAGTGAACCCAGAACTTCACCGCCCAGAGTCTGATACCGATGCTACTGAGCTATCGGGAGCTCATGATTTAATATAGCTTTTTATTATAAATATAACAGTTGTCTTAACCAGGGCTGTGGAGTCAGCACATAAAAAACTGACTCCGATGACTCAATTTTTTGTCACTCCGACTCCGAAGGTATATTAATTCTAAATCTGCTATGATGATAATTACACAAGAGGCATTTCATCACCACCACGTGAATCATCAGGCTACTTTTTAAACCCATAACTTGCAAAGTTTGAGTCTAATGGTTGTAGCGATGCCATTATGGCTTTTTTATTTTTTATTTATGAAAAAACAAAATTCATTGAGCATAAAACAAAAAGAAAATTAAATTTAAGACTGACAAAATAAAATTTCATTAAATGCAATCCAAAATATAAAAGTATTCCTGCAAAATTTATTAAACTAAGGCCAAGGGTGAAAATCTAAAATAAATTTACGAATAACTTGTTCTTAGGAACAGAATTGCTTCTGGCAGATCCTCTTTCATTGAAGCCCTTAAATCTGATTTAATTATTTTCAGTGCGGAAAACAGTCTCTCCACACTGACCTGAGTGGGTGGCATGGCTGTTACTATTATAGCTGTATCTCTTAAAATCTCTGGATATGCGGGGATGACTTCTTGTATTGTCGGTTTAGATGAGCAATCATATTTTTCCACTTCTTTTAGGCCATCAAAAAAATCTTGCTTAAATTTCATTAGTTTAACATCAAAAGGTTGCCTATGCACGTTTAAGCGGCGACGCTTTGCTTTTGAGCATTCAATTTTATCTAAATATTTTTGAAAGTCTAATTCTTCATCATTTGAAGAGGATGAGAGGGACTTACTACTCATATCTTCATCCTGTGGTTCAGGATTTTCAGGTAATAGCCCTTTTATGCGAATTGCAACCTCGCAGAGGGCCTCTTTTGCTTTAGCAATTTGTTCTTTGGTCAACAAAATTCGGTTCATTGGATCTATGTAGACAGCAGCTAATAAGATCTCATTTTCCAGTAGCAGACCCTCTCTTTTCTTCATTGAGGATACAATTCCATCAGCAATTAATCCTCCAGTTTGGGATAGACGAAATAATAAATTTTTCCATTCCCATAGGAATGTACCATGAGTTAAATTCTCTGCTTGCAACTTTTTGGTGACAGTATAAGGGTGAGCAGGCAGAGCTTCTAATTGTGTAACCTCCCTCCATTGAATTTCAGTTAGTGAAACATTGGGATTATCAATGTCTTCTAGGAAGGGTTTTAGATCAAGCAAACGCTTAATCATCATATATGTGCTCCCCCAGCGTGTCGCTTGGTCCAAAATAGCTCCCTTTCCTGCACATCTCTGGATAATAGCATCAATTTTAGAGGTCTTGGCTGCAGTGGCTACTTGCCTCAACTTGCCTATCAGAGTAGCTGCATGGCGATCTTTCAATCCATCTCTTATTGCTAGCTGCAATGTATGTACAACACAATGCATATGTTGGATTAGAAAGAGCTTAGATGATGCTTCAACAATATCATCTAAAATTTCATCGCTCTGTTCTGTTTGTGCTGTTTGAGAATCAGTTTCAGGAATGTCATCTTCATTAGCCACTTTTTCTTCATCAACTTTATTCAGCTTTTCTATCGTGCTTAGCATGTTTGAAGCATTATCTGTGACAATACATAGAATCTGCTCTTTCTTAATTACAAAGTCTTGTAAAACTTCCTCCACTAACTTCTGAAGATAGTCGCTGTTATGATGCGCCTCGGTGTCCTTTACTCCCAATGTCCGAGTTACCATTTTATTGTTTTCATCAACAAATCTAGCATTGATGGCAAAATAGTTAACTCTATGACGAGTGGCTGCATCCATTTTAATAAACATGAAGCGTCCCTTAAGAGTTCTTCGAAGTTCTTCCTTTTTATTTGTGGCTTCTTCAACTATAATTTTTCTGATACTTTGTCTTTCCAGAGAAACTCCAAGTTTCCTGGCCATTTCTCCATTTAGGCCTAGAAAGGCTGGTTGTGAAAATAAAGATAAGGCTACACCATTTCTTACCACCAGTTCAATGATGTGCTTCTTGAACTTTTCTGTGGTCATTGTTATGGTAACTTTGTCTGTAGTAAAGAATCTTGTAAGTGGTACTTGTCGTTCAGTAGATTTCTGATCTTTTGTTAACTTTGAAGTGGTTGGAAGGTTTTTATTACTATCTTTCTCAATGACAACTTCTAAAATTTTGGGATGGAAACGCTGCAAATGTGTCTTCAAATTTGATGCTCTGGTTGGTGCATTTTTATCAGAGCCAGTAAAACCACTGATTTTTGCTTCACATAATTTTTCACCATCATCATCATCTATCATACACTGACACACGAAATGTTTCCCATCTGTGGTTATTGTAAAATATTAAAAACCTGCAGACTTTGTTGGAAGTGTCTTTGCCATTGTGAAAGGGGTTTTAGACTTGAAAGTTAAAAACTTATGAAATTTAGAAAGAACTCGAAATTAAATAAGCATTAAAAATAAAAAATATCTGAAAAGAAAAAATGAATTAATGGCATTAGTGTCTGAAATGGAAAACATTGTGTTTATTATTTAAGTGGTTTAACCACCATAGCTGCCGGTGATATCGCGCACAAAAACATATTTTATTAAAATTTATATTGAGGTCGGAGTCGGTACATTTTTACTGACTCCGACTCCGACTCCAGGACCACCAAAATTGCTTCCGACTCCGACTCCACAGCCCTGGTCTTAACTATAATAATTTAACAGGTGTCCCCACCACAACACACTTGCTGACTGTGGGCCGTGCCCCATATTTCGCCAGTTTTTCCGTCAAGGAAGGTTTTGCCCAACCCTTTATGGCAGACTTCGCCATTCATTATGCTTCTAAGCTTAAGAAAGCCCTCGTGTCTGCCGCCAGGTGAGAGTAACGGTTAATTTGACTTTTTAGTTTGATTTTTAAATAATTTGAAATTCTAGAAATTATCGTTTATTTCTCGTTCAGTGGTTGGTTGTTTGGAAGCAAATCAAACCAAGAAACAACAAAGAAAGAAAAGCGGAAAATAGAACAGCCTCTCCCCATTCCATTCAGGTGAAGGATTGTTATTTATTATAACTGTCCTCGTGCTCATCATGGAGAATTTTTCGAAGGATTTTGTAAATTTTAATTTTATTCCCGTTGACCTAAATGGCTTTAAAACCCACTCGGTAGATATATACTGGAATCGAATGATTAGTATCAATTTTATTTATCTTCATTGTTTATATTCCTTTAAGGTACACTCTGCCAGACAAGAGGAGAGTCGGCTTGTCCATTCAGTTGTCCACATCTCGAAGGTTGGCCACTGTGACAGACGATTTTGGAAGAGTAAATGTCATAGATGTCCAAAAATGTTGCGTTGTTAGAATGTTTAAAGGTAATCTTATGGATTGTGTAGGGTGGGTTGATGCGTGTTGTTCCCTCACTTGGTTAGGAATATGGAATGTGAACACTTAATGAATAATATTAACATAATGGAATGCTGCTTCAGTTTTTTTTAGAAGCCGTAGTAAGTTTTGTAAAGTTTTTGACTTATGAAGTTATCCTTCAAAGAGAAGAGTAGTGTGTGCTTAGATCCTACCTCGCTTATCGCTTTTGCTCTTCTCGCCTTCTCGGATACAATTTTCTCTCTCTCTCTCTCTCTCTCTCTCTGGATAATGTTCGATGTACCGCGACAGTCGTTGCCGATAGAATAGACAAACTGAGCGCGTTTAAGGCTCCTGGGCCAGACCAGTTTCTCCCCAGAGTGTTGCGGGAGGTGCGCGACCAGGTGGCTCCCCACCTGGCTCCCCACCTGGCTACAGTCTTCAACAAATCGTTGGAGACGGGCCAGGTGCCTGGTGACTGGAGGGAAGCCAACGTGACCCCTATCTTTAAGAAAGGGGATCACGAAAGTCCAGGGAACTATCGTCCCATTAGTCTCACTTCAGTTGTAGGTAAATTATTAGAGGGGATAATAGCGGATAGGATCGTTGACCATTTGGATTCCCACAAGCTGCTTGGGGACTCCCAACATGGGTTTAGACGGCATAGGTCGTGTCTCACCAACTTGCTCGAGTTTTTCCACGTCATGTTGGGTGAGTACGATAAGAGTAGGGCGATTGATATACTTTATCTCGACTTTCAGAAAGCCTTTGATAAGGTACCTCACCGCCGGCTAATGGCGAAAGTGCGCGCGCTGGGTATCGGTGGGGAAATAGGTAGGTGGCTTGAAAACTGGCTGAAGAATAGGCGGCAGAGGGTTGTAATTAAAGGTGTTAGTTCGGGTTGGGCCTCGGTCACTAGTGGGGTTCCTCAGGGTTCCGTTTTGGGGCCGCTGTTGTTTATCATTTACATAAATGATATCGACGGTGGCATCGTCAGTCGGATCGCCAAATTCGCTGATGACACCAAGCTTGGGGCCAATGTTGGGACGCCCGAAGCGATCGAGGAACTGCGTGCGGACCTAGGTAGGATAGGAGAGTGGTCCGAAAAATGGCAAATGCCGTTTAACTTGGGTAAATGCAAAGTGATGCACATTGGCTACGCCAATCCCAAGTCGGACTACTCGATGTTGGGTAGTAATATCGAGGTGACTGATTTAGAAAAGGACTTGGGTGTGCTAATTAGCAGCGACCTTAAGTTTACGAAACAGTGTGTAGAGGTGGAAAAGAAAGCCCAGAAACTATTAGGTTATATCAGGAGGCAATTTCAGTTTCGGAACAAGGAGATTGTGCTCTCACTGTACAATTCCCTTGTTCGGCCGCACCTGGAGTATGCTGTGCAGTTCTGGTCGCCCACCCTCAGGAAAGATATTGAGAGGCTGGAGCGAGTGCAGGCGAGGGCCACAAAGTTAATCCCTTCCGTTAGGCATATGGGCTACAATCGACGGTTACGCGCCCTGAACTTGTTTTCGCTTGAAACTCGGAGGCTGCGCGGTCAACTGATCGAGGTTTTCAAGCTCTTACGCGGGTTCAACGATGTCGATTTTAGAAGTATGTTTATTTTAAATGATAACCCAACTCTCAACAATGGTTGGAAGTTGGATTTGAAACGGTTTAGGACTAGTGTGTGTGGGAATTACTTTACGTATAAGATCTGTGACACATGGAACAGGTTACCTTCGGAAGTTGTGAACAGTTCCTCTGTGGATCAGTTCAGGAAAAGGGTAGACGAAATCTTGCACACTATTTGAGTGTGTAAAGACATTTAGGACCTCAGTCTGCGGAAATTTCTTTTCCTATAAAATAGTTAATATCTGGAACCAACTTCCCTCAGAGGTTGTTTCCAGTCAAAGTGTAAATCTGTTTAAAAATAGGCTAGACAAAGTACTGAACACACTCATAGTTTAAGATTAAAACCTCAGAAAACTCTGCAGGAGTTCGCTTGCTCGGTGTCTCTGTGAGCAAGCTAAATATAGAGCTATTTATATATTCTCCACTTTCCTGTAACATTTCCTTGGCTACTTTTCTAGGGTCAAGGTATTTTCTTCAACCTTTTTCCGTACCTGCCTCTGGCAGGGAGGGAGCGGAGGGTGGGGAGAGAGCCTTCTACTTTTCTATCCAGTTTTCTACTACTGCTAGGATAGTTGAAAGAAAAATAAACTTTTACAAAATTTTCCCTGGCACCCGGTGCCATTGGTACCTCCTCGGTATGGGCCGCAAGGCCTTTTGAGGTACTTCTTTTCCTTGTAACTCCTTGTAACTCTCTCTCTCGTGAAACCAGCATTGGTTCACAATGGAGGATTAACTAAACGCACCCTCGCTTATTTTATGCAGGATGTCCGAGATATAATGGTGCCAAAATAGTAATTTTTTCAATTAATCAGTATATATAGAGTAGCATGGCCACCTCGGGCAGCACACTTAACCTTTTTAGATTTTTATCTATGTGGATATGTTGAAACATTTGTGCGTCATGACAAACTCACGAATCAGGTAGAGCTCCGCCGAAGAATCGGAGGTTATTGGATCCATTCCACAGGAGCTCTTGCAAATGCTCTAATGGAGTTCGGTCGTTGAATATGCACTGTAGCGCGAATGATGGTCATCATGTGTGTGAAGTGTTCTAAACTTAGCCAGTTTAAAAAAAATATATATATACAGTATATATATATATATATTTTTTTTTTTTAAGTTCGGGAAGAACCGATTCGCCTCTATTTAAAAGGGCATATCTCGGCGGAAAAACAAAGAAAAAGTGAGAGGAAAGACAGAGGAAAAAGAAAGGGTGGAGGGGACAGTCGAAGTGGAAAAAGACCAAGGACTGCAGGGTCGAGCCCCATCATCCTTGGGTGCTAGGGCCGGGAGGGCGCACGTGAAACCTCCAGAAACAAGCACGTACAAACGAGCACAAAGAGCACTCAAGAGCACGAGCTTAGAACCCCCTTGCGGGGATATATATATATATATATATATATATATATATATATATATATATATATATATATATATATCCCCGCAAGGGGGTTCTAAGCTCGTGCTCTTGAGTGCTCTTTGTGCTCGTTTGTACGTGCTTGTTCCTGGAGGTTTCACGTGCGCCCTCCCGGCCCTAGCACCCAAGGATGATGGGGCTCGACCCTGCAGTCCTTGTCATCCTTGGTCTTTTTCCACTTCGACTGTCCCCTCCACCCTTTCTTTTTCCTCTGTCTTTCCTCTCACTTTTTCTTTGTTTTTCCGCTGAGATATGCCCTTTTAAATAGAGGCGAATCGGTTCTTCCCGAACTTTAAAAAAAAAATATATATATATATATATTATATATATATTATATATATATATGTATGTGGTGCTTTCCTGTTAACGGGAATACCCAATCGCCCGCCATCATCTGAACTCGTATCTTGCGGAATTCATGTGGCGACAACGTACCGAAAGCAGCGACGTTTTTTCTGCGATTTTAGATGACATAAAGACATTTTGGCCCCCTACTAACTGATTATTATCGCTTACTTATTAACTATTTTCATTTAAATGATTAATAAATTCGGTATTTACGACGTATTATCGGGACTACCAAACTGTTTATGATGTATTTTTGCTCTCGTCATTTTCGTTTAAACTAACGAAAATATCACAACTTAACCTAACAAATTATCAAAGGCGTACAGTTGACCTAACCGGGCATTCAATTAACCTAACTGGGCATTCAGTTGACCTAATCGGGCATTTTCCATTATATTAACCTGTTAGGTTAATTCAATGCCCGGTTAGGTCAACTGTACACCCTTGATGATTGGTTAGGTTAAGTTGTGATATTTTCGTTAGTTTAAAAGAAAATGACGAGAGCAAAAATGCATAACAAACAGTTTGGTGGCGGGCGGTTGGGTATTCCCGTTAACAGGAAAGCAACACACACACACACACACACACACACACACACACACACACACACACACACACACACCATAGAAGAAGAAGAAGAGCCAAAATCAAGGTTCAAGGTTTTCGAGATGACTGGACACACTGCGTTTGAAAGACTGGAGGTCATAGACGGGGAAAAAGATTGTTCCAGATTGAGGATTGATTGTCGTTCGGATTCCACGTTAAACTGTAGGTGGAGTGACGAGTTTGACTCGTCGGAATGAACAATTCGGGCGGAAGCAAAACCAAGGTTATATATAAACAGGGTGTCCATAAAGTCACGCATCATAGAAACGAGCAATGTCTATTTATTTATGTCCCCATCAGGCCAAATATGTTGAAGAACATTCAAAGAAACCTGCTTTTTCGCTTACAAACATGTTTTGAGATTGGTGGGAATCATTTCGAACAAATAAATAAAAATAAATAATAAACAAAATAAATGTATTTTCCTATGATGTACGACTTCATGGACACTATGAATTGAATTGAATTGAATTGAATTGAATAACCTTTATTAATAATAAAATAAATACAGTAGTCTTTTTTTACAATTTTTACAATGACATAAGGCCCTTAAGCTTTAGGCTTTACTGGGTTGTATGTATGGTTGAATAATCGACCGTAGTTTTTATTTATTAATAAAAGAGACTTCCCCGAAAATAAACAATCAGCGAACGGGGCAAGAACGAATCCTCAAGTTACACGTACGAAACTGACCAATCCCGTGAGTTATACGTACGCGAAACTGCGGGAAAACCTCCGAAAATGAGCTATAAAAGAGCGCCCTGATAAGAAATTTTTATTTTATGCAGAACACCTACGAAGATGGCTCCAAACGAATTCCCTGAAGAAACTCGAGGACAGAGGGAAACGACGGAAAATTTTGGAAATATTTATAATTTAGAAACATTATTGAAAAAGTCATACGCAAAATTCACAAAACTAATAATAAATTAATAAATAAAAACGGTCGATTATTCAACCAAACATATTTAAAGGAAAAGCTGTTAACCAAGTGTATACACACACACACACACACACACACACACACACACACACACACTCGATTAGGTACTCTGGCTTGCCGGGCCGAGGGGGCTCGCACACCTCGTGGGTTGTTGGTTTCCTCAACTCCTCGCGGGGTGTGGGCGAAGAGTTACCTAGTTGCGTTTTTTTTTTTCCCCTCCCCCTTCCTTTTCTTTTTGCTCCGCTTTTTTTCCGTATCTCTCGGAATTTCTGTTGTCTTGACTCGGTCTTGGGCCTCTGTCAATTGTAGTATCCCCCCCCCCCCTCTGTATTTTGTAGTCTTGGGGGGGATCGCTCCGTGGCTGAGCCGTACTCAGGGGACAGTACGGGCGCCCGGACCGCTGCTGCGTCTGGATTGGGTCTTTGTTAGGCCTTAAACGGACAAATCTCCAGAGAGCCAATCTGCTGTTTTAAAACTACAGTCATGTTGGGGGCCGGCTACCCAGGACGTTGGGCCTGCGCCTTGAAGGATGCAGCGGCGGATTGGTGCATTGCCTTGGGTCCGAGGGTCTTTCTTATACTTCTATTGTTTATGGGTACAATTTCTAAACTCAAATCCCCTCCTGTTAACGACTTTGGCCCGTCCTTGGATTTGGATAAGACTTCCACTTCTGGTCGTTCAGCGGCCTCTGCTTCCGCTGGATTGACCTTAAAGCCGTATGGCCCCCTCTCGTCCTCTGCGGCGTCTGGCTCTCGTGGCGGCCGTAGGGCGGGGTCTTCGCGGCCCTCGTTCTCTCGCCCCCACTCGGTTACCGTCACACATGGACCTGTTTCTGCTGTCAATTTCTGTCCGGTGGACAGGTTCCTTGTTCTTCGCCCTTCCGCTGGCTCCCTTCCGGGCAACTCGAAACGGGTCTTTCAGCGTCTTAAGACGGTGGGGGTTCCCTGCCGTTATGATATCGTCCTCTGAAGGATGGGTCTCTTCGGGGGTGACTGAGTCCCTTTTCCAGTTGCAGGATGTTCTGGGTTGCAGAGTTTCTGTGACTCCCCATCCACAACTGAATAGCTGTCAGGGCACCATTTTCGCTTCCCGTCTGCTGTCAATCCCGGTTGGCGAGCTGCAGGAGGATCTTGCCCCCCAGGGGTAACGAAGGTCTTCCGCTTTTCGTCGCGCCGGGATGGTGCTCTTACCCCGTCCGCTCGTCTGCTCCTGACCTTTGACTCCCTTATGCCTCCGGCCCAGGTGTTCTGGGGCATGGGTGATCGCCGGTCGTGAGAGTTTTCGGTACGGCCGTATGTGCCTGACCCGGTTCGCTGCTTTGGCTGCAACCGGTTCGGCCATGTTAGTTCTGCGTGCCGCCGTGAGGGTAAGCTGTGTGTCCGCTGCGGTGGGCCTGCGCACCCTCCCCCATGCACGAAGCCCCCGCGGTGCTCGAACTGCTCAGGGGCCCACCCTTCCTCCTCTCGGGACTGCCCCGTTTTCAAGTTTGAATTCGAGGTGCGGGCCTTAAGGACTACCGAATTCCTTAGTGCGCGCGATAGGGTCCGTGACCGGGAGCCGCGGCGGGGTTTGTCGTATGCTGCGGCTCTTGGCTCCGGCGGTGTTTGTCGTATGCTGCGGCTCTTGGCTCCGGCGGGTCCTTGGGCCCCTCCCGTGCTACCCCGGCGCCTACCGGAGTGGTGCCCCCCATGGACGTTCCGGGGGTTGATAATCCTCCTGGCACCGCGGGACCTTCTTGTCCCCCTGCCTCACTTTGTCACCACGTCTGATTCCCTGCCTACAAGTGCCTCTTCTCCCTCTCCGGCCTTGGGGTCTGGATCCTTGCCTACCCGTCTCTCGGGTGGGGAAGGTGATGCCCCGAAGGGGAGGAGGAAGCGTCACCGTGGTCGGAGTCCTCCGGACCCGTTCATGACCACTGCTTCCCCTTCTTCACCGGAGGGGAAGCGGCGCGCCGTTCCTAATCCGCTCGGGGACCCCCCCCCCTCATACGGAGGGCTGGTTGGGCGTCACCTCCTGGTGCCCCGACTAGTGTCCGGGTGTCGGTTGAGGTACACCGCCCCATGACACCCTCGATTACTGACTCGTTCCCGCGGTGGACCCGGTCGAGAGGGGCCTGGCCCTTATTCATGGAGTGTCTCTCCATTCGGCTCCTGCTGAGAGTGGTCGGGTCTCTCCCCTGGATCTACCTTTCCCACCTGTGGTGGATCTTTCCTCTCTCCCCCGTCAGCAATTGTCTGGTGTAATGAGCCCTCGAACATCTGGTTCTCCCTGCCCCACTTCTGGTGGGGACTCGGGGGTTTCGACTGGGCCCGTCTCGTCGTCGTCTCTCCCCCCCTCAGGGGAGCCCCCCTCTGAACTCCCTGTTCGACCTTCCCACTCTCGTTCTACTACGGGTGAAGCAGCTGCAGAGTCTGTGGCCCCTACCCTCCCCGTTCGGGGTGAGTCGGGGAAGCCGATTCCGTCCCTGGTTACGGACCGTTGATTTTGCTGCTCAGCTTGGTCCGTGGCTATTTCTGTTTTCTCTGCCTCTTATTCTGCCCCTTCCCCTTACAGTTCCATTTTGCATTGAAACTGTAGGGGGCTTTTAGCTAACTGGGAGAACTTTGCCTCCCTGCTGGAGAGCGAGTGGCCTTCCTGCGTTTGTCTCCAGGAGACTATCCTGGCTGCGCGGGGGCTCCCTCGCCTCTCTGGCTACGTTGGTTTCCCTTGCACCCCGGATGAGCACACCTGCGGGGTGCGGCGATTTATGTTCACCATTCGTTACCCTCGCGAGGTGTGCCTCTTCGTACTTCTTTGCAGGCTGTGGCTGTGCGGCTCCTCTTAGATCGCCAGTACACTGCCTGCTCGATCTACAGGGTGTCCCGTAAGTCTGGACCCATAGGGAAAAATAATAAAATTACAAAATAGTCCAAAAATTTATTACATAATCTGTTCAAAGTGTCCGCCGTTGTGTCGCACACATAGTTGAGACGCAATCTCCCTGCGACAGCACTTTCTGAATCACAGTCGCAGAAATTCTTGACACGCCTCCACAATGCGTGCTTTAAGGTGGAAAATGTTCTGAAGTTTGACCTCGTACACTTTGGCTTTCAAGTGGCCCCACAAATAAAAATCATAATAAAAAATAATAAAAAAATAATAATAATAAAATAATAATAATAACATAATAAAAAAATATATTATAAATCCCTATGGGTCCAGACTTACGGGACACCCTGTACATTCCTTCCCATGACCCTTCTTCTCGCGACGCGGTTCGCGAGTTAGTGGTGCAACTGCCTCGGCCGTTTCTCCTCCTCGGGGACTTTAATAGTCGCGACCCGGCTTGGGAAGATGTCCGGTCGACGAATGTGGCTGGTATGTTGCTCTCCTTAATGGAGGAACTTTCCTTTACTTGCCTCAATTCTGGCGGACCTACCTATTTTCACGAACCCACGAGTTCGTTTACCTGTATTGATCTCTCCCTGGTGTCCCTTGATGCCGTACTCGATTTTTCGTGGAGGGTGTTGGGGGACTCTTATGGCAGTGATCATTACCCAGTCTGTCTTGAGCCGGTCGGACCGCAACCGGGTGTCTCGTCTCGACCGAGGTGGTGCCTGGCGCGGGCTGACTGGCCATCCTTCAGAGCTCGTTCCGTCATTGCCCGTTCGGTTTTGGACTTTGGCTCTGTGGATGAGAGCTTGGAGTTCTTCGAGCGGGTGGTGATGGGCGTAGCGGAGGACTGTATTCCTCGGTCTTCCGGTAACCCGCGGGCGCGTAGCGTCTCGTGGTGGACTCCGGCATGTCACCAGGCGGTGTGTGAGAGGAAGAGGGCAACGCGCCGCTTCCACCGCACCCGGCCCACGGACCACTCCAGATGGCCCGTCGGGCCTCTTGGCGTGCTTTTGTGTCCGGCATTTCCTCGTCTACCCCTTCTGCTGCTGTGTGGCGGAAGGTACATAATATCGAGGGGAAGCCGGTCCTTGCTCGTCGCTCTGTCCTTCGGGACGGGGATGGCTTCCTTTCGGACCCTACTGCTGTGGCCGATCGGCTGGCCGGGGCTTTTGCTGCGGTTTCCCGTTCGTCTTCAGCTCCGGATCGTCCTTTGTCGGATGTTACGTTCCCGCCGCCTAGGAACGAGCCCTATAACCGTCTCTTTACGATGCGGGAACTTCGAGCTGCCTTGGCAACCCGTCGTTCTTCCGTCCCTGGCCGTGATGACATTCCGTATGACTTTATTCGGAATCTATACCCGATGGCCCTACACTTCTTGCTGGATCTTTTCAATCGGATGTGGGTTGAGGGGTCGTTCCCTTCCCGTTGGAGGAGGCGATTGTGGTCCCGATACCTAAACCGGGGAAGGATCCGGCGGAGGTGGCGGGCTATCGGCCTATTGCCTTGACGAGCTGCTTATGCAAGCTCCTGGAAAAAATGGTGGCCGTCCGACTTTCATTTACACTGGAGTCGCTTGGGTTATACCCCCCTAACCCAGTATAGCTTCCGTCGGTTTCGGGGTACTCTGAACCCCCTTCTCCTCCTTGGTCATGATGTACAGGAGGCCTTTTCCCCTCCGGAATCTTGCTCTGACCGTCTTTTTTGATGTCCAAAAGGCCTATGACACCACCCGTCGGGGAGTTGTCATGGACCGTTTGAAGTCTCTTGGTTTTGTGGGCTTTTTGCCCACATTTATCCGTAACTTCCTCTGCCGTCGCACTTTCCGCGTCCGTAATGGGGCGGCCGTATCTGGCCTGTATGTTCAGGAGGAGGGGGTGCTTCAGGGGTGTCTCTTGAGCGTCTCCTGCTTCAATCTGGTCATGTCTACGCTACCGGGGGCCTTCCGCCTTCGGTGCTTTGTTCCATCTACGCTGACGATCTGACTGACTATGCCGCGGGGAAGAGTCCCCCTCTCGTGGAGAGGCAGGTCCAACTCGCGGTCAATCGGGTTGAACGTTGGACGTCGTCGGTGGGCCTTACGCTGTCTTCCCCCAAGACTTCGTGTGTGGCCTTCCTTCCGTCGAGGAGGCGGGGCTCTGGCGCCGTCCCAGCCTTTAATCTTACACTCGGGGGTCAGCCTCTGGCCTTCGTTCAATCAGTACGTTTCCTGGGTATGGTCTTCGACAGCCGCTTGAGCTGGGTTCCCCACCTTCGCAGGCTGCGCGAGACTACAAGACGTACCCTGGATTTGCTGGGACATTTGTCTCATACTACATGGGGCGCTGATAGGCGGACACACCTCCGTTTGTGTGTGTCCCTGGTACAATCAAAATTAGATTATGGTAGTGTGGTGTATGGCTCCGCCTCCCGTACGGCCCTTCGGATACTAGACCCGGTCCTCTAGAGGACTGCACATGTCATCTGGCGCCTTCCGCTCCTCTGCGGTTGATAGTCTGCAGGTTGAGTGCGACATCCCTCCCTTGGAGGATCGGAGGTCGTTTCTCATTTCCAAGCACTATCTCCGGATCCTCCGTCTTCCCAACTCTCCTCTGTTCCAGGTGGTGGGGAGGGCGTTCTGCCGGGATTGGGGTTGGTATTTCACCGACACGGTGACCTCCCTCCTCGATGGTATGGGCACTCCTCCATCCGTCATACCGGTCTCTTTCGAAGGTGTTGCACCTTGGGAGAGCACCCCTGTTACATGCTGCAGGGCGTTGCGCCCGTTCGCAGGACCGATTCTGACTCTGCCTTGCTTCGGTCTCTGTTCCTTCAGCATACAGCGTGTCACTCTGCACGTGTTGCGGTCTTCTCAGATGGCTCGAGGTCGTCGGGGGCGTTGGAGCTGCGGCTGTTCCCCAGTCGTCTGCCCTTGCTCCCCGATGTACTCGCCTCCCTGATGAGGCTTCCGTTTCGTTTTCACGGCGGAGCTCTATGCCATTCTGAGCGCTCTGGAGGTGGTGCGGGAGCATCCGGATGGGTCGTTTGTTATCTATTCGGATTCCCGCAGTGCCCTGGATGGCTTCGAGTGTTTCGACCCCGTCCACCCACTGGTCCGACGTATCCAGTTACTGTGCCATATCTTTGTCACTTCTGGTGGCAAGGTGGTGATATTTTGCTGGGTCCCTGCACATGTTAACGTGGCTGGAAATGAGGCTGCCGATCAAGCTGCCCGTTCCGCGTGCCGACTACAGGTTTCACCCGTGTCCCTCCCCTTTTCCGATTATTCCCTGGTCTTCGTAGGTTTTTGCGCTCCCGGTGGCAGAATCGCTGGGATGGCGCTACAACTAACAAACTCTACAAGATTAAACCCAAATTGGGATGTTGGGCCTCTTGCTTCCATCGGTCGCGCCATAAGGAGGTGGCTCTGGCCCGCCTCCGTATTGGCCACACCCACCTGACCCATGGCTATTTGATGGTCGGGGATCGGGTGCCCCGATGTCTCGATTGTAATGTTCCACTTAGTTGTCCACCTCCTGGTGGAGTGTCCGCTTTACTCTGCGCTGCGCGTAGAGTATTTTCCCTTTTTGATGAGCGTCGGGCCTTGTGATAGGCTTGGCGCTATTCTATCTGAAGGTCCCTACTTTTCGGTAACCGGGTTGTTCTACTTCCTCTTTCGTTCCCGACTTCTTTACCGGCTGTGACTCCGCTATGATTTTTCTGTTTTTTTTTTTCCGTCGATTGTTCATTTCTCCTAGCTGTTCCGTCGTCTTCGTCCAGTGTTCGCTCTGCTATCCACCTTTCTTTTGGTGACCATGAGCGGTCATACTTTGAAAAAAAAAATAAAAAATTATGTATATATAAGAAAAATATGACGTTATTTTTATTTTTTTGGCACAGTTATCGCCATATTTAGTTATGTAGACCGTGAATTAGTTGTTAATTGTAATTAAAATATTTAATGTCGTGATCATTAACCTTATGACGTCATGGCAACCAGACTAAACATAATACATATTTTGTGCAAAGGAGTGAATGGGTTAAAAATTGTGTAGTGATTTTTTTTTAATTCATTTATTATTATCATTGATCATTATTCTGATTAACTTAATCAGCATTACATTATCCTTATCATTGGCTTTCTGCTTGATCATCATTTATTGTCATTCGTTGATCATTGAGTTATTTTCAGTTATCAAATCAGGATTTGTAATCTAAACCAGAAATCATAATTGGTCATTACTTTCTTTCATTATTTTCATTGTTCGCATTAATTATGGCTATCATTATCGATCACATCATCACACTGATTACCACCATGATTGATCAGTAGCTCGTGTTCCTCGCAGGTTACAGAGATGCGGAATGCGGGTGGGTGACCGTCTGGGGTGACCTGGGCGAGGCTCAGAGGGAGGTACCCTTTTTGGTTATCCATGCTCCCAGGAGAAACCTCCTGGAAGTCTGGTTACCCCAGCAGGGCCCCAGGGTAGCGGCTTTTAATGTTCCAAAGGAATGTAGGTAAGTGCTTTGCCGAAGACGAGGTTTTTTCAGTCAGGAGGCAGAAATCAGTCGTAAATTGAAAGTTAATAAACTCTGATAATCTTTTATCTTCAGATTAGTCTACACCCCACATTCTCTCCTGGGGGCCAACACTCAACAGGGGCGTTTGCTGCCCACGACCCCTGTGGTGTTAATTAATTCGCGAGGAACCCTGGAACTTATCTCAATCCCATTCCACCTCGCCCTGAGGTAAGTTTTAAAAGGTCTTAAGAACGACGACGCGTTCATAATAGGATAGAAAACTTAAGTTTTAACCACTTGTTCAAGAAGGAATACTAGCGACTCGTCGCCTATTTTGTAAATTTAAAATTTTTACATAATGCAGGTCAATAATTACTAGTACCTTCTCTCATTAAAATTGGTAATTTTTTATTTTGCACAAAGTATTATTATTATTTTAATTTATTTATAATTTTTCAGTGGAAAAACGAGCAGGCAAGCGCGCGATGTACATTTACTAAAGTCTTTGAAAATAGCTCTTCGAAACAAACCAGCTGACCAGATACTCTGCCTTGTCAAGGAAATTAAAACAACGGCTATCAAAATACAGCTTCTTAATTTGATTGTCAATTCCAAGTATTTGACAGTCGATTTGGCAAAAGATATTTTGACGGAACTTTCGGGGAAAGGAAAGAAGACTGAAGGCGACGAAGCGGAAGGATTAGGTGGTGGGTCCTTGTTTGTTGCGCGTTCCATAATCTGTTGAGCAATTTTGTTGTACAATTAAGATATGTCAGAATTTTTCATTCCTAATTTAAATAGCTTCTTGAGATGCCATTTAACCATTTTATTTTATTTATAAAGATGCAGAACCCAACCGTACCGATCATGAAAGTCGCCTATTGAGTCAACAGCTGAGTCGTTTGAGTCAGCTGCTGCTGCTTTACTCATTTGTGTCTACCTTGCACTCTCCACCACCACCACCACACGATGGGATTAATGGTGAAAAAATTAAAGTGGTGAATATTATTTCCTGTTTGGTCTGGTTTGTTGCAGTTTATAGCAGTTAGTTTGAATGCAGCATCATGTAGCATTGAATTAGCAACGCGAGTTTTTACAGCTCTTCCTTCTTTGTTCACTTTTTTTTTCACATGATTTTAGCATGGCTCGGACCTAACTACTATTACTCGGAGGATAACTGAAGTAGACGGTTCTCGATTACAGTTATATGCGTTTGATTAAATTTAAATTATAGGTAGATTACCTTCTTCGCGAAAAAATTTAGGAACTTGCGTTTCTCACATGGTTGCCTAACCAGCTACCATTCAGCCATTAGTAGCTATTATACTGTATCTATTCTTTTGTAATGTATTAGATCTTACAAGTTGCGTTGATAGGCTTAATAAATATTTCATTGTAAGAGAGGTTACTAAACCCATTAGTGTTCATTTCCTTTACCATTAACTCCGTGTTTCAAATTATTTTTCCTTGATTTTTTTCGTCTCCGACCAAGAAATTTGGAATTGTCATACTGGATTGCACTCGTCTGTCTGTTCGCTACACTTCCGTGTCCGGGTTATAACTTTTGAACCACTCAACGTAAATTGATGAAGCTTCACACACGTGTAGCTTATCACAAAATGATACCGTATGTTTTGAGCGAGACTCGGGATCCCTTCAAAGGTAAAGGTCACAGATAGAGGTCAAAGGTCAAATGGAGGTGTATGCCATAACTTTTGAACCTCGCTAGTCACTACATACATTGCTGAAACTTCATACACGTGTATCATCACAAGGCGAAGTGTCGCGAGCAAGAATCGGGTCCTTGCACGAAAGGTCAAGAATATAGGACTCGACATTGATGTCGATCGTGCATAGTTTTTGTTTAATTTTGTTTAATTTATATTTTTCACCAGAGCTTATCCACTTTCCTCAAATTATCCAACAAAGAATTAGACGAACTTTTAAAAAACTTGAGTGACCAGAAACTACAACCAGCAAAAATAAAGAAGGTTAGTATTTCAAAGATACAAAGTAATGCCAAACTTGTAGAAGAGAGTTTGAATTTTGGAGCAGTGTATGAGTGCGCTGTTGTTACATTTATAGTATTAGTACTGTAAAAGTTTACGGAAACTCTGTATTTGCAGTATTGGAATTTTTATAAGTACTAATATGTTATTTACGCTGTAATTGGTTTCAGGTGACTTTCCACCAAGACAAATTCAGTTTCAGCAAATTTCTACAGTGTTGGGAAGTCACTGTTGGAATTGTTGAGAAAGAAGTGAAAGAAATTGTTCCTATTGTTATAAAGAAGAAGCTAGCAGAAGAGGACGAGACTGAACTTGGTAGGTGATGGTAGCATAAGGTTTGAATTTTGAATCCGCTTCGGCTGCGTTGTGACCACGTAGCAAGAACGCTTCTCATTACGTGACGACGTCTGTTCAGACGTTTGATGGGTGATTTTCTTCTGTTCAAATAATGTAGCGGCTCGTGGTTCGATCTCGCGTCAAGTTGTAGGTCCTTTCCGTTACATGACCTTTGCTGTTCCGAAGGAGGCTCAGTAGTCGCAAACGTTATTATTATTGATCCCACTAATGTTGATACATTATGACTAGCAAACAATAGTAACTTCTTTAATTGTCACTATTATAACTTACATTTTTCGTACTTTTGTATACTATTAAATATGGCCTGTTAAAACATTTCAGAGTTTTTGAGGCTTAAGAAGCGAGTTGAAACAGACCCTTAGGGTGATCCCCTCTACTTGGATGTTCTATGACCGCCTCAACAGACTTGAGTCGTTCGTGGGAGGTCATCTTGGGGACAGTTCCTATCCTATTCTCGATTTACTCGTTCTACCCGTTCTAAGCCTCGTATCTTACTCCACCTTATTTTCCCTTTCATCCGCAATTGAATCGTGATTTAAATTTGAATCCTACCATAATTACCGTTTGCAGGGAGGTTTATCTTCGGTTGGGCTTACAACCCCGACCAAGTGAGGTCGTTCAGCGAATGCTTAAAATTGGCTGGCGTAAACGAGACTGAGCTGCTTCGTTTGAGCTTCGTGTATTGGATGTCGCTGCAAGAAATCGACGGACTGGCAACACTTCATTTTTTCTATCACTTACTTATTCTCGCCGTTTTTTCTCGTACGTGTTTTTAATAGAATTTTAATACAGTTGGAATATTAGCGAACAATTTTTTAATACTGAGAAATTTTTATATAAAAGTATAATATTTACTAATCCGTTATATAATAAAATATATAACCTTTTCCTTATTGCACCCGTTTAAAGTAACTTCTTTGTCGAGTCGCAAACATATTCATACTAACCTATTCCCAACGAAACTAACATCATTTCACCTGACCTCTCCTCCTTAAGAGCCCCATCTGATTTCTGCTGATTTAAGCGAGGTGAAACCCTTATGGGAGATGGTGAGAGAGAAACTGATCTGTTGGAATAAACCATTGCACGCCTTCGTTGCTGCGCACATCTGTCGAGGCATCGAGTCGAGCACTCTAATTCATGCCCATAAGATTGGTCAGGAGGTGAGAGAATATTGTCCCTGACCAAATAAATTTGGAGGGACGAAACTGGATTGCGCTTGTCCGTCCGTTCGTTCATCACATTTTCGTGTCTGCGCCGTAACTTTTTAATCGCTTAATATAAGTTGATGAAACCTCATACGCGCGTGGATCGTCACAAGACGATTGTCATGAACGTGAATCGGGTCCCTGCTTGATGGATCAAGGTCACAAATTGAGTCAAAAGTGAAATGGAAGTTCACCCCATAACTCTTCAACCAATAAATATAAACCGATGAAATTTTATACGTATATGTAGCGTCACAAGACGATGTGTCGCGAGCGAGCATGAATCAGGTCCTTGCATCGAAGGTCAAGGTTACAAATATATGAGTAGATGGGGACATTCCGACATAGTTCTTGTTTTTTTTTTTATTAAATAGAATGATTTATGCAGTTTTTTATCATTCATCAATGATAAATTTTTTTTTTGAAATGCTCAGTTTCATTTCTTCAGTTTTAACGAATATATTCTGATATAATAAATTTTAGTACCTTCTGAACTTCAGTTTTAATCTCGTTTAACAGTTGGACAAATCGGAAGAAGCAGCAGCAGCACCAGCAGCACCCAGTCCACTCGTAATTTTAAACAAACTCCTCCACATTCTGGATAACCCCCCTCAAGAATCGAATTCGAGTTTGGATCCTTCCGAAGTGTGGGAGGAATTTTCACTGGAGGTTGTGGAGTGGAATTTGCTTTTGAAAAAACTGGAAAAACTGGTTTCATTGCAGAGATTTTATAATGTGGTCACGCAGAGGGAAGGGGCTAAAAACCCCATGGAACCCCCTGAGTACTCCATTAAGGTTCTTACTCTGAAAGGGAAAGGTAAAACTAAGCTGATGAATTCAGCGTTTGATAAAGCATTGAAGAAATATATGAAATGTCTAAAATGTACGTGGATATTGTTTACTTAATTCATAACAAACCTTCGTGAAAGGTTACGAGCATAAACAGATTTTTCTACTTTTAGTTCCACTTTCATCGGGGAAAATAATAATAATAATAATAATCCCCTTTTAAGTTAAAGCGGAGGATTCAACAGCTGTTCGATACTAAAACTCTCAATTGTGAACTCTTATTTATACTTGATTTTCGTTTGTTAGGTTATTTGTCTGAATTGATTGCCAGATACTTAATTGAAAGTAAATTACCTGTACAAAAGGTAATTAATACAATTAAAAAAATTGGTGAGGAAGCGGCTGACAATGACGAAAATGACGAAGGAAATGAAAAAGAAATATCGGAAAATATTTCCCAGTCGGAAACGTGTGATGATGAATTTTCATAATTGAAGGTACGTCACGCGAGAAGTGGAAGGAGGTGACTAATGAATATATGAAATTAAATATACAATGATTGGTTGAAAAGTTGATGAAATTATTTAATCGCGCAAATAGGCCTATTTGGAATGATGCGTTAAAAGAAACGACCGTTAAAATTACTTTTTATTCTTTTACTTGTCGGTTACACCCAACCATTCCCTCCTAATGGTGTAAACCCATAATCGCAACGCCATTTTTTTTTTATGAAGGAAGGAGGAGCCAAGGGGGTACGCCCCCAAAAATGCTCCCCTATGTAAGAGGAGGCGGAGAGCCAAAATCAAGGTCTCCAAGGATCATAATGCCATTTTTTGTATGAATTTTTAAAGAATGCGTAGTGTGTGTGTGTGTGTGTGTGTGTGTGTGTGTGTGTGTGTGTGTGTGTGTGTGTTTTTAAGAGCATGCTGGACTGGTCACGGAGTAGATGAGACACCGAAAAAGATCAGCTAAAGGTGACAGTGACAGGAGGAATGGGAGTTCCAGCACTCCGTCTCCTGCCTAACGTCCTTACCCCCAGGAGAACTTCCCTGGACGATTGGTGTCTAAAATCTCCTTCAATAGCTCTTCAGTACTCCTTTATATCCCTTTAGTTATACCGTTATATCATCATATCTTATCCCCTAATTTAATTGGTTATAATAATAATAATAATAATAATAATACAGAATTTAAATTGGAGATATTAAGAATATCGTCATTTACTAATTGCTTCTACGCTGTTGATTATTATTGTTAATCATTTCAAATACCAGAACAGTTCCGAGGTTTAAGAAGACATTTCCCCGAGTCCACGAAGTCGGATGTGGTGTTAGTGAATTTGTCGTGGGAATTTGCGGCTGCTTGGAAGAAATCGCCGAACAATCTCTCTCATTACGCTGACTCTGTTGAAGCTCTTAAAAATATTTCTAACGCTTTCTTTAAACATGGTAAGAAAACGCAATATGGTGTTGTGGTTTTAATCAGTGTAAGAAATAGTTTGTTAAATGTTGTTTCTATAGTAAGTCTGTTAATTCCGCAAATTGATGTATCATGAATGCTTAATTAATTTAGAAAGTACGTTCAAAATATATACTGTATTTAGTTAAAGAGAAAAGTGTTTATTAAGAAATACATTAAAGTCAAATTTATTTAAATTGAATTTGATAAAGTTCTGACTTTCCTTTGAAAGAAAGCTTTTAAATATAGTTCAACCACGCGATCTGAGATGATTGTATAGGCGTTTGAATGCGGAGATTTATACTTTTTTTTCCTTGATGTAGGGGTGAGTTGCATGATGTGGGAGACGTGGGTTGGGCACTATGCGCAGTCAACGGCTCAGTTAATGGAAAAAATTTCGCGTACACCTAAAGACAGGGTCATTTTAAGGGAGATAGGAATTTCAGAGTTCAATTTAGAAAAATTTTTCTCCCTCACAAAGGAACTTTTGGAAAATATGATGGCGGTAAGTTGAATTAATTTGTACCGATATACAGTATTGAATGTTAAAATAGTTAATGATTATAAAAGTTATTTTAAAGATTAACGAGAGATAATTAAGAGGAAGTATGACAACTTTTTTGGAATGAGGTATAAAGTAATATAGCCTACGTGCTTTTAAAACATTTGACTCTCCTGGTCAGCAAAGGTACCAATTTGTTTACTCGAGTTCATCCGACTCCAATGGAAATAAATTATGAAATTAACTGGAAATGAAGCAGTTGAGTAACTTTGTCTCTGGATCATAATTGTATGGAAAAACCTTTACGTTTTCTTGTTGTTATAATTGTTGGAGGACTCTTGGCTCTTCTTTATTTTGATAATAGAGGAAGAAGAACAGTTTATTGTTCGCCAATAGTCTCAATATCTACTCAAGTACCGAACGTGCTTTTACAATATATCTACATTTTTATTTTTTTTAAATTTCAAGATTATTATTTTGACAACCCTCTAACGCCGATCGTTGTCTTATGGCAACATGAGCTTGACAATCGAGTTTGAGTCTTACGATCTGAATATTAGAATTTATTTTGGCTCGAATAGGAAAAAAACTTTAAAATCAAAATTTCAGAATTCAGGCAAGAAAGGGTTAAATAATATAAATTTTGTTATACCTGTTGTAGTTTGTAGAGTCGAAAGTAGTCGCGGATATTTCGTTTGTGTAAATAAGTTAAATTGCATCATTCAATTTTTTGTGCTTATTTAAGAGTTAATTCTGTACATATATTTTGATGGAGAGTCTAAAGTTTTATACCGTGATCAATGCACTGATCAAGAGCGTTATAATCAGCCTCGTTTAACGTCTTTTGAGCCCGTTTTCATTCATAAAAAGTTATACTAAAATTAGCTCGTAGTGCCTCCCTAGATGAAAATTCCAAGTCACAAAACTGGGAATTTCATTCGTAAGTCGCATTCGTATACAGTAATTTAAAAGCCTGGACCACGTTAGACAGATATTTTCCAAGTTTTCTTGGATTAAAAACGTAATACAGTATTTCAAGTATTTTCAAGTATCAGATGACATAAGGACCATATTTTGTACAAAGGCCCGTACCGCTTACGATGTTCTTACATTCGTTGTTTCCCATTTTCTTGACATTATAGTAAGTTGTATCTTCATTTAAGATAATACTTCATGAATGAGAAGAGGTGACTCGTTATTATTACGTATTATACTAGGGTATAATAATAGTCAACTTTAAGTTGCGCGAAACCTTCCTGACCACGAGTGGTTTTAGTGTCCCGAAATTTGGCGTCAATGACCTCGATATTGCGATGCCGGAGGTATTATCATCA
Organism: Bathynomus jamesi; assembly: GCA_023014485.1. Lineage (NCBI taxonomy): Eukaryota > Metazoa > Arthropoda > Malacostraca > Isopoda > Cirolanidae > Bathynomus > Bathynomus jamesi. The sequence continues at coordinate 469,860 of JAJOZX010001762.1, read as the reverse complement.
GTCAGCTAATTAATGCCTTAATATTACTCTTTAAATTAGGGAAGCGTGGCTTGCGAAGTAGAACGCCCTCCAATCGTGGGTAAAGACAATTTCTGGAAAAACATCGACACTGCTACTTCATTGGCCGAAGTGACTGTGGCCCAGAAAATAACCTCGTGCGACCTCACATTCCTTCATCACCAGCTGATTTGCGTTTTGAATCTGATCGTCAAATACGAGTTGAAGAATGTAAAACCTTTTTCATTGTTTCCAGAAAGAGTAAGTGGATGAGAGACTCGTTTCCCGTCTTAAAATCTTTTCTTAACAATAATTTTGTTTTATTGTAATATTGAAAATAGGAATTGGCTGAATTAAGGACAGTGGACGTTATCAATAGTTTTCTTTTACACGTAACAGAAAGTGTGGAAACTTTAAAAAAAATATTCCACTAAATTTTCTTAATTCAATGATACTCATATTTTTTTTTGTTTTGTTTTGAATCTCTGTTATTAACTTGGTTCCTTTTAGGACCGAGCAGCCTTTTTCAAGCCTTTGATCTCCTCGTGGCGCGTCACTTCTGTCGAAGGAAGGGAGGTGGTGAGCAGCGGCCAGCTGTCCTTTCTTACGAGGGTAGTCTCCGCAGCCGTTATCAACTTGCCGGACCCCAAAAATGATTCCGATGTCAGTGGATAAGTAGCTGATTTATATTCAGAAAGTAATTACTGAAGTTGTATTTCAGTGGACTGGTTTGCGTTCCCTTCACTACAAAACGTCATCATTATTAAAAGTTAATTTAATAATTTAGGACTTCGTCACTTATCAATAAAGCAGTACATTTTATATATACAGGGCGTCCCAAAAAAATGTATACACACTTTAAATACTTATAAAGGCAGTGTTTATTAAAATACATTTCATTTTCAAAATGTGATAGAATCTACAGACATTATTTAATTGTTTTGTCAACGCCTGTTTTCAAACTGACGTCCGTTCTGGTCCAGGCACTGCTGATAACGCGAAGCAATGGAATCGCAAACATCACGAAACATTTCGTTTGGTATTTGTGTGCATTCTCGTTCAATGGCTGCTCTCAATTCAGCGACTGTTGCAGGTTTTATAGCGTAGACTTTGTCTTTTAAGTATCCCCATAAAAAAAAGTCTAGTGGTGTGAGGTCTGGTGAACGCGGAGGGTATTCTACGAAACCCCTTCGTCCAATCCACATCCACATCGTGCCAAGTACCACTCGCAATACTCCACTCTTCGGTCCGGATCATCTTCATTAATAGCATGGACTAATCTTGGAATGTAACTTTTCCATTGACAGCGCTTCAAAATGCGTTGGACAGACGATTCTGAAATTCCTACCTCACGACTCGCTTGCCGCACAGATTTTCTTGGACTTTGGTGATACGTTTCCAGTACTCTTTCTTGCTTTGTGGGGCTTGTCGATGTCCGTGGTCTTCCGGAACGCTTCTTGTGGACATTCCGAACAGTTCCATCGGCTTCAAACTTATCTCTAATTCGAGTGATGGTAAGTCGCGTTGGTGGATCTGTTTGAAACTCCCTCCTAAACTGTCTTTGCACTTCAACTGCGTTTTCACACTTCCAGTAGCATTTTAGAATGAATTTCCTTTGTTCAAAGCTTAGTCTGACTGCCATTATTAATTCTAATGGGTTTAACTTGGAAAGAAAGAAACATCAATTGAGCTATCAGCTGTTAAAGTGTGTATACATTTTTTTGGGACGCCCTGTATACAGGGTTATTACAAAAGAAATAGACAGTTTCAAATATTTATTAAACCAAAACTATTTATGATATTGACATTTACTATGCACAGTTTTGTAGAGAAACTCTTGAAGTTTTAGCCACGTCGTACGTAAGCAACCGACTGTTGGAAAGTTTTGCGGAAACGGTTGAAAATGATTCCTTACAAGCTGCAGATATTGCAAAGTCTAAGTGACCAGGACAAAAACACACGCCGTGATTTCTGTACAGAAATGCAGGAGCGATGTGAAGATGAAGATGGGTTTATGGAGCGTCTAATTTTCAGCGACGAGTCGACTTTCCACATTAGTGGGAAGGTAAACAAACAGAACGTTCGCATATGGGGTACTGAAAATCCTAGAGCAACAGTGGAGCATGTGCGACATCTCGACATGCTAATGAATTGGCTGATGCCTCAACTGCACGAAGACAGTGACAACTTCATTTTTCAACAGGATGGAGCCCCGCCCCACTGGCACCGGCAAGTTCGACATTACCTCGATGCAAATCTTCCAAAGCGCTGGATTGGCCGCGCAACAGCCGACAACATGTCACTCATACGTTGGCCACCACGAAGTCCAGATCTAACAGCTTGCGACTTTTTCTTATGGGGATATGTCAAAGACAAGGTGTTCGTCCCTCCCCTTCCTGTTAATTTAGATGATCTGAAACAACGTATCACAAGAGCTGTTGCTAGTGTTAATGAATATATGCTAACGCGTATTTGGCAAGAAATCGACTACCGCGCTGATACATGCCGTGTGACTAGGGGTGCACACATCGAACATCTGTAAGTTGCTGTAAAATATTCCAAGACTTTCTCTATAAAACTGTGCATAGTAAATGTCAATATCATAAATAGTTTTGGTTTAATAAATATTTGAAACTGTCTATTTCTTTTGTAATAACCCTGTATATAAAATTTCTGGTTATTGATTTTGTTCGTGGGAATCTTAATTTCAGTATGAATAATATGAAGAAAAAGTTCAGTACAGACATGATTTATTTCAATGTTTCGTAATCACTTGTTACATCTTCAGGAACTAAAATAAATTAAAATATCAAAAACTTAAAACAACAACAAATTTACATTAATCATATTACTTTAATTGAAGATTCGAAGTTTACAGCTGGAATTGTACTCGTTAAAGTTAGGGCGGTTTCTTTTAAAATTGTTTATAAAATTCTTGGGTGAGATTCTGAATCGAACGATTGTAGAATTTTAAAATTGTCCGAACAGATATCTGACTCGCATACTGTTGTGTGAGCTCTGTTTTTCGATGAATCAGGTTTTGTCGATTGGTACGAAGAGAAATACGGGGATGCTGACTGTCGAGTTCTGAGCGTACGAACGGTGCTCAGTGTAAACCGACTTCCCCAAGGGGAGCCGCCTTGTCGCGATGTAGGGGTTTGCGTGCTTCTTTGATCTGGCAGGCTGTACCAGCTGGGGATCTTTTTCCCTTGGTAGGGTCACTCATACTGGGTTGGCTGCCGGTGAGGGGACGGACTAAACGTTTCCCGCGTTTTAGTTTCATAAATTAACTATTAATGATTTTCTCTCCCTGGCTCTCGTAACGCCAATATAACCGGCAGTGTCCCATCCCTGGAGGGATGCTTTGGTTACCGAAACGACGCGTTCATTGCCTATGAATACCGACGCTTCTCAACGACCTTCAGTTACTACTACTACTGTCCCGTTGCCTACCCGAAAGTCCCGCTCCCCAGTAACATTTCGTCCCTGTCTCTGCTCCTGTCCCCGCACCATCTTTACTGGATTCTTCGTCCTTCATCCGAGAAATCATTTTCGGATGTTTCTCCCCCGTGCATTATTACTTCATTTGATCTCTCTGGGGAATCGAACTCGATTAAACTTTAACCTGATGACTCCCTTTTGGTTGAGACTTCGAACTCCCGACAAGCCTCTGCGATTGCTTCCGTATAATCCCTTGGGACGGCGTCAGTTTCGCCTCTTCTCCATCCTACGCTTAACTTTTCCAAAAGATCTAGGAATCTCTTCGAGAAGAACTGATATGCTTAAGGAGCGGCTCTCCTCTCAAGCTGTTGTGGATGTCTACAGCATTCAAACCAGGTACGAGGGTGTCCTTTCCCCATCTCTCTTCTAATTCTTACCTTCAATACGTCGCAACCACCGACGAAAACTAAATTAGCATGGTTATCGTATGAAGTGTCACGTCACTTTGCCCAAGCGTTGTTTTAACTGTTAGAAGCTCGGCCATATAAATGCTAGGCGTCGTCGTGCAGAGGCAGTCTGCTCGAAATATGGTACTGCCTAGCATGAAGAATCCCTTTGTGACACGCTTCCGAAATGTGTACGTTGCTCGGGCCCACACCCTTCTTCCTCTAGAACCTGTCCCAGTTACCTCACTGAAAAAGAAATACTGGCTCTGTCCGTCCATCAAGAGATTAGCTTCAAAGAGGCCGGCACTTTGGTGGGGGCATCTCGCCCAGGGAAATCTACTACTTTTGCGGACGTGGTGAAGACGTCCTGCTCCGGACCAGTTGATCCAAACATCTACTACGACTTCCGCTGCTACTACTTCCCACACAGAAACTGGTGTGGTCCACCAGACCGTCTTTCAGTTCTTGACATTTGCCAGCTTTTCGATTCCGCCTTCGGAAAAGGAGTGTGTCATTTTCGTCAACTGAATCTTTTCCGAAGCAGGTTACATCTCCCTCACTCATCTCCCTTACAAGTAGTATACCTTTCCCTCGGAATAAATCATGGACACCATCTAGAATTCCTGTTCCTTTACCTTTACCGCTACTCCACGGCGCTCCGATACTATCCGTAGCATGGATGATATCGTCTGCCGTTGTCTCGAAAGCAATCTTCTAGTGGATCTCGTGGCAACGCTCCTATCTCATTTGTCTTTCCCCCCTCGAACCCTTCGATTGTCTTGTGCTTCGTTGTCTACTAGTGTTGCAGATTCGGGACATGTGGAACGTCTGCTTCCTCCGAAACGACGACACCCTCTTCCTCCTAGACACTCCTGATGCCAAACTTGAAACTCCCTTCAGTGGAATTGCCGCAGGGAGATGCTTCGTACCCTCCTTTCCGAGTTACATCCTAGTATTGTTTGTTTGCACGAGACCCTCTTGGGCCCACGCCCCCTCACTCCCTCACCCCTTTCCCCCATTTTGGATCTTGCACGTTGCTCCTTCCCCCTACTGCAATTGGTGGACGAGGTATCCCTCTTGTCTGTATGGAAATTCCTCATATTCATATTTCGCTATGCTCTCCTATTGAGGCCTGCTCCGTTCGTATATTTTTGTCGCATAAACAATATACAATCTGCTCTCTGTATTTCTCTTCGAATGTTCCCCCTATGCGTAGACGACATGACCGATCTCCTTTCCTAACTACCTTCCCCTTTTTTACTCCTGGGTGACTTCAGTGATAGACACGTGTTATGGGGTGATACTATCACGAATCAACGTTGCCGCATTCTTGAGCGGTTCATCCTCACTAACGACTTTAATTTGCTGAACTCGGGAACCTGTATGCATTTCTCGGAAGTTGCGGGAACCTCTTCTGTGCCTGAGTTTTCTTTTTGTGCACCTAATATCTCTGCCGATTTTTCTTGGTTAGTTCTTGGTGACCTCTATAACGGTGATCATTTTCCAATTCCCATAGAAGTTTGTCTCCTTCCGTCCGGCCACCGTGTCGCTGGAATGTTAAGGTAGACTGGAGCCACTTTACGTCCTTAACTAATGTTACCCGCTTTCCCTCTTCGTTTCCGAATGTCGATGGAGCTCTGGACTACTTTCACTTTGCTGTTTTGGAAGCGGCTTCTGGTTTCATTTCTCGCACAAATACTTTTCTGCCGAAGGTACGTGTTCCCATCGGACTCGCTCACCCCTTGATAAGGAGATCTATCAACGAGCCCGAGCGTTGGCGTGCCGGGTAGTACGGAATGCAAAAAGGAAATCATGGCGAACTTGCGTTTCTTCTCTAATGGTTCAAACGCGTTGGTAAGATTGAGGGTCTTCCCACTACTTTCATGATGCCGATTTTGTTTGTGAATGGACGACATATTGCTTCCCCCGTGGAGGTTGCTGCGACTTTTGCTGATCAGTTATCCTGCATTACAAATGGTTTGAGATATTTCTCCCACTTCTAGCAGCTTAAGTTGAGGATCGAGGGTATGGCCGCGTACGACGCGATTTTTACGATGGATGAGCTACAAGTGGCTCACAAGTGGCTCACAAGTGGCTCACAAGTGGCTCACAAGTGGCTCACAAGTGGCTCACAAGTGGCTCACAAGTGGCTCACAAGTGGCTCTCGCTCAATGCTCGGACTCTGCTGCTGGTCCCGATGACTTTGTGTATGGTATGATCAGTCATTCTTACCTTTCGGGCCGCGGATATTTGTTGAGCTTGTACAATATCATTTGGACTACGGGTTCTTTTCCGATGTTCTGGAAAAGAGCGATTGTCCTTATGTTCCCAAAACCTAATAAAGATCATCGTGACACTACGAATTATAGACCAATCTCCCTTACTTGCGTCCTATGTAAGATATTAGAGAGAATGGTCAGTGTGCGGCTTTCTTGGTTTTTGGAGAACACTTGCTTCTTTGTGCCAGCGCAATCGGGATTCCGAGTCTTGATACCATTGGTAATCTCAAACTTGGAACGGCAATTCGTACCTCTTTTTTGAAAATGCATGTTTTAATAGCGGTCTTTTTTTACTTAGAGAAGGCATACGACACTACGTGGCGCCATGGTGTTTTCACCGACTTTTATCGGCATTAACTTCGAGTTAGGCTTCTTTATTTTCTTCGAATTTCTTGATTTATCATTCCTTCCAAGTCAGAGTGGCTACAGCACTTTGATTCTACACCTCAACTTAAAGGTGCTCTCCAAAGAATTGTCTTAAGTTGTACAAAATGTACAATTGTACATGCTTTGCGGTTGCGATTAATTCTAAGGAAATGTCTCCAATCTGGTGACGTGTCTACCCTATATGTCGATGATTTTAATTTATTCATCATCGACTGACGTGTATTCTTCATTTAAAGTTTTTATGTAATAAGAGTTTTCGACGGCTGGACCTCATCCGATTGTTGTCGCGAACTAATTGGGAGCCTGACAGAGACTCCTCCGCTTCTACCAGTCTCTTATTTTGAGTGTTTCTGTGTATGGGGCTGAAGTATATTCTTCTGACTCTACACTGCGCTTCGGATGTTAGACCCAATACAACACACTGCTCTACGCTACGAGTGTACATAGGTGACTCTCGTACATCTCCGTCTTTGTGTAGAGTCGGGATTGACCCCGCTATCTTTCCTTCGTGATGCTTCTGTTTCGAACTTAGTATCGGGTCCGTCGGCCTACTGGCTCCCCGGTTATGAAATGCCTTGAAGATAGCGTGTGTTCTTTAGCCTCCGTTTACCCGTATTTGGAACCTTCCGTTTGGGCAGCGATGTGGGTTGCTTTTAGCATAATTTGAACTCCCCGAGGTGGATGTAGTTCCCCTGGAGGTAGCCCGAATTCCTTGGCAATTTTTTGGTCGCATTGTTGCTCCACACTCGACAAATGTAAAAGTACGACCCCTTCGCTCGTCCTTTTCCCTGAACATCGGTCTGCTGCTCACTCCCGTGCCGTGCCATCTTATATGGATGGATCTCGGTCCGATCATGGAGCGATGCCCCCTCTTGCTTCGTTATATTGCTGAACGCTGCCATTTTATAGGCGTTACGAAAAATTAGCCTGCATCCGGGTCACGCCTTCGGTCTTCTCACTCTCACTCACTCACTCACAACAACTTTCTTGCCTTTAATTTTTCTGTCTGATGTATGCTGCGATACGAGTTGAAACCACCACCACCACCACCACCAACAACAACGGGCAGTAATCACAAACACAGACTAATTAATTTGTATACAACATTGTCTCCGCATGCACATTGGGTATACTGTATCTCTTTTACATTGAAAAAGTTCCCAGTATAAAGTCGATGTTTTCAATTCTTTCGTCATAATTAGAGAAATGTCCACAATATAGTAATCTAAAATATAATTTATTTTTCGGTTCTGGTTCTGAGGTGAAAACTGTTCTTGTGGAAATGGAAATTCATTAGTAAAACAGAAAAAAAAAAGGGTCCCCCAATTACTTAATTGTGGTAGGGACATACTGTAGTTATTGCAGTAGGCAGACAAATGGCCTTTGTGCCTTTTTAATGAGATCCCCCCCCCCCCTCTTTTTATTTTAATAGTTAGAAACTCCTTCCGGCCTTTACGATTCCATTGAGATTGGGAGGAGTTGGGGTGTTTCCTTGGACGCAATAAGAAGACACTATGTCTGTGAATTGTATAGCAGCGGCTTCGATGTGATGGCTGAACAGGTAAAAAAAGGCTTTAAAAAAGAAATGCTTATCAGCTTAAATAAAACATTTTAAATTTGCTTCGCAGTCGTCAAAACATAAGAAATTAATATTAAATTTTTTGTTAAGGCTTTAATCATGGTTCGAGATGGTGTGATGATTGCTTCTCAAATGGTGGTGATTGCTGGCCAGCGCCTTCGTCATCTCATCACTTCATCACCTAAGAGCATCGAAATTATTGCATTCATCACTCCTAATGTTACTGAGTGGTGCAAATCACTGGTGAGTACTTAGATGATGTAATGGAAGATTCGGTTGCCTGTTCAGTTGCGGTGCAGCTGATAGTGGTGGTGGTGGTGGTGGTGATTATTATTATTTTCAACCAATTTTATTTTTAAAAGTTTTATATCATTCCAGTTCTGTGATACTAACTAGTTTTGATTCTTGATATTTTAAATTTTTTTATGTTAAGGCTTTGATCATGGTTCGAGATGGTTCAGCCCAAATGTGTGACAAGTTTTAATCGTGTAATTAAATGCGTGCATATCGAGAGCGCTACCCACTCTGTATGGAAGGAGGCAACATTTGAACTTAATATGATAGTTATACTTTATATCCCCTTCAAGTTATAGATGAGAGATGGTTTCATCGTAATTGGTTCTCACGATTCATTTTCGTTCGCGCTCAGAATGTCTTAAAATTTATTGAACTTTCCCCAGGAACCTGGTAATTTGAGGTGTCCGGACGTACCATTGCGACAAACTTTGAAGATGGTGAACAAGGCACTGTTGCTTATTCCGGAGTCTTCTCGGGAATATAAAGTTGCTTTAAACATGGCAAGATCCCTCGATATGATACACAACGCCAACTTATTTAACACCTCCCGAAGTTAAAATTCTAAACTTACATATATATTAGCTTTTATAAAAGTGAGTAGATAATAATTAAATAATTTATTGGGTACTTCACAAGTACATCGTGAACAGTTTAATTGTGCTACAAATGTCTTTTATACTTCCAAATATTTTTGTATATGAACGATTAGGCTTTAGGAATTTATTTAGCTTATTAATTACCGTAGTATTTATTCAGTATTTTAAAAGTTTTAATTCGTCACTGAAAATTTAGTTAAATTTCCACGGTTTTATATCCATTTCCGTTTTTTGTGTGTGGAACGAAATGTAACTTTGAATTTATTTCTTGCTCAGAAAATGGTGAGGATTTTTCTTTTAAATAGTGTTAAGTCTCCCTCAAGTTGCGTAAGTCAGACCATTTTTTTTTTTTTTTTAACAATTTGGATGTACTATAATAGTTCTTAGAAGTAGTCAGCGCGAGACTTTAACTGTGATATTTTTTGAAGATGAGTAAAATAAGAATTATTTTGGATGATGGGGAAATGGGTCGTTTTCAAATATTTGTATTTTATATTCCTTTCTATAACTTTTTTCCAGACACTTTTGAGGGCGATTTAGAGATTTGAGTAGAGATATTTCGGTGTATTCATACAAATTTTTGATAGGTTGAATATTACATATTTCTATCTTGTTATAAAGTGTCATTTGTCTAGTTTTTTAGCTGTTAAATAAATGTTAGAGAATTTGTATTTAATAATTTAATCTTCCTGCGAAATTTACAGATTTCTTGTTGAGACGTCCGTCCGTACATTTACAGGTTCGCATTAAGCAATATCGATTATTGTTTCTCGAAGTGAAAGTGGCAGTTCGCAAACTGAAAAATGAAGAAGCGGCAGGTGTGGATGAAATATATGGGGAAATGGTTAAGTTTGAGCACTTGAAAAGGTTAGTGTGATTGCGGTACATATTCCAGTGCATGGACAGATTTGGGTGTGCCTTCAGACTGGAAGAAAGCAATAATTGTTCTGTTGTACGAAATGAAAGGAGTGAATGCAAGAACTACAGAGGTATAAGTCTGCTGAATGTGGTGGGGAAGATGGCCTGCTACACCGGGTTGAAAATCACACTTTTTCGATGTCCCCAATAAAGTTTACTAAGCCGTTTACCTTCCAGGAAACTACATGCAGCCATCTCGACCTGATGGCATATCATCTCATGCTTAAACACCTTAATTCTTCTGCTCGTACATTATTGGACCTATATAGGCTCATCTGAATATCTGGTTCTTTCCCCACGATATGGTAGGAAGCCATTATTATTCCAATGGCGAAACCTGGTAAAGACCGTACTGTGAGTAACAATTATCGACCTACAGCTTTGCTGAGTTGCGTTTAAGACTATGCAAACGATAGAGAACGGCCGCCTTTCCCTGGTTCTTTGGAAATGAGGCATTATCCAACGTGCAATTTGGCTTTAGAAGATTCCGCTCGACAGCTGCCCACTACTTCGATTGGCGAGAGATAACGGAAAAAGCCTGAGAAAACCCTTTTCCAAATCAAAAAAGACCAAGCAAAAATTTCTTGATACTATTGGAGATGGGGGCGTTCTATTTAAATTCCAATCTTTTCGATTAAAGGGTTCGCTTCCACACTCCAGTCAGAATTTATCAAACGGATCTTTTCGAGTCTCGTCCGCGAACCCAAATTGAAGGAATCATCAAGAAAGTATATTAAGCGTTCTATACTTAACGCTGGCTTTTAGTGCTGTTTAAGCAAAGAATGGGTACTTAACACCCCGAATCTCACTTTATATAATTCTAGCGTTTTCTGGGTGTAATTTTTTTATCAAGTTCCCGTGAGGGATCCACAACACCTGACTGTTACCGTACCTATATAATTTTACTCTCGAAAGAAAAGATAAGTCGTTTCAGAGGAAACAAAGGGTCATCACGCGGAAGAGAAACCAAATGAATTTCAAAAATACTCTGGTTGCAAACGATCAACTATTTTATTAGAAAATATCATTAAAAAAATTATATGGGGAGAAATCCACGTATTCTTCTGTCGACAATCGATTCTTCCTGCTGCAATTTCTGTAATAGTTGCTGTTGGATTTTAATGCCTAAATCTTTTGCGCTCTGAAAATATAAAAATGTTAATTACCGACCTCAAATCTACGTTCAAATTAGTTTTAACTTTTAATCTTACCTTCAATTCATTCATCAACGTTTGTGGTGAAATAGTTCCAGATCCCAAGTGCTGACAAGTGGTAATTGTTCCTTGCGGTGTCACACCCACCACCAACCGCATCGGACCACAACATTCTTCTTCCAGAGTTGGGTCAACAACGGTTACATTTTCACATATCTGGGGGGAAAATATTTTTTTTTATATAATTTTAGGCCGGGTCGAAATTTTGTTTCATGGCGTGAGGTGGTTCAATCAATTATAGTAACACCCTGGTAGACTATTTTTGAATTCTGAGGCTCCCCCACCCCATACCGGTTTGTTTTTTTCAGAAAATTCGAGATATTTTTTTTTTTGGTAGTAAATCGCAAATTATTACAAAAGTCATTTATTTTTTAATGTAAAAAAAATTTAAATTTTTTTAGCTATTATTGGTAGAAATTTAGAAAAATTCAATAAAATTTTTGACCTAACTAATTTTTTTTATTCCTTCCATTGACCTTTCCACCCAAAAGTAGGCAGTTCTTTTCTAGACAAGTATTTAAAATAAATTTATGCCGATTAATATAACCAATTCTTTCGTAAGTCCTCTCTGTCTTGAAAATCGCCATCTTGATTTTTGGTGTGGATACTACTATTACAAAATGATCAACCTCACAATATGTACCTAAGCAAAATCTTGACCTTGACCTCTTTTTGACCCGGCCTAATATACTTACTTCGTAGCCCCCGGGTTCTCTCATGCGAACCCGGCGGCACTCAGGTATCCCGCGACCACCGTGGGACGGGTCCATAGGTCTCGTAGAGAGGTAATGTTGGAGTTGTGTCTTTGTTGAGAGAGAGTGTGGCAGTGTAAGAGTAGGTGTTCTGTGTCCTCAGGGTGGAGGTGTCAGCTAGGTGGAGTCTGTGTCTGTACTGTTGGAGGGAGGGGTGGTGGCCTGAACGGAGCCTGGCCAGAGTAACTCTTGTTTTCCTTGGGAGGGTTTGTTCGCTCTGATGGACTACAGGGGCTCTGATGGACTACAGGGGGAGTATCGTGAAGGACAGTGTTGTGTGGTTGGTCGAGTAGGTATTTCCGGGTAAATTCTGTGTGGAGATGTTTAATGGGGTTGATGTTTAGGGGAGGAGGGGGGATATTGTTCAGTAGCTGCGAATAGTGAGCAGCAGGAGTACGTTTTTTGTTGCGGGGTGGGGGATTGTGTAATGTGAGATGGTGACAGGGGTGGTCTGGGGCCAGTGCTCTTGAGAAGAATTGAGTCCCTGTCATGTTCATGTGGTGTTCGATGGGGAGTATTTTCGTATCTGCATGTAGATGTGGGATGGGTGTGGTTCGGAGGCAGCCAGTAATGCTTCTGAGACCTCTGTTTTGTGTGGGAGATGGACGGGGACCAGGCGGGGGCAGCGTAAGTTAGGGTAGTACGTACAAACTGTTTGTATAGGATACTAAGGGATTCCTTCTGCTGACCGGATGTTGTGGAGGTGAGTGTTCTGAGAGCGTTGAGTTTTTTTGTTGCTTTGGAGCAAATGTTTGATATGTGAGGGGAAAAGGACGTGTGTGTGTCTAGGGTGAGGCCAAGGATTGTTGGGGTTTTGTTTAGAGGTAGGGGATGTCCCATGAGGGTGACTCTCGGGTGTGCTTGGGATTCGTGGCGGTCTGAGGTTAGGAGGGTGATGGAGGATTTTTGAGGGGATGCTGACATCCTATTGTTAGTCAGCCAGAGTTCCAGATTGGTAATGTACTGCTGGATCAGGCGTGTGGCGGTGTTACGGTTATGGTGGTGTGCTGTTATGGTCAGGTCATCTGCATAGGAGGAGACGTGGACATGGGGGAAGAGAGGTTGTGGGAGGTCATGCATGAAAAGGTTGAAGAGGATTGGAGAGAGTATGGAGCCCTGTGGGACGCCATTGTATAGTCTGTAGGTTTTGGATGAGTGTTGTTTGTGTATGACTTTGCCAAGTCAGCCTGCGATGAGATTAGTAAGCCATTTCTTGTCATTGGTGGGGATGTCAAGATCAATAATCTTTTGTGCAAGAATGTGGCGTGGGACAGTGTCGAAAGCTTTGTTGATGTCGATGGCAACAAGGACTGTGCAGGCAGGGGGGGATAGTTGGTTGAAGCCATCTAAGATGTGTTGGGTTAGGTTTGTAAGAAGCGTTGTGGAGGAGTGGGCGGACCTGAAGCCTATATATATATATATTGAAGGGCTTTAAGAGAAATGAGCATCAGTTGAATAATACATACCTCAAGATATTCTATAAGAATCAAATACCCTTCTGTGCGCTATATATATATATTATATATATATATATATGCACTAGAATCACAAAATAACACGTGACCTTATTAATAAGCAAACAACCACAAGGAAAAGGAAACACAAAGTCCGAGCGCTTTCGTGATATATTCACATTATCAAGGAGGAACAGAAAATAATGTGATAATGTGAATATATCACGAAAGCGCTCGGACTTTGTGTTTCCTTTTCCTTGTGGTTGTTTGCTTATATATATATATATATATATATTCTGAGATACCGTTAATATAAAGCCTAAACAAACTTCTCGAATCAACTGATATGACTAACACATATACTGTACATTATGATTGGACAATCTCTCAGATGGAAATTACAATTATATTAAAATAAAGTAAATTACCCTCAAATGCGTGATCAGAATTGGTGCGTCAAGGACGTTAATTCTGTCCACGTCATTGGGATTGTCTGAGACAGAAAACTCCATCTCTCCTCCATCTTCTCCTGTAATATAAATGCGAGGCGTTCTCGTGCTGAAAAGGGCGGCTTTCACGCCCATACTTACCACGTCGAATAAATTCCCTCCACATTCCAAAACCTAAAAATTTTTTTTTTTTTTTTTTTTTTGTAACGAAGGTTGCATTAATTTACAATAATCTCAAATCAGCAAATCTAAAGAAACAGATTAAATGGCAATATGGTTGTAATATTTCATGGCAGCAATGCAGGCTTCTCCGTCACTAATTACATGGCATTTTCTAAACATTCAACATCTGAAACTAATTTCACCACCATCTCAGTTCGCTCCCGGGAGCGAACCCAGGGCCCGACACTGAGCCACCGGAGACCCGTTTTCTAAACTATGTTGGAATATAAAAATGAAACTGCAACTCACTTCCACATCAATATAAAAAGCTTTGACGTGTTTGCTGGGAACAACACACAACTTGTATTTATCAAAAGATTTTGGGGAGGAATAAAGTTTACCAAGCATTCCGCTCAGACACGTAGAAAGGTCGTCGCCCCCCCTTCCTTCATACTCAGGAGCAGCATTCGCCGAACAGGTGAAAATAAAAGAAAATCAGAATACCTTTCACTATTTCCAAGAAAATCAGAGAGGACAGATCCCCTCAACTTTTGTTTTAATAAAAAGGCGATTGAAGTGCTCTCTCAAATCTTTTCATAAGAAATACAATGAAAAGTTTTTAAACACAATATATACTTCCTCTAGGCACGTAATCTCTTTCTTCCCGAGACTTAAAAATAAGTACTCAATATTTTGGTCTTAACATTCACTTCCCACCTTCCTAAACATTGGTTCCCTTAAACTCAAAATACTGCTGGAGAAAAAAATGTTTCTGAGAATCCTGTTCTAACAAATTATCATTCTTTTTCTGGTTAGTGGCCTACTTTATAAGAAAGGAATTTAACGATTACATTGTATCCTTTACAAATTCACTCGCGTCTAACTTTCATGTAATGATTGGTTTGTTTAACCTCCTTCGCAACATCTAACTTTCATGTAAATGTTTATATATATTATATATCTTGGTTGGTTTAATCAAGTTTTGCTTTCGTCCGAAGTATTCATTCTGGCGAAGGTCAAGCTTGTCACTTCACCTTAGACTGACAGTTTAACGTGAAATCCGAAGCACACCCAACCAGCAGCTCAGCATCTTAACCACCAGACTACCCAGGGTTTATTTATTAATTTCAGTTTAACCACTTTCTGTGAATAAAATAATGAAATAAGCTGCTTCGGTGAACTATCATTCACCAACTAAATATTACTACCAGTGATGTAGTTGAGACCACCATGGCCAAGACCAGAAAAAAAAAAAGGTCTCGAGTCTTAACATCACTGATTACTACTATATTAAGTATTCTCTAAAAAGTTCATTGATACTTTGATTAAAACAGAAAGAGCTACTGTAAATATTAATAAATTTCTGAAAAATAATCGGATTCTTCGTGAGAAAGACGAATGGCTGTCATTCTTGAGAGGTTGTTTGCTTTGCCAATATTCTAGTGTATAGTTTAATGGCCTATTTAGACTCTTATTAGTTATTTATACATACTTTATATACACGGTAATTAAATGCATTACTTAAAAGTATTTCTTCGAGGGAGAAACATTTTAGCCAATCAGCGTGTCACTTAGTCTAATTTCTTGATCAGGGAAATGGCAGTAGAGACGAATAAATACAGCTCAGGCTGAGTTAGCAAAAACACCTTATAACAATGTGTTTTTGATAAAGGTTTTCTTATAGTGGAGTGTCGCTATTGAGAGGTTTTACTGTATATATAAACTTGCACTTAAGGAATGGTAATGATGATAATCAATAAATTTGCTTAAAATCAGAAAAAAGCCTCTTGGGGAAAAAAACAAAAAAAAAAAACTTCCAAAATATGCAATAACTAAAGAATAATTTAAACTCTAAATTGGAAAAGTACCAAAGTTTACAATCTCAAAAATGTTATGAGATTGTTCACTTCGACCTTCAATCAGTAAACAATCAATACTTGCCAGTTTACAAAAAATTCTAATTTCCCACGAGTTGGATGTCCTGGATCTGGAGGCTCAATTTCCATCTTGACAGTAACCAACACATCCGTTCTGGCTAACCTCACTCGAGCAGAGCCATTGGCTGTGGACACCAAACCAGTTTCAATTTCAACTTGTCTGTAGTCTAATCTCTCTCTGCCATCTACTCGCAATCCCAGCTTGAAAATTAAGTTAAATGTTAATTTTTGAGCATTCAGTTCAGTGTCCATTACTTAATTCTATATTCTTTTGCTACTTTTTCTTTGCTGGTGTGGATAATTTTTGAAAATGTCATTCTTAGTATGACAACCTTCCATAGTTAAACATAATAGCTACAAATTAGAAAACACTTTGCAATTATACTTATTAAAAACACCTCCAGTAATTACAGCAAATTTACAAAAGCAAAAATACTTCCTAGAATATTCCTAGCATTTTCAACAAGAATGAGTCTGAACTGTTTTTTTGTTTTAGGGTAGTAATATTAAATAATCGTTAACTGTATTAAGAATTCTTGAAATATTTATTTGAACAACCTTTCACCTTTATTAACTAGCGGAGCACCCAGCATTGCCGGGTGGATGTTGAACACTATACAGTATATATATATATATATATATATATATATACAGGGTGGGCCGTAAGTTTCCATACATAGGAAAAATAAACATTTTTTTATGGACAACCATTTTTATTTATATAATATGCTCTACATGGTTGCCATTGTTTTGAAAACACATTTCAATACGTGTTCCCCACTGTTGATGAACACGCATGCTAGCACAGTTGACGTTATGCTTGTAATGGCGTTGGTGATACGTTCCTTTAGATGATTTATGTCTCGTATCTTTTCCTGATACACCATGGCCTTCAAGTGCCCCCAAAGATAGAAATCAAGGGGGGTGAGATCTGGGGATCTGGGAGGCCACTCCACAGGACCACGCCGACCAATCCAAGCATCCGGAAACTGCTGCTGATCCAAATACCGACGCACGTGAAGACCATAATGAGGTGGAGCTCCATCTTGCTGGAAGTAAACTGGGAAGTTACCTTCCTCGTTTAGCAGGGATGGGAAAATCTCTTCTTGCAACATGTTAAGATACCTTTCGGCATTAAGATTTCCACTGACAAAAATTGGTCCAATAATTCTGTCACCCCATATCCCGGCCCACACCATCACTTTACCGGCACCTTGCATCTTCGTCGGACTCAGCCAGTTAGGGTTAGCATTACTCCAATAACGTATGTTTTGCCGATTAACCTCTCCATTGACGTAAAAATTTGCTTCATCAGTAAACAAGATCTTACAAACGCATATTCTTAGGGTATCTGAAACATAAAAACAAACGTTTAAATTTTCCTATGTATGGAAACTTACGGCCCACCCTGTATATATATATATATATATATATATATATATATATATATGAAAAATTATTTCACGAAAGTGACACGTGAAAAGTATTTATGATGAATAAAACCACGAAGGAAAAAGAAACACAAAGGGGTGCTCAAGCGCTTTCGTCTAATGACATCCTCAGGAACACTGGAGTGAAAGGACAGATCAAGGCAATATATAGGTTACAAAAATAAACACACATACATACACATTCACATATATATACATATATATATTATACATATATATATATATATATAAATATATACATATATATAGTAAGCATAGAAAAAAATTGTGGGAGGAGCCAACATTTATATGGTCACAGAAGAATACAACAGCAAACATTTTCATTTATTTTTTGTACTTCAGACGTTTCGACAAATCTTTTGTCATCATCAGTGAATTAAGTCTTAAAACCTTAAAACAAAAGTAAAAAGTGAAAATTACATCAATACAATATTAAAACCATTACAATTAAAACCTTAAAGCAAAATGAAAATTGCATCAATACAAAATTAAAATCACTTAAATTTCATCACTATAAAAATTAAAATCAAATTAAATTACCTCAATAGGTAAATACACAATGTTTACATCCACCTCCATACTCGGCAAAGCCTAAGAGAACACTGGATGGTCAGAGGATTAGAAAGGATATGTCTATGAGAATCGGTTGGTTAGTTAGAAGAGCTGTAATTTGTAGGATGAGCTATTATTGTTAATGGAGGGTTTGTTTCTATAGATGTACAAAGATTCTAAAATTCGAAGTTCTGTGAGGTTATTGGATTTAGTTAGAATTTCAAACTGAGTTTTGTGAAGGGGATGGTTGTTTTCATTACTATGGTTTCTAATTGCGGATTGTGGAGGGCTACTGAGGGACGGTTGGTACGGACTGACAAGCCCAAATGTTGAGAAAGGCGCACCTCCAGTTGGAGTTGAGTGCTGCCAATATACGCAGCCTTACAGCTGTCGCACGTGTATTTGTAAACAACATTGGGGCATACAGTTTTGGGGAATTCATCTTTGAACTTTAAAAAATTTGATAATTTAAGTGGGTTGACGAAGGCGAATCTAAAATTTATTTGGGGATAACTAGACTTGAGCAGTTTGGACAATTCACGTCGAATACGCAATGATAAATAACCATAAAAAGGTAATTTAATATATCTGGTTTCTTTTTGTACTGTAGTTATGGGGAGTTTAGTATTAAAAGTGTTATTTAAAATTTCTTTAATTGGTTATCGAATAGATTAGAAGGGTAGTAATTGTTAATAAAGTACTGTTTTAAAAATTTAAATTCTTCGTTTAACGAAAAGTAATCCGAACAAATACGGTAACTTCTTGTTAATAATGTTACTATAGCACTAATCTTATATTTATAAAACATACAACTTAAATAATTGGTTCCCAAGCCAGTAAAAGTTTGTTTTCAAAATTATTTAAGTTGTATGTTTTATAAATATAAGATTAGTGCTATAGTAACATTATTAACAAGAAGTTACCGTATTTGTTCGGATTACTTTTCGTTAAACGAAGAATTTAAATTTTTAAAACAGTACTTTATTAACAATTACTACCCTTCTAATCTACTCGATAACCAATTAAAGAAATTTTTAAATAACACTTTTAATACTAAACTCCCCATAACTACAGTACAAAAAGAAACCAGATATATTAAATTACCTTTTTATGGTTATTTATCATTGCGTATTCGAGGTGAATTGTCCAAACTGCTCAAGTCTAGTTATCCCCAAATAAATTTTAGATTTGCCTTCGTCAACCCACTTAAATTATCAAATTTTTTAAAGTTCAAAGATGAATTCCCCAAAACTGTATGCCCCAATGTTGTTTACAAATACACGTGCGACAGCTGTAAGGCTGCGTATATTGGCAGCACTCAACTCCAACTGGAGGTGCGCCTTTCTCAACATTTGGGCTTGTCAGTCCGTACCAACCGTCCCTCAGTAGCCCTCCACAATCCGCAATTAGAAACCATAGTAATGAAAACAACCATCCCCTTCACAAAACTCAGTTTGAAATTCTAACTAAATCCAATAACCTCACAGAACTTCGAATTTTAGAATCTTTGTACATCTATAGAAACAAACCCTCCATTAACAATAATAGCTCATCCTACAAATTACAGCTCTTCTAACTAACCAACCGATTCTCATAGACATATCCTTTCTAATCCTCTGACCATCCAGTGTTCTCTTAGGCTTTGCCGAGTATGGAGGTGGATGTAAACATTGTGTATTTACCTATTGAGGTAATTTAATTTGATTTTAATTTTTATAGTGATGAAATTTAAGTGATTTTAATTTTGTGCTGATGTAATTTTCATTTTGCTTTAAGGTTTTAATTGTAATGGTTTTAATATTGTATTGATGCAATTTTCACTTTTTACTTTTGTTTTAAGGTTTTAAGACTTAATTCACTGATGATGACAAAAGATTTGTCGAAACGTCTGAAGTACAAAAAATAAATGAAAATGTTTGCCGTTGTGTTGGTCCTTCTGTTCATCTGTAAGCTCCGTTTCCCTAAGGAGAAGTCAATAGCTTTGATATATATATATATATATATATATGCCTGGTTAGGTTAATTAAATGCCCAGGTAGGTTAACTGAATGCCCAGTTATGGCAGTTAGATTAATTGAATGCCTGGTTAGGTCAACTGTACACCCTTGACGTACAGTTGACCTAACCGCACATTCAACACCCAGGTGCACAACCTCGGGACCTAATCAATATGTGTGTGAATTTCATGTTTGTAACTGCTTCCATTTTGGACCTATGGCTGGAATGGACAGACAGGTCCTTTTATTATTATAGTTAATAAAATAAATACATTTGGTGTTACAATTTACAATGACAAATAATTGTGAAGCTGGACTATTTATTTTAACTTGGCTCTTATTAAAAATAAACAGCTAGTTATTATTAATTAATAAAAAATAAGTACTATTAATATTTAAAAGTCCAATTATGATTGTAAAGGGATGGAAAGTTTCGGGAATTTTGAATGCATCAAGAATTTTTTGAGTTTTGGGGCCTTTTTTTTTAAATTTAAATATTTTTCAATTTTAGGTCATTTTTAAGGTTTGATATTTCTTTGGAAGTAAATTCTAGGAAAAATTTAAGCATTTCCGACCCAAAGAAGGTAGTTCTGGCTTCTTATACCAATTATTTCTATTGAGTACAGGCAAGTTTGCTTGGAATATACCTGGCTAAATAAAAATAGGAATTTGAAGTCAGTATGCAGGAAATTCACATTTCAGTATTAACTAATTGGTAAGATTTATTTTTACACAAGTTTTCATTTCAGCACTGGGAATTTCCTTCTTGCAAAATAATTTGGGGGTTAAAAGAAATTTAAAGGAGTGGGGATTTCCCATTTCAACACATCCCACTCCACGTTACTGCCAGATACCAGTATCATTTGCTAACCACCAGCTGAATTTTGAATTGCGTTTCTTAGCTTAATAATTCTACACTTTTCTCAAATAGTTAAATTACAGTGTATCCTGATTCAAGAATATGCAGCTGCTTGTTTTATGAAAATGAAAGGTTTTGAAAATTTCCAAAATCCCCAGCAAAAATTTACCAATGGGTCATTCCAGCTCAATTGGTACAGGCGTGGTCGGGTGACCATCTCCAATTTTCTTCAAATTTTCAGGGTTGATTCATACACCATTCAATAGCTTAAATCTAAAATTTTAGCTTCCTCAGTCAAAAACTTTTAACTTTATGGTCGTTTAAATGGCCCCCACCTTCGACAAAAAATGCCCATGTTGGGCTTGATTGGCCAATGCCTTCATTTTGAGAGGCCTTGAAAAGTGTCTTCTATTAGGAGTAGAAGCTTCAAATTTGTCATGCCAATACAACTTCTGGTGGGCTTTTCAATTTTGCAAGCAAAAAGGCTGTGGAACAAATAGTTTCTAAGTTACAAGGGCTTAAATATGGCTCCATTTTGAAGCTTGCATCAATTCCTCCCACTTTTATGACTACCATTTTCAAAAGTTTTAGTTCTACATCAATCACAGCTGTTTTAATACTCCTAATAGTCTCTATGGGTTGTAAATTTATGAGTGAAATAAAAAAATAACCAAAAAAGGATATATTTTTATTTTTAAAAATTTCCAAAAGTTGATATTTTCACAAAATTTGCAAAATTAACATCAACTTTGGGGCTTAATATAAAGGTGTCCGAAATTAGTCGGAGTTGATACTTCTAGTAAAGAAAGATACATATGTGTAAAAAGACATATATTAAGGAATAGATCTCAACTCAACTCCTTCATATAGTTTTGGTGATTCAAAGAAAAGTGCTTTTTGTAAAAAATCTCAAATTTTTAAATTTCTATTTATGACATTGAATTGTAATTTTACTTCCATTTTATTACTTATTAAGTTGATTTACAATTGTAATATGTAAATAAGTCTAAAACATACAAGAAATTTAATATGTCTGTCAAAACAACCAGCGACTCAAAGGGCTCTGGGTAGCTCATTTCGCTTTGTATATTCTTATAAATGTAAAACATGATGGTTAATCATTAATGTCCAGGCCTATTTTATAGATCATGATCTTTTATTTTCAGAAAATTTAACTAGAGCAATTAACTTAATTTTACTGCCTGTAATAATGGCTTATTCTAATCAAGAATCAAAGTGCAGCTTTGGTATGTACTTGGATGATCCATGTCATGAACACAGACTCACCAGGAACGTGGGTATGTATACCTTACATGAGCTGACAGATGAAACAAGGAAACTGCTATTGTGGAGAACAAAAGCAACTGTAATCAACCCAAATAGTGCTACTGTATGCTACCCCCATGAAAAAATGTTTGGAATGCATTACCAACAAATGCAACGTAGCTGCCAAGATCCATGGAGAAATCATCGAAAGAAGATAACAAGTAAGTAAATATAGGTACTAATATATTTATATTTCATAAAGAAGTTTATATTGTAAATTGTAACCTAAATTAGCTATTTAATTTTAATAGGGTAGGCTATATACTATGCTACTGAATGCATATGTTTTGAATATTTTATACGAATAGCCTATAACCAAATGTTGGTTTTAAAATTATTTTCCAATGTGTTTAGAGTTTACATTACCCTACTTTATTTGCAGAATCACTACAAATTATTGACAAAGACATAGCAACTAGACTGAATCTGATACCAGGACAGAAACTTTGCTCAACATGCTTCTCTAGAGCCAAGACGATTGAAGATGAAAAAGACTCAGGTAGTGATGAATATGTTCCAGAAGAAATAGTTAAGGGGACATTTGACGAAACGTTAGGTTCACTAGAATGCTCACCCATTAAGTATGTAAGAGCAAGAGATCGAAAGTTTTAGCGAAAAGGAAACTAAAGCAAATTGAAACATCAACAAAATCAAAGCTGTCAAAAGTACTTCATATGAAGCCTAGCATTTTGGATGAGGAAGCAGAGAAACCTATAGAGAGTGAGGAAGAAAAGTGTTATCAGCATATGATAGAGGAACTGAAAGAAAAGTGTAAAACTAGTACCAGACAAGAAAAGATACAAATTCTAACACTCCTTCCAATTGGTAAAACCTGGTCCAGAGAAAGAATTATGAAAGAATTTGAAGTGTCAGCCAGAATGGTTAATGCTGTGAGGGCCTTAAAGAGAAAAGAAGGTATCCTTCCTATAATGAGAAATAAAAAGAGTAGCAAGGGTATAAGTGATGAAATAAAGGAAAGTGATAGAATTTTTCCAAAACAATGAATATACTAGAGAATGCCCTGGTAAAAAAGACTACAAATCAATAAAAACACCACAAGGGAAGGTTCACAAGCAGAAAATACTGTTGTTGACAAATATCAGAGAATTATATACGCTTTACAAAAATAAATATCCAAATGACAAAATCTCCAAATCAAAGTTTTTTGAACTGAGACCAAAATGGTGTATGGGTGTGGGGAGTAAAGGATCACACAATGTATGCATTTGTGAAATACACCAGAACTTTTATGTGAATCACTCCCCGTCAAAGTAGAATTAAGAGAGTTACTAGGGAAAATAGTCTGCAACACTGAAACCAGAAACTGCATGAATAATAACTGCAAAACATGTCCTGGTTTAAATGAATTACGGGATTGGCTTCTTACCATTTTTGAAAACAATGATTATGACATGGATGATGAGGTTTCCTTTAAGCAGTGGCTTCATACAGACCATACCCACTGGTCACAATGACAAAAAGTGTTCGAATGTATAGAAGAATGTGAAAGTGCAAAAAAGTTGAAAGTACACACATTTCATAGCAAAAGCCCAATCAAAATATTTGTCCGACTGTAAAGAAAACCTCAATGATTCTACAGCATTAGTGCTTGTTGACTTCTCTGAAAGCTATAGTTTTATAATTCAGGATGCCGTACAAGGGCATCACTGGGACAATACCCAGGCTACCTTGCATCCGGTAGTCTGCTACCAAAAAAGTTGATGGTGAACTAAAAGTTACAAATTTTTGTGTATATCAGATTCACTTACACACAACACAACTGCAGTTCATTCTTTTTTATGTGAAGCCTTGGAATTACTTAAAAGTCAGAATCCTAAACTAAAACATATTTGTTACTTTAGCGATGGCGCAGCAAGTCAATATAAAAACTATAAAAAACATCATTAATTCAGTGTTACATGAAAAAGATTTCCGAACTAACATGTGAATGGAACTTTTTTTGCCACCTCTCACGGAAAGAGCCCCTGTGATGGTGTTGGTGGCACCGTCAAAAGGTTAGTTGCCTGGCAAGTCTACAAGCAACAAGTAAAGGTCACATCATCAATCCAAAAGAGATGTTCGATTGGTGCAAATCTAATATTAATGGTATACAATTTCTGTACATTGATTCAGCTAAAATTGAGGAAAATGCTAATTTATTTGAGTTAGAAAAAAGGTATTCCTTAATTAAGACAATCCCAGGAACCCATTCATATCACTGCTTTAGACCTTCATCAAAAGGCATTAAACTGTACAAAATTTCTAGTGATGAAAATTTCTTTAACATACAACTTTCCTTCCTCAATGCTACACAAGAAAATGTGGCTTACCAATATAAACCAGTTAGGGTGGTCCTCAAAATCGAAAGTTGGAATTATTCAGCTCCCAGGGCCTCAATCTGTGAGGTTACCCATAAAAACACTGTGGTTAAAATTTCATTGAGAAATAATAATATTTACCCTGTGCTCATGAAGGTTGAAGTTTATAGGGTATACCAGCCTCCGGGTCCCCCCCATTTAAGGGTATTAGCCACTCAGGGGCGGGGGTCTCATGGGTGCTGATGCCACTCATTGTCGCCCAGTTCGCAGCGTGGCCTTCCAAGCGTCCGGGAATTTCTTCTGGTGCTCTGCAACACCCAGGAGCATGTACTGCAGCTGGTCCTCCTCCTTCGTGTGGTGCCTGTTGTAGTCTTGTGCCAACGCCATGGCCCACTCGGCATGGTCGTTGGTCACGGACAGGTTCCGGACCACCTCGGCAGCCACTTGGAATTGCTCGCTCTCTGGCTATTTCAACACATCCTGTTCCAGGAATCCACATTGCAATTGGAGTCGGTCGAAGAACTGGCGAGTCCTCCCCGTCACGAATGCCTCTAATGACAGGGAAGAGCACGCCAGGACCGACGCTCTCTTGGGCGGGTCATCCTCCTCCGTTGGCTCCTCCAACATCGCAGCAGTCATCGCCTTCTTCGTTTCCGGAGGAACATCGTCGTCGAAGAGAGCCAGGGCCACCAACTCCTCGGACAAGTACCACAGGTGGTTGGCAAATTTCGACTTGGCTGCTTTCGCCACCTCCTTGTCTTCGTATTTTTCCAGAGCCTGGAGGAGCCAGAGATCTCTCAGGGGGGCCTTCGCCGCGTTCGGGGCCTCCGTCCACGCCTTTGTGTAGAACTTCACGGCGAACACGCTCAGGCGCCGAACTCCGGCCTCTTCCTTGGCTGTGAGCCGTAACTGCCACCGGAACATCCATACCTTCAGGGTGTACAACACCTTCGACATCCAGCGGGCCTGGTGCATCGCACCGGGCGCTCGGAACCGAATCCCACGGGGTGGCACTCCGCCAAGGAAGATGATGGTGAGTTCCAAGAGCTCCAAATAATCATCCCGGGGGTGACCTTTCTGCAAGGCCTTCTTGCAGAACTCGATGATGGAGTCTGCATCCTCCTCGACGATTTGACGAGCGTTGGCATCACTCATGACGTGGTCGTAATCATCTTGGTTCACAAACTCCCATTGCGCCTTGAATCGCTTGAAGAGCTGAACCTCAGGTGCCAACAACGGTCCAAGGACTTCCGTGAAAACTGCACTGACAAGAAGCTCCAGGACATGGTAACGACATGCCAGATAGAGGAGGCTTCTCCCAAGTTCCTGCTCAATCAGCACGCATGCACCTGTGTTCTTTCCCGTGTTTGAAGCTGTAGTGTCGAACGAGAGGGCACCAACTTTGTCATCCAATCCCCAGTCTCGCAGAGCTTCCACCACAGCTTTGGCACAGTTTGCACCAGTACTGGAACCGAGCTTGGCGACCTGGAGGAGCTGCACCTCGCCGCCACAAGAGACCAGGATCGGGAGTCGATCAACCTGTTCCTTGGACGTCAGATCCACCATCAGCTTCCCATCCCAGTGAACAACGAGCGCAGCTTCTCGATGGAAGGGCTCCTTGAGCTGAGTGGCAACTTGTTGGCGTTGCGCCATCCTCTGGCGCCGTATGGACGACCAGTTGATGTTCAACTCATCAATGTTGTGGCCAAGGGACCGAGCACGTAAACAGCGTCGCGGTCAGTCAGCTTCGTGCGGTCCAAGCTAGCCGGCAGTGCCGGTGAAATGATATTCGGCGGCCGACTGCGCTTGGGTGGGCTGCAACCTCCGACAGCGCCATGGGTGGGAGAGTCGCTGGGGGGTGAAGAGCTCGAGCTGGAAGAGGCCAATTCTGCTGTTTGAGAAGTATGGCCATTTCTTCAGTCGCACGGCGCCAATGGCGTTGTTCAGCCTCCCTCCACTGCGCAACATTGCGCTCTGTGCGAGCCAGGACCACATCAGCTCCTCCCATGGTCCCCCTGCAGCCGGGTTCTCATTGGGCGATCAGGAAGGCCTTGTCCTCCTCGATGTTCATCATGTTCAGTGCGTCAGCATGGGTGACATCGAAGAGGTTGCAGAACATCTGCTGGAACATCTGAGCGTCGAATCTTGTTCTTCTTGAGAAGCTTGTATTCACCATACAACTTCTCTAGCTTCTCAGTGATGTGCTCTCGTCTCGTCGTTGGAATCCGCGCTTTCGTCCACAAGATAAGCACTTCATCAGCAACGGCCGTGACAGCCTCCCTCGTTGTCGTTGCCGCCTTCGTGCTCAGCTTCTGCAGAGTCAGGCCGAGGACGTCGCCGATGGACGGCAGCTTGCTCCCCGTGAGTGCAGAGACTGGCATCACAAGGAAGTCTTTTGAACGTGTACTGGCCATTTCACCAAAATAACACCTGGGGAAGATACATTGGAAATGTTTAATACCAATTCTAAAGGCAAGCCAAAAAAAACACTAAACTGTCAATGGTGACAGCAACACCACACACAATCCGACCCTCTCAGCAAGGCGTGTCAACGGCCCACATAGGGGCATAACTTCAACCTTCTTGAGCACAGGGTAAATAATATTATTTCTCAATGACATTTTAACCACAGTGTTTTTATGCATAACCTCACAGATTGAGACCCTGGGAGCAAGAGAAATATACGTTTGAAAATCCCCCCCTATGCTTGAGGACCACCCTAATAAACCTGGTACATATGTGGCCTGTTTCTATGAAGGTGACTGGTTTGTTGGAAACATAGTTGAAGTGTGTGATACTGAGAAGGATCTATTAGTAAATTTCATGAAAAAGAATCCTTTTAAATGGCCTGAACAAGAGGACGTTTGCTGGATTCCATTCCAACATGTTTTGTATTCAATTGAACCACCTACAGTTGCTGGGAAAATGGGGGGGGGTTTACAAGTTATCAAATGATTGTTTATCTAAAATTGAGGAGTATTTTAAAAAAAGCCAAGACAATCAGACTTAAAGCCTGAGTACAATAATAAATTCCTGAGTCAGTGTCTAAACATAAGAGTTATTAGCTATATATAAGTTTACATACGAATTTACATAAAACAACATATTAAAAAAAGAATATGAACTTATAGCCAATAATTCACATGCTTAAAAACTCAGGAATTCATTATTGTATATAGCTAAGTACTGTACACTTGTATTAAGGGAAGTAATACTGAGATGGTATGGTTAACATCCCAAGTTGGTGGGAACTCCACTATTGGAAAGGATTCCTGAGAGCTCCCAAACCCCTCAGTAGGGCCTGGGAGGTTTCAGTAATCCCCATTGGGCCAGAGCTTTCTTAGAAAGCCAAGCCTTCAGAGTTACTAAAGATGTTTTTCTTCTCTTTTTAATTGATTATAACAGATTTGAAATTCTCTCAATATAGAGAATGTTAAAAACATTGAGGCAATCATATGCCTGAGTATAACAGCTTTGAAATTCTCTCAGTATAGAGAAGCAGCAGCAGCTTGAGGCAATCATATGCCCATTTCAAGAGACGGGAAAGCATCTCACTTCTCCTTGATGGTGTGGTAGGGTGATCCTGTAGTCTTGTTTTACCATTGGTGTTTTGTAACCATTAGCTATAAGAACCATATCTCACATATTTGGATCACTTAAAATTATCATGTAAATATCATAATCATTTCTGAATGCCTGATTTCCTTTATAAAGACCGTGTTGAAAAACCTAACTTCAGTTATCAATATGCATCACAATGGATGTTGAGCTTTCTCAGGCTGTGAACTAAATTGTACTTTTAACTGCCTTATGAGCAACATATTAATGCAAATACATATCCCAAAACTTTAGAACATTAATTATCATTGTCAGTTTTGCTCCCTTTTCTGGCATCATTGCACTCATGGATTCTGTAAGTCCACTGATGACAGTGCTGGGGGGATAATCTCTAAATGTTGTTGTTGTTTTTTCTCTTTATCAGGGATTTGTTTTTGGCTGGGACATTTGCTTATTGAAGTGAATTTGGACAAAGCTTTTTCTTCCCCAATGCCTGCACAAATGCTGAAGCCAGTGTTCACATAGTTTTTTTTGTTATAAACATGGCTTTTGTTTGTACTGATTGAGCCAAGAATACCTTTAATGATTGTGAGATGAAGTGGAGTTTAAAATGACACATCTGGGACTTATCAGGTTTATACAATTTGGGTAACACTCATTGACCTTGCCCTAGTAACTAATATTCTTTTTTTTTTTGCATTAGTTATGTAAGTTATTTTTTTTCTGTAAATCTTGTCTCCTTTGTGTGGTAATGGGCTGGTGATGGCCAATAATTTAATGGTTTTATTTTAGGTTGACATTTTTGTGTGTGGTATGGGACTAATGATGTTTGTTTCTTTTGTTTTGTAGTAATAATATTTTTTCCAAGTGCTTAGTTGGTTCTGAATACACATTGGTGTATGATCAATAAAATTGTTCAGATTTTCTTTAGTTACCTGTAAAAACTTGCCTGCTGATGCAGTTAACCTTGTAAGTGTTGTTATTGTTTCGTTGATTAAATTAAGCAAAGGACATTTTACTTTTCTTAAATCCTCCCACCATAAGCCGAAGAGTAAGTCATTAAAAGAGGCAGACTGGCTATGCCCCAGAGATCTTAAAGGTGAGAACCCAGTTTCGGATTGGTAGGAGCCGCCTATCTGACAATCTCAACCACACTAAAATTCACCTCATTTCTCTCATTCTTAGCAGTGCAGGTGGTGCTGAAGTCAAAGGATTTTTATGCAATTGAAGGCCCTCTGGGTGGTCCTCACTGGCAGCTAAATCTCTCATCTCAGCAACCAGCAGCAGCTGCCGTGACCCCACTAACAGAGTATCCAGTAGGTGAGTAACGCAAATGCATCTTTACACAGATACACTTACCGGCATCACACCCCCATTTCAATACAACAAAGCTACTTAAATTTAAGGTTTTGTACTGAAAATGGTGGTTACTGCTAGTTTATCTGTACTAACTGCATAATTTAAATTACTAGGAAGTGCTTAAAGAGCAGTAGAACACGGTTCTACATGATTTACTTAGGCAGATCCAAGTATTGAGCCTACAAGCTGGTCCATCTGTTGTGTTAACTGCAAATGTAGTAATAATCTAGGTATATATTGTCTTTTTTATGAGTAAAACTTTAGATAATTTAACATTTGTGAATTAACTTACCAAGTAATAAAATGGAAGTAAAATTACAATTCAATGTTGTAAAAAGAAATTTAAGCATTTCAAAATTTTGAAAAAATTTTGAATTTTTCACAAAAAGTACTTTTCTTTGAATAGCCAAAACTATATGAAGGAGTTGAGTTGAGATCTATTCCTTAATATATGTTTTTGTACACATATGTATCTTTCTTTACTAGAAGTATCAACTCCCTGACTAATTTCACACACCTTTATATTAAGCCCCAAAGTTGATGTTAATTTTGCAAATTTTGTGAAAATATCAACTTTTGGAAATTTAAAAAAATAAAAATAAATCCTTTTTTGGTTATTTTTTTATTTCACTCATAAATTTACAACCCATAGAGACTATTAGGAGTATTAAAACAGCTGTGATTGATGTAGAACTAAAACTTTTGAAAATGGTAGAGTCGTAAAAGTGGGAAGAATTGATGCAAGCTTCAAAATGGAGCCATGTTTAAGCCCTTGTAACTCAGAAACTTTGTTCCACAGCCTTTTAGCTTGCAAAATTGAAAAGCCCACCAGAAATTGTATTGGCATGACAAATTTGAAGCTTCTACTCCTATTAGAAGACACTTTTCAAGGCCTCTCAAAATGAAGGCGTTGGCCAATCAAACCCAACATGGGCATTTTTTGTCGAAGGTGGGGGCCATTTAAGCGACCATAAAATTAAACATTTTTGACTGAGGAAGCTAAAATTTTAGATTTAAGCTATTGAATGGTGTATGAATCAACCCTGAAAATTTGAAGAAAATCAGAGATGGTCACCCGACCAACTTTCTGAAATCTGTACCAGTTGAGCTGGAATGACTCCAATCTCAAAATTCTTGGAAATTTTACAACTTCAAATACAATGAATTACAGTCCTACAAATTACAACAATAATCACAGTCACGATAAGAGGTCTTAATGCATTTTAGAATGGAAGCTCAGATTGACTAAAGTATTTTTCACTATAAAGTACAGAATGCATAAGCAGTAGGTCTTAGAAATGGTTTTGAAAGCATATTAAGTAGGTAACATTTAATTAATGAAATGATGAAAATGAAAATTCTTATACAAGATTCAGCATCTCTGCCATTCACTTTAAGACAACTAAATATAAAAGCTTCTTGCAAGAAGCGGGGGAGGGGGAAGAACTATTGCAGTAAAATATTTTTCTTCTAGTACCTAGATAATCGCTCTCATTCTATGAAAAAATGAACTTAAAAGTGACTATGGAAACTAACCTTCACTCCATTTATGATGTACCTCTTCTCTCCTTCACTCAGAGTTAAATCCATTTCAGTGCTATATTTTAGCTGTGTAAATAAGCCACAAATTCCAATGGGGTAATCTCAAGCGGAATGTGCAGTTAACTAGCACAGCAAGCCTAATAGTACAAGGCCTTTATATCAATAATTCGGCGTCGCCAGTTGCTGCCACTTCTAAGATTAAATTTCAAATTCAGGCACTAATTTCAAAAATTCACTTAACATGAAGAAAATTTCATACATCCTGTAATGCCTGCAAGTAATTCCTGTTTGAAAGGATACAGGTAATAAAATACTCAACTTAGAGTATCAGTCTAATGATGCCATTTTACGAGATTTTGCAGATTTTAAAATTTTCTTTTAAAAAGAACCTTAAAATACAAGCAAATGACTAAAAAATTAAAAGAACATAATGCATAACATCTGGTTCTCCCTGGAAAGTAATTCTGAAAATCATCAGTAGTATTCACACCACAAATTTATGAAATGGAAAGCAACCAAGTTTTCTTCTAGAAAATGTTACACAGACTTATGATAATTCGTGGTTGACAACTTAACTTTAAAAATGTATTAATAAGCGGTTACGCTTATTTATTTTTGTATATGAATGAGTATTGAAAACAAAAATAAAAACTACAATCAATTAAGTTTCCCAAAAATGTTTTAGGGTTTTGAAAACACCACATTTGTTAATTAAATTCCTGAAATTCTTATTTATGAAGAAAATCCTGACACTGAATTTATTGGATGACTGAGTAAGCTGCAGAAAGTATAGGTCGATATGTATATGGTAGCTATTTATGTTCATCAGTGTCTAACATTCATGAGTAACTCATTCACTACAGTTGCAGGAAATTCTTCTAGCTTACCATCACGAGCGTATGTCAAGCTATACATTAAACTAATGGCCCTACTCCAATTAAGCCATCAAAGGGCTTATCCCATACTAATTCTGCGAGTAGAATTACAAATATGACCTTAGAAGTTATTCAAACTTTAATGGGAGAATTAATTACCATATAGTGATGCCAATACGAAAAATCTTAAATTTAAGATTGATTAACCAGTATGACTATCTAAAAATACAGAATATTTAATTAATAACTGACTTTTTCCTATTATCTATCCAACCTCAAACTTTTTTAGCATTGCTGAAAATTAAAAAAATAAATAGGGTATAAACTAGCCTGAAATAGATCTATGTGAAATGAGCTTAAAGTACTTTGAATATTATTCTTACTCAGCATGGTCAAGGTTCGAACAAGAACAAATATATTAGTGATGTTATTTAGAACATCCTGACACTCAGATTTACCTTTCTTAACTCTTTATGTAATAATTTCCATTAATTTATCAAATCAGGACAACCAAAGTAAATGTTACTCAAGTACCTTCACAAATTTTCAAGTTTATATATATATATATATATATATATATATATTATATATATATGATGATGAATAAAACCACGAAGGAAAAAAGAAACACAAAGGGGTGCTCAAGCGCTTTCGTCTAATGACATCCTCAGGAACACTGGAGTGAAAGGACAGATCAAGGCAATATATAGGTTACAAAAATAAACATACATACATACATATTCACATATATATACATATATATATATAATATATACATATATATAGTAAGCATAGAAAAAATTGTGGGAGGAGCCAACATTTATATGGTCACAAAAGAATAAAGAAATAAAAATAAATATAATATAAATTGAGAAAAAATTAATTACAAAATAGTGCCTTAGTGATATACAGGGTGGGCGGAAAGTAGCTCCCTATTTTGGATTGGTAAAAAAATACGTATATTATCCATTTATTTCAGAAGAAATAATATGAAAAGGTAGGCATACATGGTAGGTTTTCTCTAAAATTCAATGTGGGCTCCAACTCTTTCCACCAGCTTCTGGAGCCGCCCAGGAATGGCGTCCACTGACTTTAGCAGGAACTCCGGCGGGATGGAGGACATGACTTCCCGAATTCGGTCCTCCAGTTCTTCCAATGTCCTCGGTTTGGTGCGGTAGACTTCTTCCTTTACCCACCCCCAAAGAGAGAAGTCGCACGGTGTCAAGTCGGGGCTCCTGGCTGGCCATTGATGTGGACCACGACGACCCATCCAACGCCCAGGGAAGTGGGCATCCAGCCACTCACGGACAACAAGAGCGAAGTGCGGAGGGGCGCCATCTTGCATAAATATCAGATCTTTGGGGGTGGGTAAAGGAAGAAGTCTACCGCACCAAACCGAGGACATTGGAAGAACTGGAAGACCGAATTCGGGAAGTCATGTCCTCCATCCCGCCGGAGTTCCTGCTAAAGTCAGTGGACGCCATTCCTGGGTGGCTCCAGAAGCTGGTGGAAAGAGTTGGAGCCCACATTGAATTTTAGAGAAAACCTACCATGTATGCCTACCTTTTCATATTATTTCTTCTGAAATAAATGGATAATATACATGTTTTTTTACCAATCCAAAATAGGGAGCTACTTTCCGCCCACCCTGTATATGTCACAGCCTAAATAATCATAAAAAAATAAACAGGCAAATAAAAAAAAAACCACAAATATATATAAAAAGACACTTTTAGCACTTTGGCCGACCTTCAATATAAATTCAAATGGCTTGTTTATGGAACAGGTCACAAAAGAATAAAGAAATAAAAATAAATATAAATATTGTAAGTGGAGTCTACCAATTCAAGCTCAAAAGGGAAGTTTTACAATCAATTTAATAGATGCTGCCAAATTGATATATATGTCACAAAAAAATAATAAAGAAATAAACCAAAAAAAACAAATTAATTATTAAAAAAAATAATAAAAAATAATAATAATAAATTGAAAGATAAATTTTAAGAGAGGCACACCAATTTATAAGGGAAAAATTACCACATATGCATATTATAGTCACAAACGAATAAAAAGTACAAGTAAATATAAATTGGAAAACAAAATGATGCCTAGATGATATATAAAGAACAATAAAATATATACAACATATATACGGTATATATACGAAATATAAACGCAATATATACAGAATATATATATATATATATATGCATAAGGGAAAAAAATTACCAAATTTGTTTTTATAATTATTGTCTGAAAAAACGGTAGGTCGCAAAAGAATAAAGAAATAAAAATAAATATAAATTGAAAAATTACCAATAATACACGTACACATGTATACCCGCATAACCAAATATATATACATATACACACATATATACAAACACACACACACACACATATATATATATACACATACAAGCTTGACCTTCGCGAAATGAGAAATCATCCCGCAGAACCTTTGTGAGGTTGTAAGGTAAGGTAAGGTACATACACACATATATATATATATATATATATACATTTAACTGCATACATACATACATACATACATATACACACATGCATACATACATATACACACATATACATACAAACACATTTAACTGCAATGACCACACACATACTCACATACACATACATACATACACATACACGCATACAGCAAAAAATTGAAAAATAAAATTGTAAGAGAAACAACAGACAAAAACAAATTTTTTACCAAAGATTTAACAACCTGCCCTTTTTGTTTAAACTGCAATGACCACACATACTCACATACACATACATACATACACATACACGCATACAGCAAAAAATTGAAAAATAAAATTGTAAGAGAAACAACAGACAAAAACAAATTTTTTACCAAAGATTTAACAACCTGCCCTTTTTGTTTAAATCCATTCTGAAGGAATTCAGAGCAACGGGATTGAGTTGAAACAGACCTTTACTCATGTTAAGCTTATTTGTAAGTTGAATTATAGCCGACTCAAGAATAGTCGGCGATATTTTGTGTATCTGGCCCATGAATCGTGACCTGGATGACTTCCTCCTTCAGTTAAATGACCAAGTCCCCTCCATTAAATTTACTTTAGAAGTGGAACAAGACAACTCAATCCCGTTTTTGGATGTGCGTGTTCATAGGGATAGCCCGGGTTTTAAGTTTAGTATCTATCGGAAAAAAACAAACAATTTGTCCTACGTACACTTTTACTCTGGACATGACACCCCTATTAAAAAGGCCATATTTTCCTCAATGTTTCTCCGCGCTCTTAGGATCGCCAGTCCGGAATACATCGATGCCGAATTGGAAAATATCAACGGTATTGGAAGTGAGTTGTGTTACCCATCTGCGTTCATGGAATCTTGTCTTAATAAGGCTAAACGAACCTTCTATCGTGTGAATAATAACACTCGCACCTTGTCAAAGAATATTTTAGTACTTCCATTTTTCCCGGGCTTCTTAGGCATTGCTAATGTACTTAAACTTTTGGATATCAGTGTAGTTTTTTCATATAACAATATTGTGAAAAACATCATAGTAAAAAATAGCCCTACCAATAATTTAGGCATTATCTATAAAATTGGGTGTAAGCAATGTGATTCCTTTTACATAGGTCAGACGGGAAAGGATTTGCAAACGCGTGTAAAACAGCATCAATATTCCGTTAGAATGGGACAGTTGTCCAGTGCCCTTTTTGTCCATTTGTCAGAGTTATCCCATTGTATTGATTGGAATAATGTTTCAGTTTTGTTTCACTCTAGCAACATTGTTAATAGAAATATTCTTGAGTCGGCTATAATTCAACTTACAAATAACCTTAACATGAGTAAAGGTCTGTTTCAACTCGATCCCGTTGCTCTGAATTCCTTCAGAATGGATTTAAACAAAAAGGGCAGGTTGTTAAATCTTTGGTAAAAAATTTGTTTTTGTCTGTTGTTTCTCTTACAATTTTATTTTTCAATTTTTTGCTGTATGCGTGTATGTGTATGTATGTATGTGTATGTGAGTATGTGTGTGGTCATTGCAGTTTAAACAAAAAGGGCAGGTTGTTAAATCTTTGGTAAAAAATTTGTCTGTTGTTTCTCTTACAATTTTATTTTTCAATTTTTTGCTGTATGCGTGTATGTGTATGTATGTATGTGTATGTGAGTATGTGTGTGGTCATTGCAGTTTAAACAAAAAGGGCAGGTTGTTAAATCTTTGGTAAAAAATTTGTTTTTGTCTGTTGTTTCTTACAATTTTATTTTTCAATTTTTTGCTGTATGCGTGTATGTGTATGTATGTATGTATGTGTATGTGAGTAGTCATTGCAGTTAAATGTGTTTGTATGTATATGTGTGTATATGTATGTATGTATGTGTGTATATGTATGTATGTATGCAGTTAAATGTATATATATATATATATATATATGTATGTGTGTATGTACCTTACCTTACCTTACAACCTCACAAAGGTTCTGCGGGATGATTTCTCATTTCACGAAGGTCAAGCTTGTATGTGTATATATATATATGTTGTGTGTGTGTGTTTGTATATATGTGTGTATATGTATATATATTTGGTTATGCGGGTATACATGTGTACGTGTATTATTGGTAATTTTTTCAATTTATATTTATTTTTATTTCTTTATTCTTTTGCGACCTACCATTTTTTCAGACAATAATTATAAAAACAAATTTGGTAATTTTTTTCCCTTATGCATATATATATATATATATATTCTGTATATATTGCGTTTATATTTCGTATATATACCGTATATATGTTGTATATATATTTTATTGTTCTTTATATATCATCTAGGCATCATTTTGTTTTCCAATTTATATTTACTTGTACTTTTTTATTCGTTTGTGACTATAATATGCATATGTGGTAATTTTTCCCTTATAAATTGGTGTGCCTCTCTTAAAATTTATCTTTCAATTTATTATTATTATTTTTTATTATTTTTTTTAATAATTAATTTGTTTTTTTTTGTTTATTTCTTTATTTTTTTGTGACATATATATCAATTTGGCAGCATCTATTAAATTGATTGTAAAACTTCCCTTTTGAGCTTGAATTGGTAGACTCCACTTACAATATTTATATTTATTTTTATTTCTTTATTCTTTTTGACCTGTTCCATAAACAAGCCATTTGAATTTATATTGAAGGTCGGCCAAAGTGCTAAAAGTGTCTTTTATATATATATATATATATATATATATATATATTTGTGGTTTTTTTTTTATTTGCCTGTATTTTTTTATGATTATTTAGGCTGTGACATATATATCACTAAGGCACTATTTTGTAATTAATTTTTTCTCAATTTATATTTATATTTATTTTTATTTCTTTATTCTTTTGTGACCATATAAATGTTGGCTCCTCCCACAATTTTTTCTATGCTTACTATATATATGTATATATGTGTATATATATATCACGGTGAACCAAAAGTAGGTGGACAGTAGGTTGAATACGGTTTGTGTTATATTATATTATAACTATGGTGTTCATTATAACTATGGTGTTTGTGTTATATTATATTAAATATTATAACTAAATTTATTTAAATTTTTTTTGTATTATAGTATACAAAAAAATTAAATATGTATTCTCAAAATAAACGTTATCATTTACTGTCCACCTACATTTGGTTCACCCTATATATATATATATATGTGAATATGTATGTTTATTTTTGTAACCTATATATTGCCTTGATCTGTCCTTTCACTCCAGTGTTCCTGAGGATGTCATTAGATGAAAGCGCTTGAGCACCCCTTTGTGTTTCTTTTTTCCTTTGTGGTTTTATTCATCATAAATACTTTTCACGTGTCACTTTCGTGAAATAATTTTTCATATATATATATATATATACATATATACATATATATACATATATATATATACATATACATATCCCCGCAAGGGGGTTCTAAGCTCGTGCTCTTGAGTGCTCGTTTGTACGTGCTTGTTCCTGGAGGTTTCACGTGCGCCCTCCCGGCCCTAGCACCCAAGGATGATGGGGCTCGACCCTGCAGTCCTTGGTCTTTTTCCACTTCGACTGTCCCCTCCACCCTTTCTTTTTCCTCTGTCTTTCCTCTCCCTTTTTCTTTGTTTTTCCGCTGAGATATGCCCTTTTAAATAGAGGAATCGGTTCTTCCTGAACTTAAAAAAAAAAAAAAAATACATATATATATATATATATATAATATATATATATATATATATACACATATATATATCGTAAAGAACGACGCTTGTATAGGAGATATTCCGCGCAAGACGAGAGAGAGAAAACGGAACAAATGAAAAAATGAAGTAACCACCTGGGAATCGAACCCGGGATCTTCCGATTGCCGGTCAGACACGATACCATTACACCATGGACTTCACTCTTCCAAATGCCGTAATTCTTCTACATACTCGCAGAAACCAATGCCCCAAGGGGGCACCTCCCGCATGTTACGGCATGCGGGAGGTGCCCCCTTGGGGCATTGGTTTCTGCGAGTATGTAGAAGAATTACGGCATTTGGAAGAGTGAAGTCCATGGTGTAATGGTATTGCGTCTGACCGGCAATCGGAAGATCCCGGGTTCGATTCCCAGGTGGTTACTTCATTTTTTCATTTGTTCAGTTTTCTCTCTCTCGTCTTGCGCGGAATATCTCCTATACAAGCGTCGTTCTTTACGTTATTTATACTGCGTGTTCTTTGCAGTTGAATATATATATATATATATATATATATATATATATATACATACATATATATATATTTTTTTTTTTTAGGAAGAACCGATTCGCCTCTATTTAAAGGGCATATCTCAGCGGAAAAACAAAGAAAAATATATATATATACACACACATATATATATATATATATACATATATATATATTATTAGGGTGTTTCATAAATTAAAAGTTTGGAAAAATTTTAATCCACATGGATCCCCTTGTTCCATTTGCTGAGGAGACTGATAAACCGAAGTATTAATTCAATAGTTTAAAGTTTACGGGTCCCCAGTTTGATGCTCTGGCAGATCATAAATGGAAAAAATTAAACAAAAATCTGTCAATGAATTTTTATTCAACAAACGAGTACCATTTCACTACACATTTTCACAAAGATACAAAAAACATAACCACTTCTTGCGAATCATTTGTCCATGAAATCCTTCTTGGTTTTATTCGGGTATTTCGCCCTATGCTGCATCACAGTTTTGAGCAAATACTGCTTCTGCTCTTCGTTCTTCGTCAGAGAACAGTTGAACTCTTTGGTGAGCGCGATGGCTCTTTCGGCCCGATCGTTGACGACAGAGATTTTGTTAACAGTTGCCGCTGCTTGCTTGAAGCCCTCTACTTCAGTCCACTCGGCAACTGGCTTTTTCAAGAATTCTGTGTCCAAGTCGAATGCATGGAAGAAAGCCATCGTCTTTCCTGTCACGAACTCCGCCAGGTGTTTTGAGGCAAGATTCCTGACGTCCTTCCCTTGGGGTCGCTTGAGTTCCTTTTTCGATGCGGGCTTACCCAAACTGACAACCATCTGAGCCTTTTCTTCATCTGCCACATCTGCGTCGAAGAACGCCATGGCAATAAGAGTCTCAGAGATGTACCATAGGTGTCGAGACATGGCTTCTTGCGCAGCGTTAACACACGAATATCCCGACATGGCAAAGGCTTCCGCGTCACGCAGAAATTCCAGATCAACTGCGGCAGCCTTGCTTGAGGTTGCAGCACGAGTCCAACCTCCTGTTGTTCCTTAATCTTGTCCAGCCTCTTCCTTTTCCTAATCTCCTTATAGTGAAGCTTCATGTCAACAGGGCCCATGCTGCAGGAATTTGGATCTTCACACTGCATGTCGAGAAAGTGGATGTCCTCCTTTCTTCATCATTTCCTTAGCCTGTGAATGAGCAATGTCCATGATCTCCTTCGCTATTGCCTCCTTGAACATCGCCTCCTTCACTCGGAAGGACTCTGCTTTATGTGACTTGTGCTTCACAAGCCAGTCGTATTCCTTGAGAAGGGATTCCATCTTCCTCAAGGCCGAATCTCGACGCATCATGGGGATTCTCGCTCTCTCCCAAAATATGAGACAGGCATCCAGGCACAGGTTCAGGCATTTAGTACGTCCAAATTTTTGCTCCTTTTGGTGGTAAAAGTACTTTTTGAGTACTTGCAACTGAGTTGGAAGGCCACTTGATGTGATGTTCGCATCCGTCTGGCCAATAAGAAACACTTCTGTTTTCGCTCTGGTAGACACCTGGAAAAGAAAACAAACTAAATAATTCCACAGAAATAATTTCACATCGTAATTAATTTCATTAATTAAATAAAGAAAAGCAGTAACTGGGACTCGAACCAGTGTCATAGCCGTTTGGCGGCATCGCTCAAGTCGGCGTACACAGCACGCTATCCACTACACCATCTAGGGAGTGGATAGCGTGCTGTGTACGCCGACTTGAGCGATGCCGCCAAACGGCTATGACACTGGTTCGAGTCCCAGTTACTGCTTTTCTTTATTTATAAAACTGATACGTGTACACTACGTTCTCTTTGACAATTCATTAATTAAATAAATTTCAATACCGCAGTAAAATTACATTAATTAGTATCATAAATAATTACCAGCTTAGTTGTCCAATATGCAACAGACTAATTAATTCATGTAATATTAATAATAAATATCACTACCACAGTAAAATGACAGAAATTAAATAATAATAAATTTCAATACCACAGTAAAATGAGATAATTAGTAGCATATATAATTACCTCCATAGTTGTCCAATAGGCTATACAACACGAACCGCTCAAGTGACGAAGAAAACCGTCTTCACTGCAGGCAGGCGAGAAATGAACTGACAAAAGGTCGTCAAAGTTGGGGACCTCTAAATGCAGCGCGATCTGGTTCAAACTTGCACAAACGTGTTTTCTTGTTCTTTAGAATACGGAGAAACGTGTGGATTAAAACTCCAAGCTCATTTTTATTTTACCTTATAGGTATGAAACACCCTAATATATACACACACACACACTGCACTCCAAATTATTAAGCATATTGCATTTTCTCTAATGTTTTCAAAAGTTTTTTACTGATTTCAATGAAATTTATAGCAAATAATTACTAGGTATATATAGAAGCACTGATGGTATTCATTGATAAAATATTTTGATAATTAAAATAATTAGCTCTTTATTGAAAAATATGTAAAATATGATGTTCTGAATTATTAAGCAAGTATTCTATTTACAGATCCTAATGGTGAAAATGGGTAAGAAGAAGGATTTAACACCAACTGAGAAAAGAAAAATAGTCAAGTTACTCGCTGAAAATATAAAATCTATTGAAATTGCGAAGCAGTTTGGCAGGGCTTATTGAACTGTAAACAAGTTTGTAGCAGAGGGTACCAAACTGAGGCAACAAAGTGATAAAGGAGCTATAAGAAAAGTGACAAGGCGGCAGATATCTGTAATCAAGCACAAAGTTGCAAAGCATCCATTGTCCTCAAGTAAAGAGGTTTTTGAGCAGGCTGGCATACATAATGTACCAAGAACATCTCTATGTGGAATCCTCCAAACAATTGGCAAGATGTGTAAACCTACAATTCAACAACCATTAACACCCAGGCACAAGCAGCATGTTGAATGAGCGCTTCAGTTCTGAAAACTGATTTTAATAGTGTATTGTCCACTGATGAATGAAAAGCAACCCTTGAGGGACTTTGTTTGGTCAAGAAGATGGATTGCTGAGAGGCAATTTCTACCATCAAGATTAAGACGCCAACAAGGTGGAGGTGGTGTCATGTTTTGGGCAAGATTGATAGGCAATGAAGTAGCTGTCCCATAGAGAGTGCCTGATGGTGTAAAAATGAATGCCCAGTCTTACACAAACTTTCTAGAAAACCTCATTCCATGGTAGAGATTGACCCTTAGCAATCCATATTCTTGACCAACCATCAGATCCCTGAAGGGTTGCTCTTCATTCATCAGTTAACAATACAGTATTAAAATCTGTTTTCACATACTGATACGCACATTCAACACACTGCTTCTCGTACCTGGGTGTTAATGGTGACTGAATCGTAGGTTTACACATCTTGCCAATTGTTTGGAGAATTCCACATCGAGATGTTCTTGGTACATTATGTATGCCAACCTGCTCAAAAACCTCTTTATTTGAAGACAATGGATGCTTTGCAACTTTACGCTTGATTACAGATATCTGCCGCCTTGTCACTTTTCTTATAGCTCCTTTATCACTTCGCTGCCTCAGTTTGGTACCCTCCGCTACAAACTTATTTACAGTTCGATAAGCCCTGCCAAGCTGCTTCGCAATTTCAATAGATTTTATATGTTCAGCTAGTAACTTGACTATTTTTCTTTTCTCAGTGGGTGTTAAATCCTTCTTACCCATTTTCACTATTTAGAGCTGTAAATAGGATACTTGCTTAATAATTTGGAACATCATATTTAACATATTTTTCAATAAAAAGATAATTATTTTAATTATCAAAATATTTTATTGAAATGAATACCATCAGTGCTTCTATATATTATATATAGTAATTATTTGCTATAAATTTCATTGAAATCAGTGAGAAACTTTTGGAAACATTGGAGAAAATGCAATCTGCTTAATAATTTGGAACGCAGTGTGTGTGTGTGTGTGTGTGTAGCAAGAAATAAGAGGACAAAAAGATGGTACATGTTTATTTACAGACATTTTTGAAAAATTCAATTTCCATCATCAGTGCTAAAAAGTTTAAAATCAAATAAATATTGGCAGCATATATTGGCAGTACCATCCACCAATATCAAACAAGAGTGGATGAGCATCGTGGTGTTTCCACCAGAACTTTGCAATCCTTGAACAAACCCTCCAATTCAGCAATAAGGGATCATTGCCATCTTCACAACCACCCGCTACTTTCCTCTAATTTCAAAATTGTTAATTCAGCCAACCAACTAATCGACCTCCGTATTCTTGAGTCCCCTTATACATATACTCAGTATTCAACCAACCCTCAATGACTATAGTTCAGCTTTCAACCTAAACATTGCCAAATAAACTCTCATACTGAAAAGAAATCCACCATCATTCTGCTTGGGTCCATCCTTTCCAATATGGATTTTTTCAACAAGCCACCATTCCCAATCCTCTGTACAATTAGTCCCTCCCTACGTTAATAATTTGGCAAGACCCTCCTCATTTTTTACCTATTTTTTAACTCTTATATTTTGTTTTTAGTGTTCACACTTTTATACTTTGAATTATTTCATCTTTGATTTTAATTTAATGCACACTGTAATTGCATTATTAATTCTCACTAATTATCCCCAATTTTCGCATGTTCATTTTAATATATTGTATGTTTTTGTTCATTATATTTATTTATCTTTATTTGATTTTAAACTTTTTAGCACTGATGGAAAATGAATTTTTCCGAAATGTCTGTAAATAAAAATGTACCATCTTTTTGTCCTCCAATTTCTCGCTAAGCTACATTTCCCTCAGAACAAACCATTCAACTAAGTTATATATATATATATATATATATATATATACAGACCATGCATGGAACAAGGAACTCGTGGGAAAATTAAATCCACTATAGTCCAAATAGGAAATGGTAAATGACAAACACTATAGTTTTTTTTCTTTTTCATGATGTTAACCTGACGTGGGCAATGGGTCACTCACAAAGAGGCCCCAAAAATATAGCTTCCCTCACCAGCTATCTGCAAAGCAGATAGGATCCAGCTTTGGGACAGGATCTAGGGGTTACAGCTACACCTAACCTATTATATATCCAGAACCTCAATATAAGCAACAGACTCATTGCATTCACGTCGGATTGAATACATCAATAAAAAAGGGGTAGCTATTGTATTTTTAGCCAAAAACCAAAACTTAAACTGGCAAAATTTAGCATCTACTTTTCAAGGCACATAACATACCCATTTCATGATTTCCTTGTTCCATCCACGGTCTGTGTGTATCATAAAAAAACCTCAGGGGACCATTCTGAGTTCAATCCCATATATATATATATATATATATAATCTGAATAGCAAGCTAA
Source organism: Bathynomus jamesi (assembly GCA_023014485.1). NCBI lineage: Eukaryota > Metazoa > Arthropoda > Malacostraca > Isopoda > Cirolanidae > Bathynomus > Bathynomus jamesi. The sequence goes on along the minus strand of JAJOZX010001762.1, from coordinate 426,028 downwards.
TGAGTAGTTTCTTATCATAAAATCCTGGATAATGATTAGCTTTTAGTCATGATATTTAATAAATATTTTACAAGTTTCTTACAAAATGACAAATTAAACTTTCAACAAAAATATCAAGCACTTATTATCACATCCAACAAAAATATCAAGCACTTATTATCACATCCAACAGTTATGTAATGTCTACAGGATTACATTAATGTGCACATAAATACTGTGGGTCACAGCTACAATACTTAAGAAATCATGACAAAATTATGTAAGTTACTTTATTTGACATAATAAAATTAAGCAAATTGGGATCTTGAAATAAATGCAACTCTTATAAACTATTTAAAAAACTAAATGTGGAATAAAATAGGTAGATCTTATTTGAAAAAGGAATAGTCGAGGTTATGAAAATTCCTATTATAAATTATTCAACAGAATTTTGAAAAATATAATTACCTAAAACAAACTCCTGAAGATTAGTTCCGGAAAATGCCACAAAAATTAAGTCAGCTGGGTTACTATTTATGCCTAAATCTAAATTTAAAATAAGAGATATACAAAATACTTTAGCAAATTAAAATGACTCAAACCTTCTAAATCAGAGTATACACTACTATTTGCGTCCTCTTTTTGAAGAGAGAATTAATACAGCCAATAACAAGAATTTTATGGGTATTCTTCCAAACAAATTTGTACTTTTAAGATTTTATTGACTGTAAATAGCTAATTATAAAGATGTCCCTCAGATTCAAAGTTAAAAAAATAATTTAAAAATATCACACAACTAAACCAATGAAAATGTATTAGTTTATAGTACTTAAAATTTATTAGGTTTTAATTCATATAATTTCTAATTTTTTATTACTTATTACTGTGACTATGGGATATCTGCACTACAGTACAAAACAAGTTTAAATCTCATTTTAAAAGTAATGAGAACTATTAGCTGGATGAAGATGCAAAATAAGTCCGAGTTTAAGAATTTTCAACTTCACGATGCCTGAAAAAAAAAAAAAAAGGGGGGGCTGATTATCAGTAACACACAAACATTACTGATACTTAGTGCCCCTTAAAATAAGACAAATACAGTCCAAATTATTAACAAGTTTCACGCTTTCATTTTTAATGAGGAATAGTCCCTATAAAGTGGTGACCCCGGAATGACATTTCAAACATCTTATGCAGCCAGCAACATTAATTTCTCTATTTTATAATGGTCGTGCGAGAGTGAATACGTTACTTAATTTCAGAGCAAATTTTGCAAACTACTACAACACTGCCCAACACCAATTTTGCTGATTTAATTCTAACACCTGTTTTTAGGTAACTTTGGTGTGCCGATTTCAAAAATCACCTTAGTTTTTGCCTATCATGTCAGGTTTTCGAGCAATCAAATACGGAGATATCGCATTTTGGCAGGGTTATGCCCAATTTTTTTTCTTTTAAAAAAATAAGTTTTTACATACTCAGAATCAGCATGGAAAAGTAAGCAATTGTGCAGGGAGTGAACTTTAATATACAATGGTAATATTGACACAAAGTGATTAAAAGTGTTTAAATAAGCAAAAAATGAATCCATGATCATGACGTCACGCTCACACCTGGGGAAATCACAGATACCCAAGATTTTAATATGTTGTACATGACCTTTAGATTTAATGCACAGATTTGCGTATTCCACAGATAAAATTTTAACAGCAAAACAGCTGTTAACAGGTCTCAAATCAGGTTTTCATGCAATGTGCAATGCAATATGCCTATTTTGGGTGATCCATGAAGGGCACTTATCAAAATTTATGATTTTTGAGACCTGTTAACAGCTGTTTTGCTGTTAAAATTTTATCTGTGGAATACGCAAATCTGTGCATTAAATCTAAAGGTCATGTACAACATATTAAAATCTTGGGTATCTGTGATTTTCCAGATGTGAGCGTGACGTCATGATCATGGATTCATTTTTTGCTTATTTAAACACTTTTAATCACTTTGTGTCAATATTACCATTGTATATTAAAGTTCACTCCCTGCACAATTGCTTACTTTTCCATGCTGATTCTGAGTATGTAAAAACTTATTTTTTTAAAAGAAAAAAAATTGGGCATAACCCTGCCAAAATGCGATATCTCCGTATTTGATTGCATATTAGACATTAGGCTCCATGAAGACACCAACACTGGCACTTTGTTGACTGCTGCAGTTGACGTGGTCTGTCAAAAATTTCCTCATTTTGTCCTGTAGCCCCCCCCCCCCTTCTTTCAACAGAAGTACTTGGTGACTGACAACCACTGAAGTTCCTTCATCATATGAAACAACTCTCGAGTGATTCAGCAGCCATCATTAAACATTCTTTACTTCGCCAACTTTTCATCCAACCTTTGCCATCCAGTGTTCAGTGAGTGCTAGCCATGGCGCAAGACAATAACCCCAATGAAGAGCTAGCAAATATGACTAGTCACATTATGGAGGTTGAAGCACCATAGGTAGCTGCAGCCATGCTTCCTCAACCTCCCCTTCCCCCTTTGTTCCAATCGCTTACAGATTGAGGGGACCCTTGCAACACTGACCTTCATGAGTGACCTCATCCATGCTTATCAAATTCCAGTAGCGCCCAAGGATATCCCTTAAACAGTGACCATTACACTCTTCAGCCTATTCAAATACGTCCACATACCATTTTGACTAGAATGCAGCTCAGACCTTCCAATGATTTATGGACACTATTCTCCGTGGTCTTCCGCTTTGTTTGCCTACATCGATGACCTCATAGCCAGCACTGATGAAAAAGAGCACGCATGCCACCTTCACAGGCCTTGCCTTTGCTTGGCTTGAGGAATATGGGGTCACTTAACTCTAAAAGGTGCCAGTTTGGTGTCTCTCCCACCCTCCAGAAGGTCTATGTTATCAGAAAACCCCTCCCTCCAATGTTGGAACCTAACACGCATTTTAGGTTGTTCCCGTATTCGAACCACTGCCTATAAACCAATAGCTAACAACTTCATCAAGCGTCTTTACCGCAAGTTAATGGTGTCCTTGAGGATGGCTACTTCCGGTCCACATTGGACTGACACTCTTAAGTTCTTGCACCCATGTCTTTTGTCAGAAACGACCCCCCCCCCCTTTACAACATTCGTACAATGGGCCATTTCCAGTGCTGCAGAGGGACAACAAAACTTTCACCCTAAGTTGCGCCAGTGGCAAAGACTGTACATCGACTGTCTGAAGCCGGCATACTTTGAGGATGACCCACTTCTCTCAGCTGATTCCCTCCCTCCCAATCCCAAAAACCACCGCACCTAATTTTCACATATCCACCTTCCCCTGCCAACAATAATTCCTCCATACCCGATGCTCAGCTGCAATCTGTCCCTCCACCATCCCTTGCCACAACAGTGCCACCTAGTGCCAAGCCTGACATCACAACATCAAGTGGTGGAGTTAGTTTACCCCCTAAATGTTGATTTCATTGTATCATTCCCTTCACTCACTGAGGATGGACTCCTTGTAATGCTCACAAAACATTTCATTTTAAACCTAGTTTTATTGCAGAAACTCTGTATAATACATTTCTCAAGTGGAATCATAAAAAGGTCACCCTTACAAAGGCTTTTCCAGATGGTACAGTATTCTCGATGAGGTCCACATTTCTGAAGAAACTCCTGAGTAAACATGAATAAAAGCAGATTTGTCACAGTTTGTTGAAGACACCACAAATCCTTGTTCCTCTCAAAAATCTATACTGAAGGAGGTCTTCTAGATAATGGTGTTAGTAATAGTGGTCAGCCTCATAAAAACACTTCCACATGCCTTGGAGGTGCAGTGGTTAGCATCACTGACTATGAATCCATTGGCCCCGGATTCAATTCCTGGTGATGGCAGGTGGCACACAGCTAACCCAGCTGTTCATTCTGCCACTAAAAAATGGGTACCCTGGGTAGCCTAGTGGTTAACACGCTGGGCTGCTGATCGGGAGGTCATAAGATCGAGTCCAGGCAAGGACTTTATAATTTCTGACCACCTGTGGTAGGTTGTAATTCAGATTTCACATTAAACTGTAGGTCTAAGGTGGAGCAACAAGCTCGACTTTCATCAGAATGAACAATTCAGGCAGAAGCAAAATCAAGGTTAACCAACATTGTAAAAAGACCTTAATAAAGAACTAAAAATAGTGACCATCAAAATCAACCTGATCTATCATTAAGGAACTGTGAAGCAAATGAAACAAAAAGGAAAGTGAAACTACTTTAAGTTCTTCTTCACCTATTTGAAACCCAGTCTTCCTCCAATCATTCCCTGGAGCATACACATTTGCATATAGGCCTGCACTAGTTGCAGCCTAATGTACCATTATAAGAAATTCTTTGCTCACTTATAAACATTCCATTTTCTTTACATCAGTGTAGAGAACTCATATTGTGTGTCATTTATGAAGCTAGCAATTTAAACAAATGCAGTATTATTGTACAACTTAATGTAATTTATTATGTTATTGCACCTGACAGTGTATTTATACTAACCATTAATTTATACATATCAAGCCTTGTGAAACTAACATTGAGTTATCAGCAATTGCATTATGTTTTATGTACATACTTTGTTAATCACTGCACTATTAAGTTTGTTAATTAAAGGAAAAAGCCACGTCTTTCCAAAACAAAAGAGCACCCTGAAATGTCTTTAACAAAAGAATTTCAAGTTTCTTGAGTGGACCAGTCAAAGTACAGAGCTCAATTTAATTGAGAATTTATGGTTTAATTTGAAATTTTTTTATTTTCCTGAAATTCATTGATGTTTTACATTATATGTTGGAGGTGAACTAAATTTGTATTTGTTAAAATTTTCCAAATTAATAGTAAACTTTCCATAACTATCTTATATTCATCCTTTTCTTTTGTACCATGCATTACCAAACTATTTCTCTACATACAAATATGTACTTATGAGCACCACTGTGTGTGTGTGTGTGTGTGTGTGTGTGTGTGTGTGTGTGTACATAAACTTGACTATTTTGCTTCTGCCCAAATTGTTCATTCTGTGGTCAAGCTTGTTGCTCGATATATATTCCATTTCACTAAAATAGACAAGAGGCTAGTTTGTTTGCCTAGTTATGGAAATAACCGAAAATAATGAAATTTTAAAATGCCCCATAAAATAACCATTTACACATTTTTTTGAAGGAATAATAATATGTAGGATTTATCAAAACTAATTTGGCCACTGTACATAAATTTAAATATTCTACTACACTCCTGAGAACTTATTCTACAATTTTCCAGAGCTGGGCAATAACACGTTACAAGTACTGGCCATTATGTAACGCAGTACTTTTTTAGTAACAGTAATGGCGTTACATTTCAAATCAAGTAACTCTTTCGGTAACAACATTACTTTTTTAGGGAAATACATTCATTAGTCGTTACTCATTACTGTTTTATCATAGCTCGCAATTAGTTTCTTTTGATCCTCACCCATTATTCATTAACCGTTAAAAATTTGTTCCTTCACTATGAATGAGGTGTGCATGTTGGCAGCCTATCTCAATCCACCCTCTTCCCCTACACTGACAGCACTGTCAAAGTAAAAAGGCGAAGAACCCTGGAGCAGGGAGGGACCTAAGGCTAAGTTCAACAGAGGTTTCATCATTCCTCTCATCTGGGCCTTCATGGCATGTTAGCTCTGCATTCTTCCCATCCACTAACTTTAAAAATGTTTATTAAACTTAACACTCCTATACCATCTAGTGTCACTGTTGAGGGGGCTTTTTCAGTAGGGAAGGATATACTGCATCCGAAATGAGGCTCGCTTTTAGATACAACTTTAGAGAAGCCTGTTTTCTTAAGGCCAATAAAGATCTTTTGAATGATAGTTCTTAAGTTTGTATATTTAGCTAATAAATTTCAATTATCATTGCCATGCACAATAACTCATTTGATTAATTTCTTTAGTATTTCATATTATTGTTTTGCAAAACTAAACTTTCCTGGTATATTCTAGCATTAGTAAATTAGTATCAATAGTATGCTACATCCTCTGTTATGTTGCAATTCCTAGTAATAAATCTTACAGTAATTTTGTTTCTTTTTTGAAAATATTATGCCTTATAAGTCATAACAACGCAATGAAGGCATGCACAGACTTCATAGCCTATGCAATATGCATTAACCAGTGGATACAAACCAACACATACTCGCACAAGCAAATGTTTATATAATATATTTTATGTACATTATAATATACCTATGCATATATATAATATATTTACATTTCATTAAAAGTAACAGTAATGAGTAACGGTGCCATTATTAGTTACTTTTTAAAAATGGTAACTAACGATAATGGCATTACATTTAGACTGTAGTAACAGTAATGGTAAGAGCATTACATTTATAAAGTAACAAGCACAGCACTGCAATTTTCACTGCAACAATAAAATACAAGTTAGTTAATCATAATCTAAGCTTGAAATTCAGATCTTACAGGGCCCTCAAATAGTTAGGGCAGACATGGGGTTGATTATAATTATAATCACAATCACATGATTATGCTGTAATCATAATCAACATTAGGAAATGTTGTAATCAATGACAGTTATTAATTTGATTTAGATTTTAGTTAAGTTCTGGTAACACTGCTCACCAGTCGCCTCTCAGTGCTTTGATAAGGTAGCATACATGTCACCAGTGCTGGAAAGCCAGTCTGCAAAGTATGGCATTATCACACGCAATTTTATTGTATGTGATAATGCAATTTAGCATTACCATAATGCTATGATAGTATTGAGATGAGTGTACCATATACTGATGCTTTCCTAGTTATTCATTGTAGATTGTACATCTGATAGTGTGGACCAAAATGGGGGGTAAATTATAAAGTTGAAGAAATCCTTGTTCCACATTAATGCCCTTGTTCCTTTGGACCAGATAGACATGTCAGCAAAATTTTGGTCAAATATGAGAATATTTAGGGGTCCCGAGATTTAATGACTTATAAAAATTTTCTAATGAATAGGCGCGCTTAGAACATCAATGATCAACTCAACTCTTGAGTTGCAACTTATGAAAAAATTTCTTCTTATTTAAGAAATTTTTGGTGTTAATAGAGTACAAAAACAATCTTAGATCATTATTTCAGAGAAAATTATTAATAAGGAAAACAAAAATTTTGGATAAAATATATTATCCTTAATTGGTCAACTCTAAATTAAAGGCTTTGCCTAATTGGCTTGAACCTTTTTAGTTATCCTTTTTATCTCCTAATTTAACTGGTTTATTTTACTATTTCAGAAATTTAATTTTTTAAACTAAAAATGGCTACTCATTCTAAAACTAAAGTTTGGCTCATTGGCCATTTAAATAAAGATATACTTTGTTGCCGCTTACCTACAAAGCTGCAAGTTTTGCAAACATATTTCTTCCATCAAAAAGAGGAAAAATTGGGACGAAGAAGATCCATTAATCTTTGCTTAGATGAAGTGATGACCTACTGGGAGAAAGCCAGGATTCCCACAATGCGTAGAGACAGTGCCATCCGAAAGATTGACTCTTTAATAAGCTGTTATGATAAATTGATGAAAAACAGAAAAAGGCCTGAGGAAAAATGCCGTATTGAAGAAGCTATGTTTAAAGATGAAATTAAGGCTGAAATTCTTGATATTGGTCACTCTAATGCCCTTTTGATGATGTCAAATGAAGAAGACAAGCTTTTCTACTTAAGCCAGCAAGAATATCCTACACAAAGTAGCATGGGTACAGTAGACCAAATTCTTGCAAAAAGAGAGAAAAGAAGGCTTCATCGTGAAGAATTAGAGTGTGAAAGAGCCCTCAAAGAGCAGAAGCGATCTAAAAGATCATTCTTGCCTGCCAATAGAGATGATTTCACATCGTCATCATCAACTAATGACGACAACCTTGAAATGAATTTTCAAGGTCCCTCTGAAGAGCAATTTAAAAAGAAAATGTTGGCTCCTAAAAAGCCAAAGCCTATTGACAAAAATGTTGTAGCAGCCTATGATAGCTGCATCTCGATTGGAAAGATTCATTCTATGTCTTATGCCGTTGTTGCTCAGTCTTTGGGCCATAATTTGGAAAACATTACAGTGTCAAAATCTACTATGCTTCGAACTCGTCAAAAGTTACACAAAGAAATAGCAACAGAATATCAAGAGCAAGCATTTTGTCCTGGAGAGCCTTTAGTTCTTCATTGGGATGGAAAAATGCTCCCAGAGATATCAGGTTAGTTTTTTTGTCTGATTAATTTAGCATATTTATATTTTATCTCTCAGGTGAAAAACTTAGTTGTGGGTCTGGTTTTCACACCTAGGCAATGTGTTATTATCTGGTTGGTTTTAATTAAACATTTTGATAGCTAAATTTCTATTTAATTAGGTTACATTTCACTGTCTGAAGCTAGTTTTCACAATCTACACCATTTTACCTTCAAATTAAAATAAGTCAAGTTTAATTTAAAATAAATCGTTTAATTTAAAATTATATATTATATATATATAAATTATAATATATATAAATATATTAAATATAAAATAAAATATTAAATATATAATAATATATATAAAATAAAATATTAAAAATAAATATATATAAATTATATATAAATTATACATTTTAACTTTTTCTTGCAGGCGAAGGAAGAACGGAAAGGATTGCAGTGTTAGTCAGTGGGAATGGTGAAGAGAAATTGCTGGGAATTCCTAAAGTCACTGCTGGCACGGGTACGGAGATGGCTCGTGTTTGCATTTCTCTCCTGCAAGAACATGATATGAACCAGAGAATTATTGGGCTGTCATTTGACACAACAGCATCCAATACCGGAATCCATGCTGGAGCTTGCACTAAAATTGAACAAGAACTTGGAAAAGAGCTTTTATATTTAGCCTGCAGACACCATATTTATGAGATTGTCTTATCTCATCTTCCGACTTCTATGGGCCATTCCTCTGAACCTGATATTCCAATCTTCAAAAGATTCAAAACTCAATGGGATTTTATGGATCATTCTCAAATCACAACTGCTGTTGATTCCCAAAGCTGCAGAATAATTGAAAGAGTTCAAGATTTAAAAAATCAAACAGTCTTAATCATGAAGGAGGCACTCAACTCTAAACAGCCAAGAGATGATTATAAAGAATTTTTTCAACTTGTTCTCTTGTTTTTTGGAGAAGAAAGCATTTCTAATACTCCCTTGAAGAGACCTGGAGCGTACCATCATGCAAGATGGATGGCAAAAGGAATTTATGCATTTAAGCTTTTTCTTCTCCAAAATCAATTTAAGATGACTAAAAAAGAACTTGATGCAATAACAGAAATTTGTTTATTTGTTGCATTGGTATACGCAAAATCTTGGGCAAAAGCTTCTCAACCAGAGGAAGCCCCAAATGTTGATCTTAAATTTTTGCAAGATCTTGCAATAATGGAGGAAAATTCTTTGATATCAAGTGTTATCAAGCAAGCCCAAAATGCCATTAAACGACATCTGTGGTACCTCTCAGAAACACTTGTTGGATTAAGCTTCTTTGACAAAAGCATATCCCTTGAAGAAAAGGAGCAAAATGCGAAATAATATCAAAATGCCTCCAAGAAATAAGGGACTGAAACGTTTAGAAGCAAAGGTAACTCTAGCTTCTTTTAAAGAAAAAAGGATTTCTGATTTTGTTACTTCAAGGACTAAATCTCTTTTTGATGCTCTACATCTCAATTCTCTCTTCACTGAAAATTCTGCATCAACATGGGGAATAGATCCTGAGTACCAGAGAGGCTGTGCTAGAGTTCGTGCCCTTAGTGACAAATGACACAGCTGAGTGGGGTGTTGCATTCATTGAAAAATTTAATCAAGCAGTGACAACTAAAGAAGAGGACAAACAATACCTGCTCAAAACAGTTTTCAAGAATCGTAAAGAATTTCCAACAAAAAATAAAGCAGAACTTATGAAAATGAGGAAAAACATTTTTTCAGCATTAAAAGGAAAAGTGCAATTTTCTCGGGACCCCTAAAACTTGATGTAGAGGTTTCAAATTTTGTAATTTGATTAAGGTAAGCAAAAGGAATAACATTACTCATGTGGAACAAAGATTTTTAAACCTTCATTTTTTTGGTCCACACTATTTAAAATGTACAATTATAATTCAAAATAAAATAGAGTGAATTTGATTAATGATTTTGTTTTTATATAGCAACACAGTAAATATGATATAGTCATCCCTCATTTTGCATTGAGAATGCGTTCCTGAAAACCACAATGTAAAACAAAAAATTTTTTAGAAAATGTAATAATTAAGGATGCGTTCTTGGATATAGACACTTGATAGTACATATGAACCATTTTCAGAAGATGATAAACTTCTTTTCTTTAACAAAGAATGCAGTGAACGGAGTGATGAGCAAGACCTTTACTAGACAGGAGATGGGTGAATACTGATTGAACCAACAGTGTTGCCAGGTCTGAATTATATAATTTCCCTCAATTTGCTCTTAAAATTTCCCTATACACCCACATTTGAAGTAATATGCATGAATATAGATTTATTTGCATCTATCCTAAGATTAAATTGTTATTTAGCAATATTGTTATATTTTTCAATACAGTGAAAATGTGTTTCTGGATATATAAATATCTATATCCACTCCTCAAAATTTCCCTATTCAGGGAATATTGGCATTATTTGGTGATATTTCCCTAAAACAGGAATTTCCCTGTGTACACCTGCCAACACTGAGTGAACATTGTCTCACTCTTTTATACTTGGTGAGTGAGAAATGCCAAGTCATGACCCAGGTGTATGGGAACATTCTGGAAGCTTTGGCTGCATGGGAGAAATTTGGGTGGTTGGGGGTAAGATAAAAATTCAAATTAAAGATGTTACATGATGCAAACCAAAAATGTTCCCTAAATCACTGAACTTAAAAATGAAAAAATGCGAACTGGGCTGATGCAAAATGAGGGATAACTGTACATAATACATATACAAGTTGTACAAACTATGCACCAATATCATACTCTTATTACTCGTAACTCCATAATCATAATGAAGCATGGTAATCATAAACAATCATAATCAAGATTTGTTAAGTCCTGTAATCATAATTGTCATAATTAATATTTTTCAAGGCCCATATTCATGACTATAATCATAAGTAAGATTTTTCAAAGCCATAATCATTATTATAATCACAATAAGACATTTTTCAAGGCCCATAATCAAGATTTTAAGGCTCACAGTCAATCAAAATCATCATAAAAATTTTGTCAGACCCGTAATCATAACCATAATCAAATTCTGTAATTAACCCCATGTCTGAGTTAAGGTATAAATTTGTAAGCCAACTTATTTTGAAATAGAAATAAAAACTTCTAAATCTTATTTTTAAGCCATACTTGCACTGAGAACAAAAATAAAAGACAGTCTGTCCTTCATCCGCTGATCGTAGTTGCATGGTGGTATAAGACATTCCTTTGTGACCACAACTGCTACACTCTCTGTCATTGTCCATTTGACCCACATTATTCTCCTTCTCTCGGGCTTCCTTTTCATTTTCAGCATGTTTCAAATGAGAATAGTGTCCCAGAGGAGTAAAGTCAATTTCATAACTATATTTTACTCCAAGTACATCTAAAATATAATAAATGACATGTTAAAGCACTAATAAATACTCATAACAAGCCTAAATTATCACAGTATCAGTAACTAAACATTTCTGAGCGAGCAATAGGGTTAATTCCATATCAAATTAGGCAGCAATAATTGTGACCATCTCCAATTTTGACCAAACTTTGCGGATAGGAAGGTATCTTAAAGAAACCTTATAACCCAAATTGTAGGTCACTGTGACTTCTGGTTTCTGAGACAGGTCACCAAAGTTTGACCTAAGTTTACCTTACTTTCAATTTAAAAAATATCCATAATTTTTTTCCAAATTGATAGAAGAAATTTGATTTTAGTCTCATTTGAAAGATTTAAATGGATCTACATTTTTTCTTCCATGAAATTAAAAAAAAATTTAAGCAAAAAGTTATTGTTCTTTGTGACCTTTTACCTGACCAAGGTCAAATAATGGTAAATGATTTTGCTTTTAATTTTTATATAATATTGTTTACCCACTTCACTATCTTGGCCAGGGGTGGGGAACCTTTGTGTGGCAGGCAAATTTCAACTAAAATATTCTCTACCAGGCAAATTGCAGCTTTAAAAATAGTTTGGGACAAAATTAAGATGTAGCTAAATACTGTATGGCTTCAAATAATCAAACTATCCACAGGCAATTAAAAACTAGGCTGTGAGCAACATTATGCCCACAGGCAGTGGGTTCCCCAACCCTGATCTTGGCAGTTCCTGATCAAATGAAGCAAAATATGGTATTTTAAATTGACATCCAACCATCTCAGATTTTGCTAGTTTTTGGTGTACCGTATAGGATTAGTTTATACAAGGAATTCATCTGTCAAAATCTCAGCTCTGTATGATCATTGGCTCAGAAATTATGAAAGTCATCAAATCAAGGTCAAGGTCAAATTGAGATTTTTTGAATGATTATAGAGGGGTCAATAATTCACAGAGCCATTGGCTTTTGATATAAAAATAAGATTCCTGAAAAAAATAATTGGTGGCCATCAACATGTGTCCAGCCACCCCCGTTTTTGTAAAAACATCTAATGCTGCACTAGCAAAATCAGGAAAATGGCAATATCTCTTCTTCTGAACATGCTAGAGAGATGGTTTGCATACCAAAAGATGCAGAATTTGATTTATAACAAATTATTAAGAGTGGTATGTTTTCATAAAACCTTTAGTTTTTGGTTATTTTAGAAAAACTAATTTTTGGGGCCCATAGACCCCCTTTCGACAGACCTTAGTGACAAAAGAAATTCTAAAATAAGCATGATTTGGCTTTTTGATTACTAACATTGCCCTAAAAGGATGTTGACATGGACATAGTGATCACATGATATGACTTTTCCTTGTTATCTTGCATCCATTATGCTTGATTAAAGAATAGAGGGTGGGGCTGCTTCATGAACTTTTTTTAAACGTAATAAATTGAAAACTTGTTTTTTTTTTCAGGTGCCTTTGTTATAAGTTTCCAACTGCAATTTGTCATTGAATTCAACATTTGCAATATAAAGTACGACTTCTACAAGGAACACAGTTGCTGAAGTACTTGGTGATGTACGTTTTATGCCAGCAGAACAGTTTCCTTTAGGGAAATTGCCTACATTGAAGCAAGTTATTGAAAGGTGTTTGTGTTTCGGAGACTATAAAACAGATGCTGTACTGAGAGCTACTTCTGAGGAATTGCATAAATTGTGGGTCACATATGATGTTTATCCAATATCAGTAAATGCCATACAGAGCCGACTGAAAACCCAAATAAAGGAATTCAACCGCCTTCTGAAGTATGACAAAAAGAAAAGGGGACCTAAATATCATCAAGATCTGGATGATTTTCTGAAAACTGTAAACATTTTATTTGACATATATCAACATGATCACAAACTGTTGGCAGATACAGAGAAAAAACACTTACTAAAAATGACAATCTGATTACCAGTTTTATGAGGTAGGTCTGTTGATTGAATTTCAAGTTGTAAATTATTAATATTAATTAATTATCAATTATTAATATTATCAATTAATAATAATTTGCTACAATTTTTAAAGTGCATTTAATAAGTTAGTAATATCAATAATACACTATTAATGATGTTAATGATAAGTAATATTTTAGTATTTTCTCATTTTTGTAAGAATTTCAATTTACATATAGAGACCCATAGATAAAAGATACATTATAGTGTAATGAAATATAATCACTTTGTAGGACCAGAAAACAACTAGGCATGGTTACTGTACCCTGAAAGAAGTCCCAGAAACAGCCACTGGCTTAAAATTCAAATCACGGGTTATTCAATCTCAAAAAGCAAAAGAATCAGTTCCTCCTCCTCATCCTCCTGAACCTATGGACATTCCTGAGTTGACAGATAGCGACAGTTGTAATGATTCATTTGATGCAGACTATGTTCCAGAAGTCTCAACATTACAGAACAGAACTAGATTACGCTCATTAGCTGAAGCATGTGACAGGTATAGTACTGAAAGATAAATCTTTTAGTACAGCTTAAAGTGAAATCATTGTGACTAAGAGATTAAGATTACCAATAAATTATTCATTGACAATAGATATGTAAATCTACTTTAAATATCCTAACAGATATCAAGTAAGTGATAGAGCAGGAGCGGCTATTGGTTCTGCTACATTGGTGGACTTTGGAGTAATCACCCCAGATAACATACAAAATGTTATTGATAAGTATGTTTTTAATCACACTAGATATTACATTTCTTAGCTTCTGCTATAAGTTCTAAATCACCAGATTTACTATTATTTTTAATTAGCGTCAAAATTTCTATTTTGTATTTATATTAATTAGTTTCAAACAGGACACTGACATTTGTATTTTGTATAATGCTAATGCAGTAATGCATGGCCAATATTTTTGAAATACTTTTCAGAAACAAGTTGAGAAGGGAGAGAGCTAAAAGGAAGAAGGAAGAAGTGATATTTGAAAAAGTGACTGGCATTGGCTTTGACGGTAGAAAGGACGCTACACTTGCTGTTAACAAAGTAAATGAAAAGTATTATACATCCACAATCCTAGAGGAACATTATGTCATTACTGGAGAGCCAGGTAAATGGAAATGATTGTCATACAGTTATAGGCGTTATGCTGTTATATTACTGTACTATAAACAGTGGCGACTCGTGGTATAAATGTATGTGGGTGCGATTTCATAAAATTTATAATTTTTAGAATTCTAGTACATAAACAATGGTGCTTCCGTACGGTACTTATATGTCAAAAGAAGCCATAAATTTGTATTAAAAAAATATTTTAATAAAATATAAAAAAAATTGTTGAATATCTTAAAATTAATATATTTTTTATCTGTTAAATTAATATTTATAGTTTCAAGCAAGGAGGAGCGATCGCTCCATCGCTCCTATACGCCAGTCGCCACTGACTATAAAGTAATATTTCAATTACTTAAAAAATTTTCTTTTTAAGTGACAACTGTCCAGTTAACTTTATTCCTTCCTTTTTCATTTTTATTTAATTGTAAAATTAATAACACTTATTTTCAGATGATTTCTACCTCGACCATTTTACTCCGGAGAGTGGCAAAGGCATTGACATTGCTCATGGCATTTATAAGATCATTAAAGGGACAGAACTTGAGGCCAAATTAAACTTAGTTAAAGCAGATGGGACAAATATAGGGTGGGGCACGGGAACCAAGTGTTTTTGGAATAATCAGGAAAATGATATTTATTTTTGTAAAGAAAATATATTGGTAGAACAACATTCGTAAGAACATAGCATTTCATGTCATAATAATCATGTACCGAAAATTATATCTGGCATATGATGTCCTTGGCCGTCGACGCATTGTTGAAGGCGTTTACGAAAATTGGCCTCCTCTCTTCCCAGCAGGTCTCTGTTGATTTGGATGATTTGTTGACGGATCGCTTCCTTCAATGCATCTAATGTACGGGGCTTGTCCTCATAGACACGTGACTTGAGGTACCCCCATAGAAAGAAGTCACATGTGGACAAGTCAGGGGACCGAGGGGGCCATGCAATGTCACCAAATCTCGAAATGAGATGGTTGGGAAACAGGGGGCGAAGAACAGCCATTGACGCTCTGGCGGTGTGTGGCGTGGCCCCATCTTGCTGAAACCACAAATGTCGACGAGCAATACGCCTTCTTCGTAACTCAGGGATGAAAAAGGTGTTCACCATCTCAATGTAACGCCCAGATGTTATGGTAACGGTAACCCCATTTTGTTCGAAGAAATAGGGACCGATGACGCCAAACTTTCCCACCGCGCACCAAACTGTAACCTTAGGGCTATGCAGCGGTTTTTCATGGAGTTGTCGTGGATTTTCAGCAGCCCAATACCGACAGTTTTGATTGTTGACGGCCCCATTAAGGTGGAAATGGGCTTCATCACTCATTACCACCATCATGTTTTCATTCTGCTCATAAAGTGCAAGCATTTCCTGTGCAAAATTCAGTCGTTGGGGGCAATCGTTTACATTCAATTCCTGCACCATCGCTAACTTGTATGGGTGAAAATGTAATTCTTCATGCAAAATCCGTCTAACAGTACGATTGCTGATTCCGAGTGCAGCTGAATATCTCCGAGCAGAGCGGCCTGGGCTTTGCAACATCGCTTGTCTGACCCTTTCAACGTTCTCTGGAGTACGCACAGTGCGTTGCGGCCCCTTCGGTTTTGTTTTCATTATTGAGCCTCCTGTTCGAAGATTGTTAACCCAACGTAAGATTGTGTCACGAGCGGGAACAGAGTCATTTCGATGAATGTTGAATCTGCGGCGAAACGCACGCTGAACTGCTGTCACTGACTCGCCACTCCTAACAAAATGATCATACGCGAACATGCGGTGTTCTAACGTCCACTGCTCCATGATGGCACCTGAAAGATAAAGGTGAGTGTTAGTTAAAGTTAAATGCTATGAACCCAGGAATGGAATGCTACCTACCGCATGCCCCTCCCATTCCTAATGGCCGATTACTAGCTATTCAAAAAACACTTGATTCCCGTGCCCCACCCTGTACTAACACAGGACATATGCATGGGTCAATCAGATATTTGGAAATGTTTTTAGGGCAACCTCTTCAGTGGGATATTTGTCTTCTGCATCTAAATGAATTGCCACTTAGACACATCTTCATAACTTTAGATGGGACAACAAAAAGTCCAGACAAATTTTCTGGCCCTATTGGTTCTCAGCTCAATGGGGATGTGTCAGAATGGAATGTTGTGGACTTCAAATCTATACCTTATCCTGCATTTGTGCTTCTACCAAATGAGGTGGTCAATAATTTATCAACAGACCAATACTATGGATACTGCATCTGCTGGGCAATTATTACTGGTGAAGTGGATGAAGACCTTGCACTCTTAGAAGTTGGCCTGCTAAATCACTCTCGATGGCTCACCTTAGCCTGTAAAATTCTTCGCTTTTATGTTTCACAAAAAAGACCCAGTAAGAACCTCAAAATCATAGTAGAATTCATCATCAAAGTATACTTTCACAGTTGGTTCAATATCAAGGCTAATAAGAGGCTAAGTGATGGGTCAAGAAACCTATTCAATATGATCCAGAGTAAATAAATTCCCTGACAGGAAAATTAAAGAAATTTGTTATGACGTATTAAACAATAACAACTATTTTGCTCATGGTGAAATATTTTAGTTGGAATGCTGGCTGATGAAGATGAAGAGGTGAGGTGGTGTGCTGTCAATAAAGTTCTGTGTCTGAGGGGAGTTAAGAGGATTTTGATGATGAATCTGGTAGTAGCAATGATTTTGCAGGTGGAATAATTGAAAGTGATGATGAGAATGAAGAGGGTCATGAAGGTGGTACTGATGAATATCCTGCTATAGATGAGAATGTTAGGGTCTTTAGAAAGCCAATCATCAATTTCAAAGCTTCTGCATACCACAAGCTGTCTGCTATGTCCCAATGGGAAACTGTTCCACCTGTATTAAAAGAATTCAGTAATGATGAACTGCGTGATATCATTAATACCGCATTGAAACTGGATCACGAGTGCCACAGTCAGAATGTTGAAAGGCACATCAAGCTTGTCACTGAAGCATCCTTGGCTGTTGTAGGTCATGAGCGTAGAGATGGTCTTATTAGAAACAAAATTAGATCACGTAAATTAATGAAAGATTTTGTGTCTAAAAAATATTTTAAGTTCTAGATTATTATTTATCATGCTAAAATATGACAAAATGACAATTTGTTAATTGTATAATTTAATGTTTGGCATTTTGGAATGTCAAAAAGCATTTTCAATGAATTTAAAATGGCTGATTTTGATTGATTTTGATTGCTGATTGAAAACCACTAATACATGTCAATTTGCAGCTTGAGAATGTTTTATTGTATTGACATTCAGTTGAAAGGGGGTCTATGGGCCCAAAAAATTAGTTTTTCTAAAATAACTCAAAAACTAAAGGTTTTATGAAAAAATACCACTCTTAATAATTTGTTCCAAATCAAATTCTGCATCTTTTGGTATGCAAACCATCTCTCTAGCATGTTCAGAAGAAGAGATATTGCCATTTTCCTGATTTTGCTAGTGCAGCATTAGATGTTTTTACAAAAATGGGGGTGGCTGGACACACGTTGGTGGCCACCAATTATTTTTTTCAGGAATTTTTATATCAAAAGCCAACTGTTAGTCACTCTGATAAATTAAAATCAAACAAAAATTATAGTTTCAGCCCGGCCTAAATTACATCATAGAAATTGTTATCCAAAAAGTGAGTATAAAATAATAGACAATGTTCATATTTTTGTGTAATATATTGCTGCGGTGGCTGCATAGGCTGTAGTCCCCAAGCAACTGTATTGTCAAACCAACCAGCACCTTTTCACGTTTCTGGGTTCGTGATAGTCAAGAAACTAGGCAAAGATGTAGTCTCCTCTGGTATCTAGGAATGCCTCTTGTCAGTGGTTCATTTCCAGGAGATTATTCAGGTCTGACTCGCATGTTAACTGTAAAGGACTTTCCCCAGTTCAGGTGTCTAAATCCGACTCTCCAATGAGTAGGAGAACCAACCACTCAGAGTCCAAGAAAGGGCTGGAATTCAAAAGGTAAGGTAGACCTAATTGAAGTAAACTACTGTTTTTTTTTCTCTTTATTATATCTGAAATAAACAATTATTCAGTAGGAAAGTATAAACATAAAAAGACTGGCAATGAATCACAATTAACAAAACCTCTGGAAAACAAATACCACTTAGTGAGATTTGGCAGAAAGGATAGAAAGCAAGTGGGAGATGAGTACCAGAAATGACTTGCACAGAATGTTAACCCCTGTCCCAGCCTAGCTACCCTCCAAACTTGACCCCCCTTATGACCTGAGTTTCAATTTCTTTATACACTTAGACACTTTATACACTGGCTAGTTAGTAGGGTTAGGGTCACTGGCCTGATTACAGGGCAGATCCCAGTGGCCAACAGTGGTTGACACAACCTCAATGGACTGCGTAGCTCCCACTGGATTGGATCCACAATCCAAGCTTGATGAATCTGGACCATGTGAGTTGAATCCCAACTGGTTGCCTAGACAACACAAGATTATTAGTTACATGCACCAGGCACCATTAATCACAATAACAACATAACAGGCAATTAATCAATAAACATTAACTGGAATCATGACTTCATAATTGATCACTGGAAAACAATTTACTCATGTAATCAAAGCACATAAATAATAACCAACATAAAAAATAATAACTACAAACATTGACAATTATGGCAAACCTATCTCATATGAGTTAACCTATAATAATGATAATTGGTTCTCTAGCTAGTTACATGATGGGATCATAGATGACTGGATTTGGCTAAAGGAAACTCCAGGGCTCCCACATGCACTGCAAACCAGGCAATAAGTAAAGGTCTGATGTCTGATTCTAACCTGGCTGGATTTATTACACCTATCTATACTCAGGGCTGTATTAAGAGGGGGGCCAACTGGGCCATGGCCCAAGACCCCGTGCCGCAGAGGGCCCCACACCAGGGCAGTACTGTACTGTATGCTTCCCAAATGTCGAGATTGCTCTAAATATGTATTTGTGCATGTTTGTCACAAACTGCACTGGAGCGCGCTCCTTCTCCAAACTTAAAATCATTAAAAACTACCTACGAAATACAATGGGGCATGAACGATTAAACTCTTTAACGCTTCTCAGTGTAGAACATGAAATTTTCAGGAAAATGGACTTCAATATTCTCATTGAAAACTTTTCAACTAGGAAAGCTCGGAAATGCCCATTCTGAAATATACAACTATCATTGCAATATTGTTATATTACCGTATTTGTTTGTCATTAACATTTCTCTGTTGTATCATTGTGTTATTTCATGCATTCAATTCTGATGTAAGATGCAAACTAAATAAATTTTGTTGTTGATCCAGCAGTTTCTTGAATATACAATATACATACATGATTTAAAAGCATAATTTGAAGAAAGGATTTAATAAAGGGTGAAAAAAGTTATTGTGTATTGCAACATCTCGTTGGTAATCAAGAATCACATTGTGACCAATATACTGACTACTGCTATTATGGATTATTATATCAAGGACTGATTGTTTAACAACTGGCTAGGTTGGGGGTTGTTTAGGTAAAAAAACACAGGTGACTAGAGATATTAAAAAATGGGGTGCATCCAGACAAACTTCACAATATTTTGGGTTGGGGCCCCACAGTTTCACCTGGCCTTAGGCCCTGCACACTCTAAATGCACCCCAGTCTATACTCAGTCACCGTTTCAACAATCTATGTATATGTCTACTTTTAATAATAATAATAGCAAAATACAAATGACACCACCACAATAACTAGGAATAAGAATTATGAACAAGTCTTTATTCCTATTGTACACTAGGGTGCATCAAACGCCCCAACTGATGTGGATTTTGCTGGCCAGTTCTGAGCTGTTGCTTCTTGTGTAGTTAAGACCTATGATGCCAATTTTTTGTCAATTTTTTAAATTTTCACATTCCCACTTTTTAATTGAAAATTTAATTTTTTTTTAGAAATTCTTTTTCACGATAAAGTGAGCAACAACAAAGTTGTTTACACAGTGAAAGTTTTCAATACTATGGATTTAAACAGTATCAATCATCTATTCTTGTAGTATGCACTATCAGGCTATTTATTTAACACACTATTTAGAAATATACTATTTTAGAAACACTATTTAAAAATACTTGCTTCGTTACAGACTGTTTTTCCATGAATGTGCGTGGTAGACAAGACTTATGCCAGTTTCTGCTCGGTACTCTGCCAACAGAAACGGACAAAATTATAAAAGGTTCCCGCCTGCCCACCTATGGGCAAGTATATCGCTCCTTCTCTTATAAAAAGAGCAAATTCGATAGATCCACTGGTTATTTCAAGAAAGTTCTCTATCAAGCTGCAAAGGAAGTTGTTCCATTTTATATAAAGGGCGGCATGTAAGTGAGAAAAAGATTGCCGAGCATATAATGAGATTGCATGATGAAGTGAATAACCTACAAAAAATTCAAATCGACAAAAGAGACAGCGATAACAACATGAGAAAGATAAACGAATTTTGGGAAAAACTTGGCCTCTATTGCCAAAGAATGCCATGGAAACTCTCTATTGCCAAAGAATGCCATGGAAACTATTACAAATGAGGAAGATAAAGTTTTTCTCAAAAGCATGATGTCTGATAGAACAGCATCATTTGGCTCTTTGGACAAGAAAAATGCTATATCTGCAATAAAACGGAATGAGAAAATGGCCAAAAGAAATGAATACTATCAAAAGCAAAAAGTAGACCAGCCTAGCACAAGTTAGGCAACAGATGATTATGAATCAGATGTTGACACTATCACTGGAACAAAACACGACAATGAAGATCAAGACAGTGGTTCTGATAGAGAGGAGTTTGATTTGGAGCCAAAACGAATGCACAAAAGAGTGAAAAAAAACTGAAGAAGACATTTTCATTCCCTATGATATCCTGAAAGACAAGAGAGTTACTTCTGTGGCAGCAAGGGCCCATGGAGTTACTCCAACTGCTGCTGTAGGTATAATATCTGCATTTGTGCAAGCCTGTGGAGGAGACACTGACAAACTTAGTTTGTCATATGCATCAGCATCTCGAGCAGCTGCAGCCAATGTAAAGGAAATGGCAGAAAAAATCCGAGGTTTATGGCAACCATCAGACATTGGAACCGTTCACTGGGATGGAAAGCTGATGAGAATGCTGAACAACAAACACCATGAAGAAGAACGTCTCCCAGTAAAGGCTTTGCCCAGCAAAATGACGAAATTTCAATCCGAGCAGCTAAATCATTTCAGTAGGTTTGGTACACTGATATATGCTAAGTATTGGTTTATGGCATCTAATGCCCTTGATGCTCCAATAAATGACTTGGAACTTATTAGGAATCTTAAAACATATTCTAAAATTGACCAAGAGGCGGCAGCTGTTGCTACCAAAGCCATTGAGCATCATCTGTGGAGCTTAACAGCAGAAATGGTACCTGTGTCACTATTTAGCCAAAAGGTACCAGCAGAAATGAAAAGGAAAATTTCCAATAAAATGATAATGTCAAGAGATATGAAAAATTCATTCCAAAGGCATGGGGCTGGATTTGGTAAGCCAATATTTCCATCGCTTGATGCCCTGCATGCAAACTCTCAAGATCTATCTTCCTTTGTCAATGATGGGTCATGGGTATTTTTCAAGACACTCCAATGCAACCCTACTTTCTTGCAGAACCCTGAAAATTGGGCGATCAATCCATCCTACAAGCAATGTCAGGAAAAAGTCTGCAATCTAAAGGGTGTTAATGATTCTGCCGAATGCGGTGTCAAATTGGCCAGTGATTATTTAAAGTCTTCTAAGAAAGAAACCCTCTACCAAGATACATTGCAAGTAGTTGAGGAAAATCGTGAAAAAATTGGCAATATGAGAAAAAACAAATGTTTGAAAAAATTAAAATGGCTCCTGACAGCTTAACTTAAGGTGTTGTTTAGTGATAAATGCTTTAAACAGGATTCTGCCCATTTTGCTTGTTTCATAGTTCTGCTTTTGCTCTTTTTTGTAAATTTTTACTAATTTTGTTAATTTTTGTCTTTTATTAATTTTCTATTAAAAAATGGGAGTGAAAAATTTAATAAAAAGGAAAAAATTATTTATTTTGTATTCACCACAATGAGGAGCAAGACATATGTGCTGGCCAGTAGTGTGATATCAATTTAAAATTTTCATGGGGCATTTGATGCACCCTATTGTACACTGGCTAAGGATTACAAGCTAGAGCACTTATCATACCTTTAAAGGATTTCCAAACTCCCTTGGCTTCCAACAGGACATGTCTGTATTAATCTCAGCCTGTCGATCAGGCAATCTATTCGGGTTTCATAACCTTTTATAATGTTATAATGTTTCAGACCAACAAAGACCCTAGGATCCACTCATGGCTGGTCTACCTAACTGTGTTCGTAATCGTGTATTGTGTATGTCCTCCGTGGTGGTGGAGGGGACCTACAATTTTACGTGGGTTCCGAACCACAAGAACATAAGAAATTTATGTAAAAACTGCCGGTAAATTGGCAATGACCAATTTTTATGAAACTAAATAATTATCAATTTAAAACCAATTAATTATCGATTTAAAACTAAAGATAGAATCTCTGGATCCAGAGGATCTAGTCATAATAGACTACTATCCACAAATATGTTACACTCTATATCTATTTATAACGGACAAGTCGGACATGCAAATATATCAGATCCAAAGAATCCAGTCAATTTCATTACGGTATCCATCAAGTCACGGTCCATATCGATTGCGGACCAAGTCAAAATTTACAATCATATACATTACAATATATACACTTACGAGAAAAAGTGTAGGTGTGGCTGTAAAGACTGTACAGTAATGTAGAAATGTGTGTGCACCCATTTTGGGTCTCCCATTTAAAGGTGTTTGTGGGGCAAGTGAAGATCATGAGTTTTTCAATACCTCACAGTACTATGGGGGGCACCGCTCGGCAGAGGAATCTCTTTAAATGGGGTGTGTAAGGACAGAGAGTATCCCCTAACCCAAGACGCTGCCTCCCTATATCCCACAACACTTGTGTTGAGCTGTGGGATCTATCCCCACAAAGCCTTAATTTTACTACCTTAAACTATACCCTTTCTATCAACATATGCGTCTAATCGATTTTTAAACATGTTTATAGACGTGCTACTAATTACTTCTACCGGCAAACTATTCCAGCTATTTACTATTCTATGCGTAAAAAAGTTTTTCGCAACTGCTGTCTCGAACCTTCTACTTGTCAACTTACACCCGTTATTTCTAGTCCTATTATATTGAGATATTTCGAAAAAGCTATCTCTATCTACGTTATCGAACCCATTCATAATTTTGAAAACCTGGATTAGATCACCCCTTAACCTCCTAGTCTCGAGTGTTGTCAATTTTAACTCCTTAAGCCTATCCTCGTACGACTTTGACCTAAGCGACGGAATCATCTTAGTTGCTCGTCTTTGAACTCTTTCGATTTTGTCTATATCTTTGCGCATATGCGGATTCCAAAATTGGACCGCGTACTCCAAATGGGGTCTAACTAATGATTTATAAAGTGGAACTATAATATCGCGCGATTTGTACTCAAAATTTCGAGCTATAAAACCTAACACTTTGTTCGCCTTATTGACCGCTGCTGTACTTTGTTTCGCTACTTTTAAATCACCATGACTATAACTCCTAAATCTTTTTCCTGCTCTACGCTTGTTAAATCTTTCCCTGACATACTATACGCAAAATTACCGTTACGCGAACCTATATGCAAAATTTTGCACTTATCAACGTTAAATCTCATTTGCCATGTGACTGACCAATCAACGATTTTATTCAGATCTTCCTGAATTTTACCTCTATCTTCGTCATTAATCGCCCTACCACCCAGCTTCGTGTCATCCGCAAACTTTGAAACTGTACTGACTAGGCCGACATCTAAATCGTTAATATATATAAGAAAAAGCAAGGGGCCCAATACAGAACCCTGAGGAACGCCACTCGCTACATTAGCCCAACACGACTCCGCTCCATCAACGACCACCCTCTGTTTCCTGCCTCGCAACCACTCTTCTAGCCAATTTATTACTACACCCCTGATTCCATGAGCCTTAGTTTTTTCAATGAGTCTTTTGTGCGGCACGGTGTCAAACGCTTTTTGAAAATCTAAATACACTACATCAACCGCCCGATGTCTATCGTAAACGTCAACCACGCTTTGGAAAAATTCTAAAAGATTAGTTAAGCAAGATTTGTTTCGCCTAAATCCGTGCTGCGTATTTCTAACTAGCTTATGGAATTCTAAGTGTTCGACTATACGATCCCTAATTATTGATTCCAGTAGCTTACCTACAACAGACGTTAAACTGATTGGTCTATAATTTCCCGCCGCACCTTTATCGCCTTTCTTAAAGATAGGTGTTACGTTTGCTAACTTGAAATTATCTGGTACGCACCCCTCAGAAATAGAAATAGACGCATTAAAAATCTTTGTTAGCGGCACAACAATGCTATCTTTTAATTCTTTTAGTTGTATGGGATATATGGAATCCGGCCCCGGTGATTTACGCGTTTTCATTTTATCAATATAGCGCGTTACCTCCCCTTCACTAACCACTATATTATCCAAAATATTACCATTATCAAACGGTATTATGTCCGTGACCGTAGGGATATT
This sequence comes from Bathynomus jamesi, assembly GCA_023014485.1. NCBI lineage: Eukaryota > Metazoa > Arthropoda > Malacostraca > Isopoda > Cirolanidae > Bathynomus > Bathynomus jamesi. The sequence continues at coordinate 400,675 of JAJOZX010001762.1, read as the reverse complement.
TGTTACATCTTCTATAGTAAAAACTGACGTAAAAAATTCGTTTAGCAAGGTAGCCATTTCCTTTTTTCAGAAACTAGATCTCCGTTTAGATTTTTCAAAGGCCCCAAGACGCTTTTTACTGGATTTCTATTATTGACGTATTGAAAGAATCGCTTGGGGTTTTCTTTACCGTCACGAGCTATGGAGATTTCAAATTCGCGCTTGGACTTTTTTATTACACTTTTCGCTTCACGCCTTAGAGATATGTAGTTGTTTCGTAACCACAAATTGTCTTTATCGCACTTATGTAGCCTATAAGCCCTATCTCTACTCTTTATAATGTCTCCTACTCTAGAAGTAAACCACAAGGGCTTGTTGTTTTTTCGCACGCTTAATTTTGTACGGTACACATTCCTCATTTATAGTCCTAAATACTGTTTCGAACGATTCCCACATTAGTTTTGCGTTGGAGTTCCCCATCACGTTTTCCCAATTGACGTGTGACAATTTATTTCGAAATTTACTAAAGTCTGCGTGCTGGAAGTTAGGAATTTTTCGAGTTAGCTGGTTTCGAGTGACTTACTGAGAGGACAAACTCTACCATATTGTGATCGCTATTGCCCAACGGTTCTATTATTTGAAGATCAGTAATTAGCCTATCATCCGTAGTTATTACTAAATCTAAAATACTGTCCAACCTCGTAGGTTCCCCAACCTTTTGAATAAGAAAGCTATCCTCGAGAAAATTAACTAAACGATTACCTTCCGCGTCTCCCTGCATTGTATCGTAATTTACGTTAGGCAATTAAAGTCACCCATAACTAAAGCCTGCTCACTACCGATTATTCGCTTTAGTTCACGATATAACGCTTCGTCCGTATCAGCTGTTTGATTAGGGGGCCTATATATAACCGCAACAACAAGTTTGAAATCGTTCAATTTAAGTTCTGCTATAGTCGAATCTATCGGTTCTGGAATTGTGTGCTTTACTTCTATAACGTTCGCTATATTATCTTTGATATACAACATAACACCGCCTCCTCGCCTACCTATTCTGTTTTTAACAAAAAGTCTATAACCTTTAATTTGATACTCCCCTACAAAGTCACGAGTTTCAGTGCTAAGCCACGATTCATTTATCGCAATTATATCAGTCTTTACAAGCAATTAAAGAAAAAAATTCGTTTATTTTATTTCGTAGGCTACGAGCATTTAAGGATAGAACCTTCAAATTGTTTGTAATTGCGACAACTTCGCGAGCGCAGTGGAAATTTATGGAATTTACGCTGGGACCGTTCGAGTTACGGCAGCCTGAAAAGAAGAGACAGTATTATGAAATAGTCTTCCTAAACGCGCAGCTCCTACGTCATTAAGATGAAGTCCATCTCCGAGGAACAAGTCCCTCCTGCCGCAGAAACTGTTCCAAAAATTCTCAAAATGCACTCCTTCCTGTTGGCAAAGAGACTTTAGGTTATTGTTAATATAGGTCGCCTTGCTGTAGAAATCGTTACGATGGATAATTCGAGGAAGTATACCTGTTAAAACAATCTTATTAGTTTTTTCCTTTAATCGCTCTAGTAAGTCCCTGTACCTAGCCAGCAGTTCTTCCGATCTAGAATTTAAAACGTTATTAGTACCGACATGAATAACATACGTTGTGTCCTCGGAGGTACCATCTGTAAATTGGTCAACACTATTAGTTATATCCTCCACCCTTGCACCAGGGTAGCAGTAACGGCGCCTACGACGAGGGTTTCTCCCACAGAATTCCTCGAGCTGTCCTCGAACAATGGAATCGCCAACGAGTCGTATTTCCGGTTCATCATCATCTTCAAAACCTAAAACAGAAAACTTATTGTTTGTTATTACTGGTAGACATGTCTTAGGTTTTCTCAATGGGGCTCCATTACGCACTCGAACGAAGGGTTGGGAACTAGGAGAAGAGAGAGGGCTATTAATACTATTTATATTATTAATAGAAACTGAGGCAGGAGGGGTCGCAACTGGAGTCTCGAGGGATTCTAATTTTGCCATCAGGAGCATCACCCTTTCTTCAAGGCTTACTCTGGCCCCCTTCTCATGTTCTAACTCGTTCCTCAGCACTTTTAAGTTTGAGCACCACCTGCAAACTAACTGTTCATTATTATTAGCCATTGTAAACGCGTAAGTGGCAAATTTCCCTTCACAGTGACTGCAAGTACTTGATGGGGGTGCCATGCTTTTAATAAGCTTCCAAGATCAAATAGTCTGGAAGTTACCATACAGTGTTTTTACAGTTAACAGGCTTACTAACTAGACTCCTGTCGGGGGGAGAAAAAACTTGAGAAGAACCAGATAGGACTTGAAAATTAGGGTGGGGTTTTTGTGGAAAACTCAAACCCAAAAGGGGGACTTTGCAACCCCCACAATAAATAAATATATATATATATATATATATATATATATTAGTGTGGACCAAAATGGGGGGTAAATTATAAAGTTGAAGAAATCCTTGTTCGACATTAATGCCCTTGTTCCTTTGGACCAGATAGACATATCATCAAAATTTTGGTCAAATATGAGAATATTTAGGGGTCCCGAGATTTAATGACTTATAAAAATTTTCCAATGAATAGGCGCGCTTAGAACATCAATGATCAACTCAACTCTTGAGTTGCAACTTATGAAAAAATTTCTTCTTATTTAAGAAATTTTTGGTGTTAATAGAGTACAAAAACAATCTTAGATCATTATTTCAGAGAAAATTATTAATAAGGAAAACAAAAATTTTGGATAAAATATATTATCCTTAATTGGTCAACTCTAAATTAAAGGCTTTGCCTAATTGGCTTGAACCTTTTAGTTATCCTTTTTCTCCTAATTTAACTGGTTTATTTTACTATTTCAGAAATTTAATTTTTTAAACTAAAAATGGCTACTCGTTCTAAAACTAAAGTTTGGCTCATTGGCCATTTAAATAAAGATATACTTTGTTGCCGCTCACCTACAAAACTGCAAGTTTTGCAAACATATTTCTTCCATCAAAAAGAGGAAAAATTGGGACGAAGAAGATCCATTAATCTTTGCTTAGATGAAGTGATGACCTACTGGGAGAAAGCCAGGATTCCCACAATGCGTAGAGACAGTGCCATCTGAAAGATTGACTCTTTAATAAGCTGTTATGATAAATTGATGAAAAACAGAAAAAGGCCTGAGGAAAAATGCCGTATTGAAGAAGCTATGTTTAAAGATGAAATTAAGGCTGAAATTCTTGATATTGGTCACTCTAATGCCCTTTTGATGATGTCAAATGAAGAAGACAAGCTTTTCTACTTAAGCCAGCAAGAATATCCTACACAAAGTAGCATGGGTACAGTAGACCAAATTCTTGCAAAAAGAGAGAAAAGAAGGCTTCATCGTGAAGAATTAGAGTGTGAAAGAGCCCTCAAAGAGCAGAAGCGATCTAAAAGATCATTCTTGCCTGCCAATAGAGATGATTTCACATCGTCATCATCAACTAATGACGACAACCTTGAAATGAATTTTCAAGGTCCCTCTGAAGAGCAATTTAAAAAGAAAATGTTGGCTCCTAAAAAGCCAAAGCCTATTGACAAAAATGTTGTAGAAGCCTATGATAGCTGCATCTCGATTGGAAAGATTCATTCTATGTCTTATGCTGTTGTTGCTCAGTCTTTGGGCCATAATTTGGAAAACATTAGTGTCAAAATCTACTATGCTTCGAACTCGTCAAAAGTTACGCAAAGAAATAGCAACAGAATATCAAGAGCAAGCATTTTGTCCTGGAGAGCCTTTAGTTCTTCATTGGGATGGAAAAATGCTCCCAGGGATATCAGGTTAGTTTTTTTGTCTGATTAATTTAGCATATTTATATTTTATCTCTCAGGTGAAAAACTTAGTTGTGGGTCTGGTTTTCACACCTAGGCAATGTGTTATTATCTGGTTGGTTTTAATTAAACATTTGATAGCTAAATTTCTATTTAATTAGGTTACATTTCACTGTCAAGCTAGTTTTCACAATCTACACCATTTTACCTTCAAATTAAAATAAGTCAAGTTTAATTTAAAATAAGTCAAGTTTAATTTAAAATAAGTCAAGTTTAATTTAAAATAAGTCAAGTTTAATTTAAAATAAGTCAAGTTTAATTTAAAATAAGTCAAGTTTAATTTAAAATAAGTCAAGTTTAATTTAAAATAAGTCAAGTTTAATTTAAAATAAGTCAAGTTTAATTTAAAATAAGTCAAGTTTAATTTAAAATAAGTCAAGTTTAATTTAAAATAAGTCAAGTTTAATTTAAAATAAGTCAAGTTTAATTTAAAATAAGTCAAGTTTAATTTAAAATAAGTCAAGTTTAATTTAAAATAAGTCAAGTTTAATTTAAAATAAGTCAAGTTTAATTTAAAATAAGTCAAGTTTAATTTAAAATAAGTCAAGTTTAATTTAAAATAAGTCAAGTTTAATTTAAAATAAGTCAAGTTTAATTTAAAATAAGTCAAGTTTAATTTAAAATAAGTCAAGTTTAATTTAAAATAAGTCAAGTTTAATTTAAAATAAGTCAAGTTTAATTTAAAATAAGTCAAGTTTAATTTAAAATAAGTCAAGTTTAATTTAAAATAAGTCAAGTTTAATTTAAAATAAGTCAAGTTTAATTTAAAATAAGTCAAGTTTAATTTAAAATAAGTCAAGTTTAATTTAAAATAAGTCAAGTTTAATTTAAAATAAGTCAAGTTTAATTTAAAATAAGTCAAGTTTAATTTAAAATAAGTCAAGTTTAATTTAAAATAAGTCAAGTTTAATTTAAAATAAGTCAAGTTTAATTTAAAATTATATTTATATATATAAATTATAATATATATAAATATATTAAATATAAAATAAAATATTAAATATATAATATAATATATATAAATAAAATATTAAAAATAAATATATATAAATTATATATAAATTATAATTTTAACTTTTTCTTGCAGGCGAAGGAAGAACGGAAAGGATTGCAGTGTTAGTAGTGGGAATGGTGAAGAGAAATTGCTGGGAATTCCTAAAGTCACTGCTGGCACGGGTACAGAGATGGCTCGTGTTTGCATTTCTCTCCTGCAAGAACATGATATGACCCAGAGAATTATAGGGCTGTCATTTGACACAACAGCATCCAATACCGGAATCCATGCTGGAGCTTGCACTAAAATTGAACAAGAACTTGGAAAAGAGCTTTTATATTTAGCCTGCAGACACCATATTTATGAGATTGTCCTATCTCAAGTCTTCCGGACTTCTATGGGCCATTCCTCTGAACCTGATATTCCAATCTTCAAAAGATTCAAAACTCAATGGGATTTTATGGATCATTCTCAAATCACAACTGCTGTTGATTCCCAAAGCTGCAGAATAATTGAAAGAGTTCAAGATTTAAAAAATCAAACAGTCTTAATCATGAAGGAGGCACTCAACTCTAAACAGCCAAGAGATGATTATAAAGAATTTTTTCAACTTTTTCTCTTGTTTTTTGGAGAAGAAAGCATTTCTAATACTCCCTTGAAGAGACCTGGAGCGTACCATCATGCAAGATGGATGGCAAAAGGAATTTATGCATTTAAGCTTTTTCTTCTCCAAAATCAATTTAAGATGACTAAAAAAGAACTTGATGCAATAACAGAAATTTGTTTATTTGTTGCATTGGTATACGCAAAATCTTGGGCAAAAGCTTCTCAACCAGAGGAAGCCCCAAATGTTGATCTTAAATTTTTGCAAGATCTTGCAATAATGGAGGAAAATTCTTTGATATCAAGTGTTATCAAGCAAGCCCAAAATGCCATTAAACGACATCTGTGGTACCTCTCAGAAACACTTGTTGGATTAAGCTTCTTTGACAAAAGCATATCCCTTGAAGAAAAGGAGCAAATGCGAAATAATATCAAAATGCCTCCAAGAAATAAGGGACTGAAATGTTTAGAAGCAAAGGTAACCCTAGCTTCTTTTAAAGAAAAAAGGATTTCTGATTTTGTTACTTCAAAGACTAAATCTCTTTTTGATGCTCTACATCTCAATTCTCTCTTCACTGAAAATTCTGCATCAACATGGGGAATAGATCCTGAGTACCAAAGAGGCTGTGCTAGAGTTCGTGCCCTTAGAGTGACAAATGACACAGCTGAGTGGGGTGTTGCATTCATTGAAAAATTTAATCAAGCAGTGACAACTAAAGAAGAGGACAAACAATACCTGCTCAAAACAGTTTTCAAGAATCGTAAAGAATTTCCAACAAAAAATAAAGCAGAACTTATGAAAATGAGGAAAAACTAATTTTTTCAGCATTAAAAGGAAAAGTGCAATTTTCTCGGGACCCCTAAAACTTGACGTAGAGGTTTCAAATTTTGTAATTTGATTAAGGTAAGCAAAAGGAATAACATTACTCATGTGGAACAAAGATTTTTAAACCTTCATTTTTTTGGTCCACACTAAATTATATATATATATATATATATGAATAGAAACGACATAAGTATTAAGGAATAATATATATATATATATATATATATATAAACTTTGGTGAGTATGCAATTTTTTTTTTATGGTTTACATGTTTTTTTTTGCATGCAACTATAAAAAGGTTTGCCACCCCTGATCTAGACTGTCTTCTTGTAGGTTGAACAATGGTTAGTTTCATGATTTTTACCTCAAAATATGTTATCTTGATAGAATCTGCTTATTATTAAATTAATCATTTTTCTCACAGATCAGATATATTGAATTATTGATATTTCCTTATGGTACTCAGGGCATTAGTTTTCAGATCTGTAATATTTGTGAATATCTAATATTAATGGGTTCTAAAATATGTGCTGACCCTCTTAAAAAACATAAGAGAAAAATAATAAAGGCACTTGTCAGTGTGTGAAACACTTAAAGGAATGCATGGATTAGCATCTAGTGATTTTATTTGCAAGAACTGTTTTAATAATTTTAATGATCTCTGTGATCATAGAGAGCAATTTGATTGACTCTTCACAGAAGTTACAGAACCAATCAAGTACAGGCATCCCTCAATATCTGATTGAAAATTAGCAAATTAGCAAAATCTGAGATGGTTGGGTGTCAAGCACTGACTCATCTGTCCTGGAACTACCCAATAGTGAAACCTTGGGCCTAAGGAAAATGGGATAGGTGTACCAAGTTCAGAAATTCTATACTATTACATTATATATTAAATATTAATGTACCATTAAATAAAATTAAATAAATGTACCTATAAACAAAATTAATTAATAAATATATAATGTAAATAAATATGGTACTGTAAAATAAATACTTTGGAGGATCAGCAATGGAGAATAATGACTACCTACATTATGGTAAGACAATAATAGATTATGATCATAGTGGAGTATGGGCCATTCTTGCAACACACTGCTACAGCAAACAGCTGTACAGATGTGGTTGGCATGAATGATGAATAAGCAAAATTTGCTACCATGAATAGTAGGGTTACCATACGTCCAGTTTTTCCCGGACATGTCCGGGAAATTTGAATATTTATAACATTGATTTTTTAAGCCATAACACTTGTTCTTATTTATAGATACTCATTATAGATGACATGTAATACACAGTATATATGACACATTAATACAACGTGAGTTGGTAGATACTGATACAGATACACCCCTACTCTCCGGAGTGTCCTCTTTTTTGAAAGTTCAAATATGGTAACCCTAATGAATAGTGAATCGGTATACATAAATTTAACTGTGAATAACCAAAACCATAAATAATGAGGGTTTATTGTATATTACCAGTATACAGTGATTCAAAAATAATTATACAATAATTACCTTTGATGCAGGACTTATGAATCACCCTACATAACAATTAGGCTGGTGGAATACTACCTAATTGATAAACAAAAATAAAATTCCCATAAAGCTTATTAAGCCATTGGTATTAAAATTAAAATCTACTTACTTTTGAGGGATGTTTCATGATGACACACAACACAGCTTGCATTTATGTTAATATGATCCAGTCTTAAAATAGCACCACATTCAGAACAAAAATCCCTTTCAGCTTCAAATGCAGAATTTGATATTAACTTGTATTCCATTGTTGTTAATTTCACACTACCTATGATAAATTTTGATTTAACAGGGAACTGTGCTGCTGTAGTTATTAGATTTAATTTTTTTAATATATATATATATATATATATATATATATATATATTTATTATCTGCGGTATGCGGTGAGTGTCTACTGGATAAGCAATATTGCGTGCGAACGCGCACACTATATGTACATATTATATAATTATAGTAGCTAATGATAAACTTCATAACTGGTTAGTGGGTAGACTAGGGCTGTACCAGATACCAGATATCAAGTATGATCAATCAAAGATCTATCAAAGATTGTATCATATAATTGACTAAAAACTAAAGGAATAGGCCAAATTAATACAAATACCAATACTCTTGATAACAATAAACTAATAAAAAATATAATCAAAACTCAAAAGAAAAAGGTCAACAAAGAAAGTAAGAGAGATGCAAATAATATACCATCACAGAACAAGAACCAGACTAAATTACAAGCAAAATATTCCAAGGGTTCTTTGTCATTTTTCTATGTAAATGCAAGAAGTATCTGAGATAAAATAAATGAATTCAAGGCATACATAGGTATTGAAAATCCTGATGTTATGATTGTCACTGAAACTTGGACAAAATTCAGTACGATACCAAATAGTCTATTTAGTGAAAGAGATAATACCATTACTTATGAAATTGATAGCTATGAACTTTTTTATTATGAACATAAATATTCAGAGGGGTGGTGGAGTATTTATTTATGCCAAGACAAATCTGAATCCAGTTGAAGTTACCTCCGTTAAAGAGGAAATAGTTGAATCTGTATGAATAGATATTGGGCATAAAAATGTCAGGAAAATCAGGATAGGGGGTATTTATAGACCACCTGAGGGATGTTCAGTTGGAGGAATCCCCAAAAGTAGAGAAGAAAATAAGTATGTAGAAAATCAACTTATTGATGAAATAAATAAAGCAATGACAAGCAATATTATTATTGTTGGAGATTTCAATTATAGGCATATAGACTGGGAAATATTACGGTTATTATGTGTTTTATCACACACATCATTTTACACACCAAAATACATTTTTCTAGTAGTATTTGATGTGATTTGTTCAAATATGACCTCCATTTCCGTCGGAAATGAGATCCAACAAAGTTATAGTACTTTGAAGTTTGGCTCATTTTCAAGGGAAATGGAAGTCAAAATCTAAGCAAAACACATCAAATATTACTAGAAAAATGTATTTTGGTATTAATTAACCTAACCTAACCTAACCGTGGCTAAATGAGCCTAACCCTGGCTAAACGATCCTAACCCTGGCTAAACGAGCCTAGAGTATTACCTTATTATGGATTAGGTGGTGGATACAGACGAGAGCTCGTTTAGCCAGGGTTAGGCTCGTTTAGCCAGGGTTAGGCTCGTTTAGCCATGGTTAGGCTCGTTTAGCCAGGGTTAGGCTCGTTTAGCCAGGGTTAGGCTCGTTTAGCCAGGGTTAGGCTCGTTTAGCCAGGGTTAGGCTCATTTAGCCATGGTTAGGCTCATTTAGCCATGGTTAGGCTCATTTAGCCATGGTTAGGTTAGGTAAGGTTAGGTTCGGTTAATTAATACCAAAATACATTTTTCTAGTAATATTTGATGTGTTTTGCTTATATTTTGACTTCCATTTCCCTTGAAAATGAGCCAAACTTCAAAGTACTATAACTTTGTTGGATCTCATTTCCGACGGAAATGGAGGTCATATTTGAACAAATCACATCAAATACTACTAGAAAAATGTATTTTGGTGTGTAAAATGACTGAGTGTGATAAAACATATAATAACCAATATTATAAACACCAGAAAGTAATGAGAGATTCTTAGACTGTATAATTGAGAATGGTTTAACCCAGTTAGTAAAGGAGCCAACCAGGGCCGATGCCATTCTAGATTTAATTCTAACAAATAATCCAGATACCTTCCAGGATATCTCGGTTTCAGAAACACTAGGTTCAGGTGATCATTGTATCCTTCGGTTTAATATTGTTTGTAATTCAAGACCTAGTGAAAATAAAGTAGAAGTTCCAGATTTTAAGAGAGGAAATATAAATGGACTAGTAAATGATCTGTGTCTAATAAATTAGACAGATATACTACAGCTTGAACAGACAGTAACTAGTATGTGGGAAAAAGGAAGGAAGCATATCCACAGTGTAAAATCAGAACTGGAAAAAATAAAAAACAACCTTGGATAAACTGCAATGTGAAAAGAGCAATCAGAGAAAAAACAAAAGCATTTCATAAATTCAAAAGAACTAAAAATGGCACAGACTCCGAAATATATAAAAGTAAAAGAAGCATTTGCAAGAAAGTAATCAGAGATAGCAAACGTGACCTGGAAAAAAGCCTAGTCAAGAATTCAAAAAACAATCCTAAAAAGTTTTTCAGTCACTTCAATTTGAAAAGTAGAGTGAAAAAGAAAATTGGCCCCCTCCATATAGATGATGATCTTGAAATAACTGAAGAACTAAACAAATACTTCTCATCAGTATTCACAAATGAAAATTTAAATAATATTCCTGATCTTATACTACCAGGACAAGATAGAGAAATAAATGAATTAAGGGTAACAAAACTAGATATCTTAAAAGCAATAGATAAATTAAAAATGGAAAAATCTCCAGGGCCAGATGAAATGCATCCAATAGTCATAAAAGCTGCCAAAAAGAATATAGCACAGGCACTAGAAATTATTTTTAATAAATCATTGATATGTACTGAAATGCCAGAGGATTGGAAGAAAGCAAATGTGGCTCCAATCTTTAAAAAAGGAAATAGAAACTTGGCAAAAAACTACAGACCCATCAGCCTCACCTCCATTATTTGCAAATTACTCGAAAGTATCATTAGAAGTAAAGTTACTGAGTTCCTTGAATAGTGCAACCTTATAAATGATAGCCAGCATGGCTTTCGAAATGGAAGGTCCTGTCTAACCAACTTGATTGAATTTTATGATGGAGTCCTATTGCATTTGGACAATAAAGAGCCAGTAGATATAGTATACTTAGATTTTGCAAAGGCATTTGATACTGTTCCTCATACAAGATTGTTGGTAAAAGTTAGAGCCCATGGTATAAGAGGTCATATAGCTGATTGGATAGAAGAATGGCTGAGAAATAGAAAACAGAGAGTTCATCTAAATGGAAATAAGTCTACTTGGAGACCCGTATTGAGCGGAGTCCCACAGGGGTCTGTTCTGGACCCTCTGCTTTTTGTTGTCTATATAAATGATCTAGAGAAGGGCCTATCATGTAAAACCTCAAAATTTGCTGATGATACAAAATTAGGCCATAATGTTAAGTCAGTAGCAGGAGCAATGACAATACAAAAAGACTTAGATAGAGTAACAGCCTGGGCAGATAAGTGAGAGATGAAATTTAATGTTGATAAGTGCAAGGTTATGCATATTGGGCCAAAAAATCCAGAATTTGAATACAATATAAATGGAATTTGGATTAAAAATGATGATAAAGAGAGAGACTTGGGTGTCACTGTGACAAATGAACTCAAACCCTCAAATCACTGTATGGTAATCAGAAATAAAGCAAATGCTAGACTCAATCTCATGCAGACACATTGAATACAAATCACCCAATATTATAAAGCAACTATACATTTCATATGTGAGACCCCTCCTCAAATACTGCATTCAATTTAATAGTCCCTATTTGATACAAGATATTGAGAAACTGGAAAGAGTACAGAAACGAGCAACAAGAATGATCCCATCTCTAAGACAATTGACATTTTTTTTTTTTTTTGTATTGGGGCGTTTACCGCCATTTCCCGCTATATGGTAGCGGATATCATGGCGAGGCGGAATACGAGAAAGAGAAACGGAGACGGAGAAAAGGCACTAGAAAAGGGAGAACAGCGGACTACAGGTGAGAAGCCACCTAAAGCTCAGATAGGATGCGAGATTGGGAGAGGAAGAGGAAAAGACGGTCAAGCGAGAAGAGAGGGCTCTCAGCGAGCATAAGGCGTAAACGTTCGGGGAGGGGGAAATCAGAAAGGAACGGAAAAGCGCGACGACGTACTGACGACAGGGTGGGGCATTCCACAAGGATGTGAGAGACGGTGAGGGGCGACTGGCAGGAGGCGCAACGAGGAGCCTCCTGCCGGAACATAAGATAGCCGTGCGTGAGGCGCGTATGGCCGATGCGAAGCCGCGCAAGGACGACCTCTTTGTGTCTGGAGCGGTGGAAAGAGGACACCCAATATGACAGACGGGGGCGGATGGACCAGAGTTTATTTCCGGTGGCATCGTCCCAGGACTGTTGCCACATGCGATCGTAAAAGGAACGAAAGACCTGCACATAGTCTGAGAAGGGGAGCGGGCGGGGGAGGGGAGGCAGCGAGGCGGCGGACCGGGCTAAGCGGTCCGCCGCCTCATTACCGGAAACACCAACATGGGCGGGAACCCAGCAGAAGGTGACCCGGATCCGGTGAATGGTGTGCAGGACATGGTACTCCTGTTGAATAAGGCGTACGAGGGGGTCCGGGGAATCATAGCGCTCGAGCGCCTGAAGGGCGCTCAGCGAGTCCGAAAAAATGGTACAGGAGGACCGCGAACAACCCGATACCAGACGGAGGGCTTCCAGAAGGGCAAAGAGCTCCGCGGAAAAGATGGAGGCCTGAACCGGCAGGGGGATACCCCGGGAGGTAGGTGACAATGACGGAGAGAAGACGGCGGCCGCGACACCTGCAGGGGAGCGCGAGCCGTCGGTGTAGACGGGAACGTCGTCCGAATGGACGGGAAGATGGGCCAGAAAAGAAGACCGGAGGACGGCAGGAAGAGACTCCTTACGCAGGCCACGGAGCGCCTGGCAACGGCAGATAGGGGTGGTCCGCCAGGGGGGCGACAGATCGAAGGAGAACGGCAGAATAGAGGGGGGGGGATCCCCAGGGACGAGAAAATCTCGGCCAGAGAGGCAGCGAAATGCCACGTGTCAGGCCGGGGTAGCGCCTGGGAGATCGCGGAGAAGAGTAGGGACTTCGGGAGGCGGCAGATGCGAAGGTAACACTTCGCCATGAGAAGGCCCCGGCGAAGGGGCAGGGGGGGGTGTCCACAGTCCACCTGAAGACTAGCGACAGGGGACGAGCGGAAGGCACCCGACGCCAGGCGAAGGCCACGGTGGAGAAGAGGATCCAGCATACGGAGTGCCGGAGAGGAGGCGGAACTGTAGACCACACAGCCGTAGTCGACACGGGATTGCACCAGGGAGGTGTACAGGCGCAGCAGAGTACGCCTGTCCGCCCCCCAGGTCGTGTGGGACAGATGACCCAAAAGGGAGAGGGTGCGGCGAGATGTTTGCCGCAACCGCCTAAGGTGTGGAACCCAACCGAAAAATCCGTCGAGGGTCATACCCAGGAATCTAACGGATGGGACGAGGGGAAGAGGAGTGCCGGCAAGGGTAAGAGCGAAGGTATGCGACAGACGGAGGCGCCGAGGACGGAAAAGCATACTGGAAGACTTAGAGGGTGAGAAAGCATAGCCAACCGAGGACGCCCAGCGAACCACCGCATTGATGGCTAGCTGGAGCCGACGTTCAGCCAAAGACGGGAGGCGGCCAGAGCAATAGATAGCCAGGTCATCGGCATAGAGGGAGCTACGAACGGATGTAGGCAGGACCGTAGCGACTGTGTTCATCACGAGTGAGAAACACAAGACGCTAAGGACACTACCCTGAGGGACACCCTCCTCCAACGGAAAGCGGTCAGAGAGGGCAGAACCGATGCGGACGCGGAAAGAACGGGCGGACAAGAAGTTATAAATAAAGGAAGGGAGAAAGCCTACGAAACCCAGGGAGCGTAAGCAGTCAAAGACCGCGCTCCGCCGGGTAGTATCGTAGGCCTTCTGGAGGTCGAAAAAGACGGCGAGTACAAATTGACGCCGGGAGAAAGCCTCCTGCACGTCATGGCTAAGGAGAAGGAGGGGGTCGGTGGTAGACCGGAAGCGCCGGAAACCAGCCTGGGTAGCAGGGTACTGGTCACTCGCCTCCAAGGTAAAGGACAGCCGCGAGGCGACCATCGCCTCCATCACCTTGCAGGCACAGCATGTTAGGGAAATGGGGCGATAGTTCGACGGGAGTGAGGGGTCTTTATCGGGCTTCGGGATGGGGACGACGATGGACTCACGCCATCGGTCCGGAAATGAACCCTCCAACCAAATCCGGTTATAGAGGTCCAGTAGAAAGCTGAGAGCAGAGGGGTGGAGATGCCGTAAAAGGTCATAGGGGATATTATCGGGGCCGGGGGCGGAGGAGCGTCGGGGGCGGAGGGCCTCCCGAAGCTCTGTCATGTGGAAGAGGTGATTATAGGGGTCATTCCTATGAGGTGGAAATTCCGGTGGGTCGCGGCGGGAGTGGGGGGAATCGGAACCGGAGATGGCTGCAAAGTGCGCCGCGAGTGCGTTCGCGACGGCCTCCGGATCGGACACGAACTCGTCGTCCCCGACCCGAAGCACCGGGGGTCGAGGGGGGACACGGGTCCCCTCAAAGCTACGCACCTTGCGCCAAACAGTCAAGGGGGCAGTCGAGGAGGAGATCCCGGACACGTAACTCCGCCAGGAGGTACGCCGGGCCAGTTTCAGGACCCGACGGGCCACTGCCTTCAGGCGCTGAAATTCTATCTTGTGCTCCAGCTGGCGGGTCCGGTAGAAGCGGCGGCCGGCACGGCGCCGCTCCTGAACGGCATGGGAGCACTCTGGGGTCCACCATGGGACGCTTCGCGGTCTGGGGGAGCCAGAGGTACGGGGGATGCAACTGGCGGCAGCCGAGAGGATCTTACTCTCGAGGAAGGCGAGGGCCTCATTGACGGAGGGAAAGGCAGGAATTGATGGCGAGATCGCCGTGCCCCTCGCGTATGAGGCCCAGTCTGCTCGGGCGAACAGCCAGCGCGGGCGGACAGAGGTGGGGGGGAGGAGACGGGTCGGGGTAAGACACACTGGGAAATGGTCACTGCCGGAAGAATCCGGCAGGACCTCCCAGGTGAACTCCGTCACGATTTCGAGGGAAACCAGGGAAAGGTCGATACAGGTGAAACTGTCATGGGCCGAGTGAAGGCAGGTTGGGGAGCCATCGTTCAGAAAGGTGAACTCGAGCTCGTCCATAAGGGAGAGAAGGGTCCCGGAGAGAAAGGTGGAGCAAACGTCCCCCCAGGCCGGGTCCCGACTGTTGAAGTCCCCGAGAATCAGAAAAGGGCGGGGAAGCTGGAGAATTAGGTCACGGAGAGAATCGGGTGGAGGGCGTACGTTAGGGGAGAGGTAAAGAGAGCAGACCGTGAGCTGGCGCCCCAAGAAAAGGCGCACGGCCACAGCTTGCAGGACTGTACGGAGCGGGAGGGGGCGGAAAGGGACGGAGCGGTGCACGAAGACCGCGGCGCCCCCCCTCCCCGCCCCATCGAGAGGCGGGGAAGGGAGCCCGCAGTAACCGGACACTCGAGGGAGGGAACGGGATCCCAGAATCGTCTCCTGAAGGCAGAAACACGCCGGACACCTGGAGGCCAGGAGAGAGGAGAGACTCTCGAGGCCTACCAGGAGCCCGCGGATGTTCCACTGCAGGAGCGAGGTATAGGGAGGGGTAGGAAGGTCAGCGTAAAGGATGATTATGGGGTGGGTGGGCCGATCGGGCGGCCCGAGATTAAAGAGGGAATCGGAAAGCCCCGGAGTTCAGTGAGGGACGCCGAACGAGGGCGAAGGCGAGGGTCCCCCCGACGAGGGGGCGATGTGGAACCAGACGCCGGCAAGTCCTCCAGAGGAGGAGTCTCCCGGACGTCCGGGGGAGAGCGATGCAGAGAAGGGGATGTGAGAGGTATCCAGAATGCCCCTCCCTTCACCGGAGGTGTGGGGGAGGCAGGACTACGAGGGGGAATGGAAAATAATACCTCACCCAGAGGCATTGGCAGGTCGAGGAGAGAGATGGGGCGGGTCAAACGCGGGGGCGTGCACGTCCCACCCACGCCGACCAGGCGGGCGAGTTCCCCCTCCAGTGGGTCCATCGACCGGGCCGGAGAGGGGTGTATCTCAGCCCCCACCACGAGGGCCGACGGGGACCCCAGGGGGGAGCGTGCATAACGGTTGCGCAGTGGGGACGGTGAGGACACCGGGGCGGTAGGGCGAAGGGGGCGTTTGTGTTTATGAGAGGAAGGTGATGCGAGGCTTATGGCGTCGAACCTTTCGGGGTCACCACTGGCGCGGCGCTTGCGGCCCCTATCCCTCCGTCGTGCGGCCCGCGTGGGTGACGGCGGGTCACGATCCGGAATGGGGGTGGCCGAAGGCGCCGGTGGAGAGGGCGTAGAAGGGGCAGGGGGGGTTGCCGACGAAGCATCGGCGTTCGCGGAGGGAGCACGTGGGGACGCGCTGGTAGTACGGGAGCCGCGGTAGGAGTCCGCTGGGCGGCAGAGGATGGACTGGGAGTAGCGGACACGGTGGGTGGAGGCGCGTTGGGAACCGCCGTGAGGACGGGGTCCGGGAACGGAGAGCCTCGGCGTACGAGGCACCACGCCGGGCCTCGCCGCCACGCAACCGCTCCCGCGCCTCCCGAGCGCTGAGAAACTCTGATGAACAGAGGGCCCGAACCTCCCTTTCAAAGAGGAAGGACGGGCAAGAGCGGGATGAAGCAGGGTGTGGTCCATGGCAGTTGGTGCAGGAAGGCGGAGCAGTACAGGGCAAGGGGTGGGGAGGGCCGCCGCAGCGGACACACAACGGGGCCGGCTGACGGCAGGAGCTGCTCACGTGGCCAAACCTATTACACTGAAAACAGCGCGTAGGATCTGGCACGTATGGTCGTACTGAGAATTCGCACGCTCGTCTCTCACCAAAGCCCCAGAATACCGAAACGGGGGGCACCAGTGAGTCGAAAGTGAGGAGCAGGCGAGGAGAAGGGGCAGTTGGGGACCGCGATCTGTCGGGAAAGCGGTACACCCTCACAACACCCTGGGAGGCGAGGTCAATCTGGAGGTCTTCCACCGGGATGGGTAGAAGACGAGCAGCGTAAATTGTGCCCTGGCACTGATTGAGGCGGGGGTGGGGAGTCACCGTGATCCCGCAGCCCAGGACATCGGGGATAGCGAGCAGAGAGGAGGTTTCGGCAGAGGAACGCGACCTTATCAAAATGGAGCCATCCCTCTGAGGCCGAAGGTCAAAACGCGCCGTCCCCGTCTTCCCATGGATCGCTCGAAAGAGACGTTCGTGGTTAGTGGGGAGGGGCTTGGAGGAGGAGGGGCGGAGGACGAGGAACTTGTCCATCGTCCTAAGGCCGAGTGAAGCCGTCTGGCCAAACACCACCGGAACTTCGAGGGGGCGAGAAGACGAGAAAGGCGGACGGCGACGTCGGGTCCCACGTCCCCCAGGGGCCGAGGGGGCCGGGGGCGATGAGGCCCGACCGGAGTGGGAGGCGACCGGGGCCGCGGGCCTCCCACCTGAGGGCGAAAAAGCAGGTGGGTCCCTATCGGGACGTGGAATATGGGGGGATCCAGGGGTCGGGGGGTCCACTGCAGGTCCATCCGCTACTGGCGGGGGTCGGGCAGCGGCGCCACGAGCCTGGGGAAGAGAGGGAGAGGAGGCGTCGGCAAGAAGAGCAGACGGGGTGGGCGAGGGCTGCCGACTGCCCTTACCAGACCCACGGTCCAAAGAGGTAGTCAGAGGGAGGTCAGATGCACAAGCCGGGTCGTCAACGAGGTCCATTAGAGTTGTAAGTGTTTCCATAGAAAATTTTTATTGTAGTTTCGCGCCCGGGGCCGCGGGGAACCGATTACCCGGGGCCCAAGGGGACCAAGCGCACGCCGGCGGGGGGTGGGTGCCTCGTCCCATGCAGGTACCCCCGTTTCAAAAGGGGCCCTTGCAGCGTCGAGAGTTCTCCCCCGCCGGCAGCAAAGACCAAGGCCCCCCAGGGTCCCAGGCCTGGGCACCCTACCAGCCAACTTAGTCCGGCCCCGGCCATGGGGGTGAGACCCCCAGCGACCAGCCCCGGCAGCCCACGGGGCGCGCGAAGTGAACAGAGAAAGCAGAAAAAACAGAGGGGGCAAGGAAGAGGGTAAAGAGGGGAAGACAGGAAAGAGGGGGCTGTAGGATAGCAGGGTATGCTAAAAGTCCACTTCGCAACCGGACGGGGACCCGGCAGGGCCCCCAGCCGCGGCTGACCCCCCTCGCCACATGTAGGCAGGAGCCCGCGGGCGATCCACCCCAGAAAGACCGCCCGCGGGGAGGGGGACAATTGACATATAAGGAGAGATTGGCATATCTAAGCATGTTCTCATTAAAAAGGAGGAGGTTAAGGGGTGATATGATAGAGGTGTATAAAATGATAAAAGGGTTGGATAAGATAGATTTTGAGTCTCTTTTCATTAAAGATCACAATAATCAGACTAGAGGTCATAGTATGAAATTATTTAAACCAAGATGTAGAACAAATTTAAGAAAACATAGTTTTACAAGCAGAGTAATTAAGTTTTGGAACAGTCTGACAGAAGAAGTGGTGACTTCAGATACGCTTGATTCTTTCAAAAGAAGGTTCGATAGTTTGATGTCTGCAAGGGACATCTGGTGATGGTGTTTAAGCCCATTTTTATTGCATGAATGGTACTAGTTTATTTCATATATATTATGTGCATTTGGGTGATAGATCCCACAGCTCAACACAGGTGTTGTGGGATATAGGGAGGCAGCATCTTGGGTTAGGGGATACTCTGTCCTTACACACCCTATTTAAAGAGATTCCTCTGCCGAGCAGTGCCCCCCATAGTACTGAGGTATTGAAAAACTCATGATCTTCACTTGCCCCACAAACACCTTTAAATGGGAGACCCAAAATGGGTGCACACACATTTCTACATTACTGTACAGTCTTTACAGCCACACCGACACTTTTCCTCTCAAGTATATATATTGTAATGTATATGGATGTAAATTGTGACTTGGTCCGCATTTGATATGGACCGTGACTTATTTTTGGTTGGCATGGTACTGGTATTGATGGGTACCATAATGAAATTGACTGGATCTTTGGATCTGATATATTTGCATGTCAGTTATAAATAGATATAGTGTGTAACATATTTGTGGATAGTAGCCTATTATGACTTTGATCCTCTGGATCCAGAGATTCTATCTTTAGTTTTAAATTGATAATTAATTAGTTTTGTAAAAATTGGTTATTGCCAATGTACAGGCAGTTTTTACATAGTGGAGCCACCTCGATGGGCCGAAGTGGCCCCTAGTGTGCCCACTATAAAAATTTCTTATGTTCTTATGTTCTGGCCAGATCATACTGGCCATTTTAATCACATTTTGTTGATAAAAAACTTCATATTTCAAGTTTTTGTGTGTACTTTATTATTTTATTATGGCTAATGCGATATGATTTTATTCAGTTGTCAGAAGAGCTATGTGCAATAAAGGAATAAATTTAACTAAAAGTTAGATTTCTCTAAAATTTAGCAGAACTAGGTCCAATTAACTTTGCATTCTTTCTTTCCAGCACTGAATGTGAGAGTTTCCCCCAAAATATGGAAAATGTTAAATTTTCTATTAAGACAATTTAAGTGAAAATTTAATATACTTCTATGTTCTTTTTTTTTCCGATTTAAATTCTGTTCTAAGCCTACTAGTAACACATATCCTAATTATTTAAATTTAAAACTTAGCAAATCAAATCTTATTCTTTTTGTTGTATCAAAATATACTAAAAATAATTCAAAACTTATTGGTCTTATGAGAAGGTATACAGTATAAATTAAATAATCGACTATATTATTGTGCATCTGACAGCAGTGATGAAACTTAAGAAAGCCCGTGGTCGCCCCATACACTATTGCTTAAAAATTGTGACATTACAGACGCAGGGTTGCCAGATTGGCTTTTTTAAAGCCAAATTCCATAAATTTGGCTTTTTTTCAACTTGCTTGGCTTTATAATATCAATTTGGCTTTTTTGGCTTTTTTCAACTTGCTTGGTTTTATAGTATCAGTTTGATTTTTGAGCTTTTTCCAGGATCTTTTTTTATTTTTGCCTTTATAATATCAGTTATACTGTTTAGCCTCTTTTAGCACGTGTTTTTTTCCTTGTACCAAACGTGTATAGTGAATCTAGTCTTGTCCGTGGCGTTACATTCGAGATTCATACACGTTTGATACTTGTTCAAACGGAACGGATGCCGGGACGCGGGGCGCGGGCGGGAAAGCAGTCAACACTTAGCATCGGTGCGGATCGGTACTGTGCGTCGTGCGTGTGTAGGCGGTAAAACTTGGCTATCATTCGAGTGAACCAGTTTAGTTAAAGTTCTAGTTTATGTAAATTTTGTTTTTGTTCTACAACCATGTCATCAAAGAAGTGGAAGCTATCGTACGACAGCAGCCGTAAATACAATAGTAAGTGGGAAGAAACGTTTGTTTGGGTGAAAAAGTCTGTTGATGGCTCAGATTCAGCTTATTGCAAACTTTGTCATTACAATATTGCTCCACGAATGAGTAACCTCTCAAATCACGAAAAGTATATGGTGTCGAGGCTACTTGTTCTAATGTGGAGGACACTGCTGAAGAGGATCTGGAGCTTTTCATGTAATGAGAGTATGTGATCTATACTTAAAATTATTTGGCTTTTTTTTGTGCATAGTTTGGCTTATCACTTAGGTTTGCATCTGGCAACCCTGTATACAGAGTACCATACCGTGTGAAAAAATATTACATACTGCGCACAAGTGAATGAACATGTAACTTAGTGATAGTGAATGCCTATAATTTTAAGCTATAGGCATAGTTTCCCCAATTTGGATGTTATGAAAAAATTAAAATGACATTAGCTTATCTATTGAGAGAAAATTTTGCAATCATCGGTGTTGCCACTTTCCTATCTCCAAATCAGACCAGATCGATGTCAGAAAAAGACCAAAAACTAAATTCAAAACACAAAGAACGAAAATAAACCAACCTTTATTATTAACCTATGGGGAAAATAGGGACGTGAGCTAAAATATATTAGTTTCTTGACATATAATATATTATAGCTATCCCTAAATACTAGTAACACTAATGTCTGTAGATTCATCTAAAAGAATACTGTACCCTTCATCTCCAATGTCATCCTTTAACTCTTTCAAAAAATATGGATATAAAATATTTTTCATTAGAGCACTACACTTTGTACAGTGAAATTTCATTTGGCGAGCAATATTACTGTCAGAAAATGATCACTTGCACAAATCAGTTAAGCGATCGCATGTATTCAAAGAGCAATGCTCGGCAATAAATAATGCTTGTCTTATGGATTTTTGGAGAAAATCTAACTTGTTCTAACTGGTTGATGCGAATGAAGAACTATAAGCTGAGTGTTTCTTTGTACTAATATGTTTGATGTCTGCATATCTTGCTCGAAGAGAGATTTTGCAATATTTACAATATGCCTTGGTTGAATTTCACGGTTCCTTTCGAATCTATTATTTACACATGGGATCTTTCAGCCACTCCTTCCTAAATTTCTGAGCATACGTCTGCTTTGGCATGTTAAATTTTTGTATGGGTTGTGATATCACTCAAATTCTTACGAAGAAATACGTTTTGATAACTATTAGGACTTATTGTTACATTATATAAGATACAGTACGTATTCTAACACTTCTTTAAACAACAACTGACAATTACTACACATCGAGATGATCGAGTACCGACTACCGACACGACACACGAGTAAAACGTGACAGCAGACGAAAATGAAGATTTAACTTACGTACGCAGACGAAACAAACACGTCAGAGTCTGTTTCAACCCATGATTAACATAAAATTTGAATATAAAAATATAAAAAAACGCTTAACATGAATTGAATACGGGGATGAAGAAAAAGACTAGATTAAGACTAAATGAGAAAGAAAAAAAACAGTTTTAAAACCATAAACCAAAATCGAAAAAAATAAACCAAATGAAGCTATAATAAACTAGATCTGGTCTTAAAAAGACCAAGTTGGCAACACTGGCAATCATCAAGCGTTACAGAATAAATGAATAGCTAGGCTTCATAGGCCTCATTGTACTTGTAGTGTTGCCATTTCTACAGATTTATCTGTGCATCTACAGATTTTATGCTTTGTTTCAGATTTTCAGATTTTTCCCCCAAAGTGGGCGAAATCTACAGATTTCTAAAATTTATGATTTTTTTTTTTTACTAACCACTACGGACTACACTGGATATTATAGTAATATTACTGAGTTTCTCCATGAGAACCAACAAGTTATTTTTGTGCGCCACCTGTCAGTAGAGAGTGTTATAATGTTATAATGTTTCAGACCAACAAAGACCCTAGGATCCACTCATGGCTGGTCTACCTAACTGTGTTCGTAATCGTGTATTGTGTATGTCCTCCGTGGTGGCGGAGGGGACCTACAATTTTACGTGGGTTCCGAACCACAAAAACAAGAAATTTATGTAAAAACTGCTGGTAAATTGGCAACGACCAATTTTTACGAAACTAAATAATTATCAATTTAAAACTAAAGATAGAATCTCTGGATCCAGAGGATCAAATCATAATAGACTACTATCCACAAATGTTACACTCTATATCTATTTATAACGGACATGCAAATATATCAGATCCAAAGAATCCAGTCAATTTCATTACGGTATCCATCAAGTCACGGTCCATATCGATTGCGGACCAAGTCAAAATTTACAACCATATACATTACAATATATACACTTACGAGGAAAAGTGTAGGTGTGGCTGTAAAGACTGTACAGTAATGTAGAAATGTGTGTGCACCCATTATGGGTCTCCCATTTAAAGGTGTTTGTGGGGCAAGTGAAGATCATGAGTTTTTCAATACTTCACAGTACTATGGGGGGCACCGCTCGGCAGAGGAATCTCTTTAAATGGGGTGTGTAAGGACAGAGAGTATCCCCTAACCCAAGACGCTGCCTCCCTATATCCCACAACACTTGTTTTGAGCTGTGGGATCTATCCCCACAAAGCCTTAATTTTACTACCTTAAACTATACCCTTTCTATCAACATGCGCGTCTAATCGATTTTTAAACATGTTTATAGACGTGCTACTAATTACTTCTACCGGCAAACTATTCCAGGTATTTACTATTCTATGCGTAAAAAAGTTTTTCGCAACTGCTGTCTCGAACCTTCTACTTGTCAACTTACACCCGTTATTTCTAGTCCTATTATATTGAGATATTTCGAAAAAGCTATCTCTATCTACGTTATCAAACCCATTCATAATTTTGAAAACCTGGATTAGATCACCCCTTAACCTCCTAGTCTCGAGAGTAGTCAATTTTAACTCCTTAAGCCTATCCTCATACGACTTTGACCTAAGAGACGGAATCATCTTAGTTGCTCGCCTTTGAACTCTTTCGATTTTGTCTATATCTTTGCGCATATGCTAATTCCAAAATTGGACCGCGTACTCCAAATGGGGTCTAACTAATGATTTATAAAGAGGAACTATAATATCGCGCGATTTGTACTCAAAATTTCAAGCTATAAAACCTAACACTTTGTTCGCCTTATTGACCGCTGCTGTACTTTGTTTCGCTACTTTTAAATCACCAGTGACTATAACTCCTAAATCTTTTTCCTGCTCTACGCTTGTTAAATCTTTCCCTGACATACTATACGCAAAATTACCGTTACGCGAACCTATATGCAAAATTTTGCACTTATCCACGTTAAATCTCATTTGCCATGTGACTGATCAATCAACGATTTTATTCAGATCTTCCTGAATTTTACCTCTATCTTCGTCATTAATCGCCCTACCACCCAGCTTCGTGTCATCCGCAAACTTTGAAAGTATACTGACTAGGCCGACATCTAAATCGTTAATATATACAGGGTGTCCCAGAATTAACTATCTATTTCAATGAAATCGGACAAATTTTTTAAAAACACACTTTTATTTATGTTTATCATGTTTAATATGTGTTAAAAATGTATAAATTTCTAAATTTTTTTCATAATTTTATTTTCATAATTTTTTCATTATCTGGTCCAATGAAAGACCGTCTGAAGTCATAGAATGGCAGAGACTCTCCAAAAGTTAACGTGTGGCTTGGAATGACCAAATCCAAAATTTATGGCCCATTCTTCTTTGCGGGAGCAACTGTAACAGGTACCGTCTACCTTGATATGCTTCAGCAGTTTCTCGAACCACAGCTTCTTGATGATGGCATTCTTGATAATGTTGTGTTTCAACAAGAAGCATTGATCTTTTGGCGATAAACCTTTGTTTTTATGAAACCCCATGCAAAGAAATCCAGGGGTGTCAAATCCGGAGAACGCGGAGGCCAAGGTCGAGGTCCTCCACGTCCAATCCACCGATTCGGAAGGCGTCTGTTGAGGTATTCTCGAACAATTAGAGCATAATGACATGGTGCTCCATCTTGTTGAAACACAACATTATCAAGAATGCCATCATCAAGAAGCTGTGGTTCGAGAAACTGCTGAAGCATATCAAGGTAGACGGTACCTGTTACAGTTGCCTCCGCAAAGAAGAATGGGCCATAAATTTTGGATTTGGTCATTCCAAGCCACACGTTAACTTTTGGAGAGTCTCTTTGCCATTCTATGACTTCAGACTGTCTTTCATTGGACCAGATAATGAAAAAATTATGAAAATAAAATTATGAAAAAAATTTAGAAATTTATACATTTTTAACACATATTAAACATGATAAACATAAATAAAAGTGTTTTTAAAAAATTTGTCCGATTTCATTGAAATAGATAGTTAATTCTGGGACACCCTGTATAAGAAAAAGCAAGGGGCCCAATACAGAACCCTGAGGAACGCCACTCGCTACATTAGCCCAACACGACTCCGCTCCATCAACGACCACCCTCTGTTTCCTGCCTCGCAACCACTCTTCCAGCCAATTTATTACTACACCCCTGATTCCATGAGCCTTAGTTTTTTCAATGAGTCTTTTGTGCGGCACGGTGTCAAACGCTTTTTGAAAATCTAAATACACTACATCAACCGCCCGATGTCTATCGCAAACGTCAACCACGCTTTGGAAAAATTCTAAAAGATTAGTTAAGCAAGATTTGTTTCGCCTAAAACTGTGCTGCGTATTTCTAACCAGATTGTGCACTTCTAAGTGTTCGACTATACGATCCCTAATTATTGATTCCAGTAGCTTACCTACAACAGACGTTAAACTGATTGGCCTATAATTTCCCGCTGCACCTTTATCGCCTTTCTTAAAGATAGGTGTTACGTTTGCTAACTTGAAATTATCTGGTACGCACCCCTGAGAAATAGACGCATTAAAAATCTTTGTTAGCGGCACAACAATGCTATCTTTTAATTCTTTTAGTTGTATGGGATATATGGAATCCGGACCCGGTGATTTACGCGTTTTCATTTTATCAATATAGCGCATTACTTCCCCTTCACTAACGACAATATTATCCAAAATATTACCATTATCAAAAGGTATTATGTCTATGACCGTAGGGATATTCGTTACATCTTCTATAGTAAAAGCTGACGTAAAAAATTCGTTTAGCAAGGTAGCCATTTCCTTGTTTTCAGAAACTAGATCTCCATTTACATTTTTCAATGGACCTTAGACACTTTTTACTGGATTTCTATTATTGACGTATTGAAAGAATCGCTTGGGGTTTTCTTTACCGTCACGAGCTATGGAGATTTCAAATTCGCGCTTGGACTTTTTTATTACACTTTTCGCTTCACGCCTCAGAGATATGTAGTTGTTTCGTAACAACAATTGTCTTTATCGCACTTATGTTGCCTATAAGCCCTATCTCTACTCTTTGTAATGTCTCGTACTCTAGAAGTAAACCACAAGGGTTTGTTGTTTACTTTCGCACGCTTAATTTTGTACGGTACACATTCCTCATTTATAGTCCTAAATACCTTTACGAACGATTCCCACATTAGTTTTGCGTTGGAGTTCCCCATTACGTTTTCCCAATTGACGTGTGAAAATTTATTTCGAAATTTACTAAAGTCTGCGTGCTGGAAGTTAGGAATTTTAGTCGAGTTAGTTGGTTTCGAGTGACTTACTGAGAGGACAAACTCTACCATATTGTGATCGCTATTGCTCAACGGTTCTATTACTTGAAGATCAGTAATTAGCCTATCATCCGTAGTTATTACTAAATCTAAAATACTGTCCAACCTCGTAGGTTCCCCAACCTTTTGAATAAGAAAGCTATCCTCGAGAAAATTAACTAAACGATTACCTTCCGCGTCTCCCTGCATTGTATCGTAATTCACGTCAGCTGACTGTGCGTCGGTTCTTACTAAGTCATCAACAAAACACACTGCTAAAGAAAGCAAAAGGTGGAATCTACAGTACAGATAAATAGCCTTGTTGTTGTTAATGATAATGTTCATTCCATAATTCCAGTACAGCACAAAATTATGTATTTTATTGAATTCCTTTTTCCATTTTGTATATATACACATCCTTATTTTGTTGCTGTATACTTGTTCTTTCTATTTGCTGCTTTTTGTCTAGATCATTCTTAAACTGGCCTATAGACGTAGCTTGAATAGTATTCTGGTTTAAAATATTCAGTTTATCTACCTTTCATTCACTAAATTTTGTGTTTAATTGACCATTTTTGTATTTCTGTTTGGAATTATGAATATTATTGTATATGTTACAAAAATAAACTTTAAAATCAAATGGTAGTTTACAGATTTTGTCTACAGATATTTTTATTGAAACTACAGATTTCTACAGATATTTTGACACCAATCTTCAGATTTTCATTATTTTTGGATGGCAACGCTGCATGATTGTAGGATTAGATTCAAGAGGAAAAGTGTGAAAAGCAACAACAAATATACTTTTACTAAGGAAAACCTGATACTGTAGGAACAAGCAAAACTTTTGTCACTGGTTACCATGTAGAAATTAAAAGTAAATATACTGTACAGTAGGTATTCCTTTGAATGAACATACTGAGCATAGCAGTAAAAGTAATTTTAAGATGATTTCTAACATTCCAAATGTTGCTAAAGAGAGAGAGAGAGAGTGAGTTACAAGGAGTTACAAGGAAAAGAAGTACCCCAAAAGGCCTTGCGGCCCATACCGAGGAGGTACCAATGGCAACAGGTGCCAGGGAAAATTTTCTACACACTCAAATAGTGTGCAAGATTTGGTCTAACCTTTTCTTGAACAGATCCACAGAAGAACTGTTCACAACTTCTGAAGGCAGCCTGTTCCATGTGTCACAGATCTTATACGTAAAGTAATTCCCAAACACACTAGTCCTAAACCATTTCAAATCCAACTTCCAACCATTGTTGCGAGTTAGGTTATTTAAACTAAACATGCTTCTGAAATCGACATTGTTGAACCCACGTAGGAACTTGAAAACCTTGAGTTGTCTGCGCAGCTTCCGAGTTTCGAGCAAAAACAAATTCAGGGCGCGTAAGTGTCGATTGTAGCCCATATGCCTAACAGAAGGAATTAACTTTGTGGCCGTTGTCTGCACTCACTCCAGCCTCTCAATATCTTTCCTGAGGGTGGGTGACCAGAACTGCACAGCATACTCCAGGTGCAGCTGAACCAGAGAATTGTACACAGAACACAATCTCCTTGTTCCGAAATCGCCTTGTCATATAACCCAACAGCTTCTGGGCTTTTTCCACCTCTGTACTGTTTTGTAAATTTAAGGTCGCTGCTAATTAGCACACCCAAGTCCTTTTCCAAATCAGTCGCCTCGATATTACTCCCCAACATCGAATAGTCCAATTTGGGATTTTCGTAGCCAATGTGCATCACTTTGCATTTACCCAAGTTAAACAGCATTTGCCATTTTTCTGACCACTCTCCTATCCTACGTAGGTCCGCACGCAGTTGCTCGATCGCTTCGGGCGTCCCAACATTGGCCCCAAGCTTGGTGTCATCAGCAAATTTGGCGATCCGACTGACGATGCCAACGTCGATATCATTTATGTAAATGATAAACAGTGGCCCCAAAACAGAACCCTGAGGAACCCCGCTAGTGACCGAGGCCCAACCCGAACTAGCCCCTTTAATAACAACCCTCTGCCGCCTATTCTTCAACCAGTTTTCAATCCACCTACCTACTTCCCCACCGATACCCAGGGCGCGCACTTTGACCATTAGCCGGCAGTGAGGTACCTTATCAAAGGCTTTCTCAAAGTCGAGATAACGTATATCAATCGCCTTACTCTTATCATACTCACTCAACATGACGTGGAAAAACTCTAGCAAATTGATGAGATACGACTTATGCCGTCTAAACCCGTATTGAGAACCCCCAAGCATCTTGTAGGAATCCAAATGGTCAACGACCCTATCCGCTATTATCCCCTCTAATAATTTACCTACAACCGAAGTGAGACTAATGGGATAATAGTTCCCTGGACTTTCGTAATCCCCTTTCTTAAAGATAGGGGTCACGTTGGCTTCCCTCCAGTCACCAGGCACCTGGCCCGTCTCCAACGATTTGTTGAAGACTGTAGCCAGGTGGGGAGCCACCTGGTCATGCACCTCCCGCAACACTGGGGAGGAACTGGTCTGGCCCAGGAGCCTTAAACGCGCTCAGTTTGTCTATTCTATTGGCAACGACTGTCGCGGTACACAGAACACTATCCAGGCCAGCACCTTTGTGCCTGACGCCTGGCTCAGGGATGATGCGGGTGTCCTCCCTGGTGAAGACTCCCGCAAAGTACTTACTAAGCACATTAGCGATGTCCGCGTTGGAGGTCCTTAGGGTTCCCCTTGCAGAGGCTTGCCACCAGGCGCGGACTGGCTCAAAAAAACCGGCCAGGTGTCACTGAGAGGGCCCCCAAAAAGCTTCAGTAAATTCTGCCCACAAAAAAGTGTTTATAGATGTTTTAAAAACCTAGTAATTTTGTCATGACCTGTAAATTCCCGCGAGTTTTTAATATAATTTTGAACTCAACCAAAATCAAATCTAATTAATACGCAGTCAGGGAATGACGAGGTGTACTTCTGAATACACGAAAGGCCTTGGAATCATTTTTCTTTTTCCTTGTGGACTTGCAATATATATATCTCTCTCTCTCTCTCTCTCTCTCTCTCTCTCTCTCTCTCTCTCTCTCTCTCTCTATATATATATATATATATATATATATATATATATATATATATATATATATATATATATATATATAGAGAGAGAGAGAGAGAGAAGAGGAGAGAGAGAGAGAGAGAGAGAGAGAGAGAGAGAGAGATATATATTGCAAGTCCACAAGGAAAAAGAAAAATGATTCCAAGGCCTTTCGTGTATTCAGAAGTACACCTCGTCATTCCCTGACTGCGTATTAATTAGATTTGATTTTGGTTGAGTTCAAAATTATATTAAAAACTCGCGGGAATTTACAGGTCATGACAAAATTACAATATGAAAGTTACTCATGAAAATCATAGAAAACGTTGAAGTAGAGAGACTTTTTTTCAATCCTAAACTAAAGTGTCACTTACTTGAACTATTACAGAGGGGCCCATTATCAACAGTAGGCCACAGGCCTTTCTTCTTTTAGTTACGCCTCTGATAATAATAATATATATATTTATATAGCGCACAATATCAATGAATAACGTTTTCAAAGGCGTTTAGAAAAAAGGTATATGAGGAAATTATTGGGGGTGTCGATTGTAGGTTTGGATATGCAGGTTCTTGGGATCTAGGCTGAACTGGCTGGGCCCTGCTGGCCTTTATTCAGCTCCTAAGATATTTATGTGTTTAAACCTTAAAAATATATAAAAAAATTACAATTATTTAAATAAAAATTCAGTAAATTACTCACGTTATAAAGACCAAGAGCAAAAAATCGGCGCGCCAGCACAAATGCAAAACCGCTTAAAAATATTTACTTTATTTACTTAATTTTATTTTTCGCGCCGAAAATAGTGTCCTAGAGTGCTGATTGGTTATACTAGAAATCTCAGAAATGCGTTTGACAACATAGCGATTTTTAACATTTATTTAATTAATTTTCAACAAATAAAATAAATATATTATAATAAATTTATTTAAATAAAAATTTATTTAAACAGACATAATTTATCAACGAATAAACTAAAGTTAATAATCCTAAACAATTTAAATATCAATTATTTTACTAGTATTAAAAAAAGGAAAATTTTTAATGCTGTTTTGTCGCCAACGTACGTTGCCATGTTGGCACTTTTTTGACTCCTGTGAACACTCCTGAGGTCTTATATAGTAATACGTCGAACAAATTTAGGGCCCCCAACGGAAAGGGCCCACCGGCCACCGGCTCATAGGAACGATTGGCCTTCGCCCTCCTATACGGAGCTTTCCTATTTCGGACAGCCGAAGTGATGTCACGACTGAACCACTTAGGTTGTGTTGAAGCAGGGGTGACTGGTTTTGAGGGTATGGCAGCAGACTGCAGCACCATAAACTGGTCTTGGAATGCACTCCACACTCCCTCAACATCGCCGCCAACCTCTAACCCCATCTCACCTACGCTATCCCGGAGGCCAACAGAGTCCGCCTGCTGTAGATCGAGCTTACAGCCTCTCGAGTTACTACGCTTCATCCGAGGGACGCACACACGGAACCTAATCAGACTGTGATCCAGTGGCGGCTCGTGACTTTCAGTTATGGGGGTGCTGCCTCAGAAATTGCGAACAATTGTGTCGATTATATATATATATATATATATATATATATATATATATGAGAGAGAGAGAAAGTCGAATAGATAAATAGATAACTACTCACTACTCAGTCATAAAAATAAGTAAAATAGTATCATAAAATCAATTATAGGGTACTTACGCTTAACGGGTAATTTCGAATTTGCCAAAAATTTTATTTATAAACAAATTCCATTCTTCTGTTTTTATTCTGAGCGAAAAAATATTCTAAGAAATGAAAGCTATATATTGTAAATAATCCAATTATTATATAATTAACTTCACTCTCACGACAAAAAATAAATGATAACGAATCATTGATAAATGCAATTCGGAAATTAAATTTCGAATTAGCAAATGATACAACAACACAACTACCACGTCAAACAAACAAATCGGCACTGCTCTGTCCACAGTGCTTTGGATCCTCTTAAACCCGCGATTCTGACTCGCTCTTCGTACGTCCGCCACCGAGGTTTCAAGCGTTTCGAACAAAATCTGGAACTGTTAAGTACGCAGTTCCACGGGAAGGCTGAAGCTACTTTCGTGATTCATTCGTTCGGCATTGAAATAGTTTAAGGAAAAAAGGATATAATCTGATTTAAAAACTCAAAGTTCATTGAAAAAAAACAATCAGAGAGGCTATTTTAAATATTTAAATATAAAGATCATAAGATCATGGGGGTGCTGCAGTTCCGCAGTGCCTACCGATGAGCCGCCCCTGATGTGATCACTCCCGCCAAACAATTTGTCAATGGTGAGGCCAGTGACGAGGTTGTCTTTGGTTGTCAATACTAAGTCTAGAACGCTTTCGCCTCGTGTAAGCTCATTGACCCACTGAGTGAGGAAGTTCTCATCAGCAAAGTCAACTAGCCTCCTCCCTTCAGCATCAGCAGTCCTGTCTTCCCACTTTATGCCGCGACAGTTGAAGTCTCCTAAAACTACACACACCCTATCCCCTAGCAGGCTACTGAGTTCGGTGTACAGGGCTGTATCCTCCTCAAGGAGGAGATGTGGAGGTCTGTACACCAAGATTAACCTATAGTTCGTCCCTCCCACATTCAGATCGATGCCAAGCAGCTCCCATTCCGATCGGAACTGGCAGTCAACCAGACTCAATGTGTCCCTCACATATATTAGTACCCCTCCCCCCTCCCCATGGGTGCGGTCTTTGTGAAACATTCTATACCCGGGAATCTCGAACTCCCCAACGTAGTCCCGACGATCAGTATGAATCCAGGACTCGGTGATAGCAACGATATCCTGGTATTCTGATGCTAAGAGCGCCTGTAGCTTGCAAAACTTATTCCTAATCGACCTAGCATTAAAAAGCACTGCACGGAGGGAGCCTTCCCTATTCAGACCGGCCCCTAGCCCGACCTGTTTCCCGAACAGCCAGGGCTGACAGAAGTTGAAGAGCCCCTCACCAACGAGGGGGTAACTTCCGCAGGAGCCTGAGCCCCCTCCAACGGGGAAGAAGGGTCACCCACCTGTTCATGGACGCACCCTTCAGTTGAAGGTACATCCACCACCAGCTCAACATTCTCTCTCCCGGGTGGGGGCCCGTCATCTCTCCCCAGGCTCGACCTCACCATTGTGTATAGGTGCCGGTCGAGCAGCGTGCCTAGCGCACCTTTACCCTTGTCATTGAGGTGAACACCATCCCTCTGGTAAAGGTTCCACCTACCCGAAAATGCGTTGAAGGGGTTAATAAACCTCACGCCCAGCGGGACGCACAAGTCTTGCACCCTCTCGTTGATGCCAATGACCTTACTGAGTGTGTGGTCACTGGCATTCATCTGCGGTAAAATACCCATCAACATTCCCCTGTCTGTCTTCAGTTTTAGATCATCCGAAGAGACATGATCTCGGTGATGATCCCTTCTGTAAAACCTACCCTACCGCCTTTGAGGAACAGGTCGTTGCCACCAGCATGGACAGCGATCGCAGTCCTCCGACTAGCCACGCGCAGCTTCTCTAGCTCCTTCCTTAAGTATGCCATTCACTGCCCAAGTAAGCACCTTACCTTCCTCCTGTCCCAGTTTGCAGAAGCAAAGTACTTCTCCTGGCCCCTGATCTGCGAGTCCCCAATCAAAATGGTGTCTTCCTCCTTCGAGCATAGGAGACTAAAGCAGTTGGAGGTTCTGACAGGGGCAACTGGGGTCTCAGGCTTCGGCTTCGCAGCCTTCTTCCCCGAGACCTTTCGATACCCGTCGCCACCCATAGACTCAGCCGCACTTACACCACCTGACCCACCCTGACTGACAGCTACATCCTTTGGTTTCTTTGGGCCATCAGTAGGCCCCTTCCCACCCTTCTCTATCGACCCCTTCTTTGCGCCCTCCCTGCCCTCCACCTTGCGCCGCGGTTCTGTGCATTCCACAAGAGTTGCTGGCGATTCCTGACACTGATTTTGTACCCTGGCCCTCAGTTGCACTTCTACTCTTTATCCGTGGTCTCGAGCTCTGTCCAGTCCATCGCTGGACCGCCTTCCCATGGCAGCTATCCTATCAATGAGCTCTGGGGTGGAGGGCGCAGCCACGTCAGTGACCTCCGCACCTCCAACAGCCGATCTGGACGACTCGAGCTGCCGGACCCTCTCCTCTAGCTTCTTGTAAAACGGCATGAGTTCGCCAAAGCGGCACATGCTGGAGTGGTTGATCTTCTTGAAGCAGGCTTCTTTGAAGTTCATCACCCATGGTTTACTCCACACCTCGCACATTCAGCCTTCAGTTTCTGCGGTCCAGTCATCGTAACTTACTTTTTTTTCAGTGCATCTATTCATAAAAGTTTTATTAAATCATCTTGAGTCAAATTTTCAGCTACTAAACAGAATTATCTATTTTACCGACGGATGCGCAGGTCAATACAAAAACTGCAAAAACTTTTTAAATTTATGCCGCCACCATGAAGAATTTGGAGTTAAGGCTGAGTGGCATTTTTTTGCTACCAGCCATGGCAAGGGACCATCGGATGGTGTCGGAGGAACCATCAAAAGGGAAGCATCAT
Organism: Bathynomus jamesi; assembly: GCA_023014485.1. Lineage (NCBI taxonomy): Eukaryota > Metazoa > Arthropoda > Malacostraca > Isopoda > Cirolanidae > Bathynomus > Bathynomus jamesi. Next base: position 366,922 of record JAJOZX010001762.1, on the reverse strand, counting down.
CAAGAGAAAGTCTTCGTAGGCCATATGAAAATCAAATTCTGTCCCCAAAAGATCTTTTTTATTTCTGTTCCTTAAAATTGACTCAAATGTCTTTTAGCTTTGCAACAAGAACAATACTCAAATATGAGAGAATTCTTAGATCCAATTTTATCAAAAGCGAGAACCATACCGGGAACTCAAAATTACATTCATTCATACCACTGACAAAAAATTGTTTAGAAGTACAAATGTACAGCGCCTCAGTTTGAAAGTCGAAAGGAATTCGCTTCCCTTCAACAAGCCACTCAATTAATTAAAAATGTCACAGGATATATAGCAGTGGAGTATGATAACCACTGATGGATTGGGTGTGTGATGGAAACATATCCTGGTGAGGGTGAAGTGAAAGTAAACTTCCTCACCCTTGTGGCCCAAACAAGCAGGCCTGGATTAACCATTAAGCAAAATAAGCACGTGCTTATGGCACCAAGGGAAGGAGGCACCATAGAGAAAACTTTTTAAAGTATAAATAAAGTTATAAGTAGGCAACAATACGCATTATTTTGCATCTTTTGATCCATGTATGTTGAAATGCTATGTATCTTCAAGGTTAGAAAGCAATGGAATAAAAGATGTTTTGTTTCGTACAAATAATATTTCTTCATTAGAATTTCTTTTTTAAAAAATTGACCACCAACATCGATTTCTGTAGAAAGAATCGTTTTCAATAAATTTTTGTATTTGCATTTTTCCCTTATAACAGTTTTTTTAAAAATTAATAAAAAAGTGTTGAAAATTTGCATTTTTCCTGTTGCCCTAGTTATAAGTAAATAATTTGTTTATATTGCTTACTGCTATTTAGTGTTAAATAAATAAAATTAAAAAACAGGTTATATTTAATATAGTTGTGGGGTCTGGCCTGGGGGATGGCCTGGAAGAAAACTGAATTTTTAATCTATTATTTCACATTCAGCACTTATTGAGTCTTAATGTCTTGTCAGTTAGACAATGGAAGGGTCGAGGGGGGATCATTGTTGGGCTGTGCTTAGGGCATCAGTTGGCCTTAATCCGGCCCTGCGCATGGTACATAAAGTCATCATGGATGGTAGAGAGGAATTTTAGCTTTTGCTTAGGTAGCCAGTGCTCCTACAGGAATATCAAATCTGCACTGTCGCAGATTTTATGAACATCTACAGTTGAATTCCTCACTGACCTTATATTATATGAAACTATTTTCAACAAGTTATCCACCATGACTGATAGAGAATTTATTATTAGTAAGATTATTATTATTATACACAGTACAACTTTCAGGCATTACCGTTAGGGCGCCTATTATTATTATTATTATTATTATTATTATTATTATTATTATTAGTTATTAGTTATTATTTTGCCTGTTATCAAATCTCCTGGAAAAGTGAATAAACTCCTTAACAATAATACCGTCTGGCCATTGACTCATATTATACGGGTTGAAATGCGCATTTACACCTTTAATTATTACTTTAAAAGAGTTATAATACGGAGATTTCGTGTTTAGTTTATTAACTATCACTATACTGTGTTCACCAATGATTTCTGCCATCATGTGTCGAATATCGCTTGCCTCGTTCGAGAGCTGAATTCACGACACAAATAGGGTGAGATTCTCCATCGGTGGCCTCGCCGCGGAGAGCAGTTGAGGAAACCTTCGGGAAGGGCGCCTGTTAATAGTAGTTACCCACCCGTCCGGCTCCCTCGATATCCCTGAATTGCCGTTAGAGAGTTTAAGCTTCAATAACTCTTTAATTAATATCAAATCATTTGCGACGGAAATGAGTATCATTTTTTAATTCAGCACATTGGAAAAACATTGAAAACCAGCTTTTAAAACTTTCTACCGGAGACCGATGTAATAGTAAAGAAATACATCCTTTTAGTATTCTTATGGGTAATTATTCGTTTTTGCACCCAGTCTGTTTTTATGATGAGAACAAACTTTTCTGGTCAATTTTGAGGTGTTTTGCACGAATCTGCCATCCGTTTTCTGTGCAAATGCGTAGTTTTCGAGATATCGTCATCTCGAAAACTACGCATTTGCACAGGAAACTGATGGCGGTTTCGTACAAAACACCTAAAAATTAACCAGAAAAGTTTGCACTCGTCATTTTCGTTTAAACTAACGAAAATATCATGACAACCTAACCAATCATCAAGGGCGTACAGTTGACCTAACTGGACATTTCAATTGATCTAACCACAATACCTTACCTTATTGCGGAGGGTAGAGTTCTGCAATTGCAGTCAGGAAGTGTCGCAATTTTGTGGACTCGTCGGTATGTTCTGCTAAGAACAAGTACCGCGCAAAATATTTCCGGTAATGAGGACGTTTGTTCCCAACACGTAAAACCCACGATTTCACGTCCTTCCACAGGCGTTCAATGTTTTGTGTGTGGATACTATTGTCGGGGGGATCCATAAAATTTTCGCTAATAATGATTGAACCCGGCTTAATATTTGGTTGGATTTTTTTTACGGCACCTAAAGACCTGGTCTTTTCTTAAAATACAAACACTATTGCATTTAGGGCAGGTCACGGATGTCTTAATTATTTCGTGATTGAAAAAAAGGTCTAAACTCTTGTCTTCATCGAGGACAATATGGCGGATTACGTCTTCAAAGTCAAATATGCAAAACTGACACGTCATACTTGTGGTCACAAAAACACCCAACTAACAGACCAACAACTGCTAATAATGATTTAATTTTAAAACAGGACAAATTGAACTACACAGAAGTAGCCAGAATCACCAAAAATAGGAAATATTTACCAAATAGTCTATATATATATATACAGTATATATATATGAATAAAACCACGAAGGAAAGGAAACACAGAATGGTGCTCAAGCGCTTTCGTCTAATGACATCCTCAGGAACACTGAAGTACATAAAGAGTTACAGCCTATATATAGGTTACAGAAAAAAAAATATATATATATATAATAAACGGAGAGATAAAAATAAAAATTAAACATTGAAGGATTGTGGGAAGAGCATACAAATTTGTAAGGAAAAACTCCGATTTTTAGCACAAGATCAAATGAATTGTTTCCAACCAATGTTATAGATAATTTAAAAAAAAAAATACAAATTTATACTGGAAATCTGCCCGGGTTTTAGCACTCTGCCCTTCTTGTTTAAGTTCGATGTATATAAAAATAAATTGAAAAATAAAAGTTATTAGAGTAGCATACAAGTCTACCAAAGATTTAGCGTTCTACCCTTCTTATCTAAATCTGTTCTGAAGGAATTCAAAACAACAGGATCGAGTTGAAAAAGACCTTTGCTTATGTTGAAGTTATTTGTAAGTTGGATAATGGCAGACTCAAGAATATTTCTATTAACAATGTTGCTAGAGTGAAATAAAACTGAAGCATTATTCCAATCAATACAGTGGGATAACTCTGACAAATAAACAAAAAGGGCACTGGACGACTGTCCTGTTCTAACGGAATATTGATGCTGTTTTATACGTGTGTGCAAATCCTTTCCCGTCTGACCTATGTAAAAGGAATCACATTGTTTACAACCAATTTTATAGATAATGCCTGAATTATTGGTAGGGCTATTTTTTACTATGATATTTTTCACAATATTGTTATATGAAAATACTACATTAATATCCAAAAGTTTAAGTACATTAGCAATGCCTAAAAAGCCCGGGAAAAATGGAAGTACTAAAATATTTTTTGACAAAGTACTAGTGTTATTATTCACACGATAGAAAGTTCGTTTTGCCTTGTTGAGACAAGATTCCATAAACGCAGATGGATAACACATCACTTCCAATACCGTTGATTTTTTCCAATTCGGCATCGATGTATTCCGGACTGGCGATCCTAAGGGCGCGGAGAAACATTGAAGAAAAAATGGCCTTCTTAGTAGGGGTGTCATGTCCCGAGTAAAGGTGTACGGTAGGATAAATTGTTTTTTTTTTCCGATAGATACTAAACTTAAAACTTAGGCTTTCCCTCTGTACACGCACATCCAAAAACGGGATTGAGTTGTCTTGTTCCACTTCTAAAGTAAACTTAATGGAGGAGACTTGATCATTTAACTGAAGCAGGAAGTTATTCAGTGCCCTTTTTGTCCATTTGTCAGAGTTATCTCACTGTATTGATTGGAATGATGCTTCAGTTTTATTTCACTCTAGCAACATTGTTAATAGAAATATTCTTGAGTCTGCCATTATCTAACTTACAAATAACTTCAACATAAGCAAAGGTCTTTTTCAACTCGATCATGTTGTTTTGAATTCCTTCAGAACAGATTTAGATAAGAAGGGTAGAACGCTAAATCTTTGGTAGACTTGGATGCTACTCTAATAACTTTTATTTTTCAATTTATTTTTATATACATCGAACTTAAACAAGAAGGGCAGAGTGCTAAAACCCGGGCAGATTTCCAGTATAAATTTGTATTTATTTTTTTTTAATTATCTATAACATTGGTTGGAAACAATTCATTTGATCTTGTGCTAAAAATCGGAGTTTTTTCTTACAAATTTGTATGCTCCTCCCACAATCCTTTAATGTTTAATTTTTATTTTTATCTCTCCGTTTATTATATATATATATATTTTTTTTTTTTCTGTAACCTATATATAGGCTGTAACTCCTTATGTACTTCAGTGTTCCTGAGGATGTCATAAGATGAAAGGCGCTTGAGCACCATTCTGTTTCCTTTCCGTCATGGTTTTATTCATCATAAATATTTTTCACGTGTTACTTTCGTGAAATAATTTTCATATATATATATATATATATATAATAAAAACACGAAAAATAGGAAATATATTTTAATAAAAAACCACATTTTATACAAATCTGCACAAGATAAGATATATATTTTCTTAGTTTTGAATGGCAATTCAATATATTGTACTGTTTTAACCGCGCGTGAGCGGGTTAAAAGACGAATATTAACCTTTTTATGTAATGATTTAGTAAATTCTAGTAATATATGGCGATTTCTTTAGTATTTTCCTTCTGAAAAAAATGGTCACACTGGCCAAAACAGGAAATATAGTTTATTAAAAAAAGTACGGTACATTTGAACAAATTTGCACAACATAAGATATATTTTTTTAGTAAGTTTTTAATGGCAATTCATTATATAGTACTTGTTCAACTGCTTGTGACTGGGAGTAAAATCGAATATTAACCAAGAGTTTATTCATAGCAGTTTTTGTATAGTTCCACCACAGATTGGATGTATACAATGCAGTACCGGTACAGTAAGTTCTAAAAAGATAAGTTTTAACTGATTCTGAACACCAAATTTCCTTACTAGCATGTTACCCTGTACATACAGCGTTTTACGTTGCCTCTCAGTATCAAGTTCATGTCGCAGCTCGTGAGTAATTACATGACCTAAGTATTTACATGTCTTTGACAAGTATTGTCTGACCATTCATTTCAAAAGACCCACATGAATGACATGATACATGTTTCAGTAGATTACACCTAAAAATGAAAATACAACTCTTTCCCTCATTATAGGTGATGTCATTTTCTATACTATATTGTTCACATATCTCTAATAGTACTCTCAGCCCATGGTGAAAGGGTGACAGACAGGGCCGTAACTAGGGTTTAGAAATTAGTGAGGTCCAGATTTTTTTTCGAGCGCGGCGGGACGAGCAAAATTCAGACCAAAATGACATCTACAAACACAACCCAAGCTATACACTAAACACTAAACACAAACACAAAACGCTCGACGCTCCCTCTTTTCAAAAGAAAAGCGGTAATATGCGTTTCATACACGGAGAACGGTTCAGTCTCTTTTTTTTTTTTTTTTTTTTAGGAAATAATTAGGGTTGCCATTTTGGCTTTTTTAAGGCCACATTTGTAAAATTTGGCCTCATTCAAACGTCACTGGCCTGAAAATCTGTATTTGGCTTTTTTAACACATTTGGCCTTTTCTTGGCCTTGTATAAGACAGATCTACCGATGTTGCATTTAGCTAAAGATAACTTTGCTGAAATTGAACAACAGTACCGGAAAATTAATTTAACTGACTGGAGAGTAGATAATATTTTTGAAAACAATGTAATTCCAAAAGATACATCACAATTTTGGCTGGGTGTTAGTAAACACCAAAATTTTAAGCATTTAGCAGAATATGCCCTAAATTGTCTAGTTACACCAGCAAGTAATGCGACTGTTGAAAGAGTATTTTCCCTTGTAACGGCGATCAAAACACGTCCGAGAAACAGAAGACAAGTTAATCTCTTAGATGCACTTGTTAGAATAAGAGCGCATTTAAACGAAAATTCGATTTGTTGCAAGGAATTCACCGCCTCTGACAGCATGTTAAAGAAATTTAAAACATACATGCTTTATGCCAATAGCAGTACAACTGCTATAGCAGCCAATTCCCAGCAAAATACGGAAGTGGAAAGACAGGATGAAGAAGACGACATAACTATTTTCTTGGAATAGTTATGGTGTAAATCGTTTTACCTCCAGGTTAGTTACTTTATTATATCATTTCAATGCATAATAAATCAGTTAAATATATATATATATATATATATATATTTAGTTTATTATAAAACTGTGCTTTTATATATAAATCGGCGGTTTGGCTCTTTTTTGGCCTGTTTTTTTCTCCAATTTGGCTTTAAACATCCAAAATCATCTGGCAACCCTGGAAATAATTACCGAGGCCCGGACCTCGGTGACCTCATAGGTAGTTACGGCCATGGTGACAGAAGAACAAGGTCATCAGCATACATTAAATGATTCATTGGTTTTTCCAATGACACAGCTAGGACATACAGTTTTTAGTTCATTGGTAAGGTCATCCATGTATATACAGAAAAGATAGGGTGATAATATACCCCCTTGCCTAACCTCATTAGTTACCTTAAAACCTGGTGATACAGTGCTTTTTCATCTTACAAACATGGTCTGCTCTGTATACTAGAATACAAGTATCCTAAGTATATACTATATTTAGGTACCTCTCGACACAAGAGTTTCTTGAAAAGTTTGTGATAGCTAACTCAATCAAATGCTTTTGATGCAGCCAAAAAACAGGAATATACATTGCTACTTGACATCTTGTAATTTAGCATATAGGTACTGTGATCAAGTCAACAAGTCTGTTTTCTAATCTTATGCCCTCAAGATATTCTATCAACCTCAAACGAGAAAAAATTAAGTCTAAATTGTCCAAACCTGAAAATATTTTGAACATTTGTATCGTATCTCCCCTCGATTAGCCTAGAATCTCATTACTAACCCATTTAGCTCATTCCATCCAGAGGATAGCCTACGAGTGTAAGGTTTGTAAGAAGGAAGTTGGGGAAGGGGATAAAGCTGTAGCATGAAAGTGTGCAATGTAGGGCAACCAAGGTTATCCCTAACCTAAGAAGATGGGATTACAGGAATATCTCGAAATTCGTTGTTAATTCATTCTGGAATAACACAGTGAAATGCAAAACGACGAAATTCGAGGTAGATTAAAACATGTTTCAATGAGAAAACATTTTACTGTATTATTTATAGCATGTAATTACTTTATTTTTGGAAATCAACCTAACCTAGAAAAATGTATTTTTGACTAAAAAAGTGCGTAACTTAACATGTTATTACATTATCATTTGTATAATTTAGGTCTCAGGGGTATGGGGGCGGAGCCCCCATAAAGATCACGCATCACAAAGTGAACCCTATACCGATCAATTTGTGATGTGTGATCTTTACGGGGGCTCTACCCCCATACCCCCGAGACCTAAATTATACAAATGATAATGTAATGACATGTTAAGTTATGCACTTTTGGTAATTATGTGTTTTAAGTAACTCAGTCATTTTACATACCAAAATACATTTTTCTAGTAGTATTTGATGTGATTTGTTCAAATATGACCTCCATTTCCGTCGGAAATGAGATCCAACAAAGTTATAGTACTTTGAAGTTTGGCCCATTTTCAAGGGAAATGGAGGTCAAAATCTGAGCAAAACACCTCAAATATTACTAGGAAAATGTATTTTGGTATTAATTAACCTAACCTAACCTTACCTAACATGAATATGTTATTACATTATCATTTGTATAATTTAGGTCTCGGAGGTACGGGGGCAGAGCCCCCGTAAAGATCACGCATCACAAATTGATCGATTGAACGACATTTTAGCGTCGGAAATTCAAAAATAAAACCCTATACCGATCAATTTGCGATGCGTGATCTTTACGGGGGCTCTGCCCCCATACCCCCGAGACCTAAATTATACAAATGATAATGTAATAACATATTCAATATTTCTATTGCTCGGAAGTCATTAGAATGCACTTCGTATATTAAATCTCAAAATAATATTCGCACTGTTCACATGTCATCGCCACAAACATCTATCAAAAACTAACAGAAGTAGACTAGCAACTTAAAAAGTGTAGCTCATATATCATGTTCTCATGATGTCACCAATCAAATATTGGAAGGGCGGGAAAAAAAATGCAAAAATGTCATAATATTCAAATTTACATAATTTAAGTATGCATCTGCGAGCATAGTGACTTATATGAAAATGATGAGAAAATTATGCTTTAATATTTTATAATTATATTTGCTTTTGATATTCTGAGTACGATAAAACTCATATTAACCGCACTTTTTAAGTCTTCATCTAGGGTACATGACGAATGAAGTTCTCAAAGTCGAAACCACATGAACAGCACATCATAATTCTATCACAAACACAACCAAACTAAGGTATTACCCAAACTGAATCCAATTAGAAAAAAAAAAAATAGCCAGAACAGAAACCAACCAACTAAATAAGTTGCAGAGTAGCAAAAAAATAGCCTAATCAGAAAAACCACGTTAAATGGATATCGTTAATTAAATAATATCTACATAAATATGATGAACTGAAAAATTTTTACTTAAAGGAAAGGTTTTATTTATTGTTTTCTATGCATTGCAATAATTTTTATTAGAAATTTAGGTGAGGGGGATATTGTATACAATTACAATTAATAAAGTTAAAGGAACGGAGACCTAACCTTAAAACATCTATCACAGGTATAATTCCCAGGATACATGAGAATAATAAGTGGTACTCACAAGCATTATATATAAATAGTAGGCTTAAGACACTATGTCAGAGCATGGAAATTACATATATCGAACTGTGGAATAAATTTTATAAAAAAAGAGAGTTCTTTAACAGAGATGGAATTCACCTTAATAGTAAAGGAACTGATTTACTATCAAAGATTGTATCATATAATTGACTAAAAAGTAAAAACTAAAGGAATAGGCCAAATTAGTACAAATACCAATACTCTTGATAACAATAAACTAATAAAAAATATAATCAAAACTCAAAAGAAAAAGGTCAACAAAGAAAGTAAAAGAGATGCAAATAATATACCATCACAGAACAAGAACCAGACTAAATTACAAGGAAAATATTCCAAGGGTTCTTTGTCATTTTTCTATGTAAATGCAAGAAGTATCCGAGATAAAATAAGTGAATTCAAGGCATACATAGGTATTGAAAATCCTGATGTTATGATTGTCACTGAAACTTGGACAAAATTCAGTACGATACCAAATAGTCTATTTAGTGAAAGAGATACCATTACTTATGAAATTGATGGCTATGAACTTTTTTATTATGAATGTAAATATTCAGAGGGTGGTGGAGTATTTATTTATGCCAAGACAAATCTGAATCCAGTTGAAGTTACCTCCGTTAAAGAGGAAATAGTTGAATCTGTATGGATAGATATTGGGCATAAAAATGCCAGGAAAATCAGGATAGGGGGTATTTATAGACCACCTGAGGGATGTTCAGTTGGAGGAATCCCCAAAAGTAGAGAAGAAAATAAGTATGTAGAAAATCAACTTATTGATGAAATAAATAAAGCAATGACAAGCAATATTATTATTGTTGGAGATTTCAATTATAGGCATATAGACTGGGAAATATTACAAACACCAGAAAGTAATGAGAGATTCTTAGACTGTATAATTGAGAATGGTTTAACCCAGTTAGTAAAGGAGCCAACCAGGGCCGATGCCATTCTAGATTTAATTCTAACAAATAATCCAGATACCTTCCAGGATATCTCGGTTTCAGAAACACTAGGTTCAGGTGATCATTGTATCCTTCGGTTTAATATTGTTTGTAATTCAAGACCTAGTGAAAATAAAGTAGAAGTTCCAGATTTTAAGAGAGGAAATATAAATGGACTAGTAAATGATCTGTGTCTAATAAATTAGACAGATATTCTACAGCTTGAACAGACAGTAACTAGTATGTGGGAAAAAGGAAGGAAGCATATCCCACAGTGTAAAATCAGAACTGGAAAAAATAAAAAACAACCTTGGATAAACTGCAATGTGAAAAGAGCAATCAGAGAAAAAACAAAAGCATTTCATAAATTCAAAAGAACTAAAAATGGCACAGACTCCGAAATATATAAAAGTAAAAGAAGCATTTGCAAGAAAATAATCAGAGATAGCAAACGTGACCTGGAAAAAAGCCTAGCCAAGAATTCAAAAAACAATCCTAAGAAGTTTTTCAGTCACTTCAATTTGAAAAGTAGAGTGAAAAAGAAAATTGGCCCCCTCCATATAGATGATAAAACTATAGATGATGATCTTGAAATAACTGAAGAACTAAACAAATACTTCTCATCAGTATTCACAAATGAAAATTTAAATAATATTCCTGATCTTATACTACCAGGACAAGATAGGGAAATAAATGAATTAAGGGTAACAAAACTAGATATCTTAAAAGCAATAGATAAATTAAAAATGGAAAAATCTCCAGGGCCAGATGAAATGCATCCAATAGTCATAAAAGCTGCCAAAAAGAATATAGCACAGGCACTAGAAATTATTTTTAATAAATCATTGATATGTACTGAAATTCCAGAGGATTGGAAGAAAGCAAATGTGGTTCCAATCTTTAAAAAAGGAAATAGAAACTTGGCAAAAAACTACAGACCCATCAGCCTCATTTCCATTATTTGCAAATTACTCGAAAGTATCATTAGAGGTAAAGTTACTGAGTTCCTTGAATAGTGCAACCTTATAAATGATAGCCAGCATGGCTTTCGAAATGGAAGGTCCTGTCTAACCAACTTGATTGAATTTTATGATGGAGTCCTATTGCATTTGGACAATAAAGAGCCAGTAGATATAGTATACTTAGATTTTGCAAAGGCATTTGATACTGTTCCTCATGCAAGATTGTTGGTAAAAGTTAGAGCCCATGGTATAAGAGGTCATATAGCTGATTGGATAGAAGAATGGCTGAGAAATAGAAAACAGAGAGTTCATCTAAATGGAAATAAGTCTACTTGGAGACCCGTATTGAGCGGAGTCCCACAGGGGTCTGTTCTGGGACCTCTGCTTTTTGTTGTCTATATAAATGATCTAGAGAAGGGCCTATCATGTAAAACCTCAAAATTTGCTGATGATACAAAATTAGGCCATAATGTTAAGTCAGTAGCAGGAGCAATGACAATACAAAAAGACTTAGACAGAGTAACAGCCTGGGCAGATAAGTGGGAGATGAAATTTAATGTTGATAAGTGCAAGGTTATACATATTGGGCCAAAAAATCCAGAATTTTAATACAATATGAATGGAATTTGGATTAAAAATGATGATAAAGAGAAAGACGTGGGTGTCACTGTGACAAATGAACTTAAACCCTCAAATCACTGTATGGTAATCAGAAATAAAGCAAATGCTAGACTCAATCTCATGCAGAGACACATTGAGTACAAATCACCCAATATTATAAAGCAACTATACATTTCATATGTGAGACCCCTCCTCAAATACTGCATTCAATTTAATAGTCCCTATTTGATACAAGATATTGAAAAACTGGAAAAAGTACAGAAATGAGCAACAAGAATGATCCCATCTCTAAGACAATTGACATATAAGGAAAGACTGGCGTATCTAAGCATGTTCTCATTAAAAAGGAGGAGGTTAAGGGGTGATATGATAGAGGTGTATAAAATGATAAAAGGGTTGGATAAGATAGATTTTGAGTCTCTTTTCATTAAAGATCACAATCAGACTAGAGGTCATAGTATGAAGTTATTTAAGCCAAGATGTAGAACAAATTTAAGAAAACATAGTTTTACAAACAGAGTAATTAAGTTTTGGAACAATCTGACAGAAGAAGTGGTGACTTCAGATACGCTTGATTCTTTCAAAAGAAGGTTGGATAGTTTGATGTCTGCAAGGGACATCTGGTGATGGTGTTTAAGCCCATTTTTATTGCATGAATGGTACTAGTTTATTTCATATATATTATGTGCATTTGGGTGATAGATCCCACAGCTCAACACAGGTGTTGTGGGATATAGGGAGGTAGCATCTTGGGTTAGGGGATACTCTCTGTCCTTACACACCCTATTTAAAGAGATTCCTCTGCTGAGTGGTGCCCCCCATAGTACTGTGAGGTATTGAAAAACTCATGATCTTCACTTGCCCCACAAACACCTTTAAATGGGAGACCCAAAATGGGTGCACACACATTTCTACATTACTGTACAGTCTTTACAGCCACACCTACACTTTTCCTCCTAAGTATATATATTGTAATGTATATGGATGTAAATTGTGACTTGGTCCGCAATTGATATGGACTGTGACTTATTTTTGGTTGGCATGGTACTGGTATTGATGAAATTGACTGGATTCTTTGGATCTGATATATTTGCATGTCAGTTATAAATAGATATAGTGTGTAACATATTTGTGGATAGTAGCCTATTATGACTTTGATCCTCTGGATCCAGAGATTCTATCTTTAGTTTTAAATTGATACTTAATTAGTTTTGTAAAAATCAGGGCTGTGGAGTTGGCACATAAAAAACTGACTCCGACTCCTCAATTTTTTGTCTATCCAACTCCGACTCCGAAGGTATATTAATTCTAAATCTGCTATGATGATAATTACACAAGAGGCATTTCATCACCACCACGTGAAGCATCATCATCTGTGGTCATTGTTACGGTAACTTTGTCTGTAGTAACGAATCTTGTAAGTGGTGCTTGTCGTTCAGTAGATTTCTGATCTTTTGTTAACTTTGAAGTAGTTGGAAGGTTTTTATTACTATCTTTCTCAATGACAACTTCTAAAATTTTGGGATGGAAACACTGCAAATGTCTTTTCAAATTTGATGCTCTGGTTGGTGTATTTTTATCAGAGCCAGTAAAACCACTGATTTTTGCTTCACATAAATTTTCATCATCATCATCATCATCTTCTATCATACACTGACACACGAAATGTTTCCCATCTGTGGTTATTGTAAAATATTAAAAAACTGCAGACTTTGTTGGAAGTGTCTTTGCCATTGTGAAAGGGGTTTTAGACTTGAAAGTTAAAAACTTATGAAATTTAGAAAGAACTCGAAATTAAATAAGCATTAAAAATAAAAAATATTATCTGAAAAGAAAAAATGAATTAATGGCATTAGTGTCTGAAATGGAAAACATTGTGTTTATTATTTAAGTGGTTTAACCACCATAGCTGCCAGTGATATCACACACAAAAACATATTTTATTAAAATTTATATTGAGGTCGGAGTCGGTACATTTTTACCGACTCCGACTCCAGCACCACCAAAATTGCTTCCGACTCCGACTCCACAGCCCTGGTAAAAATTGGTTATTGCCAATGTACAGGCAGTTTTTACATAGTGGAACCACCTCGATGGGCCGAAGTGGCCCCTAGTGTGCCCACTATAAAAATTTCTTATGTTCTTATGTTCTTATTACCAAATATAATGTATATTGCGTTGGTAAACAGTTGAATTTTGTCAATTTTGATCATTTTTTTTTTCTCACATTTTAAAAAAAATGATATCTGCGAATATGGATGATGGATTGCAAAACTATAGGTAGTAAAAGATTGATGGGTAATTATTCGTTTTTACACCCAGTCTGTTTTTATGATGAGAACAAACTTTTCTGGTCAATTTTGAGGTGTTTTGCATGAATCTGCCATTTGTTTCCTGTGGAAATGCGTAATTTTTGAGATGACGATATCTCCAAAAATACGCATTTGCACAGGAAATGGATGGCAGTTTCGTATAAAACATATCAAAATTAACCAGAAAAGTTTGCTCTCATCATTTTCATTTATACTAATGAAAATATCGCGACAACCTAACCAATCATCAAGGGTATACAGTTGACCTAACCAGGCCTTCAGTTGACCTAACCAGGCCTTCAGTTGACCTAACCAGGCCTTCAGTTGACCTAACCAGGCCTTCAGTTGACCTAACCAGGCCTTCAGTTGACCTAACCGGGCCTTCAGTTGACCTAACCAGGCCTTCAGTTGACCTAACTGGGCCTTCAGTTGACCTTTCAGTTGACCTAACAGGTTAATATTGGTTATTTCACCTAAATATCTTCTGATCTTTTTGTATTAGGCATTCACTATCACATTTTGGGCAAGTTAAGGATGAGAGAATAACGCCATAATTGATAAAAACATCCAATCCTTTGTCTTCATCTAGGGCACATAACGAATCAAGTTCTCAAAGTCAAAATCATACAAATGGCAAGTCATAATTCTATCACAAACATCACTAAACTGAATCCAATTAGAAAAAAGAAAATAGCCAGAACAAAACCCAACCGACTAATTAAGTCGCAGAGTAGCGAAAAAATAGCCCAATCAGGAAAAATATTTTATGAAAAAGAGTATATTATAGCCAAAACAGGAAATCTATTTTATTAAAAAAGTACATTTGAACAAATTTGCACAACATAAGATATATATTTTCTTAGTCAGTTTTGAATGGCAATTCAATATATTGTAATGTTTTAACCGCGCTTGAGTGGGTTAAAAGATGAATGTTAACAGATTGATGACAAATCTGTGAAACGACAAATTTTGAGGTATTCCTGTATAGGGAACGATTAAAGGAACTGGTATGTTTAGTTTTTGAGAGACATTCTTTGCAAGGAGATATGATATAGATGTTCAAATTGTTTTCGGGTTTGGACAATTTAGATATAAGTAACTTTTTCTCATTAGAGGCTCAATAAGGGATAACAAGAAAATTAGAAAACAGACTTGTAGACTTGGTCTACGAAAATACTTTTTCAGTCATAAAGTAGCTAGTAGATTTTTTGAATCACTTGTCATATGATGTGGTAAATAGCTCATAAGTTAGTTTTAAGAAAAATTTGGACACTTTCATGAATGAGAGAGAGTGTATAGATTTTAAATAGTCTGTAGTCTTAGTTTAAGTTATGCAAGCTATTTTGGTAGCTCTGTAAATAGTTTGGTAAATATTCATTTTTGTGCACATCAGTGTTTTTCAATGAAAACATTTTTTTTGAATAATTTTTAAATTGTTTTGCATGAATCTGACATCTGTTTCCTGTGCAAATGTGTAGTTTTTGAGATAACTTCACTTGAAGATATTGCAAAAACTGTGTGTTTGCACAGAAAAATGGATATCAAATTTGTGCAAAACAACTAGAAATTGACCAGGAAAATATTTTAATTTTTCTCTAATGAATAACCTAACCTAACACAACATATTGCAAATATGTATGTCTGATAATTAAATAAACTGCCAATTTCTTGTACAAGCTAAATTATGATTATGTAGGATGTTTATGCATCTAATAAGATGGAAGTTAAAGCAGTTATTAGAGTCATGGTTTTAGGCAAAGGGTAGTATCGTACAGTAGTCTTCATTATCACTCCTCATATCTTAATTGCTCAATTTGAAAGTGCTTCACAGGGAATCATCCCAGATACCTTAGCTCTGTGGCCCCAACCCATAAACTGCATTGCACACACCAGCAGCTGCCTCCCCTCATTGCCTATCATATGGTATATATTTTATTATTGGTATATGGTATTGTAGCTATATATTATTTTTATCATAATATTTCTGCCAAAATTAAAATCCTTCAAATTAAACATAACTTCAGTGTTGTAGCTATGGCATAAAAAAGGATTTTCAAAAATAGTAAAATGCTTTAACACATAATACTCTATACAAGTTTATTAAAAAATACTAATGTGTATAAATGAAGTAATACAGTACATTCAAACTAAGAAATAATATCCCAAAATGCACCAAAATACACAGTGATAACTCAATACTGGTCATTATTATTATGAATGATGCTATTTTCACCATAGTGAATTATAGCCTCAAATGCTATTTTCACGACATGGTGGTTTTAGTATCGGGTGCTATTTTCACAGTACAATATGGTGATTATAGCATGAGATGCTATTTTCATCATACCTAACCTAATGGTGATGTGGTAAGAAATGAAGTCACAGACAACCAGACCTCGTATGCTGAGGCCAGGTATTATCACCATACAATGATGATAAAAATAATATAAATTCTGTACAGGCAGTCCCTGGCTTACGAATGAGTTCCGTTCTCACCAGGGCTGTAGAGTCGGTGATAAAATTTGCTGACTCCAAAAATTTTAACATTCTGACTCCGACTCCAGAAATCTGACTTGTATAATTATGACTCCGACGGAATGTTAAGGCCAAATTGATTACGATTAGCTTTATTAGGCCAATGGAGATTCATAAACAAGGCATTTCGTCACCACCACATGACTCATCAGGTTACTTAGTGGCTGTAACTATGCCTTAATGGCTTTTTTTATCTTTATTAAAAAATTACAATAAATCCCAAAATACAAACTGATTGAAGCTTAAACAAAATAAGATTATTATTGGTTTAGCAAATTAATAAGATGTTTTTGTATTATTATAAACATCGGTAACAAAATGTAATGTCTTGCATACTGGAAGGGGCATTATTGAAGGAAGAAAGGCAGACTTTACATGGATGATGTAGTGCGCCAATTCATTACTACGAACCATTGTAGGTAACTGATTTTTAAAATAATAGACTTAATGGTGGTCTGTTCGTATGTATGGAATGTCGTAAGTCGGACATTCATAACCCGGAGACTGCCTGTATAGTGAAAATATCACCCAATACTGTAAAACCACCATACAGTGAAAATAGCACCTCAGGCTATAATCACCATACCATGAAAATAGTTATGGTATGGTGATTATAACCTAACTTAATGGCAATGTTGTGAGAAATGAAGTCACAGACAACCAGGTCTAATCTGCTGAGGCCAGGTATTATCACTGTACAGTAATAATAAAAATAATATAAATTCTGTATGGTGAAAATAGCACCCATTACTGTAAAACTACCATACAGTGAAAATAGCACCAGATAGTAAAACCACTGTCCAGTGAAAATAGAATCTTGGGCTATAATCACCGTACTGTGAAAATAGTCACTCTGTATTATTATTATTATAATACTATGTATGAGTAACCATGGGATGTTCAACTCTTTCACTTTCAGTGAACAGAGGATTTTAATTTTGGTAGAAATATTATGATAAAAATATATGAAAAAACCACTAATGGCAAAATACTGGTTTTTTTCCAAGTGGTTTAAAAATTTAAAAAACCCAAATGTGCAAAAGTGAGTTACTATCACGGTTGGCACCAAAGTTGGTAAATCTAAAGTGGAAATGACAGTGTTTGAAGTAGGCCTAGGTGTACAAGTACAGTATGTTAGACCTATTAATTAAGGCAGTAAAGTGGGTCTATTAAATAGGGCATAGAGTGAGTCAAGCTGGTAGACCTTAAAAATGATTAGAAACTTTTATTTATTTTAAATTAAAAAAATATGGTTGCGGTGAGGTTAAATTTTTAAAAATATGGTTGCGGTGAGGTTAAATTTTTAAAAATATGGTTGCGGTGAGGTTAAATTTTTAAAAATATGGTTGTGGTGAGGTTAAATTTTTAACAATGTGGTTGTGGTGAGGTTAAATTTTTAACTGTGGTTGTGGTGAGGTTAAATTTTTAATAATGTGGTTGTGGTGAGGTTAAATTTTTAACAATGTGGTTGTGGTGAGGTTAAATTTTTAATAATGTGGTTGTGGTGAGGTTAAATTTTTAACAATGTGGTTGTGGTGAGGTTAAATTTTTAACAATGTGGTTGTGGTGAGGTTAAATTTTTAACAATGTGGTTGTGGTGAGGTTAAATTTTTAACAATGTGGTTGTGGTGAGGTTGAACTAAGACAAGCTCCAAAAAAATTAATTAACAAAATGGTATCACTCAGTTACTGGCTTATGTGGGCATCCACCAGGCATGTCTGTCTAAAACAAAAATGAATGAGTTTTCACCCTTCAACAACCTATTCTAACCTAATATCAACTTATTTCAGCGTAACCTAACCACAACCATTTTTTTAAAATTTAAAATAAATATGAATGTCTGACATCATTTTAAGATCTGCTGTCAAGTCTGTTAAAAGTAGGACCAAGAATGAGTTAAGCTTATTAAATAAGGGCTTGGTTACTGTTAACATCAGGTTTATCCCCTAACAAGTGTTAGTGTAGTTATGGTAAAGTAGAGTTAGGGCTGAAACCTACCCTATGTTTCCATTGTGTAAAATTTGTCTAACTGTTAAATACTGTTAATATTTGGAAGGAATGTCCTTCCCCACATGGGCTACCATTTGAAAAAAAAATATGTATAAGCTTATGGTGATTGCTTATCAACCTGGCAATCCACTAAAAATTTCTTACTGCGTTGGTCAATGACAAAAGCCTATGCTTTTTCACTATAAAAGTATGTGTCTTTAAAAGACCTTGTTAAGTAATTATTAGTTAAACTATTAGATTAGTTTGCCTTCAGTATTTAGTGTAACCCATGGTAATGAGAGAAAATACCTGTAGGCTATATATGACACCTCTTATTTTGTTAAATTGGCACATGTTAACTTAGGACTTGCAATCCTCTGCGGTTGCCTGCTTTCTCATTTATTGATGTAGGCTAATTAGCTACACAAGGCATCTGTCGTTGTAATCAGTCAACACTGGCAATTCACTGTGCTTAATTTTTTCACTGAGATAGGCTTATCCTATTGCTTTGTTAATTTATTCACTCAGAACTTGTAGAAAGATTAACACATCTTCCTCACCTAAAGCAATGCTTCCCACTAGTTACTGATGGAAAGTTTGGTATGAAAAAGTACCCATATGTTCATTTATGTCTTGTTTGTTGTCACTAGTAGTAGTAGGCCTCATGGTCTGGTCTCTGTGATAGTTAGTCCAATTCCTACATAGTCTTTTTAGTTCAATCTATGGTAATTTTTCCTCTTCCCAATGGGCTTCATCCCAAAACCTGAGGTAATTTGTAGTTATACAATACTGTACAATAAATTAATCTCTTATTAAATTATGACATAAGGTACCATATATGGTACTGCATTGTAGGCTTGTTTAGACCTGGGGTTAAGATAGCGCTTGTTGCAAACTGTATGACAGGCATGTATAGTTTTTCCACAAGCCAGAAGAGAAAATCACAAACATCTTGGTTTTTTTATCTCCTTACAGAGGTTCTAAAAGTAACTAGATAAACTATTGATTGGCTTGTAAGCCCTAAACAGTCAACAGGTTGGAAATCTCAAGAATGTTTTTTTGAGTGGAAAGCCTATTAAGGTATCCTGTTGGTTAATTTGATTGTAATTCTTTACCACTGCGTGTTAGGAAGAAGACTTGCTTTTGGTTATTATTACTGGGTATTCTAGAGCATTGTTGGAGAGGTTAACTTGATCGTAATTTAGTTGAACTAGCTAGGTCATTTCACTGGTTTGTTATTTTATCTCCAGTTAAGCAATGTTGTGTACAGTATATTTAATTTGTTTTCACTTAAAATGTAAATAAGTGTGGGTATGGGTAATACATTTAGCTAGGTTAGGATTAGGCACTGGAGTGTAGCTGTTACCCCAGCTTATAGTGCCTACCTGAGCACCTTCAGTTGCATTCAACCCAGTTCTGACATTTTAGTTATTCATTAAGATGATCAGATGTAGATCATGATTATTGTCATTATAGGTAGCCAGTCATTTAACTCAAGAGCTTTGCTTGTTTCCCATGTGCTTGGTTTTGAGTGTTTAACCCTGGTTTTGCTACTGCCCAAATTGTTCATTCTGATGAAGGTCAAGCTTGTCACTCCACCTTTGACCTACAATTTAACATGGAATCTGAACTACATCCCACCAGCAGCCCAGTGTCTTAACCACTAAGCTACCCATGGTACCTATTTATCTACCAATCGATTTCTTTATTGCATGGAAGGATGAACAGCTGAGTTTTTGCCTGCAAGCATGATGATAAAGTTTGGCTTGAAATAATTTTAGATACTTCAGAGGAGTTTAGTGATTATCAAATTAGTTTCTTGACCTCTTCAGAAAGTCCAAATAATTATTAATTTCCACATTAATTTGCTGGATAAGAAAGAATGACAATTTATGCCATATCAAGTCTAAATATCCTGCCTGGCATTAAAATTATTTACTCTTCTCATCCAAAGGAAATAAAAAGTAGAATAATGCCTGGACTTCTCAGTTTGTGTACATATTGTATAAATATATGATACTGCTGTCTGTAAATACAAAATGGTTCTGGTGAGTCAGTGGTCATCTAAATGTTCATATTAAATGACTTTTTGTAAGGTTTGTATTGCACCAATTTTTTTCATTTCCCTACTACTGTGAGGTGTATATTTCAATACATCACTTCATTCAGTAAATTAACTCTTAATAAGGATGGCAAGTCAAGTGCAACTGAATAACTTTAGAAAAAGTGAAATGTTATGATTTTTCAATGGTTAGCAGTGTTTAAATCTAAAAACACTATCTTTAGATGCTAAAACAGTTTTTTTCCCTCTTTCCAGTGATGGAGAGATATAAATGAGAAGTTATTTTTTCTTTGAAAGAAAATGAACAACTCTCAGTTGGGTGAGATCCCCCAAAATGAAAATTATCAAGCATTTTATTCATTGACTCTTGGATGCTTTTTGTGCTTATAATGATTTATTCTTTGGAAAAATTGCCTTTCTGATGCACTTTGAATCATTCTTCTATCTGAATTAGGGACTGAGCTATGACAATTTGAAATTTAGTAGTATGTGAACACCTCCCCCTATGCATAAATTTTGAACCATAACTTTGAGCTATAATTATATATTTTCAGTTTGTTGGTTTAGACCAGCGGTTCTTAACCTTTTTCGTGTCATATTCCCCTTTGACCAGTTCATCCTACCTGATTTCCCCCTCCATGAGGATATGAAAAAAGTACCCTCGAAGACAAAATTTAATAACATTAGCAGACTTATAATGCACACTAATTATATGATCACCAAACAAAATTCTGCTGTAAATCCCCTCTGGATTCCTGAAATTTCCCCCAGGTTAAGAAATGCTGGTTTAACAATGCCATATACAAGTATGAATTGGCAGTTAAGCAAAGAAGAAAAAAAATGCCATATACAGGCAGTCCTCGACTTATGTACTTAATATGTTCCTGAAAACTTGTATTTAAGTCAAATGTACGTAAGTTGAATGATAGAAACACATGTTATAAAGGGGTAATATGTTCCAAGTTCTCCAAAAATATACCATAAATTCCTTAATTAAGTCATAAAATCTTAGTTTTTTTCAGCCCTAAGTGCTATTCAATGTACACACAGCATTGTGTATTCACACAGCAAGAAAATCAACACAAAACTGCATTAAAATGTAACAATACCTGTAAAAATATTAATAAAATATACAATATTTTATTACCTTAGAGGCTTAGACTATGGACTTGAGAGTATACTGGAGGTGGTGATGGTGGAGGAAGAGGGGGCTTTATTGGAAGGAG
Source organism: Bathynomus jamesi (assembly GCA_023014485.1). Taxonomy (NCBI): domain Eukaryota; kingdom Metazoa; phylum Arthropoda; class Malacostraca; order Isopoda; family Cirolanidae; genus Bathynomus; species Bathynomus jamesi. The sequence goes on along the minus strand of JAJOZX010001762.1, from coordinate 345,153 downwards.
GAGGGTTACTTATGAGGAGACTGGAGGGGATCTAAAGGTGGATCTTGTAGCTGGTGTTGCAGGTGAGGATGTTGATGGCTCCTCAGATGACTTGGATGGAGTTGAAGGTTCCTTCCTCAAGAATTTGTCCAGGGAGTGTTGGACAGAGGACTTCCCCCTCTTCTCTTCGTACAGCAGCTTGTAGCAAGCTGCAGTCCTCTCCATATCTCTTCTAACCATGGAGCTCCTCTCTGCATTTGGGTCATGGTCTTCTATGATCCTGAGGAACTTGTCAAATGTACATAGGTGCGAATTTTGGTGTATGCAGGTCAAATGATTTGTTTTCAATAAAATGTATGTCAGTGTGAAATGTACGCAGGTTGAATGTACGTAAATCGAGGACTGCCTGTACCTTATTTTAGGAAAATTCATGTGGTGTCATGCACTGCATGATTTATCCTAGAATACCTCTGATGCCAATGCATCAGTGCAACTTTACTATTTACTAAAGGTTATTGGAACATCACAAATCTAAAAGTACCATCAAATGAAAGATTAGGCCTATCTAATTGGTCCTTTATTATGGAAATTATATGATTAAGCTATTCTAATTCACTGGTACATTAAATACATAGAGCATTTAACATAACCATTATGCATTACAGAACTAGTATAGTATTAGGTCTAATAATCTTCAATATATTACCATACTTGGTCTTCATGATGCCCAATCTAATTCACCTATAGGGTTCTTCATAACCTTCATTACTGAATTATGGTAAAATAATTTAGCAAAAATTGCAGAAGTGTTTATAAGCTAATCACTTGTTAAATTTGCAAATAAGATGGCAACATTTTTTAGAACTTATTGTGTAGCCAAACGGTTTTGCTTTTAAGTTTTAGATTTAAAACATTGTTTGGATTTAAATTTCTTTTTTAGGTCACATATACTCGTATGTCTAAACTGAGCTCCAGTTAATAGTTTTATAATTCAAGTAAAGGACAAAAAGTTTCCAAGCACCAGCAATGGCAGATAATATGACTAACAGCAGTTGTGATACAGAATTCAGTACAGATTTAGGAGGAGATTTCTCCAGTTTAAGTGTAAGTGTTGTTAAATTATTGCGTGTGCAGAGCTGGGCAATAAATACATTGAATGTATTTAAATACTAAATACTAAATACATGGGAGAAATGTATTTAAATACTAAATACTAAATACATTTTACGAATGTATTTAGATATTAAATACAAAATACATCAATTGTATTTAAATACATTTGTAAATACTTTTTAAATACATACAAATTTTAACATATGCATTCACTAATTCATGAGTAACAACAATATAAAATGCTTGATAAAGGATAAAGAAATCAACCGCTTTCGACTAAGAGTGGCACACAACTGATTGAACTGACACGTTGAAACATGAACCATGCTGTACTACACTGTCGACGCGTCGTACTGTGCTAGTACAGAACGTGTATTAAACCAGTAAAAGTATTCACATTTTTATATTTTGATTATTTAAATACATTGTATTTAAATACTCATTAAAGTATTTAAATACTATATTTAAATACATGAAAAACAATGTATTTATAAATACAGTTCTAAATACACAAATGTATTTAAATACTATTTAAATACTGCCCAGCTCTGTGCGTGTCTCTACTTAGGAATGCTTTTCAGTGCTGGTGAAGAGTGAAATATATGAATTTTATTCAAATTTTTACTTTAAATGAAGGTATTATAATGTCAGACTTTTGGATTTTTTTAGTCACTGGATGAGGTGTTGAAACTCATTTGGCTCACCTGTTGAGGCAGTTTCTAGTCCTTAATTAATCTGAAGATAAAATTTTTAAAAAATAGCTTTCAGATATTTCCCCTGCGAAGAAATCTGCAAAAAAGCCAAAAATTCTACATTTTTCTGATGGAACTATGGAAGAATACAGTACTGATGAAGAGGAGGAAGCCGTGGCAGATGTTACAGCTGTAGATCCTGTAAGTTTTGATAAAGTTCTTCCAATACATTTTGAACTTGAGTTAAGCCCCCCCCTTCTTGAAAACGAGTACGCCATTGCTTATAGATAGCCGTGTTTGTAAGATTTAATCATTTCCTTCTTTTCATAACAGAAAACACTATCATGGAGACCATGGATGGCTTATTGGGCGACTCATACTGGTAAGTCAGTGCTGTCAACTTGTGATTACGTTGGGGAAGGTATTGCAAACTTTTTGGGAATTACTTCTCAGAAATACTTCTATGAAATTGAGGAATACAAAAGGGCGATGAAACAAGTAAGTAAATTACGATGAGGTGCATGCTCTTTTTATGTGTGAGTGGTCATTAATGTAGTGGTAACCTTTTAACTAATTTAATAGTTTAGAAAGTTAGGGTAGAACTACAGTATGATAATGGTAGTGTGAAATTTAATGTTTGTCATTTAACTGCTGGGCAGATGCACGGAGCTTCCAATTTTATGAGGACCAGGCCTCGCTATCACTCTGTTGTACATTTAGTAGCTTGGTACTTCTGATAGTGGATCTTCGATACTGTAATTTATATTCATAGGCAGCCTGGTAGGTGGATCAACTTCATGTCCATAAACCTCAAAGGGTCATTTAATTAGAGGAAGAATAACGCCGTCAATCGGTGAAAAATAAGGCCCTATCAATGGGAAGCCATGGTCGAGCCAAATAAATTATGAACATAGCTCAATGGCTTGGGAGATTCCTTGCTGAAGTTCATACAGTAGAATATACTAATAATGCAGCGTAACTAACGCGGCAAAAGAAAATATAGGACATTTATTTTTTTATTTTGCTGCCAAGACGCGAATAATACGGTATTTTTAAAATTAAATGGGTAAAATTCAAACCAGGCGCCCAGTAACCGCTGGCAGATGCGAGTCGAGCGCGTTAGACTGCGTGAGTTGTGTAGTGTGACGGTGGTTATATTTTATTTACATTTATATGTCTATTATATGTTTAATTATTACTAAACGTTGTTTACAGGTCGTCGGAAACCTAACTTATTTTTCCCGTATAATCTTTAATTAACAATAGATAACGAGGATCGCGATATCGCGGGGGTTTCAGAACGTAACCTCGCGTTATCAGCGTATTCTACCGTATTCATATAACAAAGTGAGACGCAAAGTATTTTAATCCTCCGTGTTTTCATGTCAGGAAGAAGACGAAAAGAGAGAAGCTGCTTCTCAAATGTCAGGATGGACTACTGAAACCACTGACTTGGGAGAGACTCCAGAAATCCAGAAACAGTTTGTTAAAAAAAATTTTGAAATTGTAAGTCCATTATTGAAAATTTGTATATTGATTACTAAAATACGTACATATTATTTATGTATATGTTAGTTTATATTTTAAAAATATTTGAATTTTACAGAATGACCGCCCGCTTCTTAACGGAAGTTCTGAAGAAAAAGCCAAATACTAAGCGGCGATTTTTATTTTGATTTATTTGAAAGTCATCAATGAAATTGCACGCCATTAAGGGTTTTTCTATTTCTTTGAATAGAATCGCGTCTATTGTCACAGCTTTTACCAAGTTTATTTGCTTTGTGATATTTACGTTGAAGTATCTTGAATTTTTATTGAAGAATATGTACGCTTAAAATTGTATTAATAATTATTAGTTATTTGGTTATCTCTTATTTTTAGTTAAACATTTTTGTCTTCAAGGTACTTGCTGTTAAAATTAAGTTCGTTAGATTTTGGTGAACCATATCAAATTTTTTTTATTTATTTATTTATTTCACCGAACAACATTTTGCAGTTTTTGGTCTCCCTTTCTTTATCTTGAAAGATAGGTGTGGTGTGGTTTAAAACTGATAGTATTCTGAATGTTCATTCAATTCACTCTTTCACTGGAGATTTTCTTAAGCACAAACGAAAGTGGAAACTACGATTTTGTTGTAGTCTTGTTGTATGAACCCAGACATAGGGCCGATTACGATTGTTGATTACGACTACGATTAAGATTTCCACTCATTATATTTCTGGATTACGATTATGATTACGTAATCAAATATTAATATTTTGGATTATGATGACTAATTTTTCGTGATTACGATTGTAATTACGTTGGTTTCGATACATTTGGTTAAGATTTTTACATTTATTTTCCTGGATTACGAGTAAAATAATATAGGTTACATTTGATTACCTTAATTCTACATAATTAGCAAAATTAATAGCTTGAAAATTGACCTTTTTACTAAAATTTTATGCGAGATTAAACAAGACAAACATTTCTTCAGTATTATACACACCAATACAAGATTAATGATTATAATCGGTCCCATGTCTGGTATGAACCAGGATATGTCCAGCATATCAAACTAAATTTCGGTAAAACAAAGTACAATATAGGTTTTGGTCTACCTGAATTGACAATAAAAACTAACCGTCCTTTTTGAATTGTTGGTTTTGGATGATATACCAAAAAAAAAAACCCTTTTAATTGTAATCTGTTTTTGATGGATGGAGTGATGAGAGAGGTGAAAGTGCAGATACTTGAAGGAGGAATGAATCTGATGTGTGATGGGAATAGGTGGGGCCTGTCGAATCTTCTGTTTACGGATGATGCTTATTTGCTCAGCGAGTGTGATGTGCAAGAGGCTAAGAGTTTTGGCGGTGTGCGAGAGAAGAAATTGTTGAAAGTGAATGTAGGTAAAAGCCAAGTTATTGGTTGTGGAGAGAGGAAATTCGGAGTCGTGTGCAGTGATGGGCACCGTTACATTAAATTGGGCGGCGTTACCGTTACTCGTCGAAAATGTACTCGGCGTTATCGTTACAGCGTTACTTTTGAAAATCCTTAAAGCGTTACCGTTACTCGATACATGTAACGACGTTACAAGTAACTAGTTACATTTGATATTTGTTTGTGGCTTCACACGTATTTTAAAACTACAGATAAACTTACAAATGGCAGCCATACCACACAAATTCTAATAGCTACTATTATTGACTATATAAATCTTGAATTGCATTTAATAGTCCTCATGAGTGGAATGGCAATGTTACCAAATTCAAATTCAAGTATCGACTTACCTTTAGTTTGTAAACACGATTCAGTAGCGACATATGATACAACTGCCTACCAACCACAATCCACAGATCCACATCCACATGTGGACTAATCATACTCATGGTCATAAACTAATAATGCCTAAATTTGCTATCTAGAGGCTAGCTAGTTCTGTAACGCTTTAAAGTAATGTATTCTGATTATAGGTTTATAACAGTAATGAAATATTGAGTGCATCTACAATAAATTTAATTGACAATGCATAGCTACAATAAGCTTGATTAAACAAATAAAAACTGGAATTGACAAAAAAATGATAATGGGCGATAATGAGAAATCCCATTTTCCAATTCGATTCTAAAATACAAACACTTATTATATAAAAACAAACATGTAACGAGTGACGAAAAAATCCGTTACATTGATAAAAAGTTTGCAGAGAGTTACCGTTACATTGATACATTTGAAAATCTTTCAGGCGTTACCGTTACTCGCCCATCTCTGGTCGTGTGATGAATGCTGAAACACTAAGAGGTAGTAGTGTTTTAAGTATTTAGGATGTTTTGAACGAAAGGGGTACGATTATGGATGAAATTGATGGTAAGTGAATCAAGGGAGAAAGGTGGCGGTTGTAAGGAGTCGGCGACTGGATCGAGATGCTGAGAGATGTTTACTTGGAGGTGTTAGTACTGACACTTTTGTTTGGATTTGCGACATTAACATAGCATGAGGGAGAACTCGAGGGTAAGAGCAGCTGAGATGGATAACTTTAGAACTGTGTGACGCGTACCGGATTGATAGAGTAAGAAATCATGTGTTTCTGTATAGGTGTGGTGCGCGGAAGTCGGTAGAAGTGAAAACTGAGTTTAAATGTTAAGATGGTCTGGACATGTTGAAAGAATGGAAGATGACAAAGTTGTAATGAGTGTGTGTGCGAAGGTGGATGGACACAGTGAATGATTGCGTGAGGAAGCGTGGACTTTGTGGGTGATGCGCGAGAAGTGGCTGCAAGTACAGTAGGTTAAAATGGAGGTGGTTTGTTAGAGGTATGTACATTCGGGACAATGTGTTATTTTTTATGCAGCCTGGAAGTACCACCACATAGGACTGGTGAAGCGCCGCAGTTGTGGAATTTAGCCATGTCGGAAGGTGCTAGTCTATCAAGATGCTAATGTGAATAAATGTGTATGCTTTAATTTAAGTTTTATTTTCTATATCCGAGCATGTCTCGCTTCCTTATTCCAATTCATTTGGGAAGTACTTTAGATGTAATTGTAGTCGAATCACTTATTTATATATATTAGAAGTATTCTATTTTTGTTTAAAGTTTTGATATTTTACCAAATAGATTTATCTGTATAGAGTTTAATTTATATTACGAATAATTCAGGAGTATTTTTTTAATTAAAACTATTGTCAGTAACCACAGTATAAAAAAAAGGAGTCACTAGTTTGTTTTTTTTAGTCTTATATAATTTTTTTTTCTATCAAGTTTTTGTAGCACTCAAATGAATTAGTGTTAACGTTATAACAGTGCCTTAAAATACCCTATTAAATTCTAGTCTTCTTTTAATTTTTTTAAGCCCCAATTATAAAGTTTTTGTTAAATTATGAGATTGTTTGGGCTGATTTAATACTACTACTACCATTACAATGAGCCGTTTAATAGTACGAAGCTTAGGTCTGGTTTATCTTAGTGATTTATTTTCTTTGTGGATGTTACATTCAATGTTTGATTCTGTTTATAAAGGAAAATCGTAAGAAGCGGACGAAAAGGGAGGAAGTATTCGTTTAAAGACCCCACTTACCGAAACGAATGACTTCATATTTGACGATCACACTGAGGTCAAGTTCCACAACCAACCGAATTGCAGACACAAACATACCACCCAATCTCCCGTACTCTTTACACATTATAAACAGTGAAACTAGAGGAATTTGAATTAAGAAAAAATATTCAACAATTTATTTAAACTTATATAACGGAAACAGTTTAAGAGATAAATATTTGTTAAACTACTTAATAACTGGCTTCGATTATTTGAAAATAGACATTTTATTAAAAAAAGAAGGTATTTAGTAGGTTTATGACGTCATGAGTGACTTCCAAAAGAATTTTCAAAATGGAATGTGGAAGAGGGCGAAAGAAAAATAAAAGATTATGCATATGAAAGAAAATAAATACTGAAGTTCTATACATATATTATATTATACACATTACTAATAATTAATTCCATCTTCAATAAAAAATAAATGGAGTCTAAATATAAGCTTTTATATTAATCTCCCCATTTGTGTATAAAATTAACAATACTATATTTAAAAGAATGGAAGTACTGTACAAATTATCATTGTATGTAATCAGTAACTTAATACGGTACAAATATATATATATATATATATATATATATATATATATATATATACCCGTCCTGATAAGTAAAGCGCTACCCTACCACCTTTACCTTTGTAATGCCTACAAACCATAGCTTCTAACTTTTAAATTAGCATATTTGAATATAAAAAAATTTGTAAAAAATTTTCCATTATAAAGCAGTACAAAGTTATATCATGTGAAGCACTTATAACAAAACTCGCTTTTCTGTTGATAACAAAAGTCCTTTTTCGTTTGAGTGATAAAATGACTAGCAATCAGCGTTCATAACACGATCGCCTGAACACAAATCACAAACGACATTTACATCATGGAAATATTAACTAAATATAAGGGTCAGTAGCGATCATCGTAATTGTAAGACATTTTGGGAAACGTTTTTCTTTCAAGAGGCGACCACTGCGAGTAACGCAAAGAGGATTCTGGGTTACTCTCTCGAAGAGGGTGATTTATGGGATTGGCAGTGCGCCCCTCTGCCTGCAATGACATAGATTTTAGGGATCTCCACTGCTCTTTTATAGCTCCTGTGAGGGTAGGATCAAAGCAAGGGTAGCGTGCCTCCAAATCTCAGGAGAGGAGTACCCGGATTTCCTTGTGAACATGGCAGAGAAAGTCCACATAACTAGGAGCTCCAAACACTCCTTTATCCTCCACCAGGTAATTTCGCATTACAACTTCGTGCTTACCTTGCTGGGGTACCACGAACAGCTGTAAGAAAAAAATTAATATTTTTAACTTTTATCAGTGTACAAGAACTCTCGCCATAAATAACCTTAATGTCTTGAATACAAAATGCAAGACCGATCCAATGTATTTAGCCCTATAAAAAAGGGGCTGAAATGACTATTTTGGTACTCACCCTCACGTGAAGCTTTCTCTGTTCTCGAACAGCTTCGATGATGCCTCTAACTCTCTTTGATATGGGGTTGTCTAACTCGGGTAGTTCCGCTAATACCGGGTCTAACTGGTGGGGGGCAGAGACTCCAAAGACTTCTTTCATCCAAGTGGAAGATGTACCAGACCCTACCCACATGAACATGAAGAGACCATTCTCAAGAAGGTAGACACCATCAGGGCTTAGTTTCTCGTAGGAAGTGCGAATGGCAGGAGGAATATCGACATCCTGTTGATTTAAAAATTTTGCTCGTGAACTAGGAATAAGAACAAATTATTAAAAAAATAAATAAATAAATAAATTTCGCTGAAATACGTACCTGTGGACCAATATCGGACAATGGGATAAGTCTCGGATAATAGTAGACAACAGAAGCCTCCACGGGCATCGTGGTTAACTGGTACATGTGCCACGACCTGTCATCGCAAGTCAAATCTTGACCCCCACTGAGAGCGTCGCATTTGGTCAAACAGTTGACGTAGAGGGGAAGAAGCTTCATTAATTCTGGAAGGATTAACTGGCCAGCGGAGGAAGGAGAGGCGCAGTTCTTCCTATAGCACGCTAAGATTTGTGCTGTTCGGGCGATAAAGTTTTCTTTAACCTGGAAGAAAATATTATATTGTAGTCAAATTCATTATAAAAGTATTTACAACAGACTTGATCATCATTATTACCAACATCTAATTTTTAATCACCACGACTGCAAATTAATAATTATCACGTTAAATAAAAGGAAATTTCTGCTAGCACAACAGACTTTAAACTCTTAAACCCAAAACACAATTAGATATAAAAAATTTCTGTACCTGTTTAGCAGTCGTTTCAAGAAATTTGAACATGGATTGTTTTCCGAAGAAATTCATGAGGGTATCGAGTTCACAATTTTTATACAAATCTGCCATCTGCGTACAAATAGTGAGCGCTAGATTAAAAATCCTCAATCTCCTTTGACCCCCAACAGATGTGTAGAGAAGAGCTATTTGTATGTAGACACCATCCTCTTCTGTAATCTTGTCATCGTGCTTAATTTCTACCGCAACAGCTTTGCTGGAGTCTACAACTGACAGTTCGATGTCGTGGGTGTTCGACATAAAGAAATGCCCGAAGAAATCAACGGGACGTACGCCTGTAGATGTACGGACTCTCATCACAGATTCAAATGCAATGTTTCTACTAATGTTAATTCTAAGGTCGTCAAGCAAGCGCTCACCATCCTTATTAGGCTGGAAGAAGGTGTACTTATAACACTGTCCTCCTGTTAATCTCGTTACTTGGCCAATAGTCGCTAAGTCAATATAAGACTCGTTGAAAATGTAGAGATCAACTCCGCATCCAACAGTAACTAAATCTTGAGCGAGGTTATTGTAATGGGTAGTCTGAGGACTTAAAATCGATTTCTCTTTGTCGGTTCCGAGCAATTTGCGATCTTCTCTATTCTTAAGTTTACCGAGTCCTTCAATTTGCGGCAGAGAAGAATGGAAAACAAAAAGCTTCCCCGCTCTACCAGAAGCTCTTAAGGCAGCCATTCCTGCCTGGATGGCGCAGGACAAGGTTCCAGAAGTTTCCCTCGTCGTCTGGAAGTTTTGAGGAATGCTTTCCATTAACTTATCAATGTTGGCAGCCACTTCTTCAATGTCACAGAGCACACCATCAGGAACTGGAACGAACATATTTTCCTTGTCGCACACAATACACATTTCTGGAGCCAATCCTGTCAACTTGTAGAAATGAACGCTGGAGTCGTACGTGATAAAGCCGACACGAATGGACGATTTTGTTATTTTTTGTCCTGGGATTTCATCTTTTGGCAAATGTTCCAGAAGAGACTTCATGTTCTGACACAAGAGATTAATAATCCCACGCTGCACCATCATCTGGCTCATTTCGAACACAAAAATAAAAGTAGGTTCCTTCGGGAGCAATTTATCCTAAGCAAAAAAACAACATTGATTAATAACGGATGTTAATGTTAAAATAACAAAATTTGTTTTAGCTTCATCTTAAGACAGTGAAGTATCATACTTACTTTACAATATTCCGGAGTTGCGATAAATTCATAGCTACCCAAGCATAACTCCGGACGCTGATATTTATCCGCTCTGGCTCCCTGACTATCCATATGGCAATAATAATCAGCAGGAACTTCATTGATTTGTTTACAGAAAAGGCACTGATATCTTAAAAAAAAAAAAACATTAAGCCCACAAATTTACTTTAGCTACGTGATTAAACGACAACTATTATCAACCATCATAAGATTACATGATTACTGTACTCTTCAAACACTTGTAACATTTAGATTAGGCACCTTTTCTCTCATTAGTATGTACATCTTTACTGAAACCACTAAACCAAACCCATTTTCATGAAAATAAGGAATCCAAACAAATACTACTATAAAAATAGGGTACAATGTTGATATCCAAAATCACTCCACACCAAGGAATTTAAAATTTTATAATTACAGAATTAGTAAACAAACTGAGCTAAAAATGTGTTTTGAGAGTCAAATTCACTTGAACTTTGATTTAATCTTCTATTCAAGAGAACAAACAATTAGAATATGGATAAATTTAGGGAATTACATAGAATGAATGCAGTACATACGGACCAGTATATGAAATATTTCATTTTGAAAGTTTTCATAGACAGACCCTATTTATACCCTATATGAAATAAATTTTCCAACATAGTCTTTGTTCTAAGTTCCTACCTCCTTCCTCCATCCATGAACATCATGTAGGGGCTCATATAAGCTTTGCACCGATTGCATCTCACAGGTCCACTGGCGAGGGATGTTCCTTGGTAAAGCGGAGCTTCATCGTGTTGAAGGTCCGCTAAAGGACTGATTACCAAGCCAAAGGGCACTGATGCTTGCTTCATCATATCTTGAGTGGCAGGAATGCTATACATCGTAGAGCGAATAAACCGGGGAGAAGCATTCCCTCCATCCTTAACAACAAAGTCAGTGGTGACAAGGGGTGGTACACACCCCTTCATGTTTGTGAACAACTCTCCACTTTTACACTGCCTGTCTTCATCCATTACTTGAAGAGGACTAGGCATGTCATCAGGATTGAGTCTTCTTCCTTGGCTCGCTTGAGGGTATCCCCCCACTGGGCCTGCACCTGGGTAGCGATTCTGCATGCCCCCCATTGCGGATGGTGACGGCTGATTCATGCTGCTAGGTGATGGTGGCATTCCCGGAGGAGCCCCTGGTCCCATGTGTGAGCTGGTTGGTGGTGGTGGAATGGCAGTACCAGGACTTGCCACGTAAGAACTAGGAGGAGGGGGAGGCATGCCAGGTCTTGGAGGTTGCATTCCTGGTTGTGGTGGCATCAAATGAGAACTAGTTGAAGGTGGGGGCATAACACTGCCTGTAGGACCCATAAAAGAACCAGAGAGAGACATACCAGGTCTAGGCGTCCCCATTTGCGAACTTGTATTGGGCATACCTGGGAAAGGTGGTCTTGTATAAGAGCTTGTAGGGGACATACCCGGGACAGATGGACCCATATGAGTGCTTGAAGGGGGCATAACAGGGATAGATGGACCCATATGAGTGCTTGAAGGGGGCATACCAGGGACAGATGGACCCATATGAGTGCTTGAAGGGGGCATACCAGGGACAGATGGACCCATATGAGAGCTTGAAGGGGGCATACCAGGGACAGATGGACCCATATGAGAGCTTGAAGGGGGCATACCAGGGACAGATGAACCCATATGAGAGCTTGAAGGGGGCATACCAGGGACAGATGAACCCATATGAGAGCTTGAAGGGGGCATACCAGGGACAGATGAACCCATATGAGAGCTTGAAGGGGGCATACCAGATCTAGGTGAACCCATATGCAAGTCTGGAAGTGGTATACTAGACTTTGGAGGTTGCATACTTGGCTGTGGGGGCATCATCTGAGGACTAGTCGAAGGCATTCCTGGCTGAGATGGTGCCATAGGCATACTCATATTACCTGCAGCTGATGAGTAAATTGTGTTTGTGGGTGCCCTACTGAGTTGAGGTGGGGCCATGAAAGAATTATCCAAGGGTCCTGCACTAGTTCCAAAACCCGAAGAATTTGACGAAGGCAATGATCTTGGTGGAACAAAATTCGTGTTCATAGAAGGCAATGAGGGGGAAGAATTATTCATCTCAGGTGTTGAAGGTGGTCTTTGGCTGAGGGAAGGACTTTGGGAAGAGGGAAACGACTCTCCTTGAGGTGAATCTCTCTGAAATCTATGTTGTAAAGAATCTGATGATGCACTGACAGCTGAACCTGCAGAAGCACTCTCTGAATAGCTTTTCAAAGGAGGTTCACTTATTTGAGCATTAGAATACGCAGGATTATTAGTGCTTTGATCTCCATTGGCGGTAGACTTCGATATGGAATTATTGATGTCTGGAACTCCATTACTCATACACTGGAAAAAGAAAAAAAAGTTACTAATGCTTTCAAAATAAAATATATACTGTATTTTTATACATTGCAGCCTTTAAAATAACTTCTTGAAATTTATAAATGTAGCTATTGTAAATATTGCACTGAATGCCTAGTTCATTTAAGTTAAATTGCTAAACATTCAATCTCTCTCTATCAAAATTACTTGCGAAAATTAAGAAAGTTTACAGCAAATTAAATTGTATTCATATAAATATATCCATTACATAAAACTTGGGATCAGCATATTTACTTGGTTACTAAAGCTATGGTGTTTACTCTATGGAACTAAAATAAAAACTTTATCAATCTTATAACATGGTAATATACTTTGTTTCCAACAAAACAATAATAATGATGAAAGAAATTTGCTTTGTCATGAATCATGTCATGAATCGGCAATTATTCCCTTAAAAATATATTAATACACTAATTTAAAGCCTTTTGGTTATTACAATGTTTTATCGTAAGTAACCAATGCTATAAAGAATTTAAACCAGTTGCACAATGATTTAAGAATCAATGATAAATAGTAAATACAGCCTTTGTTTTTAGTATTTACTGCAAATTTCATTTTCCCATCACTGAAGAGATCAAGTTGATTACTCCAGATTCTGCAACCACCAAGGCCTTAGGTCAAGATACAATCTCATACCAGTGGTTAGGTCATGGATAATACATAAACCTTACAGCTCATCCAGCACTGGGACTAGATTTTGGCATAAAGAATCTCACTAGCCTAGCACAACCAGTAAGGTCAGGCCTAGTTTAAACTCTGACAGGGTCTATGTCTATATCAACTGAAGTGTGAGACAGCCTCCCAAGTTAGGCTAACATACCCCATTAACATCCTACCTCCTAAATATAATTTAACATGGAGCAAATTTAACAAAGTTTCAGTACTAAGCAAATTAAAACTTTATGAAAATTTTTTTTATTTATAAAAACTTTATAATGAATTACAAAACGGTAATGTATTTTAATTAATCTAAACATACAATAATAAGCATGATTAAACACTTAAAATCCTTCATCATTTCAAGCAAGTGTTTATCAGAGGATATAAAATATGATCCAATTCAGATAAACCTCAAATAGGCCAGAATGGTTTCATGTTATCAATAAGTAATGTATCATCATCATTCTTTTTCTATTTCAAACCTTCAGTCACCATTTTCTACTCTTATTTCCCTTGGTTTGCATTCCTAAAACAGCCAGTTTTAGGGATACAATTCCCTTCAGTCAATCAAGACACTGTAGAATAAATACATTCCCCCATGGCTGATAGGAAATTTACTATAGCTGTCTATTATTGGGACTTTGTTAACTAGTGGGGCAGGTAGAAATTTCTTATATGTACTTCATGTACTTTCCAGAATCTACTGGTTAATGGAAAAAAGTACCTTCTACGATTCTTTGTATCAACTCCTTTTCCTCTACCAATGATGTGATAAACTTGAGCTTTAAGTTTACAATGCGAGACAAAAACACTTGAATACCAAAAAATGTCACCAATTTTTGTAGAAATTTGGACAAACTCTATGCAAGTTTAAAAAATTATAATGGTATATTCTAAAATTCATGTACTTTGCTCTCGATCACTAATGTTGAAGAAGGAACAAGAATATTGCAAAATGTGACAACAATGATGAAAAAACAAATGAGTTCACCTTGACTTTCAGTCAGTTTACAAATTCTGCATTCCATTGCTGATGGTAAAATGTGATTACCCTAACCATATTTCAAAGACTGGATGATACTGAAGTTTGATTCCATATTAACAATAATCTAACCTGTTGAGAGCATGATGGGTCAAGATTCATGGCAGCCATTTTTTGAACAGGAGGATTAAATGAGGACTTCATTGTAGGTGGTGCCATCAATGGGTTTCCCATCAATCCAAAGGGAGGAGCACTGGGTAGGGCACTGGGTGGAGCACCAGGGGGTGGATTTCCCATGGGGAAGGATGGTCTATACCCAGCTGATAAATAATATACACACATTTTTTTTAATATACTCAAAATTTTTTTGATCTTACTGATTCTTCATACAATTTTAATGGGATTAATTAAGTCAGAGTTTCAAACAGTACCTACCTGGTGGTCTCTGTGGAGGAGGAAGTCCAGATGGTAATGAACCTGGAGGGGGGGCCCCAGGTGGCCTCATTCCCTGAGATGGCATAGGTGGCCTATACATTGGCTGCATGGGGGTTTACCTTCCTAAATATAAAACTATTACTTTTTCTAAAACAAAATAAGCTTTGTTTTATTCATGTTTATTTAACTTAAGATTAGTTTACAGTATATAGGCTAAAAGTTTAAAGAATTTAGTTAAAGTTTCAATCCATCCATAGGCCATGCTTATTCAGTCCTCAAGAAGTTGGCAATTTCTCTCATTATGCAAATGCTATGTAAACAATATGCTCCTAACCCATAATTAGCTAAGTCCTTAGATCTAGACTTTCCCTTAACAATATGTAACAAACTACAAGAGATACAGACAATTTGGAGTATAACTCAGAGGTTAAATGTAAATGTGTTTAAGCTTTCAGAAAATATTGTGAACACACTAACTGGTACTTTATAAGCTAACAATTCTTTGATGAAAATAGTTACCTACAATACTTAATGGGAACTGAGGGGTGAAGTGTTTTTATACAAATGCACAGACTATGGAATAAGGGTGATGAATTATTTAGTTATATGATTAGTGATGCAGCATTCAATGGCACTAGAGATGAGTACAAGCTAAATGGCTACACAATGTAGACTTATCAGAGACTGGATAGGCAATGGGGTGGTTTGATCTTATCTATTAAGGACGACAGTATTAAGTTTGATAACAGGGTAAAATTAGTTCATACAGTATTTGGCTATTGAGTAAAGAATACATTCAGATAAGTGCATTTTACAGACCTCCAAACCAAACACAGAAGTTGATGATAGTATGGTTCAGGAAATAAAAAAGGGATGTAACAATAGAATGTTAATTATGGGAGATTTTAACCTGCCTCTTATGTACTGGAACTTTTAGGAAATAATAGGGAAGACAACTTCTTCACTGAGTGCTGTAATGATAGTTTCCTAAGGCAGTTTGTAGACAAATTGACTAGGGATCAAGCAATCTTAGATTCAGTTCTGTCTAATAATTATGAAGCTATTTGTGAACTTACAGTATGAGAGTCAGTAGGAAACAGTGACCATTCTATTATATGTTTTAGCTTAGAATTACATAAGGATATAGTTAGCAATGATCATTTAGCTCCTTGCTTCTCAAAAAAGGTGATTACAGTAGTCATTTGGGTCAATAAATTGGAATAATGAATTTCCAATAAAAATGCCAATGATACAGTCTAGATTCAAAGAAATTTTAGAGGATATAGCTACAATGCAGGTGTATTCCTTTCAGAACTATCAAGACCAACAAGATTAGGAAACCTTTATGGTGGAATAAGGAAATAGCTATTAAAATGATTAAAAACAAGGAAAGAGCATTCAGAGAGTTTAAAAGTAATAATAGCCTAGTGGGTTTAGATAATTACAGGCAGTTAAAAAATAAGTTTTAAAAAGTTTGATTAGGAAGAGCAAAAGGCATAGTGAAATAAATCGTTACAAATAGCAATAAGGATCCACAGAAATTCTTTAGGTTTTATAAATACAATAATCAAAAACAGGATAGGATTGGCCCAACAGAATAATGATAGGATAGGATATTTAGAAATGATCAAGATATTGCTGGTGTTTTTTATGGTTATTTTAGCTCTGTTTACTAAAGAAAAGTTGAATAACTGATTTTGATTTTTTAGGTTCTCTAAACTTTGGTATTCTTGATAAGATTTACATAAGGATGATGCCAGGTTAAGTAATTAGTATATTAAAACCAAATAAATTGCTGGTCCTGATAATATTTATGCTAAAATTATCAGAGAAGGGGAAGATAACTTGGCTGAAGCACTAAACATTTTGTTTATTAAATCTACTAATTATGCAGAGGTACCTGATCACTGAAAAAAGTGAATGTCATACCCATTTACAAAAAGGGTAGTGAGAAGGAGGTAGGAAATTATAGGTCTGTTAGTTTAACACTATTGGTAGGAAAGATGCTAGAAAGAATAATATTGAAGATTTGGAAAATTTTAAATTTCTTTCAAGTTCCAACATGGATTTAGATCAGGAAGGTCTTTGTCTAATCTGATTTTTTAGAATTTGTAACTGATCAGGTAAATAATGGAAATGATATAGAGGTTATTTATTTAGATTATAGAAAAGCATTTGACAAGGTTCCACATAAGAGACTTCTATATAAATTAAAAGCTCATGGGATATTGGGGTCAGTTATAAATTGGGTGGAAAAGTAGTTATTAGACAGAGAACAGAGTAATTCTAAATGGTCATGAATCTGGGTGGCAGGAAGTGAAAAGGGGGGTACCACAGTGATCAGTTTTAGGTCCAAAGGATCTTGGCATAGTTGGTAGTGATCTAAAATTTTCTAAGCAGTGCTTAGAGGCTAGAAATAAAGCAAATAAAATGTCAAGCATTATTAAGAGGCATGTTAGTTACAAGAGTAAGGAAGTCATCAGTAAATTATATACCCTAATTCTTATGTTAAAGCCTCACTTAGGATACTGCATTCAAGCTTGGTCCCCTCACCTTAGACATAATATTGATATGCTTGAAGGTGTGCACCATAGGGCAACCAAGCTTATCCCTAGCCTAAGAAGATTGGAATACAGGGAGAGATTAAAGGAACTAGGCATGTTTAGTTTTGAGAGAGACTGTATGAGGGGATATATGATACAGATGTTCAAAATGTTTCAGGTTTCGACAATTTAGATGTAACTACATAACTTTTTCTCACTAGAGGCTGATGGGATAACTTATGGGCATAAGAAAATTAGAAAATAGACTTGTAAACTTGATCTACAAAAATACTTTAAATTGTATATAATATATATTTTTAGCTTAAGTGTAGCTTAAAATGTAGGTCATGACATGGATTACTTCTATAAGTTTTAAATTAATAATTAATTAGTTTTGTAAAAAATGGTTATTGGCAATGTACAGGCAGTTTTTATATAGTGGAGCCACCTTGATGGGCCGAAGTGGCCCCTAGTGTGCCCACTATAAAAATTTCTTATGTTCTTAATGTAATGTAACCTAACCCAAATTGAATCAAACCATAAACTGCGTGACTATAGGGATTTCAAGAATCCAGATGCATTTCAGTCTGAAGGAGCTTGGTATTACGTTAAATTAGTTTAGGTTAGTAATGAGGGCCTTTGGACCATCTCTAAACCGAGTCTAGATTCTTGAATTTTACCAGACTACATTACACTTGGAAAACATGAAGCTACTCGGGCCTAGCGAGGTTATCCAAGCTAATAATAATAAAATCTTGCAAAACATCAATCTGAAGTCAGCTAACTAATGTACAGAATGACTAGAAATTAGGTGTCACCGAAACATGGTATTATTTTATAATATATATATATTTGGAATTTCAGTTTAAGAATAGGATATTATGTATTTTATCACACTCAGTCATTTTACACACCAAAATACATTTTTCTAGTAGTATTTGATGTTATTTGTTCAAATATGACCTCCATTTCCGTCGGAAATGAGATCCAACAAAGTTATAGTACTTTGAAGTTTGGCTCATTTTCAAGGGAAATGGAAGTCAAAATCTAAGCAAAACACATCAAATATTACTAGAAAAATGTATTTTGGTATTAACCTAACCTAACCCTGGCTAAACGAGCCTAGAGTATTACCTTATTATGGATTAGGTGGTGGATACAGACGAGAGCTCGTTTAGCCAGGGTTAGGATCGTTTAGCCAGGGTTAGGCTCGTTTAGCCAGGGTTAGGTTAGGTTAGGTTAATTAATACCAAAATACATTTTTCTAGTAATATTTGATGTGTTTTGCTTAGATTTTGACTTCCATTTCCCTTGAAAATGAGCCAAACTTCAAAGTACTATAACTTTGTTGGATCTCATTTCCGACGGAAATGGAGGTCATATTTGAACAAATCACATCAAATACTACTAGAAAAATGCATTTTGGTGTGTAAAATGACTGTGTGATAAAATACATAATAACCAAGAATGGTAACCTGTTCGACTTTTAAAGTAACTAGTTTCGAGACTTGTATAATTCTGACACACCTTAGTGCCTTCAGACGACTGCGTTATTCCCTTTCCTTATGTTTAACTTAGGTCCAATCCAGGTTGAAGTAGAAGTGACTAATGCCTACCAGGCACAAAATAGCCTCAATAGTAGTTTAGCTGCCTAGGACCCATGTAAAATAACTTAAATACTTCTCCTCGAAATAAAATAAGTGATGTGCCTAATAAAAATTTAAAAAAAAAGGGAGCAAACCAACTCTTTATCAATTATAACCTTGCAATACGGGACCTATTTCATTTATTTACTCAATATGATTCGACGAAACTTCCACGTCATTTTTAGTGCGCATGCGCATTAGAAGCCACGTCAGATGTTAACAGTTGGATCAGAGTTTACAAGAACTTCATCTATATACCTCAAAAAGCAGATACACAAGTACATTAATTTATACATAAAACTATAAACAGTATAATGATAGTAGCCTATATGAATGAGATAATTGTTGATAAATTGTTGATAGATTGGGTATAGTTTAAGGTGTAAAATTAAGACTTTGTGGTTCGGAACCCACGTAAAATTGTGGGTCCTCTCCGCCACCACGGAGGACATGCACAATACACAATTACGAACACAGTTAGGTAGACCAGCCATGAGTGGATCCTAGGGTCTTTGTTGGTCTGAAACATTATAACATTATTATAACATAACATTATAATTAAAATGCATTTAATTAGGGTTATCCCAGTGCAGTGGCGACTCCAGGATTCTGAAATTGGGGAGGCGGAAGGGTGGCAGAGAGATAGGCTTGGGAGGCGAAGTTTGAATTTGGAAACACATATATATATATATATATATATATATATTATATATATATATGAAAATGAAAAGGTTTATGACAACTATTATTAATACAATGACAAGTGTTAGAAAATCTAGAAGAGGAAGAGCCATTGTTGTCCCAAGGCGATATGATGATTGATGACTACGCTGATTGATACAGCATTGCTTGTATATATTAAGTTAAGGTGTATATATATCCATCTCATAATTGTAAGGTTGGTGAAAAATTCACTTAATTTAAAGCTAGCATTTTTGGGCTCTTGTGGCATCATTGTTTGGGCACTCTTGTGGCATCATTTTTTGGGGGCACTGCGCGTCCTTCCTACTCGTTTGTTGAATGCGGCACTTACAGGGCATGGTCTTATAGAGAGCTCTCTTGCAATTCAGTTTGGTTGTTTAGATACAAGATTGTTGCATCGTGCAATGGTGCAGGTTGTGTTGTTGTTGTAAGGTTTAGAAAGACCATAAATAGTGCCTCTTTTGTTTTTTATCTTAATTTTATGCAACTGAGGCCTAAGGTAGGCCCACATCGAGTCAGCAACTCTGAGGTAGGACCTAATAGGACCTCCAAGTCCGTAAGTTTTTAGTCTGCTTAACTTGGGCTGTAGGTTGAACTGGCCCTTCAGAGCTTGGCCGTTCACGGCTCAGCTGGGATTCTGAACCCAATAAAATAAAAAATAACAGACAGTTCACATACTAAGGATACAAATATATACAACTGACAGCGCCGGCCTTATGATATTTCGGGCCCTGTGCAGAGTATACTGTACGGGCCCCCCATGACACAAGTCAAATTGTTTTTCATTGCTAATCATCTTATTTTAGTAGATTGTTAACAAATACAACAAGTAAAATTTAACTATACAAGTGCACCTGTAACAGAATACAACAGACCAACAGCCTTTACTATTATTACTACTTATTACTTTATTATTATCAAATATTTAAACTATCATAAGAGGGTTCAACCAGCGCCGGCCTTAGGATATTTAATTAGGAATAGGATAATTCAATTTAATTAGGATATTCAACAAAAGTAAATACACAAAATAAAGTTTGTAAATATACAAAAAAGAAAATAACTTAATCAACTACAAATGAATATTTGGCAATTGTAATATAAGAATACTAAAACATAAAAGAATTAACTAGATTTAATAAAAATTTATTTTTTGTCATTTATAGCTTAAATATTCAATGCAATCATTAAGGCCATGATGGATCGGTGATCTGAAAATAAAAAAATTAATTACATTAATTTACACCAATTTTGGCACTCTGACGTCGATGGTAAATTTCTGTGAAATTTTCGGGCTCCCCTAAGTTGCGGGCCCTGTGCGACCGCACGGTTCGCACACCCCTAAGGCCGGCACTGCAACTGATTAGAAATAATACTGTAATGTCGAAGTTAAGTGGAGCTACAGACAGACGTTTTTTCGTACCAAGAATTCCATAGCTTAGAGAATAAATGGCAGGGGTTAATATTCGTCTTTTAACCCGCTCACGCGCGGTTAAAACAGTACAATATATTGAATTGCCATTCAAAACTGACTAAGAAAATATATATCTTATCTTGTGCAGATTTGTATAAAATGTGGATTTTTATTAAAATATATTTCCTATTTTTCGTGTTTTTTCAATATATATATATATATATATTAGTGCTGTAGGTCACATCCGCATCCGCGGAACATCCGCACATTTTCTCGCATCCGCATCCGCACTTTGGACTGCGGATGTGGACCGTTGAGATAAAACGTCATTAATAAGTGGAAATTATCAAATTCTATTATAATAATAGAACTAGTTCATTGTGCGCAAAAGTGATGCAAGCGACGAGACGAGAGGCTGTTCTTGTATGAAGTTACTCTCTTGCAACCTACTTAGATCCACGTTACAAAGCTAAGTTATTTTCACCTAGTACATTAGAACGAGTTAAATCATCACTTGGCAAAGCAGTTGAAGAGCTTCAATCTCTTGAATCTGTCGCTTCGCCACCCACCAAAAGAATAAAAGTTTCAGTGACAGAACCAACACCTTCAACAAGCAAATCTATCACAGAATCTCTCTCTCAGTTTCTTGAGTCAAGCAGCGATGACGAGACCTACGCGATGTCAAAAGATGTAGTAAAAATGACCGAGAGCTATCACCAAGAAAACGCCTGGCTGCATGTGACAATCCTATTAGTTGGTGGAAAAATACGCAGAATATCTATCCATACTTGAGTAAACTTGCAAGGAAACATTTAGCACGTCCTCCAACAAGCGTACCAAGCGAGAGATTATTTAGCAGTGCTGGATTAATATATGATGAAAAGAGAAACAGACTGGCAGCAGAAAAGGCAGAAAAATTAATGTTCCTTAAGCATAACCTTCCTATAATTAAGTTTGAATATTAAACGATGAACATCTTAGTTTACTTTATTTAATTACTCATTTATAAATATGCCTAATAAAACTTTAAACTTAATATAAATAGTTATCAAGCTAATTAAAGATCTCTTTCTATAAGGGTGGAGGTAGGGGAAAGAGGTCGGGTAACACAATTATGGTATCTAATTGTGGCTGAAACTCAACAAAATATAACGAATTTATTTGCAGACGAATTCACTAATTGATTTCTATATTAGTTAGATGCTTGCTATTATTTTATATGTTCAGGGAAAAGTACAGCAATTATTGTACAATTAATCAATTATACTACATTATAGCTACAGCTCTCTCTATATAATAACTTATTATATACGTTAAACACAACAAATCTCGAATATATCCTAAAAAATAACGAAAATGTAGACATCCGCATCCGCATCCGCGGATGTTGAAATCAAACATCCTCATCCGCATCCGCGGATGTGAAAAAAATGACATCCGCTACATCACTAATATATATATATATATGAACTATTTGGTGAATATTTCCTATTTTCGGTGTTTCTGGCTACTTCTGCGTAATTCAATTTGTCCTGTTTTAAAATTAAATCATTATTAGCAATTGTTGGCCTGTTAGTTCGGTGTTTTTGTGACCACAAGTATGACGTGTCAGTTTTGCATATTTGACTTTGAAGACGTAACCGCCATATTGCCCTCGATGAAGACAAGTATGGAAAACTGATGAGTGGGTAGTTGGGAGGTAACGAAAATGGTTCACTGAGTAGGTAGGTAGTTAATCTAACAATTATTAAATTCCTTTTATGTCAATAACTGGGTGGATGAAACCAATTGGTTGCTCACCAGAGTTATTCTCCACACTAGTATTTATATACTGTGTGACAAGAGCGTGCTCGGTAATAGATATACATTACCGATCAACCAACCGAGGAAAAAACCAACACGACGCTGGTGGAAAAAGCCCCGCGAAAAGGAGAAAAGGAGAACGAAAACGAGGAACGGTGCAAGAGGACGCAACTGGGGAAGGGAAGAACAGACAACGAAAAAGATCCCCACCAGCAAGTACGCTCTTAACAATTAAACCAGGACGGAAGAAGGGACTCTCTAATAACTAGCAGTAAGTGACTAATTGTGTTTTTAACCCAGTTTAGGTAGATTCATTAAATTAAGCTGGGTCAGACAACTTAGGCCTACATTGTGGCCTAAGACCCAACATCAACTCATAGCTTAACAAAGGTAAAGGTAGATTGCCCTAACCTAGTTTGGTGAGGAATCCTACTGTGGACCTCAATTTATCTGCCCGCTCTGGACCATTTCCGGAATCTCTAGGCTGACCCCTCTAGGCTAGACTTGATCTACTCTATAGTTAGACTGGAGAAATAAGGGGTGGGTTAATTGTGGACCAATTCATACAGAGCATTTTTCACATTGGTGGTCCGTGTGTGGGGAATTTACATACTTTAACCTTACTTAACAAAAATTGCAGAATTAGGCTAAATGGTCTAGCCTAAGCCTAACCTAATCAAGCCTAAAGTAACAAACTTGCCTAATTAGGTCTACAACCTAGGGCCTAACTAGGAAACATTTACATTTAAGGAGTCTCATTCTCTTATAAGCTTAGACCTGAGTGACACATAAGTACTTGGGGGGGATTAAACCAAATTTAAAACTTGACTGTTTTGTCTGTGCTCTCTCTTCTCTGGTAATTTCTTCTTGTCCTCTATTTCATTACGATCCCCAGTTAAACAATTTTGACTTAAACATGGACAGTGCGGAATTGAAAAAGTTAAAAAAGAAAAGGGGGGCAAAGTTGGGAGCTGTTACAAAGGCCAAGAACACTTTTAACAATATTACACAACCAGGTAAGGAAGATTTAGAGTGTGTAATTCTTAAATTGGAAACTAAAAAGAAGGAAATAATAGCCATTGATGAGAGTATTTCAGAGTTAGTTGAATCCGAAATGGCTGAAGAACAATTGATAGACCTTTACGCTGATAATGATGTTCAGGTAATCTCAATTGAACAGCAAATAAGGAGACTACGGTCTCGTTTGACTGACTTAACACCAAATAAACCTAATTCTGATTTTAATCAAAGTAGAGCTAACCTTCAACAAAATTTAAGTGGCATGCTAAATCCTGAGTCACAAGAATTGAGGGCTCAGTTACCCATTTTGTTAGTACCAACATTTGAAGGGGACACGGTACAATTCCCATCTTTCATTGACAAATTTGAGAGTTTAATAGGTAATAAACCTTATATTTCAACTGTTGATAAGTTTAGCTACTTAACTAGTTTCCTTAATTCCCAGCCTATAACCTGATAGCCTATTTACCAGCCGTAGGGAATTCATATGAAGTAGCTATTGATCTCTTAAAACGTAATTACATTAATAAAGATGAGATTGTATATGAATTATCTCAACAAATTTTTGATTTTGCACCCATAAAAGATAACCATAGTGATATGGAAATTTTTTATACAAAATTAGAAGCTATTATAGGACAACTGGTTAGCAATGAGATAGATATTAAAGCTTCATCTTGGATTATACAAGGCATAGTTCTTAGGTGCCTTCCTTTGAGGGTTAAAGATATTTTAGTTCTAAAGACGGGAGAAAATTATCCTAATCTTGAAAATATCAGAAAACACTTTCCAATATCCTAACTAATTACAAATTGAGAAATATTCCAACACAAAATAAGACCCAGACTATGGATAAACCAAAGACTGTTCCCAGAGACCAACTAGCTACAGCCAAACAGACAAAACTTGATACTGTAGAATCAAATGTGACCAACTGTAATACACGAACACCTACATTACAGAACTTTAATGTAACTGCTGCCTCAACTTACACACCACATTGCAAATTTTGTGCAAGTAATGAACACAGTAGTACTGGGTGTGACAAATATTCAGACTTTAACCAAGAGCTAAAAGATGTGAACAGTTGAACCTATGTAAAAAGTGTACTGGCCAGGGACATTATAAGAAAGACTGTAAATCTAGGTTAAGATTCAAGTGTAAGTTTTGTAAAAGTTTACGACATGTCTCATCAATGTGTGATTCACCAAAGTGTCCAAACAATAGTACTCAAACTCAAAAGATACCTCCCCCAAACAAAGGTAATCAAGAAAATGCCACTTTCATGGGACATTCTGTTGTTCAAACAACGTAACAAGAAACACTGAGATTCTTTTACCAACTATTACTTTGGACTTAGTGAATAGTGAGGGTAGCACCACTCCAGTGAGATGTCTTATAGACTGTTGTTCTCAACAAACATTTGTTTCAAAAATGTAGTTAATAAATTGGGTTTGACACCAAACCCGAATGAACAAAACCTCAATATTGCATCCTTTGTTAAGGATAATAACTCGGACAAAAATAGCTATAAGACAATTGACCTGGAACTACATTTAGAAATAAATTAGAGAAATTGAAGCAGTTATTATTTCTAAAGTAGGACAAAACAAACTGGTTATACCCAAACTAGAACAAACCATAAATCATTTGGGAAAACACTACAAAATAGCTGATAGACATATCAAACAACACAGTAGCTAACATTGAAATGTTAATAGGGGCAGATTATATTAATCTTATTCATAAGGGCATAGTAGAGATAGGTAATGGTATAGCTATTCAGACTCCATCAGGGATAGCCCCTTTGGGTGACCTATCCAAATACAACCTAGACCTAAACCAAAACAGTTCATGACTAACAAATACTATGTGCCTCAACTCAGTCCTACATAACACCTGTAAGAATAGCAACACTTTGAATAATATTATATCAACTGAGAACATTAATTCATCACTATCAAATGAAACTCTGGATGAGGCAATTCAAACTTTATGGTTGCTAGAATCTGTGGGTATACATGACACAAATCAAACTTCAGAAGATCAGTTAATGGTAGAAAGATTTGAAGACACCATTCAGTGCAAAGACAATAGTTATTTTATTGAGTTACCTTGGAAAATAAATTGTCCAACTTTAAGAGATAATCTCAAAGTAGCTAAAGGACATTTATATAAAGTAATGAAAAAACTCAAACAAGATAATAATATTAAAAGTACAGTGATGTCTTCAAAGAACAGCTACAGAAAGGCTTCATTGAAGAAGTAACAAATAACCCTTTAAAAAAGATGGTTGTCATTATTTAACCCACAGGGGGGTTTATCGACAAGATGCCCCAACAACAAAACTCAGAGTAGTATATAACTGTAGCCTCAAAGACAGTGATAAACACAGTTTGAATGATTGCCTGATTGAGGGTCCTAATCTCATTTCTGACCTTGTGAAGATCTACTGAGGTTCAGGTTAGATAAATATGCCGTACAAAGTGACATTTCAAAGGCATTTTTGAGAATAAATCTTAAAAATGAATATGATAAGAACCAACTTAGGTTCTTATGGTTCAAGGATCCATTTGATTTGAATAAAGGGTTCATAACCTATAGATTTAATGTTGTGTTGTTTGGAGCCAATTGCTCACCTAGCCTATTAGCATTGACAATTAGACATCATTTGAACCAGTTTAATAACTCTTTAACATTGAACTTCCTTAAGGAACATTTTTACGTAGACAATCTAATAGGCTCAACAACAACAAAATCTGAATTATCTGAAGTCTATGAACACTCTCAAAACATTATGCAACAAGGTAACTTTGAACTTAGAGAGTGGATTTCAAATGATGAGGATTTAAACAAAAAGATTTTAAAGGATAATAATGGTCTTACTGAGCCATCAGACAGAGTTAAAACTTTAGGTATGAACTGGTATTTGGATGCAACTTCTAACAGTCATGATTCAATCTGTACTAAAGGTTTTAAACTTGATGAGTGTTATTTTATTTATTTGTCGGGTTCGAAATCCCAGCTGAGCCGTGAACGGCCAAATTCTAAAGGGCAAGTTCTACCTAAAGCCCAAGTTAAGCTAAATTAAACTTACGGATTTGAGATCCTATTAGGTCCTACCTCAGGGTAACCTCAGGGTTGCTGACTCGATGCGGGCCTACCTTAGACCTTAAATTACATGAACTTAAAGTAAACAAAAGGGTACTATTTGTGGTCTTCTTTATGAACCTTGCAACAACAACGCAACCTGGACTATTGCACGATGCAACAATCATGTATCTAAACAACCAAACTGAATTGCAAGAGAGCTCTCTATCAACCACACCTTTACGTACGACCTTCCACAAACGAGTAGAAAGACGCGCAGCGTCTCAAAATGATGCCAACAGTGTGACCAAACAATGATGCCACAAGAGCTCAAAAATGCTAGCTCTAAATTAATTAATTTTTCACTAACCTTACAATTATGAGATGGATATATATACACACCTTAACTTAATATATATACAAGCAATGCTGCATCAATCAGCTTAGTCATCGTATCGCCTTGGGACAACAATGGTTCTTCCTCTTCTAGATTTTCTAACACTCCCCACCGAAGCGGCATTGTTGTCATTACCTTCTGCAAGGTTAGCCAAGCCTTCTTCATGAGGCTGTAACTCAAATGTTTCATCTTGACTATCTGTGTTTTTGCTGATTTCTAAAGCATAGAGTTTTTGTATAGGTCTCTTTAACTTTCCTCCTGAAGTCTTTACCAGTGCAGACCTAACTAAATTGTCTTTGCCAAAACAACTCTTCAATTATGCCAAGCTTCCAGCATTGCCTTGGTCTTTCATCCCCAATCATTACCACTTCTCCCACCTTGATACAATTTGCATTGGAGCCCTTTACCTTGCCTGATGGGTAATAATTGAGTTCTGGCAAGTATTCCATCTGCCACCTCTTCCATAACTGATCTTGTAGCTCTTCAAGGTACCTGAACCGTCTGGTTAACTCTCCTTGAGTGCTCTGGATGGGCTGCAAGTCTTCTGGCACACTGGGGTTTGATGTTAATCGTTTACCACAAAGAAAATGATTTGGTGTCAATGGCTCTGCATCCTGCCTACTATTGTAAACAAAAGTGATAGGCCTACTGTTCACCATTGCTTCTACTTCACATAAAACAGTAGAGAATTCTTCTTTGCTCAAATGAGCATTAGCTAAAAGTTTCTTTAATGGACACTTTACACTTCTCACTAGCCTTTCCCAAAATCCTCCCCACCATGGTGCTCTCTCAACAATAAACTCCCACTGTACCCCTTGGTGTGAAAAGTAGGATTGGAATCCTTCCTCTTTTAGCAAGGACCAAATTTCTTGGAGTTCCTTTGCAGCCTTTTTGAAGGTTTTTGCATTATCCGATATGATTTTATTTGGGAAACCCCTTCTGTTCACAAACCGTTTAAAGGCCAAAAGAAATACATCACTACTTAAGTTGCTTACCAACTCCAAATGGATTGCTCTGGTGGTAGCACAGGTGAAAAGACATATATAACCTTTGTTAGACTCCCCTCGCTCATACACATAGACTGGCCCTGCAAAGTCTACTCCCACTACATCAAATGGGGCAGTATAGACACACCGTTCTCTTGGAAGTGGAGCCACCTTTTCATAATAAGGCTTTGCACTCCAACGCTTGCAAACCACACATTTATGCAAGACCTTTTTCACTACTTGTCTAATTTTGAGAATCCAAAATTGTTGTCTAATCTCTATTATCACTTCTCTAACTCCAGCATGTAACAGCTTATGATGAGTATCCAGGATCAAAAGGTCCACAAAGTGCCCCCCAGAAGGTAGCAAAATTGGATGTCTCTTCTCCTCTGGAAGCCCAGAAAACTGTAGTCTACCTCCTACTCTCAATAAATCCTGATCCAAAAACACATCCAAACCCTTGAGCGCAGAATGTGTTGGTAGAACCTGTAATGGATGGCTGGTGAGCAATTCTCTCTCTTCACCAAATTTTTTCTTCTGCATATATACCACCCAGTATTTCCTGGCTTGCTGAATCTCATTACTGTTCAGAATTCCTTCCCTTCTTGTTTCTCCCTTAATGTTGTTGGTAAATCTATATACCCATGCTGTCACTCTTAACAATCTTTTCAGACTGCTAATGTCCTCAAGCCTCAATATGGGGTCCTGCTGCATAACTTGACAACTGTTCACAGCGCATTTTCTCACCTCACTCACCCATGCTTCTTCAGCCTGGCATTCTCCTACAATAGGCTGATTAGAAGGCCAGTTTTCACTTCCAAGTTTTAGCCACTCTGGCCCATTCCACCACAAACTTGATTGTGAAAGATCTTTCACGAAATTCCTCGTGTTGGTAAATCAGCGGGGTTTTGGATGCCTGGACAATGCTTCCATTGCTTGGGATCTGTGTGCGCTTGAATTTCCTCCACCCTATTGGCAACAAATGGTTTCCATTTCCTTGCCTGACTTCTTAACCAGTGCCAAACTATAGTGGAGTCTGTCCAATAATAGCTTGGAATTTCATAGAGGGCCAAAGACTTTCGCACTGTAATTGCAAGCCGACTAGCAATAACGGCACCCATCAATTCCAACCTTGGAACAGAAAGCCTTTTCAAAGGTGCTACTCTACTCTTTGCAGCAACCAACCTGCAACTTACTTCTTCTTGCAATGCGCCTCTTATATAAATACAAGTTGCATAGGCTTCCTCACTTGCATCACAAAAGATGTGCAGCTCCAAATTGTCTGGACTATTGTTCAACTCTCCAAAGTACCATCTTGGGATTTCAATGTCTCCAAGATGTGCCAATTCTTTGAACCAATATTTCCACCTTACCACCATATGATCAGGTAACTCTTGGTCCCAACCAAGTCCAATTTCCCAGAGGCTCTGAAACCAAATTTTTGACTTTATCACAAATGGAGCCAGGAATCCAAGAGGATCAAAGACCTTTGAAGCCAAACTAAGAGCTGTACGTTTTGTCCACCTTGTCTCATTCTCAGCCAGCTCTACTAAAGATTTCCCATTGAAGGTAAACAAATCATCATCTTTGCTGCCAAACATGCCTAGCACCTTTGCGTCTATTGCCCACAACTCCTTAATACCAGAATCCTCAATACTTTCTGCTGCATCAGGTACTACAGGAATGACTCATAAACTCTTGTAATTGCGAATGATTGGTCTGCCATTTTCTGAGCTCCATGCCAGCCTCCCTCATTATAGCTCTAGCCTCCATGAATATCTGTTTAGCCATTTCTGTATTATCCACGGAACATAGCAAATCATCAACATAAAAATTTTTCCTTATGTGTTCAATAGTGTTAGGATAGACTTCAGAATATTTCTTAAAATGGTACTGCATAGTAGCTGCCAACAGAAATGGACTAGAGCTGAGGCCAAACAACACTGACTTCATTCTATATGCTTGAACCTTAGGTTCATTTTCCAACAAGTCTTTCGTATCCACCCACAGATACCTTACTGCATCTCTGTCCTCTGGTTTTAACTTTATCCGCAAAAAGGCTTGCTTCACATCTGCAGTCAATGCTACTCTACCAAACCTGAATCTCAGTAACAAGGAAAATAAATCTGCATTTAAATTTGGCCCAGCATCCAAACAGTCATTCAAGGACACACCACCTTTGTCCTTGGCTGAGCCATCAAAAACTACCCTCAGTTTGGTGGTAGTTTTGTCTCGCCGTACCACTGCATGGTGTGGCAGATAATGTGCCTCCTGGCTCACCAGCTCACCTTGCACCCTTTCAGCATAGCCCTCCCTTACATAACTTAGGATGGCCTCATCGTATTCAATTAACAACTCCTCATTTTTTCTTAGCCTGTACAATGAAGTCTCCAACCTCCGATTAGCTAGCTGAAGGTTTGAACCGGGTTTGCAAGAATCCTTCCATGGTAGGCCAACTTCATAGCAACCATCTCTAAACCCAATCCCTTTTTCAAAGTGCTCTAAAACATCATTGTTCACTATACTTGCCTGGTTGTCCTTTATACCAATAGATTCAAGTTCCCAAAATGCTTTCAAATGCCTTTCCTGACCATGGCTGTTCTCCTCAATCTTAACAAAGAGAGCCTTAACTTCCATTTCATTGCAATAACTACCATGTAGCATCCAGCCTAGCTTACTTTCAATAGCTACTGGGCCTTGAGATGTACGGACAATATTACCAGTGATGAAGTCCCAATAATAGTCAGCTCCAATCAAAAGACTAATATCTTCTGTTCCCTCAAACTTATTATTGCCCAAATTAATTCCTTTAACTTGCAATTCTTGGACACATGCCATATCTAAACAAGTAGTGACTGGAGCACAAAGTTCCTCAATCTCTACAGCTTGGACCTTGATAGTGGGACTTTGCGGTAACAACCCTTTAACCAGAACTTCTACCTTCTTAAATTTGGTTCGGTTTTGAACGGAACCCCCAAACCCAGAAATTCTTAAATTTTCCCTCTTAAGTTCTTTAAACTTCAATTTCTGGAAATTCTGGTCTTAATAAAACTACACTGGCTACCACTATCAAACAACACTCTTACAGTAGCTTCTCCCTCATTCCCAATTAATAAGGCTGCAGTTGTTTGCAATAATCCCCCTTTACTTTTACTCCCTTGCATAGCAGTGGCATGTGCCACTGATGTCTCTACTTCTGGGGTAGGCCTACTAAGAGTGTTTTCACACAATAATGGCTGATGCCTACCATGACATTTTTGCACAAAATTTTAAACTTACAAAACCTTGCTCTATGACCTTTCAAAAAACATTTAAAACATGCTGTGGACTTAGTTACCCTGTCCTTTCTCTCCTCAAAGGGTAAGGCCTCAGCCACCTCACATTTATATGACTTGTGGTTGCCTTCGCAAAATATACATTCCTTGATTCCCTTTAATTTATTCTCAGAAGAGGCATGTAGAGCTGACACTGTACCTGGGCTATTCCTTTTTGTGGAAACTTTGGTGCTGTGCCTGCCTTTGTCCTCTTGTTTACCATCCCACTGTGCAAACTCAACTCCCTCTCGTCTTGCTAATTCTGTGCCTAAAAGACTTAACATCTGCTGAAGGGGGATGTACACATGTTCTGCAGAGTGTCCCCTACTTAATTCAAGCAAAATTGAGCTAGGCAATTTAGACTCCAGTGTAGGAACCAACATTATACCATACTTTTCCATTCCTACACCCAAGTTGTCCAGAGACCTAGTTCTAATTTCAAATTCATCATATAACTGCCGTAACTCCTTGACACTATTAGGATTATTAACAGGAGGTATAGTTAAAAGTGCACGGAGGTGGCTTTTAATTAAGATCTCTGGCTTACCAAACCGTTTCTTTAATATATCCCAAGCCACATTATAATTAGCCTCTGTTAATGCTAATCCTGCTATAGTCTTTGCTGCCTCCCCTTCCAAGAGGGACCGCAAATAATTAAACTTCTCCACGGCACTTAACACTTGACTAGAATGAACTGCTGATTGAAAAACTGTCTGCCCATCCTTGCCATTCCTGAATACTCCCAGAAAATGTTTTGAGTACAAGCCTCGGTAATTGAACTACAGATCTGTTAACCTTAACTTCACAAGCATCATTTGTTGAGTGTTGTGTTTCATTATTAGACCTGGTCTCTAACTGTACTGAGCTGCTAAACTCTTTTGCTCGGAGGCCTACGTTAGTCATATCATCAATAATCTCTTCAAAGTAAATTATGTTATTTTCTATTTCATCCTCTTATAAGAGCCTCAATTTTAACATTTACCTCACTTAGAGCAACCTTTTTAGTTTCTAATATGGCAAGCTTCGCAGTC
Organism: Bathynomus jamesi; assembly: GCA_023014485.1. Classification (NCBI taxonomy): domain Eukaryota; kingdom Metazoa; phylum Arthropoda; class Malacostraca; order Isopoda; family Cirolanidae; genus Bathynomus; species Bathynomus jamesi. The sequence goes on along the minus strand of JAJOZX010001762.1, from coordinate 312,348 downwards.
ACTAAGCGTAAATCCTCTTGCTCTATGGCAGAATCTATAGTGGCAATGACCTTTGTAATTAGACCTTTGTAGGCACTTCTCCTTTTTATAAATTTGTTCAATTCAGATGCACTCATCTTCAATGTAAACAACCCTTGGGCTCAATACCAAATGAGCTGAATTGGCAGAAATGCTTAACCAAACTGATCAAACGCAAATTTTACTTTCAAATAAACTGAATTGCTGAGTGGGGTACTAACCAAACACCAGTATGGAATACCAAATTTTCCACCCCAGGACCTTAATTCAATAATGACCCAAAATTAACCAAACCAGAAAAAATATAGGCCAAAAAAACGACCGACGACTGGCCAAGTTTCGCAATTGGGCGACCAAACTTTACCCTGGGACCTTAATTCAATAATAACCCAAAATTAACCAAACCGGAAAAAAAGTAGGCCAAAAAACGACAGACGACTAGCCAAGTTTCGCAATTGGGCGACCAAACTTTTTACCCTGGGACCTTAACTCAATAATACTCAACCCGTCTAGGCATAACTTGGGATACAATTTGCACAATCAGAACTTTGCCGAAAAATGGTCACTGACTCAGTCTTGGGGTAGAAATCCGGTTCGAAGGACCATGTTATTTTATTTATTTGTCGGGTTCGAAATCCCAGCTGAGCCGTGAACGGCCAAATTCTAAAGGGCAAGTTCTACCTAAAGCCCAAGTTAAGCTAAATTAAACTTTACGGATTTGAGATCCTATTAGGTCCTACCTCAGGGTAACCTCAGGGTTGCTGACTCGATGCGGGCCTACCTTAGACCTTAAATTACATGAACTTAAAAGATAAACAAAAGGGTACTATTTGTGGTCTTCTTTATGAACCTTGCAACAACAACGCAACCTGGACTATTGCACGATGCAACAATCATGTATCTAAACAACCAAACTGAATTGCAAGAGAGCTCTCTATCAAACCACACCTTTACGTACGACCTTCCACAAACGAGTAGAAAGACGCGCAGCGTCTCAAAATGATGCCAACAGTGTGACCAAACAATGATGCCACAAGAGCTCAAAAATGCTAGCTCTAAATTAATTTAATTTTTCACTAACCTTACAATTATGAGATGGATATATATACACACCTTAACTTAATATATATATACAAGCAATGCTGCATCAATCAGCTTAGTCATCGTATCGCCTTGGGACAACAATGGTTCTTCCTCTTCTAGATTTTCTAACAATGAGGAAGCAAATACTAAAAGACAAATATTATCAGAGGCTTCCAAAATTTTTGATCCTATGGGTCTATTCCTGCCTTCAACAATAAAATCAAAGATTCTCCTCCAAGAAATTTGGAGGACAAATGTTGGGTGGGATGATCCAATAACAAATGAAAATCAAAAATCTTGGAAGAAGTTAGCTGCTGATTTAACAAAAGTGCAGAACATTAAAATTCAAAGGTGCTGTGGGTTTAGGGATAAGCCCCAGAGACTTCATGTGTTTGCTGATGCAAGCACACAAGCTTATGGGTGCTGTGCGTATCTTGTAAGTCCTACAGAAAGTCATCTAATTTATGCAAAAGGGAAAGTTGCACCTCTCAAACCTACCCGAACCACACCTCAATTGGAACTATTGGCTGCTGCATTAGCCATTAAAACCATTTCATTGCTTAAGGATGCTTACCATGATGTGAACATAACTGATATCCACATCTGGCTTGACAGTCAGATTTGTCTTGCCTGGATACGGAATGATAGCATTAATAGTAAGAATATCTTTGTAAGAAATAGGCTAAAAGAAATAGCTGAAGCTAATGAAAGACTACAAGTAAACTTTCACTATGTTCCAACTAAACAAAATCCAGCAGACTTTCTGACCAGAGGTTTATCCTACAAGTTGTTGAAGTCAAACAAAACTTGGTTTATGGGACCTAAGTGGCTCTGTAATACAGACCAATGGCCTGTGGAACAAGTTAACTTGACATTAAATTTAATCTTTTCAAATGAAAAGGTTGAACCAATCACTAATTATGAACGTTATTCTGACTTCAGTAAACTTGTCAGGGTCACAGCCTACTGTTTGAGGTTTGCTCACAACTGTTTAACTACAATAAACAAACAGCTAAATAAAAACAATCATAATTATACAGAAGTTGCAACCAAGTATTGGATAGGCCATGCACAACAAAAAGAGTACAATAAAGAGTTAGAATTCTTGACTAATGGGAAACAAACAAAAGAACCTGTACCATCAGTAGTTGTGGATCTAAACTTGTTCAGAGATGAGGAAGGCCTTCTAAGGTGTAAAGGGAGATTAGACAAATCAAAACTGTCATACAAAAGCAAACATCCAATCCTTTTACCTAGATTTAGCTATTTGACAACATTAATCATCAGAAAAACACACAATGATGTATATCATATGGGGGTACCACAGACACTAACTACATTAAGAAAAACTTATTGGATACCCAAGGGAAGGATCACTGTTAAAACGCCCTGGGCGAACCTCACCTTCAGCGCCCCCCCCCTGTTCGTCAACACACACACATTCGAATCCCCCAAAATAAAGGACAGACATAACTCTTTCACAAAATAACTTTTTATTGGACTAATTGTTGGAACTTCAGAACCAAAACAAAGACTCAAATTTCTGAATTTTACAAATCCTTCATCACGTAAATAGAATAACTCACTTAAGAGAATGTAATTATGATACTATGAACAGGAAAAATACAAATTAAATTGCACAACTGCCATAAATAAACTATTTTTATTTATTTCTTTATTTATTTATTCTTATTTTTATTTTTATTTTTTTTGCAGGCGCTCATGCCGCCCCTCCACAAATGCCGCCCTGTGCGGCTGCCCATATTGCCCATATGAGGAACCGCCACTGGGTACCACAGACACTAACTACATTAAGAAAAACTTATTGGATACCCAAGGGAAGGATCACTGTTAAAACAGTCCTGAGTGAGTGTGTCACATGTAGGCATATTATGCTAGGCCCTATAGGAAACCAAATCCTCCTGCTTTGCCAGAGGAGAGAGTTACTCTCAACAGACCCTTTGAGACTGTAGGCATTGACTATACAGGAGCATTGACTGTAGGGGTGGTTGACACTGAACAAAAAATGTACATTGTACTGTTTACATGTGCTGCCTCACGAGCTGTTTATTTGGATGTTGTGGAGGACCTTACAGCAGAATCTTTTGTTGCTGTCTTTAAGAGATTCTGTGCACGACATTCAGTACCAAAGACAGTTTGGACTGACAATGCTACATATTTCAAGGCTGGTGAACAAGTCATCCACGACTTGTTAAGCGATGAACTCACACAATTATATATACAAAATTCAAACATAAAGTGGAAGTATATTCCGGTTGCCTCTCCTTGGTATGGTTCTATCTGGGAGAGGAATATACAAACAGTAAAGAATTGCTTGAAGAAAGCAATTGGCAAAAAACAGATACACTTATTTGAGTTGCTCACTCTCCTGGCTGAGATTGAGAACATCATCAACAATAGACCACTCACTTATGTGAGTGACAACATTAATGACCTGGAACCATTAACTCCAAATCATTTGATTCGGGGAGAACAAGTTAGTCTCCTGCCGGACTACAATATAGACTCTTCAGAAGACCCAAACTGGACTCAACGACATGATGAGCTCCAGACTAAGTTACAACATTTAACTAGAGTTAAAGCTCATTTCATTAAACAGTGGAAAACTGAGTACTTGATGGGTCTAAGGGAGAGACATAAACAAATGACTAAGAAGGATTGGTCTGACACAATTAAGGTAGGGGACCTTGTTCTCATACATGACAGTACTCCAAGACAATACTGGCCTCTGGCTAGAGTTTCAGAACTCAGACCAGGGGCAGACGGGGTAACAAGAGTGGTCAAATTAAGGACTTCAACGGGTGACACAACAAGAGACATTTCTCTTTTGTACCCTTTAGAGTCTGGACCCAAAACAATGGACTTTGGAGAACCTTCTCCACTGACAGTAACAACTGGAGACACTGAACTTCCAGTAACTATTCCTTTGACAGTAGGAGTGGTAACGCATCCTACTACAACATTGACAGACACAAGACCTCAGCGACAAACAGCATTAAAGGCGCGACTATTTTTACAACAAAAAATAGATGCTGGGGAATTGTAATTTTATCTTCTAACTTTCACTTTTTCTTTTCTTATGGTAAAGACCATAGACAGTTTCATCCTATGGATGTATATTTTCTCTTCTAATTAAATGCTACACCTTCTCCATGAGAAGGTGAGGATAGGCACTGTTAATCAGGTTAACAGGCATTTACAGTCAAATAGTTAGCTAGTCTACACTCAGACATAAAAATTGGTGACAATGACACCAAAATTTTTATCTCCCGGGGCCCCCAGTATATGGAAAACTGATGAGTGGGTAGTTGGGAGGTAACGAAAATGGTTCACTGAGTAGATAGGTAGTTAATCTAACAATTATTAAATTCCTTTTATGTCAATAACTGGGTGGATGAAACCAATTGGTTGCTCACCAGAGTTATTCTCCACACTAGTATTTATATACTGTGTGACGAGAGCGTGCTCGGTAATAGATATACATTACCGATCAACCAACCGAGGAAAAAACCAACACGACGCTGGTGGAAAAAGCCCCGCGAAAAGGAGAAAAGGAGAACGAAAACGAGGAACGGTGCGAGAGGACGCAACTGGGGAAGGGAAGAACAGACAACGAAAAAGATCCCCACCAGCAAGTACGCTCTTAACAATTAAACCAGGACGGAAGAAGGGACTCTCTAATAACTAGCAGTAAGTGACTAATTGTGTTTTTAACCCAGTTTAGGTAGATTCATTAAATTAAGCTGGGTCAGACAACTTAGGCCTACATTGTGGCCTAACCTAAGACCCAGCATCAACTCATAGCTTAACAAAGGTAAAGGTAGATTGCCCTAACCTAGTTTGGTGAGGAATCCTACTGTGGACCTCAATTTATCTGCCCGCTCTGGACCATTTCCGGAATCTCTAGGCTGACCCCTCTAGGCTAGACTTGATCTACTCTATAGTTAGACTGGAGAAATAAGGGGTGGGTTAATTGTGGACCAATTCATACAGAGCATTTTTCACAACAAGAGTTTAGACCTTTTTTTCAATCACAGAATAATTAAGACATCCGTGACCTGCCCTAAATGCAATAATGTTTGTATTTTAAGAAAAGACCAGAAGGTTTTTAGGTGCCGTAAAAAAATCCTAAAAATAAACGTGAGTGTCGTTTCACTGTTTCGATCTTTAAGGGCACGCGAAAATTAGCGGACTACCCAGGCAAGGTGGGCACATGTTATTACATTATCATTTGTATAATTTAGGTCTCGGGGATACGGGGGCGGAGCCCCCGTAAAGATCACGCATCACAAATTGATCGGTCCTAATGTTTTGCGGACAGTTCAGTACGTGACACCGGTTAGATCAATTGAATACCTGGTTAGGTCAACTGTACGCCCTTGATGATTGGTTAGGTTAAGTCATGATATTTTCGTTAGTTTAAACGAAAATGACGAGTGCAAACTTGGATAATCGGGTTGGTTGATTTTTCAATTCTTTGCATTAGACTGTATTGAGCACGTCTTGTTACCTCCGGGAAGCTCGGGACATTGCGGATAGCAAACATTTGCGAAGCTGAGCATCTCGGGGGTAATTTAGGTAAGAGTCTAAAAGACCTGTTGTACATCAAATTTAGGGTTTTATAATTTACCAAGAGTTGCTGTCCGTATATATTACTGCAGAAAGTACGAAAGAGAGTGTCTTTAGCTTCACTTGTACAGAATCGAAAGTTCCTTATGGTCATATTCACTTTAGCACACAGGCTTCGAGATTGTTTTCTTATATCCGAGTCATCACTCAAGGAGCTGGTAATAGTTTGACCCAAATACTTAAACTCTTGTACTTCTTCAATTACTTCACCATTCATTTTAAACGTTATATCAGCTGGCTGATTACAGCTTTTAGGATGAAATTGCATAACCTTAGTTTTTATAACATTAAAAAGACTATCATGTTTCTGCGAATATACTTCGCAGACGTTTCGTAGCCGATCCAAACCTTTAACAGAGGGACTTATTAACACCATATCAGTAGTATAGCCGCAAAAGGGGAGAGTGCAAGAATGTTGCAAGTGATTACGTAATGTTGCAAAGGGGGTGGGGGTTGTTGCAAAAAAGTAAAAAAAAAAGGGGGATGCTGCAGGTGCAACAAGGAAAACTTGGAGGCGGCGTTATCCCCGAAGAGAAAGGAGAGAAAGGAGGAGAGGTGTTCACCTAGCAGGAGCCAAGTGCATATTAAGACTTCAGCCGAGTAGGCGTTGTTTTATAGGCTCCTAATCAGCCAGTTGGCTTAGAAGGCGTAAATGGCTTGAGTTGCCAGATAGCGCCATGTATTCAGTTTGTGCTATATATTTAATTCTAATCGAAGACTGAGTTGCCAGATACCACTTTTTAGCGATACCATTGTATACATTATTATAGACTCCTAATCAGCCAGTTGGCTTAGAAGGCGTAAATGGCTTGAGTTGCCAGATACCACTTTTTAGCGATACCATTGTATACATTATTATACTTCTTAAAAGTTGGTTTAGAATACCGGTAGTAGGCTTAGAAGGCGTAACATGATATAATTAAGTAAAACAACATTGCATCATTCTGTTTATTATAAATATATAGAAAATAAATACACATTTCAATAATAATTGAGGAATATGCATATAATCATAACAGTACAGGAAATATATATACACAATTATGGAGATATATATAAAATAAATATACATTTCAAATAGAAATAAATATACATTTCAATAATAATAGAAATATGCATATAATCATAACAGTACAGGGGAAATATCACGCAAAATATATAAATACATTTCAATAATAATAGAAATATGCATATAATCATAACAGTACAGTTGAAATATCACGCAAAATATATAAATACATTTCACTTTTTTTTCAAAATACTAAACTCGCACTTAATCGAGTTTACAATTACATCATTATTGCTCTGCATTACGCAGTATATGCGGCTTAATAATATTTCACCGCTTAAAGTATAGGGAAATCTGTATTCGATATGAAGGGCTTTCATATCGTTCAGTACTATTTTTTTTGTTCCCACTTTACAACCGGTTGGTAAGTCATCTTTAAATACGTCTAGAATACAATCAAAAGCACGCACAAAGAGTTCATCGTTAGCTACATTATTAAACACAAGTTTATAAACACGCTTTTCCAATCGAGGGTTTATTTCTACCGACTCGAGCTTTTCAATCGTGAACTCACTCAACATAGCGGCAATTGAAATAATCTTCTAAATCGTTACGACAACTGCGCGTTATATAAAGAAATAGTTCTTCAGGGTGAACGGTGTAGGTGAGCTCAGCCTTGTACCGATCAATTGCTTTGTACCAAAGTTCATGGTATTTCAAAGAGTCTAAACTTTTTAAATAAACGTCCAGCACTAGACCATTCTCACCAGCCCTACACTCGGTAAACCCATCGAGCAGAGCGGTGTATGCGTATTCAAGTACTGTATCAAAATAAAGCATATCCGTAACACGCGCGTCTAATATAGGTTTCAGCTTGCGGAATCCGACGATTTCAAACATTCTGTCGAGGATGAAACGGTTTCGCGTAGGAACAAGAGCGTTATTATCAGAAGCATTCTTCCACATCAGCCGTATATCAATGCACGGCCGATCGTTATTTATACACAACGTACATACAACGGCGTATGAGGGTGCGTCACTAATCTGCTCTCTTCTTGTACCTACGTTAGCAGGTATTTTATAACGATCTTCACTCCACTTCTCAACTATCACGAAGATTCTATTCATCTCCTCGACACTTAAATAAACCCGTTTGTTTGTTTGTCTACATTCCGTTTCCAGTACATAGCTAACGGTACTGGAATTACGCCTGAACACGCGGAACGATTTCGTCACGGACACATCGTACGAGGCGTTGAGAATGCTGCTCAAAGGAAGTTCCATCGTATTCGAGGAGCGCACGTCCACTCGGTTCAAGCTCTGAGATAACTATGAGCCGTGTAAGGCACGCAGGTAGGCAGGAACGGTTCGACGGGCGGCTGACTCGATGATACGTGAATGGGGTTGTTCGAACTCGTATGATCCACGAGTCGTACCGAATTGTTGTACATATTTGTTTTTCCGGTACAAGAATTAATTTCATCACTACCAGCCTACGCACCAGACATTTTACCTCAGGATAAGAACTAGGCACATTTTATGTTTTACTAAACATCTTCACACTCCGGCGCACTACAACCTCACTACGAACCTCATCATGATATACGTTAATATAGTGATAAAAATACTTAAGATTGTCCATGATCACGAGATTCACATTTTCAGTCGTAGGGTATGAGTAATCGACATGGTGTAGCATGACGTAATACCGCTTGTCACACCACCCATCCGCAAGACTCATTATCCATACCTGCTGCTTCTCTTCTGCACACGTTGTTTCTTTTACTTCACGGTGTATGTGAGACTTTATAAAGTTTAGCTCTGCAGTATACTTCAGCACATCGTCTGTGCAACGAAAGCCTTCAACGGTCTCACCAGAACATCCGTAAAGTATTTGTACACCTTGGAAATTCGCACAATCCAATGTGTTTTTAAAAGAGGCATAGGAGGGAGGAATAGGAAGTTTTTCGGTATCCACCACATCCTGGCACTTTGCTGAATACCATTTCATAAACGTTGTACAAGCAATATTAAAGGTAGCCATTTGAATGCACGTCTGATCTTTTCTTCTGAATACACGTCTGATCTCTCGGGCTTACTGCAGTCGACTGACCACGCAGGGACTCCCAGATAGTAGCATGACTCACGGTCTTACAGTGGGCGGAGCTTAGAACTTTCACCTGTGCACACACGCACACACACACACACACAAAGGAGAAAGTGAAACGCTAATTGAAACATGATTTATTTAATAAACGAGATATTCAAGCTATATATATTTACAAATACGATTTAATAAACGAGATATTCAAGTTATATATATATTTACAAATACGTGTAATAAATCAATAGATACTTTACAAATACGATTTAATAAACGAGATATTCAAGTTATATATATATTTACAAATACGTGTAATAAATCAATAGATACGATTATATAAGACAAATACGTGTGAGTTAACAATAGAAGCATCATACGTTATGGTATCCAAAGGGTACGGTATCATAGGTACCAGGTAACTGGTAACGTTTCCTATAGGTGTTACGGCACACCTTCGTACCCTAAGTTCCTTCACGCCCCCCAGCTTCTGCGCCCGAAAATTGTGGGTGCCTACAATTAGTTGGGGAGGTTGTTCGCCCTCATCATCGTCCAAACATACTAGATCCTTCAACGATTCAAAGTTAACAACCCGCCGATTCGCATGGTTGAGCGTAATACCCTTTGCCTTCACGATATATTTCATTTCCTCCCCCACCCTGACCCGTACCCCATAATTCTTAGGTCCTGTTGAGACAAAAGAGTCGGCGTATGCGTTGTCCCCATACTCATCCTTGATCTCATCAGTGAGCTCGCCGAGGAACTCCCCAATAGCGGGCATGTATTCACCCTCCCTCTCTGTGAATATCACGCTATCTGTATCGGCATACAATACTCTCCGCCCAAGAGAATGCAATAGACCCCAAAGTTTTATACGGGCGTAGGCTGTTGTGAAGCTGGCCACAGGTATGTTTGTAACCTTGAGGTATCTGTGGCAAATTCAGTGTTGTTGTACTTTATTATGTAAGTATTACCTACATTCACGATCTCCATGACCTCTTTATCGGGAGCAGTGGCATAATCCCAGACATCGCTATAACTTTGTGCCAAATGAATGCTCCCTCTGCCGGTATTCTGCGCAAATTTTCCCCATAGACTGTTTAGACACAACTTTGCACTAAAGCGCTTGCCAGGATTCTTTACAATTTGGACACGATCAAGTTGTATACCTTCGCGGTCGCGGTAACGTTGGATATAGGCAGACTTTTCATCTTCGGTATCAACTCCTCGCGGATACCCTGATGTCTCAACCTTATCCTTCAAAAAGGCGTTTATATATGGTGTGAAAAGGTTGGGTAGCTTCTGAAACCTCCACACCTCATGTATCTTCAGTATTCTATAACCATGGCGTACGGCTAGGGCCAGCTCAGGACTTGTATATACGCCTCTGGTCTTACGCTGGTGGGGTATATGGTTACAATCGCCGTTATCCTCTTCCGCGCACTTCACGCACAGGGGAAACATGAGCTTGTCGTCGATAACGACAGGTAAGATCGGCATCCATAAATTGCGTGGGGGGAGTATGTCTACGAAAGAGAGCCCAAAGTAACGATCATTCAAATTTTTTGAAAATTCATTGATGGAGGGTAGGTTAGGGTCCCACCAGTTTCTCAGGAGCGCCCACGGGGTACGGATTGCTCTTCATCACGTATGGGTATAAATAACAGAAATCGTAGTAATGGAGCTTCACGCCCTCCGTAGGTGGAAAGTATAGTCTGAATGGGTTTGTACGTCCTCCAAACAAGCTATCACCACATTTGAGAGGATCCAGCACCATTGAACGCTTGATCGTGTTTATTTCCTCACGGTACATCTCGTCTGTCTCCATCCGTGCATCATATTCATGCTCCCACAAGACTTTGTGAGTGAACTGTGATCCTATAAGTTGATCGCGGGTGCGGGTCCATGCAAGACAGTCGGCAGGAGATCTACCGTGGATATCTCCGGCGATTCCGCACTCAGGACGGGGGCATCCATGCCACCAGCAACCGTTAAAGGAGTACACAGTCTTCACATCAGTGACACGGTTTTCACTTAACCCATCAACCCAAAAAAACACGTCCATTAATCTTAATGGTGCTTCACCCGTGTTGCGGGCGTGCTTTATGTAACACCTGTCTGTGCTGTAGGTGTATGAGCCAGTAAATAGCCTTGTGTCCGTAACTGCGGGGGTTGTTTCGGTGAATAATGGCTAAGGTGTCTTTAGGCATGAAGTTATTCTTGAACACCGTAAAACATAATGATGCGATGGTGGTTGCGACTTGCAGTGGATCGCATTTGAAAACGGGCTATGTACATCCTTCTAAAGGCCTGGAAACATACTCTAAGCACGCGCACATCATTCACGCAATAACGCTCACATTCATCAGATATATTATAAGGGTTACTTTCATTAAAACTGTTGTAGTATCGATCAAAGTCTTCACATTCATCCATACAGTCAAATAATGTTTGGGCGGTGGTGGCCTACGTAGTTTAAAGTCTCGCTGGTGAGGAAAGTGTAAGGGAAGTATCCTTTGGAAACTTCAGCTGCTACTCCCATCACCTTGGGTAGCTTTGCTAATTTACAAGGTGTGAATAATAAAGTATCTTTAAATTGTACATTGCCTCTTATCTGCATCTGTATTAATTTGTTGCCTCTTTTCAATGGATCACCTGTAAATATCTCAGAGGATTCGTGTTCAAGCAACTCCTTATAAAGAAACTGCGTGTCAAACTTTGCCCCGTTATGGGCGAGAATATACACAGTCATTTTTTTGAACTTGTCGGCTAACTTGACAATATAGGACACAAATAGTTTCACAGGACTATCGCGGACATTCGTTTTAAAAACGTTTGTCCGTTTACCGCATTTGGGGCACTCGTCACATTCGATACCCATACACTCATCACAGATGGTCTGGCTCACAAGTAAATGTGGAATTACCTCTTTGGTTTCAGCGTTCGTATATGTTTCTATATCGTAGTATACAGTTATACAAGGGTTATTTTTAGGCTTAGCATCTTTCATATAACATACATGCTTTACTCCATCCGCCTTATATTCCTCCTGGCATGTAGGACGGTGAATTACATCACACTTGTGCTTAAATTTCCCCCAATTATCCATTGTGTGAAACATACCACATTCACAGATTCTCATTTTCCTGCACGTGCCAATTGATTTATGGAAATCAAAACAGCTATTATTGAAAAATGTGCGTCTACACACATCACAGCCTCTCTTCTCAGCTTCAACTACACGGCTTTCACATTTGGTGCTTTTACACTGCTCACATACCATGTGACATTCTTTACAATGTTTCACTATATCATCCGCAAACTCGAGGCACCCCTTACACAAATCATGATGTCTCCCATATTTTCGACTTTGTCATAACTCGCGTAAAGCCCCTTATATTACGGATGGGGAGATACGTTGTCCCTGACAATCCTAAAATAAGTAGGGTCTTGTACGATCTCTCACACAACTTTTAAAAACATACACAGTCCTACGACGATCATCCAACCCAAATACAACTATGCGGACATTCATTTCCTGTTCTACCCTTCTCAGCTCTTCAGGACCCATATTACAGTCAAATTCAAGTTCACAGTCTACAGCTAGTTTACGGGCACGCTCCACGACCGTAGGCAGCCAAATTTTTTGAGTCCGTGTATTTTGTACAGTAAACATACGTGCTAAGAGTACTGCTATAAAGCCGCAACCACGATCGACGTTTATATGCTTTCGGTAAATAGTCGGAGAATTGAAGTTAAGAGTATACGGTATGGCACTATGACCCGCAACACGGAATACACGGTCAATATTTACCGTGAAGTTGTCCATATTGAAGGCTATATTACTTTGGGCGGCTTGCATTATACGTCCTAATATATATTCTACATCTTCAGCCGCCAAACGTCTAAATGGCACTATCACCCAATAATCGTCTACATCACCGTCATCTGACCCGAATCCAAAGGACAGACTCGTCCTGACTTCACGCTCGTCGCGATTCTGAAGAGCAAACTCTACAATACGCTGTACAACCCGGCGTAGCCCGCGCTCAATTCCATTGCTATACATGGCTCTAGGGTCGACCCTGACTCTATACCGATTTCTAGTCAAGGCTGGGGTGGGGGCTGCGGATCGCACCAATTCGATCGTTATATTATCCTCTGCAGAACTGGGGGTAACTGTGACGGATGAATTAGGGGGTATATTAGCGGAAGGTGCTGATGGGGGGCCTGTTGCGTAGAGGTTGATGGTTGGGGATCTATTATTGTAGACTTAACAGAACGGGGGCAACTGTGGCGGATGAATAAGGGGATATATTAGCGGGAGGTGCTGCTGGGGGGCTTGTTGCGTAAGAGGTTGAGGGTTGGGGATCTATTACTGGTGCAACAGGCGCGTATTTCGGTCGCTTTATACCTGACGTGGGGTTCTCACACCTCCGCTTTGGACGTGCTACCGGTATCGCTGGTGAGGATTCGTTGGCAGGGAGGAGATTACAACTACACTGTCGTCGAGGTCATCCGTAATGTCAATGATGGGATGCTCTACCTCATCGTCATTCACGGTGTGGGAGAAGAAAGCAAAATATAAGGAACAGCACTCAAAATTTGTAATATTTTGTAAATGACCCACTTAGGAGTGTGACGTGTTAGAAATGGACTCTGTAGAAAAATTCAGATTCACGAGTCCATCCACATGTATTATATCTGGACCTACAGGATGTGGTAAAACTGTGTTTATGCTTAAAATCATTAAAGAAAAGGGAGAGATGTTCTCGAAATTTGTGCATAAAGTTATATGGTGCTATTCGACGTATCAATCAGTGTTCAACGAGTACCAAGATGATATTTTGTTCCACAAAGGCGTATATGACGTTAATTCGTTAAAGGGAAATGAACATACAATCATTGTAATTGACGATCTCATGTTGGAGATGGATAAACGTTTGCTGAGACATTTACAGTATTCTCCACCATCTCAACATAAGCGTGTTCTTCATCAATCAGAATCTATTTTTCAAAAATAGATACATGCGCGATGTGTCGTTAAATACGCAATATCTAGTCTTATTCGCGCAACGTAGAGATGTATCACAAATTGGGGTATTAGCCAATCAAATGTTCCCGAATCAGCGTAAGGAGTTTTTGGAAGTTTATAAAGAAGCTACAAGCACGCGTTACGGATATTTGCTTTGCGACCTTCATCCGCGAAACACGTTTAGAGTGCTTCTACGAACGAATATATTTCCAAACGAGCCTGAAACGGTGTATATTCCAGAATGACAAAGAGACTAAAGAAATACCGTGAATTAATAAAAATCTATCATCGACTGCCCCGGGCAATGCAGCAGATGTTTATTAAAAATATCGACGCCGACTTTTTAAAATGCATCTGTGAAATCTGTCTTAACGTTATAAATTGCAATGTATCAATGAAAACCCCTCAGAAGGCTCGCCTACGCCGCTACAAGAACATAATACGTGCACTCGCTCGTAAAAGTCAAACTGTAGCGAAGAAAAAACGAATTATTGTACAAACAGGAGGGTCATTTCTCCCCATCTTATTTTCAGTTTTGGGTCCTTTACTGACTAGAGTAATATAATGAAGAAAGTGGTAGTGATTCCCCACGAGGTGTACGCTTCACTGCAAAGGAATCCAGACACGGATCTAGATCCCCGTAAAAGCAGACTTAAAAGAATGGAAAGCGAATTGCTAGCCCTATTAAACAGTGAAAAAACACCTGATGAGAAAAGAATCTTATACCAAGAAGCTCTGCAGAAATTTCTTCACGAGTACGAAAATTATAAGAGCCCTACAGAGATTCCTGTGGTTATTAGGCACAGCACGGGGGACGATGGACATGGCGACATAGGATCTGAGCCCGACGATACAGCTGACCAACCAAAAAGATTAGCCACACAACATATCGAACATGTATTAAAAAGCACCCTCCCATACATTGATGAGTAAAGGCTTAAGTCTTTATAATCTATTGAATGAGGATCCAGCCATACAATGGACCGATACAGGCGAGCTCATTGTGGAAGGATCAAAGGTACAGGGATCGAATATCGTAGACATTGTCCATGATCTGGTGAGAAAGTGGGATAGGCCATCGCCATCAGGATGGAAGCATATTAAAGCAAGACTACAACAAATAAATGTCCCTAAAACGTTGATAGGAAATCTGAACAGGTTAAAAGACTTGGAACATGCAACGCATGTGACACAATTGAAGGCGCCGTCACCCCCGGCGGTAACACCTTTGAAGAGGAGCAAGAAGAGGTTAAACCAACCCTACCCACGTGCCTCTAAAATACGCAAATGGCTAACGTATTAACTAAACGCTATTATGACATTTCTAACCCATCCTCTTACGGCGGTGTAGATAGACTGTACAGAAGTGTTTACGGAGTAGGAAAAAAAGATGTTGAAAGATTTTTGAGGGAGCAGGACGCTTATACGCTTCATAAGCCTGTGAGAAAAAGGTTTAAAACAGCCAAGACAACGGCTTCCTCGATTGATTCTCTTTGGCAAGCAGATTTAACAGACATGCAAAGATATTCTGTGTATAACGATGGTTACCGCTACATTCTATTCATAATAGACGTATTCTCTAGATATCTGTGGCTAGTTCCTCTGAAAAATAAATCACCTGAAACAGTTGCTAAAGCCACCAAAACGCTAATGTTAAAAGAAAACAGGGTTCCTGGCTATTTTTGTACGGATATGGGGAAGGAATTTATAGGCCGTGCTTTTCAGAACATGTTGACAGAGTTTAATATCAGCTATTACACAACCAATTCTATACATAAGGCTTCTTTAGCTGAAAGAGTTCAGCGCACCATAAAGGAACGCATGCACCGTTATTTTACACATAAAAACACATACAGATTTCTAGACATTCTGGAATCATTGGCATCATCCTACAACCGCTCACACCATCGCACGATTGGGACAACACCTAACGAAGTTTTAGAAAGAGGTACGCTCCCAAGAAGAGATGGATCACCACCACCACCACACTCTGAGCGCTTCAAAATCAATGATTATGTAAGGCTGTCGCGTTCGGGGAATAAATTCGCAAAGGGTTTTGAGCAAGGATGGACACGCGAGATTTTTAAGTTAGGGCTATGAGACCTAAAGGTGAGATAATGATGTATTACATTGAAGATTTGAATGGGGAAAAATCTCAGGAGGCTTTTACCGCGAGGAATTGCATAAAGTTGCGTTTAATTAAGGAAAAAATGTGTTTAAAATTGAGAAAATTTTAGGAAGCAATGGTTCAGGAAAGAGAAAAATGTACCTGGTGAAATGGCTAGGGTACCCAGAAAGCTTCAACACCTATATAAAAGCTGATGCAATAATGAAGCTTAAATAGTATGCAACATGGCTCCTAACCATTTCTACGTCACACTCCCGTCCTCCTCGTCCCTGTCTGTACACCCTAACAACACACTAGCCAACTTTGTAACAGAGCTCCACAAGCACATTGAATTGGGTCATGATTCGTATGAGGTGGGGATATGCGAAATTCAGCTGGACACCATCTTTTTAAATACTGAACATAAAGAAACCGTTTTTACGATTCTTAGAGACATTGACGAGTGTGAAAAAGCTGGGGTAGCTATGGATGAAACTATGCGTATCGCTCGGACTAAGGTTGCACGGTATTACAGTACAGAAGTAAGACTAGGACCGGGTCAATATGGTTCGGCCGAGGATGTTGTGAGAGGCTTAAACGTAAGTTTAAGAAACTCAAACCTTACGAATGATTTAGTATACGAAATAGTAAACAACCCTGCAGATACACTAATCCTAAAATAAAAGACTAACAGACGTATTAAAGACCATAGAAAGTTCCAAATTCTAACCAATGGCCGATATAGCGCAGTCTTCCAAAGAGACACATTTCACGAGACACAGCATGACTTGTCCAGATTAATGTATCAATTGAAGATGGTGAAATTGGCTGAAAAGTCCCCAGACATGTGCTATATTTACAGTAATATAGTGGAGCACCAGTTTGTTGGGGATACCCAGGCACGCCTGCTGCGCATTGCTCACATCCCCAACCATAGAGGAAGGAGTTTGAGTATTACATATGACAGACCCCATTATGTGAATGTCGCAACTAATTTAATAACCAATATCTCAATATATATAAGAACGATTGAGGGTGAAAACTTCCCATTCGGTAACGGGAGCTTAACAGTGAAGCTACACTTTCGACGCACTGAGTTATAATGGATAGAAAGCCTTTCACCGTCTAGCGAGGGGTGAGATACCAGCGCGGTAGTGGACTTGGGTCCATTTTTTCATCCATACTACGTACGGCTGTTCCTTTGCTGAAGAGGGGGGCCAGATACCTCGGAAGGAAAGCGCTACAATCAGGTATTAACACTGCAGAAGACATATTGGCCGGGGCTAAACCTAAAGAAGCTCTAAAAAAACATTTAAAGCGTACACGGGACGAAATCATCAAAGATGCAAAGAGAAAAATGCGTGGTGGCGGGAAGAAGAAGAAGAGGGCTCCCCGGAAGAAGAAGGGGTCACGTGGTATTAAACGTAAAAGGCTATCAAAAAAGAAGTGCTGTAAGCGAATGAAACCTATGGTTGACCACTTTTTTGACTGATATAAGCTAAGGACATTGATCTCATGAATCATAGTTTGTTTACCACTTGTCGAGAGAGGAGTCACTATTTCGCCATGGCACGCTTCATCCACCCATGTAGTTCACAATGCTGTAAATCGGAGCTGTCCCTTTTTGAGCTGCCTCCAACCCAAGTTTCTATTGAGCACAATGACTTTATTACAATTAACCCTTTAAACACAATTAGTTCACCGAGTGCACCTATAGAATTCGTGATACCCAGCTCAGGCCCTTACTTTTTTGATCCAAGCTGTGTGCACATGTACGCTAAGCTACGTATAGCCCATTCTGATGGAACGGTCTGCGATGACAAATATGCTGTATACCCTGAAACAAACTTTCTGCACTCCATATTCAACCAGTGTGACGTATATTTAAATCAGACCAACATATCGGCAGGCACGGGGTACTATCATCTACGAGCCTATCTGGAAAATGTCCTCAACTTTTCCAAAGAAGCGAAGGCTACCTTTTTAAGTGCCGAGGGATATTATCAAACTAAAGATGAAAATAGTATAAAGGACAAATTTAAAAATTCTAAAAAGAAAATATACGAGTGTTTTGGACGGTTGCACACAGATTTCACTTTCCAGGAGAAGTTGCTTGTCAACGGGGTGGATATGAAAATAAAGCTCACCCGCACGAGTCCTGAGATCTGCTTAAATCTGGATGCTGATCAAGAAGAGGGTGCAAAGCCCGTTGTGGTTCACATTATGGACACATACCTCCGCGTACGGCGAGTGAAATTAAGTTCACCAAAACAACTAGAAATTGAGAAAAATTTACTAAACGCTACAGTGAAATATCCTATTAACAGAGTGCAAATCAAACTATATACGGTTCCTGCAGGGTTGGCATCGAAGCAGATAGAAAACATTGCCCTGGGAAATCTTCCTAAAAGGATATTAATCGGTATGCAGGATCATGCTTCGGTGAATGGAAAATATAAAAAGAGTGCCTTTAAATTCGAGAATTTCGGACTTAAAAATATAACTCTATACGTTAATGGTACTGCTTTGGGTGGAACAATGGGTACGGACTATTCATCAGACGCTGTGTTACCTTTTTGTGCCAGAGCCTATAGTAATCTGACCCATATTGCAGGTGATTGTGATGAGCTTGGTAATGGGGTAACGCAGGAAGAATTCATTGATCAATTTAACCTTTATCCGTTTGACATTACACCTGACTTATCTGCTAGCGTAAATACCCATTTAACCCCACAGCATAGCGGAAACATCTCAGTGCGGCTGGAATTCGCCAAGCCTATAGACGTCCTATTAGTGTACTAGTATATCTCGAATCGCAAGCCCTAATAGAAGTAGATAGATTTAGGAGCGTTATCACTGACTTTTAAAATGGATGCTAATACACTTCAGAAAGTAATGGAACGAGTCACACGTTCCAAGTTTATCGGAGTGTTTGCGAAGAATGAAACATTGAGTTTGCCAAGTACGCGAGAATGCGGTAGTCTTATTGTGAACACAGATGTCATCGGTAATGAAGGGATTCACTGGATCGCTGTCTATTTTAAAAATAGACAGCGCCTGTACTATTTTGATTCACTCGGTACTCAACCCTGGAGTGACCCTATTATTGTAAAATTTCTCGCTCAGTTACATATTCCCGAAGTTGTATGGAACCCATTTCGTATACAAGGATATTTTAGTAATGTTTGCGGAATGTACTGCGTCTCATTTCTCACGCATATGTCATGTGATAAAGAATTTATAAATTTTTTAAATTTATTTGACCCGTGTCACACTCGCCGAAACGATGAAATGGTATGCAGACAGATAAAAATCCGTTTTCCAATTGTACGTACTCGTTGTATAGTATAATGTTTTTGTTCGTATATTTGTAACGGTATATTCTGTAGTTGGTTATTGTACTGATTTCTTTCATTTAATAAATTTATGAAAATATATTGTGTCTTCTTACCCCAAAAAGATCGAAAAACACTTACATTATTTCGGTGTGACATTGCTGACTGATCAGTATAGCCTCCGTATTCATGACACGAGATTCTTCAAAAGATTGTATAACACGTGTCAAATCCTCATCGGACCTTAAAGGAATAATGTTCATTCTTTTAAAACATATACAGAGTATTCAGACAGATCCCCATTATGTGAAGATATCTTTGGTTCATTTAAGAGGAATAACATTGATTACCATAAAAAATTTCGATTTTAGCATGATGGGGATAAGAGGTAAAACCAAATAACATTGATTGCCATAAAAAAAATTTCGATTTTTGGCGAGTATCTAAATGAAGTATTTGACGAGATACTACAACCCTCCATATATATAAAATCGAATTATAGACACTTACATTTCTATGGTAGTCCCTTGCGTCGGATTGTAAGGAGCGTCACTGCAAATATCTTCAACGGTTTGCGTTGGAAATAATTCATCACGGTCAATTGCATTAAAAAGATTAATTGCCGTTAATGCTGCAGTGTCACTTTCTTCATACAAATCCGGGGAGACGTACAGGTCCATGGTGGAGGATGTGTGACATTGCTGACTGATCAGTATATCCTCCGTATTCATGACACGAGATTCTTCAAAATATTGTATAACACGTGTCAAATCCTCATCGGACCTTAAAGGAATAATGTTCATTCTTTTAAAACATATACAGAGTATTCAGACAGATCCCCATTATGTGAAGATATCTTTGGTTCATTTAAGAGGAATAACATTGATTACCATAAAAAATTTCGATTTTAGCATAATGGGGATAAGAGGTAAAACCAAATAACATTGATTGCCATAAAAAATTTCGATTTTTGGTGAGTATCTAAATGAAGTATTTGACGAGATACTACAACCCTCCATATATATAAAATCGAATTATAGACACTTACATTTCTATGGTATTCCCTTGCGCCGGATTGTAAGGAGCGTCACTGCAAATATCTTCAACGGTTTGCGTTGGAAATAATTCATCACGGTCAATTGCATTAAAAAGATTAATTGCAGTTAATGCTGCAGTATCACTTTCTTCATACAAATCCGGGGAGACGTACAGGTCCATGGTGGAGGGAATGATTATTCACTGCCTCGAAAATAGCTACTGTTACTCCCAACTGAAAAATATCCCTTTTATATGCACAATCGCCAAGCTCCGCCCCAAAAGACCAGATGTTCGTAGTGATTGGCTGCCGGTGTAGCTGGGTGGAGCTATGACGTGTACCAATCCGCTATAACGGGGCCGGACGACTAATGACATCTTTATATTTTCTCAAAGAAGTATATCCTAATTATATTTTTAAAAAGCATTCGGTTTCCACATTAAACTGTGGGTCTGAGGTGGAGTGAAAACTTTACCCGTTGTTACAATTCGAGCTAGTTGTTATTATTACTAAAGAGAAAATCATGCATGCTTTTCGGTCATACTACTGCCTCGGATCAAATGATCCTGTTATTTTAAATCCGGTTCAATAATCCTGTTATGTTGAAATGTGGAAGAGTAAGCAACGACTCCCTGACGAGATGTATTTCGATCCACAGAACAGCTGTTCACTGAAGGTTGCATGTTCCACATTTTATAATAAAGAAATTATAAATATATCCTAATTATATTTTTAAAAGAGCATTCGGTTTCCGCTCGGTCATACTACTGCCTCGGAACAAATGATCCTGTTATTTTAAATCCGGTTCAATAATCCTGTTATGTTGAAATGTGGAAGAGTAAGCAACGACTCCCTGACGAGATGTATTTCGATCCACAGAACAGCTGTTCATTGAAGGCTGCATGTTCCACATTTTATAATAAAGAAATTGTAAATATATCCTAATTATATTTTTAAAAGAGCATTCGGTTTCCACATTAAACTGTGGGTCTAAGTTACGCGTAAATATAAAATATTTTCATTGTAGAAATAATAATAATGATGATAAGAAACGGAGTGAGCGGTGTTTTTTGCTCGAATAGTTTGAAGAAGGATTAAGCCTCGTCCAAAAAGGTCTCTAGGGACGAATTGACCTAGTTTCTGCCTTTCATCGTGTGTGTGTGTGTGCGTGTGCACGAGTTGTTTATTCGTTTATTATATATATATATATATATATATATATATATTATATCCGGGTTTGGGGAATGACAATCGTGTGTTTTGATTTTTTCCGTAAATTTTCTTTTCATTTGGAGTGAAGGGAGACTTATCAAGAGCGAACTGGAAGGAAGGTCTCTCAACCAGCAGGTGTTCTTCGAAAATATAAAGATGTCATTAGTCGTCCGACCCCGTTATAGCGGATTGTGTTTTGGCTAATTTCAACTTTAAATTCGTTTCGTTATTCGTGACTTAAATATTTATAATAAAAATTAAGTGTGTAAAAATTATTTATTTAATAAACAGAATTTAACTGGATTCATCTACCGTCATATATTGTGGTACACTATTTAAATGGATGATTAATATATGGTTTTTGCTATCTGGAATACATGGCGCTATCTGGCAACTGAATACATGGCGCTATCTGGCAACTCAGCCAGAATAGAGGTTTATAAAAGACCGAGAGACGACTGACGGAGTCATTACAAGCTCGGCTCCCAGCCGAGCAATGACCTCTGGTCCTTCTCTTTCTGGCCCTTTGGGAAAACCCCTTAGAGGCCTCTTAGGTTAGGTAAACGAAAATAGCTTGGGGGAGAACTCCACCTCCAAGTTGCATGCCTTGCAATGAAAGGCAACTACTCTCTCTCTCTCTCCTTCAGGTGTACCCCTCCCCCCCTTGGCTCAGCCAACTGGCTGATTAGGAGCCTATAAAACAACGCCTACTCGGCTGAAGTCTTAATATGCACTTGGCTCCTGCCAGGTGAACACCTCTCCTCCTTTCTCTCCTTTCTGGCCCTTTGGGGGGAATAGCTTGGGGGAGAACGCCGCCCCCAAGTTGCATGCCCCTTGCAACCCCGGTTGGCAACAAAGGGCCCTTTGGGGGTATTTTTTCTTTTTTTTTCCTTTTTTCCCTTTTTTTCCTTTTTTTCCTTTTTTTCTTATTTTTTTTCCTTTTTTTTTCCTTTTTTTTTTGCAACAGCCCCATCACTTTGCAACATTACGTAATCACTTGCAACATTCTTGCACTCTCCCCTTTTCCGGCTATACTACTCATATCATCGGCATAAACTAAGTTATTTATCCTTGTGTTATCTATACAACATCCAACTGTTGCCTCATTAAGTGAAGCAATTAATCCTCAATATACAGATTAAACAGCATAGGGAAGAGCATATATATACTGTATATATATATATATGATGAATAAAACCACGAAGGAAAGGAAACACAGAATGGTACTCAAGTGCTTTCGTCTAATGACATCCTCAGGAACACTGAAGTACATAGAGTTGCAGCCTATATATAGGTTACAAAAAAAAATATATATATATATATACAGGGTGGGGCACGGGAACCAAGTGTTTTTGGAATAATCAGGAAAATTATATTTATTTTTGTAAAGAAAATATATTGGTAGAACAACATTCGTAAGAACATAGCATTTCATGTCATAATAATCATGTACCGAAAATTATATCTGGCATATGATGTCCTTGGCCGTCGACGCATTGTTGAAGGCGTTTACGAAAATTGGCCTCCACTCTTCCCAGCAGGTCTCTGTTGATTTGGATGATTTGTTGACGGATCGCTTCCTTCAATGCATCTAATGTACGGGGCTTGTCCTCGTAGACACGTGACTTGAGGTACCCCCATAGAAAGAAGTCACATGTGGACAAGTCAGGGGACCGAGGGGGCCATGCAATGTCACCAAATCTCGAAATGAGATGGTTGGGAAACAGGGGGCGAAGAACAGCCATTGACGCTCTGGCGGTGTGTGGCGTGGCCCCATCTTGCTGAAACCACAAATGTCGACGAGCAATACGCCTTCTTCGTAACTCAGGGATGAAAAAGGTGTTCACCATCTCAATGTAACGCCCAGATGTTATGGTAACGGTAACCCCATTTTGTTCGAAGAAATAGGGACCGATGACGCCAAACTTTCCCACCGCGCACCAAACTGTAACCTTAGGGCTATGCAGCGGTTTTTCATGGAGTTGTCGCGGATTTTCAGCAGCACAATACCGACAGTTTTGATTGTTGACGGCCCCATTAAGGTGGAAATGGGCTTCATCACTCATTACCACCATCATGTTTTCATTCTGCTCATAAAGTGCAAGCATTTCCTGTGCAAAATTCAGTCGTTGGGGGCAATCGTTTACATTCAATTCCTGCACCATCGCTAACATGTATGGGTGAAAATGTAATTCTTCATGCAAAATCCATCTAACAGTACGATTGCTGATTCCGAGTGCAGCTGAATGTCTCCGAGCAGAGCGGCCTGGGCTTTGCAACATCGCTTGTCTGACCCTTTCAACGTTCTCTGGAGTACGCACAGTGCGTTGTGGCCCCTTCGGTTTTGTTTTCATTATTGAGCCTCCTGTTCGAAGATTGTTAACCCAACGTAAGATTGTGTCACGAGCGGGAACAGAGTCATTTCGATGAATGTTGAATCTGCGGCGAAACGCACGCTGAACTGCTGTCACTGACTCGCCACTCCTAACAAAATGATCATACGCGAACATGCGGTGTTCTAACGTCCACTGCTCCATGATGGCACCTGAAAGATAAAGGTGAGTGTTAGTTAAAGTTAAATGCTATGAACCCAGGAATGGAATGCTACCTACCGCACGCCCCTCCCATTCCTAATGGCCGATTACTAGCTATTAAAAAAACACTTGATTCCCGTGCCCCACCCTATATATATATATATATATATATATATATAATAATAAACGGAGAAATAAAAAAAATAAAGGATTGTGGGAGGAGCATACAAATTTGTAAGAAAAACTACCAATTTTAGCACTTTGCCCGAATCCAACACAAGATCAAATGAATTATTTCCAACCAATGTTATAGTTAATGAAAAAAAATAATAAATTGAAACATAAAAATAAAACTTGTAAGAGGAGCATACAAATTTATACTGGAAATCTGCCCAGGTTTTAGCACTCTGCCCTTCTTGTCTAAGTCCGATATATATAAAAATAAAAGTTATTAGAGAAGCATACAAGTTTACCAAAGGTTTAGCACTCTACCCTTCTTATCTAAATCCGTTCTGAACGAATTCAAAACAACGGGATCGAGTTGAAAAAGACCTTTGCTTATGTTGAAGTTATTTGTAAGTTGGATAATGGCAGACTCAAGAATATTTCTATTAACAATGTTGCTACGGTGAAACAAAACTGAAGCATTATTCCAATCAATACAGTGGGATAACTCTGACAAATGGACAAAAAGGGCACTGGACGACTGTCCCGTTCTAACGGAATATTGATGCTGTTTTACACGTGTGTGAAAATCCTTTCCCGTCTGACCTCTGTAAAAGGAATCACATTGTTTACAACCAATTTTATAGATAATGCCTGAATTATTGGTAGGGCTATTTTTTACTGATATTTTTCACAATATTGTTATATGAAAATACTACATTAATATCCAAAAGTTTAAATACATTAGCAATGCCTAAAAAGCCCGGGAAAAATGGAAGTACTAAAATATTCTTTGAAAAGTACGAGTGTTATTATTCACACGATAGAAGGTTCGTTTTGCCTTGTTGAGTTGTTGAGACAAGATTCCATAAACGCAGGTGGGTAACACAGATCACTTCCAATACCGTTGATTTTTTCCAATTCGGCATCGATGTATTCCGGACTGGCGATCCTAAGGGCGCGGAGAAACATTGAAGAAAAAATGGCTTTCTTAGTCACCAGACAAAATGAATGGTCCGCCTTCAAAAATTTAAGCATTGCCAAACGTAATTTTGTGACCGTTATTCCCCAACCGTGGATCCAACCTTTGTTTGATGAAATTTACAACGAGTTGCGTCGGAGAACTTCTTCACTTCGTAACATTTTGGATCGCAAAATTAAAAGTCTCATTCGAAATAGTCAGTGGAGTAAAAAAGCAAGCTCAAAGTGTGTTTTGAACCTTTCTTCGAAAAACATTAGTGACGATGCAAAAAGTGCCCTTGGATATGGTATGTCCTTTTTTATTGTTAAAAAACCTTCTGCTTTACAAATTTGTTACAGTCTCGCTTGTTTTGGAAAACAGTGTAATCTTCCTCAGTCTTTGTTTAACATAGTTAAAGGCCTTGTTTATAGTGCGGCGAATAGTACTTACGAAGATAACTTTCCTAAACGTTTTCGCAATAGCCTCTCACAATTAAAAAAAGATGGTGAGCTCCATATTATAATACTAAAGTAGACAAGGCTAACACCATAGTTATTATGGACAAAGTGGACTACTCGGGACATGACACCCCGACTAAGAAGGCCATTTTTTCTTCAATGTTTCTCCGCGCCCTTAGGATCGCCAGTCTGGAATACATCGATGCTGAATTGGAAATCAGACGGGAAAGGATTTTCACACACGTGTAAAACAGCATCAATATTCCGTTAGAACGGGACAGTCGTCCAGTGCCCTTTTTGTCCATTTGTCAGAGTTATTCCACTGTATTGATTGGAATAATGCTTCAGTTTTGTTTCACTCTAGCAACATTGTTAATAGAAATATTCTTGAGTCTGCCATTATCCAACTTACAAATAACTTCAACATAAGCAAAAGTCTTTTTCAACTCGATCCCGTTGTTTTGAATTCGTTCAGAACGGATTTAGACAAGAAGGGTAGAGTGCTAAACCTTTGGTAAACTTTTATGCTTCTCTAATAACTTTTATTTTTATATATATCGGACTTAGACAAGAAGGGCAGAGTGCTAAAACTTGGGCAGATTTCCAGTATAAATTTGTATGCTTCTCTTACAAGTTTTATTTTTATTTTTCAATTTATTATTTTTTTTTAATTAACTATAACATTGGTTGGAAATAATTCATTTGATCTTGTGTTGGATTCGGGCAAAGTGCTAAAATCGGTAGTTTTTCCTTACAAATTTGTATGCTCCTCCCACAATCCTTTAATTTTTTTTTTATTTTTCCGTTTATTGTATATATATATATATATATATATTTTTTTTTTGTAACCTATATATAGGCTGTAACTCGTTATGTACTTCAGTGTTCCTGAGGATGGCATTAGACGAAAGCGCTTAAGCACCATTCTGTTTCCTTTCCTCCGTGGTTTTATTCATCATAAATATTTTTCACGTGTTACTTTCGTGAAATAATTTATATATATATATATATATATATATATATACAAAGCTGGGCACTTGCGGTATTTTTTGCGGTACTGCGGTACTGCGGTACTACCGCACTACCAAACCGGTACCGCATAACGCAGTACCGCAAAGGATCGCTGAAAGTACAGCAGTACCGCTACCGCATTCAAATTTCCCGCGGTACTTTCCGCGGTACCGACAAACACGACTTTTCAAAAAATTAACACTTTTTTTGAAGTAAACCTTATTACAGGAGTACAGTAAGACGAATGCTGCGTGTGTTGCATCAGCCTAACTCTAGACACGTTAAGTTTTCGTTCAGAACATGTTACGTTGCCATCCTATCACAACGCCTCAGTGCAGTGCTTGCTTTTGAGCCGGTTGCACGTGTGTTACATTTCTGTGACAAAGATCGATTTTTAGCCATTATGGCAGAAAGTTCAGGTGCGAAATCGCTGATATGCAATTTCTGAAAATATGTGCTATTACTTGTGTTGTTCTTGTGTGCAGTACCGCAGTACCGCAGTACCGCGGAACGCACCAGGGGGACCTGAAAAAGTACCGCAGTACCGCGTAACGCACTGGGCATGCTGAGGTACCGCAGTACCGCGTAACGCACCCCCAAATTTTGGTACCGCGCCCACCACTGTATATATATATATATATTTCATACTTAAACCAGTACATTTCATACACTGTTTCTCACAAAAGTAATGATGAGTCTCACCATTTTCCCATAACTAAAATTAAATGTAACAATGGCATAGTTTAAGCTTGTTGAATTTTGTATTTCAAATACTCTTCATAAATTAATATATTAAACATATGACACGTAACTGTCAAGAAAATCCCAGCATGACAAACACATGAAAAAAAGACAAAAACTAACAAGGATTGAATTCCTTACAAAAATTATTTAGATTGCTTATGAATTGGTTTCCTTCATGGAAGAGGACTACATCTCTTGATAAGTGACTCCATAACCTAATATTCTGGTTCAGAAGAATTTACATAATTTAAGCTCGCAATGCCCATTTTCAAAATTTATTCCTGGTGTTGACTTGGAATCAATTCAAAATCTTTAGAAGTTTACGAGGAAGTTGCGTACCAACGTAAATCTAATTACCTAAATGAAATACTTTTAATATGAGAAATGTATATTCTTTATTCTTTAAGGGAGGCAGACATATTTTAGGGGAGGCACCCGCCTCCCCTTGGCGTCGCCACTGTCCTAGTGAAATATACAGTAGTTAACAAGTTTAATGAGCATAGTGACATTATACAGATTTGTTATAATGTTATAATGTTATAATGTTTCAGACCAACAAAGACCCTAGGATCCACTCATGGCTGGTCTACCTAACTGTGTTCGTGTATTGTGTATGTCCTCCGTGGTGGTGGAGGGGACCTACAATTTTACGTGGGTTCCGAACCACAAGAACATAAGAAATTTATGTAAAAACTGCCGGTAAATTGGCAACGACCAATTTTTACGAAACTAAATAATTATCAATTTAAAACTAATTAATTATCGATTTAAAATTAAAGATAGAATCTCTGATCCAGAGGATCAAGTCATAATAGACTACTATCCACAAATATGTTACACTCTATATCTATTTATAAAGGCCATGCAAATATATCGGATCCAAAGAATCCAGTCAATTTCATTACGATATCCATCAAGTCATGGTCCATATCGATAGCGGACCAAGTCAAAATTTACAATCATATACATTACAATATATACACTTACGAGAAAAAGAGTAGGTGTGGCTGTAAAGACTGTACAGTAATGTAGAAATGTGTGTGCACCCATTTTGGGTCTCCCATTATAAGTAGGGTATCGGATACAGAATGTACGGTACTTGATAGTACAATTTTTTCAACTAAATATATTATAAAAGTGAACATCATATTGTACCTATCTTCTCAATAAAGGCGTATGAGGCATTCTGTAAATAGTCATTTTGTTTCAAGCCACAAAGGTTAGTTGCGGATTAAAACCTTAACACATTAAGTATTTACTAGGTTACGATATCTATACCATGTACATAATCTTTAATGCTAAAAACCCAAACATGCATTTTAACATACAGTATATCACTGTCAAAGAGAAATCTTGTAAATAGTAGAAAAGACAAAATTTAGTTGAAAGTGATACTAAAGTATATATATATATATATATATATATATATATATATATATATATATCAGTGGCGACTCCTGCACTCGGGCAGCATGATAGATAAAATTGTGTATTAATAGATTTAAGTTTAAAAAAAAAGTTTTAAATACAAATTGTAAAAATGTTTTTTGGCTGGTAGTATGTTACTATTTTTCTGTCTAGCCTTCGTCACGCAAGCAAATTTTGAGCACATTTAGATACCCTTACTACCTATAAAAAAAACTATATTGACACATTAAGTTTTTGTGTAATCTTTCAAGATCCTTTACTCGGGCGCAAGACATTACGCCCGCGAAAGTATAAGTAATATCGTATATTTAAAGTTCTTTTAATGAATAATTATTTGCTTGCATACGGTTACATAATAGTCCTTCTTCTAATTCTCATTAAATAAAATACGTTTTTCCTCCTATTAATTTTTTTTATAAAGAAAAAAACATTTCAACTCGGGCTTATATCCTTCGGCCTTGTAGAGGCACAATTTTTAATTCTGGCGATACATGGTAACTTTTTACGTTTCGATAAGCGTGCCTTCAACTGCCTTGGCAATCGTGGACAGATAGTGGTTATTCTAATTTAAAAAATATTTTAAGTGACAGCAATTATCATGCAAAATCTTTTAGTCATTTGAGTAATTATAAATGCTTGAAAACCTTTGGTCAGGTTAGTATAGAGTGTGCTGTTAGCAAAGCTGTTAAGCTTGAAAGAGAAAATCATAATAAACTGGTTGAACAAAATACAATATTTAAAGCAGTTAGCCAATGCGGTTTTATATTTATGCAAGCAAGAACTGCCATTGCGCGGACATGATGAAGGAGAAATTAGCCTAAATAAAGGTAATTATCGTCCCTGGCTAGGATTTCAATTGAAAAATAAATACTTATTGATTTAGAAAGCAAAAAGGAATTACATGACCGAATATTAAAGGAATTTACTTTAAAACCAAGACGCTTGGACTTTATGTTCAAGTAAATAAAATTGAAATAACTTTTTTTACCGAGGTATGTATTTATTTATTTTATTGATAATCTTAAGTTATTGTCATGCATTTAAATGTCGGCTCATATGTAGACTTGAAAATTTAAAAAGAGCCCGA
This sequence comes from Bathynomus jamesi, assembly GCA_023014485.1. Taxonomy (NCBI): domain Eukaryota; kingdom Metazoa; phylum Arthropoda; class Malacostraca; order Isopoda; family Cirolanidae; genus Bathynomus; species Bathynomus jamesi. Next base: position 282,374 of record JAJOZX010001762.1, on the reverse strand, counting down.
GTAGTCTTGAAGAGCTGGAGTCGCCACTGATATATATATATATATATATATATATATATATATATATATATATATATATATATATATATATATATATATATACACACACACACAGAGGTGTAAAAAGTACCAGACTTTGTTACTTAAGTAAAAGTACTGTTACTTTGGCAAAAATGTACTGAATTAAAAGTAAAAGTACCATTTCTAAAATGTACTTAAGTAAAAGTAAAAAATATCTCATTTATAAAAACAAGCAAACACTTTATTTCACTCAACAGGTACAAACATTACATAAGAAGTCCATTGAAGATTAAGAGATAGTTGTCTGGAGCACTGACTAAGTAGCCCAGTGAATCACTGTGTATAATGAACGTACAATTGCCTACGCCAATGCTTCCAGATTTGAGATTTATAAAATATATCGGAGACCAGTCCACTAACCATGGCTTCTATTATCTTATTGACTGACTCACCGAGCCTAGTGATAAATCTAATACAAAATTGCGAATGACACTGGCACAGTTCGGCACCTTATTGACCACAAACAGCATACTGACACTAGAAGGAGCACCATTTACAAATCTTGAAGTTCTTAATAAACTCCTAAAAATATTATTATATACAACATATAATTTCCTCAAATTATACATCCTGTATTCCACCACAAATTAGCTGTATACATTGGAGTACAAAAAGTTTTTAACAAAATCAACTTAACATCTAATGTACACGTATGAAATTTTCTAACTAAAGTATTTCCCTGAGCATATAATTGTCTACATTGCCTTAGTAGTCAAGTAGTGAAAGTACAAAGTAGCATCTTAACATTTCTCTATTGCATCAGCAATTATGAAAATTACTTAGCAGCATGTTATAAAGTATAAACTATGAACTAATCATTCATTAGGTAACAAAAAACAGATATATGACTTCAACCAACTTTATTCTTAACAAAACTTTCGACACAGCTTCAGAAGCAACTGATTTTCAAAATTCTTGCTATCAAGCCTTTCTCGCTTTGGGCTGACTATTAATTCAGCACAAATGAAGAGACGCTCACAGGCAACAGAAGCAGGCAGCGGGATGTTGGCTCTGATGGACACTTTCGGTATGGAGGCGAACGATATGAGGATTTTCATTCCATTACCCGAGCACGCCAGGTACCCATCAACGTCTTACAACCCCTGAGATTGATAGGTTTTAGTGAAGCAAAGAAGTCATCATCATCAGATGAGCAGTCAAAAGTCTCTTCAGACCTTACTGTTTCCTTCTCCACTTGAAGCTTGATATAATGTTATAATGTTATAATGTTTCAGACCAACAAAGACCCTAGGATCCACTCATGGCTGGTCTACCTAACTGTGTTCGTAATCGTGTATTGTGTATGTCCTCCGTGGTGGCGGAGGGGACCTACAATTTTACGTGGGTTCCGAACCACAAGAACATAAGAAACTTATTTAAAAACTGCCGGTAAATTGGCAACGACCAATTTTTACGAAACTAAATAATTATCAATTTAAAAATAATTAATTATAATTATCGGTTTAAAACTAAAGATAGAATCTCTCGGTCCAGAGGAGCAAGTCATAATAGACTACTATCCACAAATATGTTACATTCTATATCTATTTATAACGGACATGCAAATATATCAGATCCAAAGAATCCAGTCAATTTCATTACGGTATCCATCAAGTCACGGTCCATATCGATTGCGGACCAAGTCAAAATTTACAACCATATACATTATCAATTTAAAAATAATTAATTATCGATTTAAAACTAAAGATAGAATCTCTCGATCCAGAGGATCAAGTCATAATAGACTACTATCCACAAATATGTTACACTCTATATCTATTATAAGTATAACGGACATGCAAATATATCAGATCCAAAGAATCCAGTCAATTTCATTACGGTATCCATCAAGTCACGGTTCATATCGATTGCGGACCAAGTCAAATTTACAACCATATACATTACAATATATACACTTACGAGGAAAAGTGTAGGTGTGGCTGTAAAGACTGTACAGTAATGTAGAAATGTGTGTGCACCCATTATGGGTCTCCCATTTAAAGGTGTTTGTGGGGCAAGTGAAGATCATGAGTTTTTCAATACCTCACAGTACTATGAGGGGCACCGCTCGGCAGAGGAATCTCTTTAAATGGGGTGTGTAAGGACAGAGAGTATCCCCTAACCCAAGACGCTGCCTCCCTATATCCCACAACACTTGTGTTGAGCTGTGGGATCTATCCCCACAAAGCCTTAATTTTACTACCTTAAACTATACCCTTTCTATCAACATGCGCGTCCAATCGATTCTTAAACATGTTTATAGACGTGCTACTAATTACTTCTACCGGCAAACTATTCCAGCTATTTACTATTCTATGCGTAAAAAAGTTTTTCGCAACTGCTGTCTCGAACCTTCTACTTGTCAACTTATGTTAGAAAATCTAGAAGAGGAAGAACCATTGTTGTCCCAAGGCGATACGATGACTAAGCTGATTGATGCAGCATTGCTTGTATATATTAAGTTAAGGTGTATATATATCCATCTCATAATTGTAAGGTTAGTGAAAAATTAACTTAATTTAGAGCTAGCATTTTTGAGCTCTTGTGGCATCATTGTTTGGTCACACTGTTGGCATCATTTTGGGGCGCTGCGCGTTCTTTCTACTCGTTTGTGGGATGTCGTACGTACAGGATGTGGTCTGTTAGAGAGCTCTCTTGCAATTCAGTTTGGTTGTTTAGATACAAGATTGTTGCATCGTGCAATAGTCCAGGTTGCGTTGTTGTTGCAAGGTTGAGAAAGAAGACCATAAATAGTACCCCTTTTGTTTATATTAAATTCATGTAACTAAGGTCTAAGGTAGGCCCGCATCGAGTCAGCAACCCTGAGGTAGGACCTAATAGGATCTCAAATCCGTAAGTTTTAATTTTAGCCTAACTTGGGCTGTAGGTAGAACTGGCCCTTTAGAATTTGGCCGTTCACGGCTCAGCTGGGATTTTGAACCCAACAAATAAATAAATTAACATGGTCCTTCAGAACCGGATTCTACCCCAAGACTGAGTCAGTGACTATTTTTCGGCAAAGTTCTGATTGTGCAAATTGTAGCCCAAGTTAGGCCTAGACGGGTTGAGTATTATTGAATTAAGGTCCCAGGGTAAAAAGTTTGGTCGCCCAATTGCGAAACTTGGCCAGTCGTCTGTCGTTGTTTTGGCCTACATTTTACCGGTTTGGTTAATTTTGGGTTATTATTGAATTAAGGTCCCAGGGTAGAAAGTTTGGTCGCCCAATTGCTAAACTTGGCCAGTCGTCTGTCGTCGTTTTGGCCTACATTTTACCGGTTTGGTTAATTTTGGGTTATTATTGAATTAAGGTCCCAGGGTAGAAAGTTTGGTTGCCCAATTGCGAAACTTGGCCAGTCGTCTGTCGTTGTTTTGGCCTACATTTTACCGGTTTGGTTAATTTTGGGTTATTATTGAATTAAGGTCCCAGGGTAGAAAGTTTGGTTGCCCAATTGCGAAACTTGGCCACTTGTCTGTCGTTGTTTTTGGCCTACATTTACCAGTTTGGTTAATTTGGTTTATTATTCGTAGGCGAAGGTTGCAGACCAGTGCGCCAGTTACTTGGGTGGAAAATTTGGTATTCCATACTGGTGTTGGTTAGTACCCCACCTAGCAATTCAGTTTATTTGAAAGTAAAATTTGCGTTTGATCAGTTCGGTTAAGTATTTCTGCCAATTCAGCTTATTTGGCATTGAGCCCAATTGTTGTTTGCATTGAAGATGAGTGCATCTGAATTGAACAAATTTATAAAAAGGAGAAGCGCCTACAAAGGTCTAATTACAAAGGTCATTGCCACTATAGATTCTGCCATAGAGCAAGAGGATTTACGCTTAGTGACTGCGCAGCTTTCCATATTAGAAACTAAAAAGGTTGCTCCAAGTGAGGTAAATGTTAAAATTGAGGCTCTTATAGAAGAGGATGAAATAGAAAATAACATAATTTACTTTGAAGAGATTATTGATGATATAATTAAAGTAGGCCTCCGAGCAAAAGAGTTTAGCAGCTCAGTACAGTTAGAGACCAGGTCTAATAATGAAACACAACACTCAACAAATGATGTTTGTGAAGTTAAGGTTAACAGATCTGTAGTTCAATTACCGAGGCTTGTACTCAAAACATTTTCTGGGAGTATTCAGGAATGGCAAGGATGGGCAGACAGTTTTCAATCAGCAGTTCATTCTAGTCAAGTGTTAAGTGCCGTGGAGAAGTTTAATTATTTGCGGTCCCTCTTGGAAGGGGAGGCAGCAAAGACTATAGCAGGATTAGCATTAACAGAGGCTAATTATAATGTGGCTTGGGATATATTAAAGAAACGGTTTGGTAAGCCAGAGATCTTAATTAAAAGCCACCTCCGTGCACTTTTAGCTATACCTCCTGTTAATAATCCTAATAGTGTCAAGGAGTTACGGCAGTTATATGATGAATTTGAAATTAGAACTAGGTCCCTGGACAACTTGGGTGTAGGAATGGAAAGGTATGGTATAATGTTGGTTCCTACACTGGAGTCTAAATTGCCTAGCTCAATTTTGCTTGAATTAAGTAGGGGACACTCTGCAGAACATGTGTACATCCCCCTTCAGCAGATGTTAAGTCTTTTAGGCACAGAATTAGCAAGACGAGAGGGAGTTGAGTTTGCACAGTGGGATGGTAAACAAGGGGACAAAGGCAGGCACAGCACCAAAAGTTTCCACAAAAAGGAATAGCCCAGGTACAGTGTCAGCTCTACATGCATCCTCTGAGAATAAATTAAAGGGAATCAAGGAATGCATATTTTGCGAAGGCAACCACAAGTCATATAAATGTGAGGTGGCTGAGGCTTTACCCCTTGAGGAGAGAAAGGACAGGGTAACTAAGTCCACAGCATGTTTTAAATGTTTTTTGAAAGGTCATAGAGCAAGGTTTTGTAAGTTTAAAATTTTGTGCAAAAAATGTCATGGTAGGCATCAGCCATTATTGTGTGAAAACACTCCTAGTAGGCCTACCCCAGAAGTAGAGACATCAGTGGCACATGCCACTGCTACGCAAGGGAGTAAAAGTAAAGGGGGATTATTGCAAACAACTGCAGCCTTATTAATTGGGAATGAGGGAGAAGCTACTGTAAGAGTGTTGTTTGATAGTGGTAGCCAGTGTAGTTTTATTAAGACCAGAATTTCCAGAAAATTGAAGTTTAAAGAACTTAAGAGGGAAAATTTAAGAATTTCTGGGTTTGGGGGTTCCGTTCAAAACCGAACCAAATTTAAGAAGGTAGAAGTTTTGGTTAAGGGGTTGTTACCGCAAAGTCCCACTATCAAGGTCCAAGCTGTAGAGATTGAGGAACTTTGTGCTCCAGTCACTACTTGTTTAGATATGGCATGTGTCCAAGAATTGCAAGTTAAAGGAATTAATTTGGGCAATAATACGTTTGAAGGAACAGAAGATATTAGTCTTTTGATTGGAGCTGACTATTATTGGGACTTCATCACTGGTAATATTGTCCGTACTTCTCAAGGCCCAGTACTATTGAAAGTAAGCTAGGCTGGATGCTACATGGTAGCTATTGCAATGAAATGGAAATTAAGGCTCTTTTTGTTAAGATTGAGGAGAACAGCCATGGTTTGGAAAAGCATTTGAAAGCGTTTTGGGAACTTGAATCCATTGGCATAAAGGACAAACAGTCAAGTACAGTGAACAATGATGTTTTAGAGCAATTTGAAAAAGGGATTGGGTTTAGAGATGGTTGCTATGAAGTTGGCCTACCATGGAAGGATTCTTGCAAACCCGGTTCAAACCTTCAGCTAGCTAATCGGAGGTTGGAGACTTCATTGTACAGGCTAAGAAAAAATGAGGAGTTGTTAATTGAATACAATGAGGCCATCCTAAGTTATGTAAGGGAGGGCTATGCTGAAAGGGTGCAAGGTGAGCTGGTGAGCCAGGAGGCACATTATCTGCCACACCATGCAGTGGTACGGCGAGACAAAACTACCACCAAACTGAGGGTAGTTTTTGATGGCTCAGCCAAGGACAAAGGTGGTGTGTCCTTGAATGACTGTTTGGATGCTGGGCCAAATTTAAATGCAGATTTATTTTCCTTGTTACTGAGATTCAGGTTTGGTAGAGTAGCATTGACTGCAGATGTGAAGCAAGCCTTTTTGCGGATAAAGTTAAAACCAGAGGACAGAGATGCAGTAAGGTATCTGTGGGTGGATACGAAAGACTTGTTGGAAAATGAACCTAAGGTTCAAGCATATAGAATGAAGTCAGTGTTGTTTGGCCTCAGCTCTAGTCCATTTCTGTTGGCAGCTACTATGCAGTACCATTTTAAGAAATATTCTGAAGTCTATCCTCACACTATTGAACACATAAGGAAAAATTTTTATGTTGATGATTTGCTGTGTTCCGTGGATAATACAGAAATGGCTAAACAGATATTCATGGAGGCTAGAGCTATAATGAGGAGGCTGGCATGGAGCTTAGAAAATGGCAGACCAATCATTCGCAATTACAAGAGTTTATGAGTCATTCCTGTGTAGTACCTGATGCAGCAGAAAGTATTGAGGATTCTGGTATTAAGGAGTTGTGGGCAATAGACGCAAAGGTGCTAGGCATTGTTTGGCAGCAAGATGATGATTTGTTTACCTTCAATGGGAAATCTTTAGTAGAGCTGGCTGAGAATGAGACAAGGTGGACAAAACGTACAACTCTTAGTTTGGCTTCAAAGGTCTTTGATCCTCTTGGATTCCTGGCTCCATTTGTGATAAAGTCAAAATTTGGTTTCAGAGCCTCTGGGAAATTGGACTTGGTTGGGACCAAGAGTTACCTGATCATATGGTGGTAAGGTGGAAATATTGGTTCAAAGAATTGGCACATCTTGGAGACATTGAAATCCCAAGATGGTACTTTGGAGAGTTGAACAATAGTCCAGACAATTTGGAGCTGCACATCTTTTGTGATGCAAGTGAGGAAGCCTATGCAACTTGTATTTATATAAGAGGCGCATTGCAAGAGGAAGAAGTTGCAGGTTGGTTGCTGCAAAGAGCAGAGTAGCACCTTTGAAAAGGCTTTCTGTTCCAAGGTTGGAATTGATGGGTGCAGTTATTGCTAGTCGGCTTGCAGTTATAGTGCAAAAGTCTTTGGCCCTCTCTGAAATTCCAAGCTATTATTGGACAGACTCCATAGTTTGGCACTGGTTAAGAAGCCAGGCAAGGAAATGGAAACCATTTGTTGCCAATAGGGTGGAGGAAATTCAAGCGCACACAGATCCCAAGCAATGGAAGCATTGTCCAGGCACCCAAAACCCCGCTGATTTACCAACACGAGGAATTTCAGTGAAAGATCTTGCACAGTCAAGTTTGTGGTGGAATGGGCCGGAGTGGCTAAAACTTGGAAGTGAAAACTGGCCTTCTAATCAGCCTATTGTAGGAGAATGCCAGGCTGAAGAAGCATGGGTGAGTGAGGTGAGAAAATGCGCTGTGAACAGTTGTCAAGTTATGCAGCAGGACCCCATATTGAGGCTTGAGGACATTAGCAGTCTGAAAAGATTGTTAAGAGTGACAGCATGGGTATATAGATTTACCAACAACATTAAGGGAGAAACAAGAAGGGAAGGAATTCTGAACAGTAATGAGATTCAGCAAGCCAGGAAATACTGGGTGGTATATATGCAGAAGGAAAAATTTGGTGAAGAGAGAGAATTGCTTACCAGCCATCCATTACAGGTTGTACCAACACATTCTGCGCTCAAGGGTTTGGATGTGTTTTTGGATCAGGATTTATTGAGAGTAGGAGGTAGACTACAGTTTTCTGGGCTTCCAAAGGAGAAAAGACATCCAATTTTGCTACCTTCTGGGGGGCACTTTGTGGGCCTTTTGATCCTGGATACTCTTCATAAGCTGTTACATGCGGGAGTTAGAGAAGTGATAATAGAGATTAGACAACAATTTTGGATTCCCAAAATTAGACAAGTAGTAAAAAAAGTCTTGCATAAATGTGTGGTTTGCAAGCGTTGGAGTGCAAAGCCTTATTATGAAAAGGTGGCTCCACTTCCAAGAGAACGGTGTGTCTATACTGCCCCATTTGCAGTGGTGGGCACCGTTAACCAAAAAGTTAACTTCGTTAACCGCTAATCCGTTAACCAAAAAGTTAACTTCGTTAACCGTTAATCCGTTAATTCGTTAAACATGTAACGGAAGTTACCGATAAACCGTTAACGTTAACTTTTATTATAAAAAAAATGAAAAACACAATATATATATAATTTAATTTTCCCTCTTCTTCTCGTTCTCCATTTTGTCCATGAGATGCATGTTGCCCTTCCTGAAAATTAGCATATCAAAGTTTTCATCAGACAGGGATGATCTCTTGGCCCTCAGGATGTCCTTGCCCATAGAGAACAAACGCTCCACTGCAGCACTGGAGGGGATGGCTGTGTTGAACTTGATGAACAAGTCCACCAACACATTTTTAAATATTCACTAGCACAAACATGTTGCGCAAGAGACAGACTGCAAATAAAACGAATGTAGTTATTTGTTGTAATTGTTACATATATATTATTGAAAGTGCCTTAAAATGCTCGTGATATTTCTTGAAAGAAGTTGAAACATTCAACTCAAATGGCAAATCTTTCCGCCTGATTTTCCAGTCGACCATGTTTTGCTCAAACCAATGCCATAAATAACTACCATATTTGGTAAGACACAAATTGTGGCGACGGAAACAAATATATCGCCTGATTTTGCACTGCGGAAATGGAAATTCGTTCATCACTATTAACAGTGGCGGATTAATTGCGCACCTGCTCAGCACTGAAAATAATATAAACTTTTAAGCGTTTATTTATGAATTTTTTGGGTTAACGGACTTGAGTTAACGGAAGTTAAATGTAACGGAAGTTAATTAGTCCGATAATGATTTTCAAAGTTAACTTAAAAGTTAAATCGTTAACGAAAAAGTTAACTTCGTTAATTAACGATTAACGGATTAACGGTTTGTGCCCAGCTTTGCTCATTTGATGTAGTGGGAGTAGACTTTGCAGGGCCAGTCTATGTGTATGAGCGAGGGGAGTCTAACAAAGGTTATATATGTCTTTTCACCTGTGCTACCACCAGAGCAATCCATTTGGAGTTGGTAAGCAACTTAAGTAGTGATGTATTTCTTTTGCCTTTAAAAGGTTTGTGAACAGAAGGGGTTTCCCAAATAAAATCATATCGGATAATGCAAAAACCTTCAAAAAGGCTGCAAAGGAACTCCAAGAAATTTGGTCCTTGCTAAAAGAGGAAGGATTCCAATCCTACTTTTCACACCAAGGGGTACAGTGGGAGTTTATTGTTGAGAGAGCACCATGGTGGGGAGGATTTTGGGAAAGGCTAGTGAGAAGTGTAAAGTGTCCATTAAAGAAACTTTTAGCTAATGCTCATTTGAGCAAAGAAGAATTCTCTACTGTTTTATGTGAAGTAGAAGCAATGGTGAACAGTAGGCCTATCACTTTTGTTTACAACAGTATGCAGGATGCAGAGCCATTGACACCAAATCATTTTCTTTGTGGTAAACGATTAACATCAAACCCCAGTGTGCCAGAAGACTTGCAGCCTATCCAGAGCACTCAAGGAGAGTTAACCAGACGGTTCAGGTACCTTGAAGAGCTACAAGATCAGTTATGGAAGAGGTGGCAGATGGAATACTTGCCAGAACTCAATTATTACCAGTGGTGGGCACCGTTAACCAAAAAGTTAACTTCGTTAACCGCTAATCCGTTAACCAAAAAGTTAACTTCGTTAACCGTTAATCCGTTAATTCGTTAAACATGTAACGGAAGTTACCGATAAACCGTTAACGTTAACTTTTATTATAAAAAAAATGAAAAACACAATATATATATAATTTAATTTTCCCTCTTCTTCTCGTTCTCCATTTTGTCCATGAGATGCATGTTGCCCTTCATGAAAATTAGCATATCAAGCGCAATCTTGTGTAAACACATGAGTTCAAGTTCAAATATTTCCACATAAATTAAAATAGTCATCCATAAAATTGAAAGAAAACCAAAAGAAAACGATGTAGACTTATGCCCCTTTTGTCCTGTTGGTACTTAGAAGTTGACTCAATAAATCCTTTATTATTTCACACTTAAAAATAATAAACAAGAACAACAATTGTTTGAAGCATTCTTGAACATTTCAAGAACAAGATAAAAAATAAAATAACCCTTACCTTTGTTATTTGGAACAGATATGGCACAGAATATTCGGAAAGTAATTGCACTGAAATTTCTTCGGTCTTCACAGCAGAGATACTGAAGAGTAAACAGCCTCTGGCGCCACACACTCACATTTACTTCTCAACGCCATCTATTATCTCATAAAGAAACTAATTCACATTGGGACTTGAAAGTACCGGCAGGATCAACCGGGTAGAAAAATAATTATGGAGATTTTAAAGATGTGGTACCTAGAAGTACCGCCAGGACATAAAGGGTTAAGGTGAAAACGCTCCCATTGTAAGACATCAATTGACTTAATTTATGTCATCAAAGTGACATGAGAATTGAAATCTTACCTGATCAGTTTTATGGTTCTTGAAATGTATCAAGGGTACTACTAATAAGGTACTCACAGACATATTATAAATATACATGACTTACTTGACAACGATTATTTTTAAATATTCACTAGCACAAACATGTTGCGCAAGAACAGACTGCAAATGAAACGAATGTAGTTATTTGTTGTAATTGTTACATATATATTATTGAAAGTGCCTTAAAATGCTCGTGATATTTCTTGAAAGAAGTTGAAACATTCAACTCAAATGGCAAATCTTTCGGCCTGATTTTACAGTCGACCATGTTTTGCTCAAACCAATGCCATAAATAACTACCATATTTAGTAAGACACAAATTGTGGCGACGGAAACAAATATATCGCCTGATTTTGCACTGCGGAAATGGAAATTCGTTCATCACTATTAACAGTGGCGGATTAATTGCGCACCTGCTCAGCACTGAAAATAACAGAAACTTTTAAACGTTTATTTATGAATTTTTTGGGTTAACGGACTTGAGTTAACGGAAGTTAAATGTAACGGAAGTTAATTAGTCCGATAATGATTTTCAAAGTTAACTTAAAAGTTAAATCGTTAACGAAAAAGTTAACTTCGTTAATTAACGATTAACGGATTAACGGTTTGTGCCCAGCTTTGATTATTACCCATCAGGCAAGGTAAAGGGCTCCAATGCAAATTGTATCAAGGTGGGAGAAGTGGTAATGATTGGGGATGAAAGACCAAGGCAATGCTGGAAGCTTGGCATAATTGAAGAGTTGTTTGTTGGCAAAGACAATTTAGTTAGGTCTGCACTGGTAAAGACTTCAGGAGGAAAGTTAAAGAGACCTATACAAACACTCTATGCTTTAGAAATCAGCAAAAACACAGATAGTCAAGATGAAACATTTGAGTTACAGCCTCATGGAGAAGGCTTGGCTAACCTTGCAGAAGGTAATGACAACAATGCCTCTTCGGTGGGGAGTGTTAGAAAATCTAGAAGAGGAAGAACCATTGTTGTCCCAAGGCGATACGATGACTAAGCTGATTGATGCAGCATTGCTTGTATATATTAAGTTAAGGTGTATATACACGGTGAACCAAAAGTAGGTGGACAGTAGGTTGAATACGGTTTGTGTTATATTATATTATAACTATGGTGTTCATTATAACTATGGTGTTTGTGTTTTATTATATTAAATATTATAACTAAATTTATTTAAATTTTATTTTGTATTATAGTATACAAAAAAATTTAATATGTATTCTCAAAATAAACGTTATCATTTACTGTCCACCTACATTTGGTTCACCCTATATATCCATCTCATAATTGTAAGGTTAGTGAAAAATTAACTTAATTTAGAGCTAACATTTTTGAGCTCTTGTGGCATCATTGTTTGGTCACACTGTTGGCATCATTTTGGGGCGCTGCGCGTTCTTTCTACTCGTTTGTGGGATGTCGTACGTACAGGGTGTGGTCTGTTAGAGAGCTCTCTTGCAATTCAGTTTGGTTGTTTAGATACAAGATTGTTGCATCGTGCAATAGTCCAGGTTGCGTTGTTGTTGCAAGGTTGAGAAAGAAGACCATAAATAGTACCCCTTTTGTTTATATTAAATTCATGTAACTAAGGTCTAAGGTAGGCCCGCATCGAGTCAGCAACCCTGAGGTAGGACCTAATAGGATCTCAAATCCGTAAGTTTTAATTTTAGCCTAACTTGGGCTGTAGGTAGAACTGGCCTTTTAGAATTTGGCCGTTCACGGCTCAGCTGGGATTTTGAACCCAACAAATAAATAAAATAACAACTTACACCCGTTATTTCTAGTCCTATTATATTGAGATATTTCGAAAAAGCTATCTCTATCTACGTTATCAAACCCATTCATAATTTTGAAAACCTGGATTAGATCACCCCTTAACCTCCTAGTCTCGAGTGTAGTCAATTTTAACTTTTAAGCCTATCCTCGTACGACTTTGACCTAAGAGACGGAATCATCTTAGTTGCTCGTCTTTGAACTCTTTCGATTTTGTCTATATCTTTGCGCATATGCGGATTCCAAAATTGGACCGCGTACTCCAAATGGGGTCTAACTAATGATTTATAAAGAGGAACTATAATATCGCGCGATTTGTACTCAAAATTTCGAGCTATAAAACCTAACACTTTGTTCGCCTTATTGACCGCCGCTGTACTTTGTTTCGCTACTTTTAAATCACCAGTGACTATAACTCCTAAATCTTTTTCCTGCTCTACGCTTGTTAAATCTTTCCCTGACATACTATACGCAAAATTACCGTTACGCGAACCTATATGCATAATTTTGCACTTATCCACGTTAAATCTCATTTGCCATGTGACTGACCAATCAACGATTTTATTCAGATCTTCCTGAATTTTACCTCTATCTTCGTCATTAATCGCCCTACCACCCAGCTTCGTGTCATCCGCAAACTTTGAAACTGTACTGACTAGGCCGACATCTAAATCGTTAATATATATAAGAAAAAGCAAGGGGCCCAATACAGAACCCTGAGGAACGCCACTCGCTACATTAGCCCAACACGACTCCGCTCCATCAACGACCACCCTCTGTTTCCTGCCTCGCAACCATTCTTCTAGCCAATTTATTACTACACCCCTGATTCCATGAGCCTTAGTTTTTTCAATCAGTCTTTTGTGCGGCACGGTGTCAAACGCTTTTTGAAAATCTAAATACACTACATCAACCGCCCGATGTCTATCGTAAACGTTAACCACGCTTTGGAAAAATTCTAAAAGATTAGTTAAGCAAGATTTGTTTCGCCTAAAACCGTGCTGCGTATTTCTAACCAGATTATGCACTTCTAAGTGTTCGACTATACGATCCCTAATTATTGATTCCAGTAGCTTACCTACAACAGACGTTAAACTGATTGGCCTATAATTTCCCGCCGCACCTTTATCGCCTTTCTTAAAGATAGGTGTTACGTTTGCTAACTTGAAATTATCTGGTACGCACCCCTCAGAAATAGACGCATTAAAAATCTTTGTTAGCGGCACAACAATGCTATCTTTTAATTCTTTTAGTTGTATGGGATATATGGAATCCGGACCCGGTGATTTACGCGTTTTCATTTTATCAATATAGCGCATTACTTCCCCTTCACTAACGACAATATTATCCAAAATATTACCATTATCAAAAGGTATTATGTCTATGACCGTAGGGATATTCGTTACATCTTCTATAGTAAAAACTGACGTAAAAAATTCGTTTAGCAAGGTAGCCATTTCCTTGTTTTCAGAGACTAGATCTCCATTTCCATTTTTTAATGGACCTAAGACACTTTTTACTGGATTTCTATTATTGACGTATTGAAAGAATCGCTTGGGGTTTTCTTTACCGTCACGAGCTATGGAGATTTCAAATTCGCGTTTTGACTTTTTTATTACACTTTTAGCTTCACGCCTTAGAGATATGTAGTTGTTTCGTAACAACAGATTATCTTTATCGCACTTGTATAGCCTATAAGCCCTCTCTCTACTCTTTATAATGTCTCCTACTCTAGAAGTAAACCACAAGGGCTTGTTGTTTACTTTCGCACGCTTAATTTTGTACGGTACACATTCCTCATTTATAGTCCTAAATACCGTTACGAACGATTCCCACATTAGTTTTGCGTTGGAGTTCCCCATTACGTTTTCCCAATTGACGTGTGAAAATTTATTTCGAAATTTACTAAAGTCTGCGTGCTGGAAGCTAGGAATTTTAGTCGAGTTAGTTGGTTTCGAGTGACTTACTGAGAGGACAAACTCTACCATATTGTGATCGCTATTGCTCAACGGTTCTATTACTTGAAGATCAGTAATTAGCCTATCATCCGTAGTTATTACTAAATCTAAAATACTGTCCAACCTCGTAGGTTCCCCAACCTTTTGAATAAGAAAGCTATCCTCGAGAAAATTAACTAAACGATTACCTTCCGCGTCTCCCTGCATTGTATCGTAATTCACGTTGGCGCAATTAAAGTCACCCATAACTAAAGCCTGCTCACTACCGATTATTCTCTTTAGTTCACGATATAACGCTTCGTCCGTAGCAGCTGTTTGATTTGGGGGCCTATATATAACCGCAACAAGAAGTTTGAAATCGTTCAATTTAAGTTCTGCTATAGTCGAATCTATCGGTTCTGGAATTGAGTGCTTTACTTCTATAACGTTCGCAATATTATCTTTGATATACAACATAACACCGCCTCCTCGCCTACCTATTCTGTTTTTAACAAAAAGTCTATAACCTTTAATTTGATACTCCCCTACAAAGTCACGTGTTTCAGTGCTAAGCCACGATTCATTTATCGCAATTAAATCATAGTCTTTACAAGCAATTAAAGAAAAAAATTCGTTTATTTTATTTCGTAGGCTACGAGCATTTAAGGATAGAACCTTCAAATTGTTTGTAATTGCGACACCTTCGCGAGCGCGGGGGAAATTTGTGGAATTTACGCTGGGACCGTTCGGCTTACGGCAGCCTGAAAAGAAGAGACAGTATTATGAAATAGTCTTCCTAAACGCGCAGCTCCAACTTCATTAAGATGAAGTCCATCTTCGAGGAACAAGTCCCTCCTGCCGTAGAAACTGTTCCAAAAATTAGCAAAATGCACTCCTTCCTGTTGGCAAAGAGACTTTAGGTTATTGTTAATATAGGTCGCCTTGCTGTAGAAATCGCTTCGTTGGATAATTCGAGGAAGTATACCTGTTAAAACAATCTTATTAGTTTTCTCCTTTAATCGCTCTAATAAGTCCCTGTACCTAGCCAGCAGTTCTTCCGATCTAGAATTTAAAACGTTATTAGTACCGACATGAATAACATACGTTGTGTCCTCGGCGGTACTGTCTGTAAAATGGTCAACATTATTAGTTATATCCTCCACCCTTGCACCAGGGTAGCAGTAACGGCGCCTACGACGAGGGTTTCTCCCACAGAATTCCTCGAGCTGCCCTCGAACAATGGAATCACCAACGAGTCGTATTTCCGGTTCATCAGTATCTTCGAACCCTAAAACAGAAAACTTATTGCTTGTTATTACTGGTAGACAAGGCTTTGCTTTTCTCAATGGGGCTCCATTTCGCACTCGAACGAAGGGTTGGGAACTAGGGGAAGAGAGAGGGCTATTAGTACTATTTATATTATTAATAGAAACTGAGGCAGGAGGGGTCGTAACTGGAGTCTCAAGGGATTCTAATTTTGCCGTCAGGAGCATCACGCTTTCTTCAAGTCTCACCCTGGCCTGCCTCTCACGGTCTAATTCGTTCCTCAGCACTTCCATGCTTGAGCACCACCTGCAAACTAACTGATCATTATTATTAGCCATTGTAAACGCGTAAGCAGCAAATTTCCCTTCACAGCGACTGCAAGTACTTGACGGGGGTGCCATGCTTTTAATTAGTTAAACAACAAAAAACAAAAAAAAAACAAAAAACGAGCGTTTGGAAATTAATAAATTACAACGTAGGTCCACCGCGTTCTTGAAACGCAGAAACAGGATCTTGTAACACAAATTTATTACTAAATTAATATAGAATTAAGCTACCGACGAAAGAAATGTTAAAGAAAAAGTATTAAATGGAACTTATCTGGTCGTTGTTTACTGACTTAATCCTTTTTTTCCCACGGTAGGTGACCCTTTTGGAGGTCAGGTAGTGTGTGAAGGAAATCTGAACCTTAAAAAACCACGTTTCTGATAGATTTGAAAAACAACAAAAACAAACCAAGGGAATTTCAACCTTATGACTGCACGTTTTACGATTGATTTGAAAACCAAACAAGGCAAGCCACGTTCTGTAGCCTTGGTTTGATCAATAATATAGTACTGAATAACGTCAATAAATGAAATATATTCGTTAATGAATGATTAGTAGCACGAAGTAATTTAGTTAAGAATGCACGGAACACTTTTTTTTTTAAAAACACTTCAACGAAAACCACTTATTCACTTGATAGCACTCGACAAAACACGTCTGTTCACACTGATCACGATACTGATCACGACTACTGATCACGATAAGACTGATCACGACTGAGGAGGAAAGACTGATCACGACTGAGGAGGAAAGACTGATCACGACTGTAATGGTCAACTTAACTTTACTCACCTCCACGTGTTTCTTTAAGTTGGACGGGCAAGTGATGTAGCCCGTCACCTCCACGATCTTTGGGGGACACAGCATGCACTGTAGGCATACCGAGTTCCCCACTGTCTTCTTAAACTTGAATAATGTGTCCAAGTAAGGCCAAGGACTCGTACCACTTTCAATACCACCGTCAGACATCTTGCTAATATGGAAGACTGAAACAAAGCGGGCGTCAGCTGTCGTTACTGTACACACACACACACACACACACACACTGTATATATATATATATAATATATTAAAAATCTAAAAACAGGCGCCTCATCAGGGATAGATGACCTGTGGAATGAGCATTTAAAGTATGCTAATGATGTGATCAGTTTTCATATCTCATTACTGTTCTCAGCCATGCTTGGTCACAGTTATATTCCTGCAGAGTTTATGAGGGCTTATATCACACTCCTTGTCAAAAATAAATTTGGGGACATCCTATCCAGCGACGACTACAGGCCTATTGCTGTTGCCTTCTATTTCTCAAAATTATTTGAGAAACTTTTGCTGTGCCGACTAAATGATTACATTGGTCAACAACAATTTTGTCACAAGGGTTTTGATGGGTGTTCTAAGTATACTTTTTCATGCTAAATCTAAATATGAAATCAGATTTTTTCTATCAGGCTTAGTTTACTTGTGACGCTATGTTCATTTTTTCCTCATTTAACATGATCACCGGATAAAAAAATAATAACATATTATATATAATTAAGTATATAACAATATTATAATAAAAACATTATAAAAATAATAAATATAATAATATATTATATTAATTAATATAACTATAATAAAATATATTAATATTAATATATATGTTGTATTAATTTTTCTGTAAAATTAGTACAATTTATTCCTTTGGGGAGAAAGTTCTGATAATGCTGGGAGGATAAATTTGGTCGGAGCAGCAGACTGTGCAGGTTGAAACATGTTTGTACCTGTTCAGACATGAGCCTAGTTTCTGTGTGTAGAGCAGCTCCAAGTCAGTCTGCTTGTAAATGTCACAGTGTTAACAGCTAGTGTCTGTTGCTTCTTGTTAATTTTACACCAGTGTTGTATTCATATAGATGTTTTGTAATGCCGCGGAACTGTCTGAATCATCCTAATTCCTTTTGTTATGTATGTGGTGATCTAACTTTAAAATCCCAGAAACGTAACTTTACACCATTAGTAAAAAAATGCTATGAACTTTATTTCGGATGTAAAGTAGGCGATCAGGACAAGAGTTGGGCCCCTCACATTTGTTGTGTGACATGTGTAAGACTACTTACAGGATGGCTAAACGGTTCACGTCACATGCCATTTGCTATTCCAATGATTTGGAGGGAACCCAAAGATCACACAACAGACTGCTATTTCTGCCTGGTAAATACAAAGGGGATCACTTCAAAAACAAAGAGCCTTATGAAATACCCTAATCTACCGTCTGCAATGAGACCAGTTCCCCACAGTGCTCAACTTCCAGTACCAAATCCTCCTGAACATGTAAGTTTAAGTGATGAGGAATCAAACGTAGCTGTAGCATATCACGAGGAAAAAGATGAAGACATTTCTGATCCAACATTCCAGGCTACCTGTTCCTCCAATGAACCACATTTACTGTCACAAGGAGATCTAAATGACCTAGTTCGTGATTTGAAATTATCTAAGAAGCAGGCTGAACTTTTAGGTTCAAGATTAAAGGGTTGGAATCTACTGCAACGTGACACTAAAGTTTGTTTTTTCCGCAGCCGCCATGATGAATTCAAAGAATGGTTCTCCCATGAAGATGGACTTGTGTTTTGTAAAGATGTTAATTCAGTCATGGGGCTCTTGGTCATGAACATAACGTGGATGAGTGGCGATTGTTCATTGACTCCTCAAAAGTCAGCTTGAAAGCAGTCCTTCTTCACAACGGAAATAAATTTCCTTCTGTACCTATTGCACATGCTGCAAACATGAAAGAGTCATACGACAACATGAAGTTGCTTTTAGAAAAGTTTCAGTATCAGAAATATAAGTGGAATATCTGTGGAGATCTGAAGGTCATTGCACTTTTGCTAGGGTTGCAGCTAGGTTACACCAAGTACTGTTGTTTTTTATGTGAGTGGGACAGTAGGGACAAGCAAAACCACTACGTTAAGAACGATTGGCCAAAACGCACCTCACTTGTTCCAGGTAAGAAAAATGTTGTGAATAGTTCACTTGTTGACCCTGAGAAAGTGTACCTTCCTCCTTTGCATATCAAGCTTGGACTTATGAAAAACTTTGTTAAAGTGATGGATAAAGCGCAAACAGGATTCACATACTTGAGAAATAAGTTTCCCCGGATCAGTGATGCCAAGATTAAAGAAGGCATTTTTGTAGGCCCTCAGATCAAAGAATTGTTAAGAGATGAGAGATTTGAAGGAGAGTTGAATGAAGTTGAGAAAGCTGCGTGGCAGAGTTTCAAAAGTGTCTGCACAAATTTTTTGGGAAATCACAAGGCCGAAAACTATCCTGAAATAGTAGGAGATCTTCTTAAGTCTTACCAAGCAATGGGGTGCAATATGTCAATTATGTCATTAAAGGTTCATTTCTTGGACTCTCAATTGGACTTTTTTCCGGAAAACCTGGGTGCGGTAAGCGACGAACATGGTGAGCGTTTTCATCAGGATATTTCTGCCATGGAAAACCGTTACCAAGGCAAATGGAGCCCCAGTATGCTGGCTGACTATTGCTGGACTCTTAAGAGAGACATGCCTGAGGCAAAGCACAGCAGAAAATCAAAACAAGCTACTTTTTAAACTACAGGTATGTCTTTTCGATCATATTTTAATAAGTATGTAACTATATGGGTTTTTAAAAATTAAATTGCATGTCACACAAAAACCAGACCTGATAGAGAAATTTTACAAACTTATTTGGATTCAGCACAGAAAATACTATAAGAACAAGGTATTTTCATTCTTGGAACACGAAAAAAAAGTTTTTTTGTTGCCCAGTGAATTATTTATGGACATCCCCAAATCAGTTTGGTTTTAAAAGGTCCCATTCAACTGAACTATGTATTTATGTTTTGAAAGAGATTGTATTTAGATATACTGTCAGTACTTTAACTATTTATAGTTGTTTTTTTAAATATAAGCAAAGCATATGATAGAGTGAATCAGAATATTCTATTAAAACAATTAGGTGACAGGAATATTCCACCATATGTTTTAAATTTATTGAAATTTTGATACATACACCAAACTCTTACTGTTAGATGAGGCAATGTATTGTCCGAATGTTTTGGTTTCTTATGCGGAGTTAGACAAGGTTCCTTAGTCTATCCTCTGCTGTTTAATATATATATATATATATATATACAGTATATATTATATATATAGTGATGAATTAATTGCTTCTCTTAATGAGGCAAGAGTGGGATGCTGTATAGATGACATGAGAATAAATAACTTGGTCTATGCCGATGATATGGTGTTAATAAACCCTTCGGGGAAAGGTCTGGATCATCTTGTGAAAATCTGTGAATCATATTCACAGAACCATGACGTTAATTTTAATGTTACTGAAACTAAGGTCATGCAATTCCATCCTAAAAGCTCAAACCAAACAACTAATATTATTTTCAAAATGAGAGACGAACCAATAGTTCCATTTCTATTTCCAATAGAGCAGGTACAAGAATTTAAATATCTGGGTCAAACTATCACCAGCTCCTTGAGTGAGGACTCAGACATAAGGAAACAATATCAAAGTTACTGTGCTAAGGCAAATATGATTATAAGGAACTTCAAATTCTGTATAAGGGAAGCTAAAAACATTCTTTTTCGTACTTTCTGCACTAATATTCATGGGCAACAGCTCTGGGTTAATTATAAAAAAGGCTCATACAGAACCCTCAATTTGTTTTACAACAGATCCTATAGACTGCTACATAAGTTACATCCAAGATGGTCAGCCTCCCACATGTTTGATCACCGGAACGTTCCGAGCTTCCCTGAGGTAACAAAACATATTCAGTACAGTCTAATGCGAAGAATTAAAAACTCAGACAATACAAATGTTCAAGCTATTCATCAGCCCTGTTTTATGTCTCCTCGTCTTTGGACCTCTTGGTATGAAAGCGTTTGTCTGTAGCTCCACTTTACTCCTGCATTAACCATTCCATTACATGTACTTTTTATTTTCATGAAACTGTTATTACTAATTTTATTATTTCTCGTTTCTTTACGTGTATTATTGTTATTTCTTTAGTCCTTTTTTGTTTTTTCTTTTTAAAATTTATTGTTTAATTAACTGTACCGTTAATTACCTTGATGGATACTGTACCTTTTTTTAGGGGGGAAGATCTGTATCCTGCTAAAATAGTCTACCTGCACCATCCCTAAAAAGTACCAAGAAAAAATTTGATGGCATTTTCTGTTAATGCTTGGCATCCATGCTAAAAATGTTCTTTTGGGTATGGCAAATGTAACTAGGGATGATGCCACGCATGCATTTTTTATTTAAGATCACTTTAATTAAGGCCAAAGGTCAATGGGATGCATTTTCTAATTGTACGAGTAATTTTTGGGTAATCTCATTTATTCTACTTATATGTTTTTTCAAGCGAAAATTTTCAATTAGGCTTACAAATATATGCATAAATTCTATTTGTGAGTGGAGAAACAATAAGTAGCTTGAATACTGATGACCTAAACATGTATAAAATCAAAAGTCGAATAGGTGGGACATATTTTAGTGAGTTTTTCTTTCGTTTCAAATGGTGAATAAGTGAAACCAGAAGATGGAGGTTGACCAGGGGTGGTTTTAAGGTGTTGAATTGATCGGGGCAAATTATGCCACAGGGGGCCCTGGCCCCGTTTACCAATTTTCCTTAATGGAAGTATTCGAAAAACTCTTTAATGTTTTCACTAATCCCTACATATTTAAGTGATGTTATTTCAACCAAAGTTAAAAAAAAAAAATACAAACAGCACTGATTTTTGTAAAAAACATTTCAGGATGCAAATATATAGAGCATATAGGGCCCTGGGTAATGGGGGTCCGTCGGGGCCGTGCCGCGCTTGCCCCTATGTTAAAAACGTTCTTGCTACCTCACTTCCAAAGTGGAATACATTCTATTCCACTCTCCGTTTGCCGAAATCTCCATTTTAGAAGATTTCAGTGTTCACCACCACCTTTGGCTTTCATCCCATTTCACTAACATCCCTGGTGTTTTCTCTCCTGAATGACCAACAGCAGATTATACAGCACCCTACTCGTATCCAGGGGCGGATTAACGCAAGGGCCAGGTGGGCCATGGTCCAGGGCCCCACGCTTTAAACGATGAAATGAAAAACCTATTAATTTCTTAACAAATAAACGGCTAAAATAGCGAAGCTAATAGTTGAGAAAAACTTCTCAAACAGTATCATCTATAAGCGTCATACAAAAAGCAGTAAAATTTTGCGAATTAGGAATCTATCTGACTCTTTCAATCGCAAGCACAGAAGGAGAACGATCTTTTTCTGTTTTGAAGAGAGTAAAAAATCAGATGAGATCAATCATGACGCACGAAAGATTATGTGATTTCACTGATTTGTCAATGCTAACGATAGAAAATGATTTAACAAGCGTAATAGACTCAAGAAATTGTAGGTGATTTTGTTAGCACAAAAGCGAGGAAGAAGCCAGTGTGAGTTTGTGACTACAGCTGTTGCTATCTGTTGATGTGTAGCCGGACTTCGTTAATTATCTGGTCATTCCCAGCTGTCTGTACATTCTGTGTAGCAGGCAAGTGCATATAACATTGTTTTAAATCTTTACATATGAATGGAATTTATGAAATGTTTAAATTAATTTTTTTGTCTTAATATGAGAACTTGTCCTAATATGACCATTTGTGTATGGATTTTTTCTCACCTTATAATATCTTTATTTTGTTTTATGTTACTGTCATTAAAGTTTTTGTAAGTCTAACTCCAGTTTTAAATGCGATTTGATTTAATTGTGATTATAGTGAGGTCATCGATAATCTTTTGGACCCCGCGGGAACACTGGCCAAGGACCTCGCGATACCTTGACTCGCCCTGCTCGTATCCCCGATCGCCTTGGAGATAGGCCCAACCTTCTGGATTTATTTCTCACCTCTCATCCTTCTGCTTATTCTGTGAAACTTTTTTCTCCGTTGTGCTCCTCCGACCAAAATCTTGTATCTGTTTCCCGTCCTATCGCTCCAATTCGGCCCTTGGATCCTCCCAAGAGGAGACGCCTTTAGCACTTTGGCGCCGCTGATTGGGAAGTCCTTAGGCAGCACTTCTCTGATTTTTCCATGGAATGATTACTATTTCCGTGGTCGGAGCCCTTCCGAGTGTGCTGAGCGCATCATGGAGGTGATTCTCTCGGGCATGAATATGTACACTCTATATTCTATCTCTACTACTAATGCAAAAAAAACCTTGGTTTAACTTTATTTGCTCTAATGCTATCCCTAACAGAGAGGAGGCTCTCAGAAGGTGCTTGAAATGAAACGCTCTCCTTTTCTTAGGCTTTAATCAACTTAATTGAACAACATTCCTGTTAATATAAATAACAATAATATAGTTATGGTACACAAAATATATATATATACTCAATGACGCAAATTATAATAATAATATAGATATAGTAAACATAGGGCATTTATACGAATTGTTTATACTACAGATTAGGATTAATTACATCAAAGAAAATATAATTAACTTCATATAATAAAGTATCTTACATCTCATCAGTTTAATTCAGACATCATCAGATTCATCAGTTTAATCGAATTGAATATAAGCACAAATGATTTTACTTAGGTATAACATTCTAATAAAGTCATCATAAACCTGCAAAATAATATTACATTTTCCCCCCTACTTACAGTAGATTGAACAATATAGTCCTCAAAATAACTAGGCGGACACCGAGTACTCCCTGATCGCCGTACCTCAGTCAGAGGGGACTCTGTATTTTGATTATCATCATCCACTGAAGTCTGAGAAGCGTTGACCGGTGAGGGATTGGAGGGAGCAATGGTGGGTGATGGATTTGAAGGCAGGATGGTAGGTGACGGGGGATGGTTGTTTAACACACCATCACCTTCGTTAGTATTTTCGTATTCTCGAGTTTCAGATTTACCAGCAGGAGCGAAGTGCTTAAGCGAGACAGTAGTCTCTCGGCCTCCCGGGAGACGAACATGAGCATATTCGGGATTAGCGTCAATGAGTTCTACTTCTTCAACTGGAGGCTCATATTTAGACTGACGTGTATAATTTTTCAATAATACTTTACCCGGGGCGGTAAGCCACGTAGGTATGGAATGGCCATTTGTAGATCGACGCTGATAATTAAATAATCTCTCATGAGGGGTGCATGCAGTTTGTAGAAGTACATAAAAGAGATCGTATCTGCGTAATACATTGGGCAAAACCGTTTCCCAACAGCCAACAGGGATTTTTCTTGAAGCCAAAGCTAAATTTACTCCTTTCCATATAATTCCGTTATATCTCTCAACTAAACCATTTCCCTGGGGATTATATGGGGTCGTTCTACTAGTGACCACTCCGCGTGAGTTCAAAAACTGTTTAAGTGTATACGACATAAAGGAGGAACCTCTATCGGAGTGCATATACGCGGGTGCACCAAAGATAGCAAAAAAGTTGACTAAGACAGTCAACTACAGTTTCAGCAGAAATGTCCGCACATGAAAACGCGAAAGGAAACCTCGAAAATTCGTCTACTATCGTTAGCAGATAACGATTACGGGAATTGGAAGGCAAAGGACCTTTAAAGTCAATATTTAATCTTTCGAAAGGTTGTATAGCTTTTATTAACTGACCTTGATTACTACTTAAATACTTCGGTTTACACTGGGCGCATACAGTGCATTTTGAAATAACGTTTTTTACATCTTCAACTGAATATGGGAGGTTTCGGCTTCTAACAAAGTGCCACATTCTAGGCACTTTGTAACAATGTGTAACTCTTCTAAATGATGTTTATTAATAGTTGCAATGCGCGAGAAAGCGTATCTGGAGCTATATTTTCTCTTCCGGGTCGATATACAGTGTCATAACTGAAACTTGATAATTCAAGTCTCCATCTCATAATTTTCTCGTTCTTAACTTTTCCTTTATGTTTAGTGTCAAACATAAACACTATTGACCTTTGATCCGTTACTAGTTTAAAGTGTTTACCAAGCAGATAATGCCGCCATTTTCGGATAGACTCAACAATGGTGTATGCTTCTTTTTCTATAGAGGAATGATTCCGTTCAGAGGGCGACAGAGTACGGGCGAAAAAAGGCGACTGGACGTCCAGCTTGACAAAGTTGAGCAGCTATTGCGTAATCAGACGCATTAGTCTCTACTACAAAAGGAATATTATCATCAATGGCAACAACAACAGAATTAGCAATATCACTTTTAAGGTTTTCGAAAGCATTAATTACGTTAAGAGGGAGAGGGTATGTTTTATTTTCAACCAAAGGTCGTACTTTCTCGGAAAATTTTCCGATCCATTCAGAATAGTGGGCAAACATACCCATTACTCGGTGCATGTCTTTAGCATTATTAGGAGGAGGCATTTCGAGCAGTGGTTTTAACCTCTCAGGATCAGGCTTTAAAGAACCATTACTTATTCTATAACCTAGTAAATCTATAGATGACTTAGATGTAGAACTCTTATTTTCGTTAATATGAAGATTATACTTTTTTACAACATTTAAAAATTTTGTCAAATTATCATCATGCTCCTTCTGATCGTGTCCACATATAGTGATATCGTCCACATAAATGAAAGTATCCTTTAAACCCTCTTTACGAATTATGTCATCGATTACTCTCTGAAAACAGGCTACGCCGTTTGTTACACCAAACGGGATTCTATTGAAATGAAACAGCTGGCCACAGGCTTCGAAAGCAGTGTATGGCTTATCCTCCTCCTTGATAGGGATCAAATGATAGGCGCTCTTAAGATCTATTGTACTAAAGATACTATACTGTGCAATTTCGCCCACCATTTCATTTATATTAGGCAGAGGATAAGCGTCCAACTGCGTGTATCTATTTACTGTTTGAGAATAATCGATAACTAGGCGTTTTTTATGAGATTCATTGGCTACCACTAAAACTTGTGCCCGCCAAGGACTTCGACTGGGTTCGATAATGCCTTCCTTAAGAAGGCGATCTACTTCGGACGAAATAAAACTCATATCTGCCTGACAATATCGGCGTGACTTAATAGCAATGGGTTTGCATTCAGGACTTAAATTATTAAATAAAGACGGAGGTTCCACCTCGGCTGCTGCAAGGTTACACACAGTTAAGGAAGGTTCTCTTCCCCAAAAGGTATCTCAACTGATTCATGTCTAGACAAAAAATCATGGCCAAGAATAACATTAGTACATAGATTAGGCAGAAGTGATAACTTAACATTTTTATAGGTACGATCCTTGAATGTCAAATCTACACAACAAAACCCATCAACTTTAGTTACATGAGAAGTATTAGCCATTGACACTTGACTTTTACAAGGATATACCTTCCATTTGTTTTCTTTTACAATATTTATATCAATAAAATTTTCGGTACTACCTGTATCCACTAGCGCCTTCAAAGACAAACCATTAGCTAAAATAGTAAGAATTGCCTCTTTCAAAGAATGAGAAATAGAGCCTGATAGAGAAGCTAAAGTATTAACAGAAGCAGAAGCTTTTGAATTAGAGCGACAAACTCTGGCAAAATGGCCTTTAATACCACATTTATGACATAAACTATCTCTTGCAGGACATTTAGCTCGCGGATGCACATTACTCCCACAAAAGAAACATTACGAGACCTTGCTGCAGCAGTAGAAGACTCCTCGCAAAGAGTTTCATTAGCACCTTGTTTAGCCTCATGTTTTTCTATTGTAATTGTTTCAGTTTCACAACTAACTGAATTTAGAGGAGCATTAGAACGTATATAAGTATCAGACTGAATCTGAGCCAACTCAAGGCTGCGAGCTTGATCAAAAGCGATCTGTAAACTGAGAGATTTGTTTTCAAGCAATCGTTGCCTAATGAAAGGAGTATTCAAACCGTTTATAAAAGCATCTCTTATATATTCATCTCTGTATTGATCTGCAGAGACCGATTGAAAGTTACAGTCTTTACTCAGATGCTTTAATGCATTCATGTAATGGTCCAAACTCTCTCCCATCTCCTGACGACGGGTGACTAATAGGTGACGAGCAAACGTTTCATTTTTCGGTTTTATATAAAGTTCATTGAGCAACTTTATAGCATCTTCATAGGTACTACAATCAACTATGTACTCATAGACTAAAGGAGATACATGGTTTACGAGCAAACTTAGCTTTTGAGTCTGAAGATCAGAAGGTAACGCGGCCAGAAAGTTCTGAAATGTCTTGAACCAGTGACTCCAGAGACGAGACGAACTTGAGGATGAGGGCTCGGCATCAAATCTTTCCGGCTTCAGAAACTTGTCCATATCCTCTGATCTTGAAATTAAGTTGATTAAATTGAAATGAAACGCTCTCCTTTTCTTAGGCTTTAATCAACTTAATTGAACAACATTCCTGTTAATCTATCTATATAATATAATAAGAGAGCTGTCCGTCTGTCTGTCTGTCCGTCCGTCACCCTGTGGTAATGACGGAGGGGTGGGGTAATGGGGGAGGTGGTTAGCCCCCAAGTTGAATGGGGGTGAGGAGGTTTTGGGAGATACCAGATTCAGAAATGTTGTGGGGGTAATGGGGGAGGGGGTTAGCCCCCCAAGTTGAATGGGGGTGAGGAGGTTTTGGAAGATACCAGATTCAGAAATGTTGACACAATGTGAAGCTCAAAATTTTCACGGCTGGGTTCTTTTTTTGTAGTTTAGCCTGTCTAACCGTCAGCGAAGTGACGGGAACTGTACTAGTCTATATTATAATAAGAGAGCTGTCCGTCTGTCCGTCACACTTTCAGAAATTGTGAGAAAAAATTGTGAGAAAAAAATTCAGAAATTGTAAAAAAAATTCAGAAATTGTATTACGGGCGGAAATGTGAAGCTCAAGATTTTCATGACTGTGTTCTTTTCTGTAGTTTAGCAATGGGGGAAGGGTGGGGGTGGGGGTAATGGGGGAGGGGGTTAGCCCCCAAGTTGTATGAATGGGGGTGAGGAGGTTTTGGGAGATACCAGATTCAGAAATGTTGACACAATGTGAAGCTCAAAATTTTCACGGCTGGGTTCTTTTTTTGTAGTTTAGCCTGTCTAACCGTCAGCGAAGCGGCGGGAACTGTACTAGTATAAATAACAATACTATAGTTATTGTACACAAAATATATATATACTCAATGACGCAAATTATAATAATAATATAGATATAGTAAACATAGGGCATTTATACGAATTGTTTATACTACAGATTAGGATTAATTACATCAAAGAAAATATCATTACCTTCATATAATAAAGTATCTTACATCTCATCAGTTTAATTCAGACATCATCAGATTCATCAGTTTAATCGAATTGAATATAAACACAAATGATTTTACTTAGGTATAACATTCTAATAAAGTCATCATAAACCTGCAAAATAACATTACAGTACTGTCGCCATCCAACTCCTGACTCTCACTCAGCTTATATTTCTGCTCGGAATCGTGCAAAATCTGTTGTTCGACTCGCCAAAAATTCCTTCATCTGACAAAAATGTGAAAACCTATCTCATTCTAATTCTCGCTTTTTCTGGCATCTAGCTAAGAACCTCTCCAACAACTTTACTTCATCTTCTTTCCCTCCTCTTTTCCATTCCACGGCTCAATTACCGTCTCTTCTGACAAAACTGAACTCTTCGCTTAACTTTCGCATCCAACTCAACCCTGGACGATTCCGGTGCTGTTTCTCCATCTCCTCCTCCCTCTGACTTCATGATGTCTGAAATTAGAATCTCTTCCAAAAATGTTCTTGCTACCCTATCTGGGCTCAATTCTAGGAAGGCGTACAGTCCTGATAGTGTTCCTCATGTTGTTCTTAAGAACTGTGCTTCTGCGCTGACACCTTGCCTAAGCAAACTCTTCTATCTTTGTCTTTCATGTGGTTCTTTTCTTTCCTGCTGAAAGTTCGCTTTCATTCAGCTTGTTCTAAAGAAAGGTGACCGCTCTCAACTCTCCAACAATCGTCCAATTGCTTTGATTTCTTGCCTTTGTAACGTTTTTGAATCTATCCTTAATTGGAAGATTCTTAAACATCTCTCTTCTCACAATCTTCTTTCAGATCGTCAATATGGGTTCGCAAGGGGTCGCTCTAATGGCGATCTTCTTGCATATCTCTCTTACTCTTGGTCATCCTCCTTTCGGGATTCTGGTGAAACCTTTTCTATTGCGCTAGACAGAGCTGGGCAGTATTTAAATACATTTGTATTTAAATACATATTTAAATACATTTGTGTATTTAGAACTGTATTTATAAATACATCGTTTTTCATGTATTTAAATATAGTATTTAAATACTTTAATGAGTATTTAAATAAATGTATTTAAATACTGAAAATATAAAAATGTAAATACTTTTACTGGTTTAATACACGTTCTGTACTAGCACAGTACGACGCGTCGACAGTGTAGTACAGCATGGTTCATGTTTCAACGTGTCAGTTCAATCAGTTGTGTGCCACTCTTAGTCGAAAGCGGTTGATTTCTTTATCGTGTGCGTGTCATGGCTTAGTGAATTAGTGAATGCATATGTTAAAATTTGTATGTATTTAAAATGTATTTACAAATGTATTTTAATACAATTGATGTATTTTGTATTTAGTATCTAAATACATTCGTAAAATGAATTTAGTATTTAGTATTTAAATACATTTCTCCCATGTATTTAGTATTTAATTTAAATACATTCAATGTATTTATTGCCCAGCTCTGGCGCTAGACATACGAAAAGTTTTTGATAGAGTTTGGCACAAATCTTTAATTTCCAAACTGCCCTCCTTCGGTTTCTATCCTTTATCTGTGCCTTCATCTCAACTTCCTTTCTGGTCAATCTATAGCTGCGGTTGTAGATGGCCACCGTTCCTCTCCTAAAGCTTTTAACAGTGGTGTTCCTCAGGGTTCTGTCCTGTCACCCACTCTTTTCCTTTTATTTTTATCAATAGTCTGTTAAGTCGCACTTCCTGTCGTATTCACTCTTATGCCGATGATTCCACTCCTTACTGCTCTACCCGCTTCGCAAAGCGTTCCTCTCAACAGTCGCTCCATGATTTGCGTAGGACGGCTATGATACACCTGACCTCTGATCTTTTTGCCATCTTTGATTGAGGCAGAGAAAACCTTGTGGCTTTCAATGCCTCAAAAACTCTGTTCCTCCATCTGCCTACTCGTCACAATCTTCCACATGACTGTCCCCTTACCTTCGACAGTACACAACTCAATCCTTCCTCTTCTCTTAACGTTCTTGGCGTTTCTTTTTCTCGTGATCTTTCCTGGAAAGATCACCTATATTCTTTTTGCAAAACAGCTTCTGAGAGGTTAGGTGTGCTGTACCGCCTTCGCAGTTTCTTCACCCCCACTAAGTTGCTGTCTCTGTAGAGGGGTCTTGTCCGCCCCTGTATGGAATACACTTCTCAGGTGTGGGGTGGCTCAACCCACACAACCGTACTTGACCGGGTCGAATCAAAGGCTTTTCGTCTCATTAATTCCCCTCCTCTTACCGATCGTCTTCAATCTCTTTCTTTTCTCCGCAATGTTGCCTCACTCTCTCTTTAGTATCGTTATTATAACGATTCTGAACTCTTTAACTGCATGGCTTCTCCTTTAAGGAGAGTGAGCAGCACCAGACTTTCGGCACATTCTCATTCCTTTTCTGTCCATCTCTCTAATGTAAGAGTTAATCGGTATTTTCAATCTTTTATCTACTCAACCGGTGAACTCTGGAACAATCTTCCTCAATCCATCTTTACTCCTGTCTATGACCTCCAATCTTTCAAACGCAAAGTGTTCAGGCATCTCGAAAACCTTGGACCTTCATTTTGGCTCTCTTCTTTCTGTATGGAGGGGGGGGGGGGCTTTTTTGTGCGTATTCGCCCTTGGACTCTCCTTCTTGCCTAAGAAAATACAACTTTTAGTTACGTACACTATACTTCGATTGGTTGGTTGTTCAAGTCGGCATCGGATTAGAAAAGATTTTCGTACACATTACTTTTAGGATATGAGACATTTATACTTTTATGTTGATTACACCGTGTCACTTTTTTTTCTATCCAATAATATACTGTATATACTCGTATACACACACATATATATATGGTGAAAGTAGGTCTGTGTGGTCTTTACGGTCTGGTATGCCACACCGGAAATAAATGAACATCCTGTATAGCGTACTGGTAAAAAAACGGGAATCGCGCACATTTAATTATAATAGTCGATAACCATTAGCTAAAATAATTTATCAGTCTATATTAAGTCTCCTAAAAATGTTATAATAGTTTAAGAAACTATTATGATATTGCATCGTCTTGTATCACCGCTGTATTTATGCATTTAAAAGAAAAGGGTGGAAAAGAGAGGGGAGTTTTGGTAATTTAGCACCATAACATATAAAATCTACTTCCACCAATATAACCTTGGTTAATCTTCCGCCCGAATTGTTCATTCTGACGAAGGTCAAGCTTGTCACTCCACCTTAGACCTACAGTTTAACGTTGAATCCGAACCACGCCCCACTAGCAGCCCAGCGTTTTAACCGCTAGGCTACCAACCAATTTCTTTATTGTGTGGAAGGATGAACAGCTGGGTTTTGCTGTGTGCCACCTGCCGTCACCGGTCTCGATCCCGGGCCGATGGATTCGTAGCCAGCGACACTAACCACTATACCACAAAGGCGTATATATATATATATATACTTCGTTGAAGGAAGTTACGTACCGACATCATGGGTTCACTTTGCACAAGATAATGTATATTATCATGTTTGCGTAAAAATAGAACTTTGCATGACTTTTTTCAAAAAACAAAATCTACATTCCCGACACCTTACCAATTTGCATTCGTCAACAGTGAAGGCTTTGTACTTTCGTGCCCATTGTAACCTTTTTGTACGCATCTTTATTCTAATAGTCGAACGCAGTTCAAGCCACGTTCCTTAAGCTTTCTTCTCTCACTGTTCTTGCAGAAATATTCATTCCACAGATTTTCAGTTCTCTTTGAATGTAGTTTCATTTTTGTTTAAAATGTTCATTCTATTTACATTTTATTTGTTTGTGGATTTTCACCATCATTATCTTCATTTTTTAAAAGAGAAAAATGCATTCACAAAACAGGTAAATGAAGAATGAAAAAACCGCAAATCTTAACTTTAGCTTTAACGTCGTGCAAGGGATTGCTACACTCAGCTACAGTAACTCTCCGGATTTCTTTGTCAGACTCCGGCTTTATTTGCAAAGTAAAACCTGGAACGAAAGCTTCAGTTCTCAATTTATATATATATATAATATATATATATATACACACATTCAACTGCAAAGAACACGCAGTATAAATAACGTAAAGAACGACGCTTGTATAGGAGATATTCCGCGCAAGACGAGAGAGAGAGAACGAAACAAATGAAAAAATGAGGTAACCACCCTGGAATCGAACCCGGGATCTTCCGATTGCCGGTCAGATGCGATACCATTACACCATGGGCCTCACTCTTCCAAATGCCGTAATTCTTCTACATACTCGCAGAAACCAATGCCCCAAGGGGGCACTCCCCATGCCGTAACATTATATACATTCAACTGCAAAGAACACGCAGTATAAATAACGTAAAGAACGACGCTTGTATAGGAGATATTCCGGGTGGTTACCTCATTTTTTCATTTGTTTCGTTCTCTCTCTCTCGTCTTGCGCGGAATATCTCCTATACAAGCGTCGTTCTTTACGATATATATATATATATATATATATATATATATATATATATACACGAGGGCCACTCAATATATTTTGCGCCAACTTTCTTTTTTCTTTCCAAGTTTCCTTGTAAGTTGCAGAAATTTTGTACACAAGTAGTTACATACCTTTTTTACAAGTTTTTATTTTTCCACATAGTCTCCATCCTTTTCTACGGCTTTTCTCCACCTCGAAACAAGGGCCTTTATTCCTTGCTGGTAAAAGTCCGCTGGAGCCACCTCTTAACCTCCTCAACAACCTCATCGTCACTCTGAAACTTTCTTCCACGAATAGCATCCTTCATTGGCCCAAACAAATGGAAGTCTGAAGGTGCCAGATCCGGGCTGTATGGAGGGTGGGATAACGCAGTCAAGCGCACTTTTGTGATGGCCTCTCTTGTTTGCAAACTGTTGTGTGGTTTTGCGTTATCGTGCAAAAGAAGGACGTCTTTCAGTTTTCTTTCCGGTCGAACTCGCTTTATACGTCTCTGGAGTCTCTGTAGGGTAGCAATATATGCCTCTGAGTTGATTGTTTGTCCTTTCTTCATATTGTCCACCAGAATCACCCCTTTCATATCCCAGAAGATGGTGGCCATAACCTTTCGTGCAGAGGGAGCCATTTTGAACTTTTTCTTGCGTGGGGAGTCTGCGTGATGCCACTCCATGGACTGGCGTTTTGTTTCAGGTTCAAAGTGGTGTACTCGAGTCTCATCCCCAGTCACAATTCGTGAAAGGAAGTCATCCCCTTCTGTCTCGTATCGAACCAACGACTCGGAAGCAATTTCTTTTCTTTGGGCTTTGTGATCTTCAGTCAGTTCGCTAAGAACAATCCATGAACACACTTTTGAGTATCCCAGTTGCTGAATTATTGTATTCACACTTCCTTCACTAATTCCTGGCTCCAGTGACAGCTCCTTGTATGTGACGCGCCGATTTGATCGAATGGTGCTGTTAGCACGTTGCACAGTGTGAGATGTCACAGCCGATGCCGGGCGACCGCTGCGTGGCTCATCATCGAGGCTGGCTCTCCTTCTCTCCGATGATCTCACACGTTTAGACCAGCGTCCAACTGTGCTTCGATCAACAACAGCATCTCCGTAAACGTTTTGTAGACGTTTGTGAATATTTCCAACTGTTTCCTTCTCTGCGGTTAAGAACTCGATAACAGCTCTCTGTTTACAACGCACATCACTGTCAGACGCCATTTTCGAAACTGCGTTAACCATCGGTTTTATACAAGGAGGGGAGGTTCAAACTGGAAAAATCCGTTTATGTGAAGCGCAGAAAGTTCAAACTAACGGCCCAAAAGACATTTCAGCCCCATGGCTTATTATTTAGCTAAGAAAAAAGGGTGGGGCAAATTATATTGAGTGCCCCTAGTATATATATATATATACACACAATTTTTTCTTTTTAGTTCGATTTCATATAGGCCTATTATTTGGTGAGGAGACCATTCAGGAACCAAAACAGCGGATAATAAGCTTCTACAAATAATCAACGAACACAACTGCCAAGATACTGTAAGTTAATAACGATCAGAGGCGGATCCAGAAGCTGAAAGTGACCTGAAAATGCCCTAATGTTCAATATCCCTAAATTAATCGAATACTTATCTTCAATAATATTTGTTCATGCAACAAAAATCTTTCATTAAACGGTCGCTTCTCACTGATGTTTATTTAAGCAAACCAGAAAGTTGCAGAATTTGCAAATTCTGATCGTTTTGTGCAAAATGCTCCAAACCGGTATGAATCCACGCCTGACGACGTTACTTCAAGCGAAAGTTAGCAAACCTAATCATGCATAAACATTTGAAGCTGAATTAACCACCTGATGACTGTCCTGATGTACGAGAATATCTAGTTCAGCATTTATAAGTTATTTTAACCTTTCAATCTTTCAAATGTTCTGTGCGATGATTCCTCATTTCACGAAGGTCAAGCTTG
This sequence comes from Bathynomus jamesi, assembly GCA_023014485.1. Taxonomy (NCBI): domain Eukaryota; kingdom Metazoa; phylum Arthropoda; class Malacostraca; order Isopoda; family Cirolanidae; genus Bathynomus; species Bathynomus jamesi. The sequence goes on along the minus strand of JAJOZX010001762.1, from coordinate 247,767 downwards.
TCGCCCATCCTCTCGAGATGGCTTGGTGAAGTAGAGAGTTGGTTTCTTGTACTCTCCACCTCACATAGCCAGGTACGCTCGGCTCATTTGGGATTTCATAGCAACGAATTTATACATTCATTCATTCATTATAGCGTTTCATATTTGTAACCAATTTTACATTTATTTGTTTACATTATAAAACGAAGCTGCATGCAAGTTTCAGAAACACTTCTCGGAACACAGGAACGTATGAAATGGGATAAGTCACACAGCTGACACAGGTGAACATATGTTTTGTATTTATTTGTACCAATATACTTATACGTGAGTACTGTCTTGAAACCTGGAGAATCTCTGTATTTAAGTTTTTTGTTTGTTTTGATGGGGTTAACTAAAGACTGTAATGATGAAACATGTACATTCGGGGACGTGTAATGGTCGCGTGGCGTTGCTGTGGTCAAGCGGTGTTGCGGTTTGGGCGTGTTTGAGGAAGGGACGAAACAGGAGCCTACCATCACTTTCTTTAACCCCAGAAGGTCAGTGTGGCCTATTACAATGAAAGAACATTTGTTTTTATGGAAATTATGTCTTTTATTGTACGCAATTTAATTTTTATTATTGTTTAGTAATAATAAATTGTTTAATTCAACCTATATATGTAATTTTCATTATTGGGTTACGTAGACCCCCACACTACTCACTATGTGTAAGGCCCCACACTGGCTTTCTAGGGTTAACTAAGGCAAATTCTTAACACGTTAATTTTGCCTTTGACGATTAACGTGTCAACCTAACCGTTTACGTTAACTTAAATTAAGTTTTGATGCGCTGGCTTTTCTTCTGTATTTGGCATGTCGATGTTTTTTCATTTGGAGGAAATGGCCTTGTTCAACCGACCTCATTCTGTTACTGACCATGACTCAACCGCCAAACCAAAATGAATGCGTTCCTATTTACAGTGATTCCGTTCAAAGAGGGACTGACTGTTATGTTAAATGAGGTAAATTAGATTAGAAGGTTAGCTTTGTTACGCTACTATTAACACCCAGTTAGGTTTCTTTTTATTAACTATCGGTTATAACTTATAGGCTCATTGACATCCGGTTAGGTGCTAGTTTACTGTATTAGTGCTAGTGTTTCCGAGCAACTAATACAATGAGACTGAGAAAACGAACTGTATTGTAAATTGAAATGAAAATGAAAAGTTTATTGGCAGACCATAGTCCATATGACAAATATTAATAATACAATGACAATTCACATACTAAGGATAAAAAAATATACCGTTAATGAGAAGTAATACAGTAATGTCGAAGTTAAAAGGAGCTACAGACAGACGTTTTCGTACCATGAATTCCATAGCTTAGAAGACATGTGGCAAGACTTATGAATAGTTTGGATAATCGGGTTGGTTGATTTTTTAATTCTTTGCATTAGACTGTATTGAGCACGTCTTGTTACCTCCGGGAAGCTTGGGACATTGCGGGTAGCAAACATTTGCGAAGCTGAGCATCTTGGGGGTAATTTATGTTTTGGTGGCAAAACAATTAGTTAAATCTAAATGTGATTTGCGAATGAACTTTTAAATTCGGAAACGATACTATGTTGAATCGGTTGATCGCGTGGGTTCAGGGCCCAAGCGTGGGTAAAGTTTATTGGGGCCCGGACAACCAAGGGGCTCGGCAGGGTCCAATTAAGAAACTGTTTTAAACCCTTAGTTTTCAGTAATCTTTTGAATTTGTTTAACTTTATAATTGTTTAACAAAATGCCTACACAAACATGTGTTGGCTCCCTTCTGGTTTAAAGTTCTTTCAAATAGCGAGCGAAGTTTCAGCAAGGTGGCGCTTATCAAAACCTACAGAAGATTTACAATGATCCATGAACGTCTAACATATATTGCACCTTTATCATTTGAATGTGAACTTGACAGTAAAAGTGACTTTAGCACTGCTATTAATGATTTTGCTTTGAAAAAGGTTACAAAATGAATTTTTAATTGTAAAGTAGCGACTGTGTTCGTCATTTCATTCATTTAATTTTTTTGTAGTTTTTATTAATGATATGTCTATTAATTCTGATCTGATCTCGGTGTAATGCGTTTATTTCAGTAAAAATATGCAAAAATATGCATGAATGACCTGTCTGAAACCAGGGGTCAGGAGTCAGAGGCAAGAGGGTCCGGCATGTAATCGTGTACTACCTGACCCGAGAAATTGATGCTTGAACCCTGCGTGGGTCTCCTCAGAGGGGAGTTGCACGCGGAGGATAAATTCAGCTGTGGCTAGAGCTCGCGGCGAGGCTGGGGTTAGGCAGTTTAGGGTGAAGATGAGTTTTGGTAATTCTAATCGTTACTCTGAATGGAATGTCGCTCGGCTGAGGCTTCGTTCACGTCTAAATTCTAGTATTTGTTCTCGTGTGATTGTGGTCATTCTCGGTCTCGTTCTCAATTGAGAGCTGCAGTTCTATTTCTCCAAACGAAGGCGGACCCATAAACCCCCATTCTGCTCATACTGAGAGTTAGATGGGAGCTGATGGTTGTTGACAGTCATTGGCAGTGAGTGTAGCAGAATTTTTTCATTTTTATCTGTCAAGTCCACAACCATTATGTTACCAACATGTTCACTTTAATATAATCCAGCCGTGGAGAGTTCCAAACCAGTCTGAGAAGTGGGGACGGAGGTGTAGTGACGAGTCCGGTGTACGTAATGTATTCGGCTCACCCAGTTCTCTTTTTAAAGGAGACTCGTTTTGCCCCTGTTGGGGCGTTACTGCCCATCTCAATACCCTCAGATGGATGAAAGACGTAAGACAGATCAACCAACCTACTTTAGATTTTGATTTAAATGAGTGATGGATCAGTTTTTTAATTAAGCTCTTTACCATTCATTTCTATACTAAAATATTCTGACGTCAATATTTTTATTACGAACAATCTTTTAAATACTGTTTTAACATATAAGTTATCCAAAATAAAGAGTTTAGGAAGTGTTACTAATTTTATACAATTAATAAGGTGACAAATAAGACCATATTTGTTATAATTGTGCGTATCTTTTCTTAAATTTCATACATTCATGTTAGAAGGATTACGCTGTGACCAGTGTCGTAATGGCGTAACGTCGCTTTCCGTTATAAGATAAACGACATTGAGTCTGGGTAGTAATTGGATAAAGGACCATTCTCTACGCGGGGATTACGTAGCGACCCGTGGTTCGGATCCCACGTAAAGCCGCGGGTCCCTTATGCTATTATTTGTATGCAAATCTTAAAAAATTAAATTTAATTAAATAATTTACTTATTTAGAAGAATTAGGAAGAAGAGAGGTTTAATTTAATACAAAATGGAAAATAAATAGAATTGAGTAAAATTTACATCTCAAATTTTTCTGTTTTGAAACACTTCGTAAAATATTCCCACCTTTGAAACGTCTATTTTTAAGATTAGACATAAACAAAGTGTATTTGTAAAAGGGTAAATAAAATTAAAGTGAAATAATTATGATAAGAATTAGGATAGTTAAGACAAAATATTGTTGTTTTCGAACGTGCAATTTTTAAGTGTATGATATGGCTCAAGTTACATCGCAATTTGCGCTTCTTCTTTTTTTTTATCTCTAACCGAATTCACTGTGTAATTTTTAAATATAAAATTAAATGAAGAAATTAAATATTTTTAACAAAATAGTATTATTACCTTACCCCTCCTTTCCCCTTCCCACAAAAAGGGAACTTTGAAAGTAAAATAAAGTTTTTTTTTTAGTTTGAGGACTTTTCATTTTATTGAAACTATTTTAAAATTAATCGCACCCAGCTAGTTTTTAAGGTCCGATGACTCAAATGACTCAACAGAGTGATTCTGGTTTTTATTTCTTTATGACTCTCGTCCCAACAACAACAACAACAACAACGACGACAACTGGCAAAAATTTTACGGATGCGAGATGTGGAAGTCGAATCAGTGACAGGGAAATAAATAGGGAGGTGTTGTATGTAGGGAGGAGGCGGGAAAGGGGGAGGGGCTTCCTGGGAAAATTTTTCTCATCCCTACTCCACCCTCCCCTTCAGCCACGAATGAGGGGAGAATGAAATCTCTCTCTCTCTCTCTCTGTTTATTGTGTTTATGTTCTCAAACTCGGGTTTTAATTTTAGTATTTCGTTAGGCAGCGAGAGACGAGGGAGGAATACCCAGAGGAGAGTTGAAACATAGGGACTTTCATGTTTTGTACATTTATCATGTTAAAATTAGTGTTTTACAGCCTACCCGAAACGTTATTAGTTTAATAATCTTTAATAATAATAATGAAATTAACTTAAACGTAAATTGCGGCGAATTAAAAGTTAAAAAAAACGTAGTTAATTAGGCTACCTAGTAATAATTAGTAAGAATTAGGTTTGAGCACCTTTGTGGTATTTCATTTAGATAAAAAGCCCAAACATAATGAAGTGTGAGTGACCCTATCGGAACTTGGAAGGGGCGTTTTGCAATTCGGCCTCGTACAATAATCTACAGTTCACAGTATTTAAATTATGAATTTGGATTATCATACGGCTTTTGTTCTCTTATTTCGACTGCTTTACATTGCTAAAGGTAAGCTTTGCAAGGCCCACCGTATTAATCTAACTTAGCTCCTGTTGTATTTCTTCATTGTCCTCTACAGTAAGTCTCAGGTTTATAACTTGCTTACTGGTTACTTAATTACTGTGTAGACGTGTACATAAAAGTAGGGTTAGGCATGAATATAGTTTTGCCAACTTCGATTTAGGTTACTTTAATAAAGCAAAATATGCTCAGTATTTTTTAGACTTCGTCTGCAGGCCCTATTGTGCTCCTATAGGTTTAGCCTATACGTTATATAATGTAATAGTTTAAAATAGCCAAACTAAAAGTTTTAACTTTATTTTTAAACTTTTACTGTTTGGTTATTTTAAACAGTATAGCCTATGTAGCATTTAGTATTAATACTAAATCTACATTAGTATTATTTAGGTTCGCCTTATAACATTTTTACATGACGTGTTGAACCAGTAGCATTACCAATGACATTTTTACTGCACACCACTCCCCCAGCCTACCCGTAGGACTAGAGATGAGCCTATATTTAGAATGTATCCTATCATAAGAGTTAGGCCAATATAACTGGTAGTACTTCACATATATTTAAGCTATAGATTAAACACTGAAATTGTTTTAAATAGACTTAACTAAAGGCTGACGTCCTTGCATCGCAAAGTAGTTAAATGTTAAATATGGTAATTTATTCCAGTCAAGGAGAGACATTGTACTAGTCTGCATTACACTGGTCGACTTTCTATCGACAAATTATTGGGTTCGATTAAGTTAGGTTTAGTGTCGATGTTTTGGTCTTGTCGACGAAATCGGTATAGGTCCCTAATTGTTGCATTTTTGTGGGCAATTTCATCGGGATCACCTGAAGATCAGGGCCCCCAGCCTTCTTTAGTTAACCTTATAAGGCCAACTAACGAAAATATCACGACTTAACCTAACCAATCGTCAAGGGCGTACAGTTGACCTAACGATTGGTTAGGTTAAATCGTGATATTTTCGTTCGTTAGCCTTGTAAGGCTAACGAAGGCTGGGGACCCTGATCTTCAGGTGATCCTTTCATCGCTTCAGCCGCTGATGTACAAAATGAACTAATTAAAATTAATTACTGTCGACTTCCACTTCAGATACTGAAGTTTGGCGTAAATCATGGAATAATCCAGTCGTAATAGAGATAAGGCACTCGGGATCATTTTTAGATTAAGCCTATATAATTCGATACGTTACTGAAAGATAATCCATTGCTATTTGCGTGTAGTGGTAAAACTACTATAGGTTACCTTCAATACGCCCTTTCGTTAAGGGCGTTCATAGGCAAGACCAATAGGCCTATAAGCCCACATAATCAGAGTAATACATGTCAGATCGCAATGTGCAATAAATAGCATTCAGAATCTGAGTTATGCTTGACGTTGTATTCTTGTACGTAAAAACTGAACAGTTTTGAATGATGCACAGAGTAATTTAAGACAAAACACGTATGAACGTACAAATGCTATATTCCAACTGAAAATCAGTTCAGATAAACAGTGTCAGATAGGTGGCTACTTCCTTCATTGAGATTAAAGTATCACATGTGGAGAGAATATTTCTAAGTTGGCTCCAAGAAAGGTAATAGGCCTAGTATTATGTTATTTAAATAGAGTAAAATTAGATTGAAAATGGGCTAATCTTAATTAAATTGTAACTGCTTTCTCGCATCGTTATATGTTCATAAGATTGCTAAAAACAAAAATAAGATTTTTCTTACGCCATCGTAAGTGGTGCAACATTTGGTGCCTTGCCTATTTTTAACTTCGATAGTTGATGATGGCCAGACTAATATATATATATATATATATATATATATATATATACACCGAAAATTCTCTACCCAGTGTGAACTTCATTATCTAATTTAATTAAATTAGTTCATTAACTTCGTTTGAAGTGCATGGGGAACATTCTCAATAGTTAGATATGGTTTCATAAATATATTTTCCATCGGATTAAGTTTGTATATTTTCCATTGGGTATATAGGGTATATAACACACACACACATTAAAGGTAATGGGGAAACTCTTCTGATCTCAAACCGAAGCCTATAATTATTTGAACATTGGAAACTTTTGGTTAAATAAGTCTTTAATACTGAAGAAAAAATAGCTTTGTTTTTAGGTCTAAAACTTAATCAGTTACTAAAAGAAATCATGATGTGATGTGGACACTTTCAAAAGAAAACTAGACACTATTCAATACAATCTGGGATGAACCGGGTGTTCCTGGGTAGACCCTTAAATGAGAGATGTAGAGCTCAAAAAAAGCAACTCTCTCCTCTATCGAGTCAACTCTAGAAGCGAAGCTAGGAGCCTGACTTCCGCATGAACTCTTCTCAATTGGAATTTAATTTCGATAAGTTTTGTTGCCGGTTTTGGTTAAACCATGATTGAACTATTATTTTGCACTTAAAAATGAAAGTGCGCACGTGGCACTTAGGCTTTAAGGATGCGTTTAAGCCTAGTCCAGTTTCCCCCTTCAATTTTCTTCTTCTGCCCTCAAATGTCGCTCATCTTCCCTTTGTTTTTCCCTCATTTTGTCTCAGGGTGTTCGTGGTTAAGATTTATTGGCCAGATGGGGAAGAGTGAAGGGGAAAAGGGGGAAGTGCCCATTATAGAGTCGGGTTAACTAGAGAGTAACGTTAAGATTTCTGCGGTGGCCGGAAGTCGCGTGAGACACGTTTTAAAGCTTCTTTTAGGACCAGATTATCTCTAAGGAAGAAATGAATAAGAATCCAATCTTTCTCGCGTTTATAGCTAAAATATGCAGTAGTGTAATGAGCTCAATTAGGGTGTATGTTTATCTGTATATAGTACTGTTAAATGCTATATTTTGTTTTATTAGGCCTGCGTTACTTAAAATAATTTTTAAAGAAATGAGAATTTTATGGTTTGTCGCAGAGATGTAGAAAATTCATAAGAAAATTGCTTTATTGTAGGCCTACCACGCGTGTAGGGTATGGTGTAAAGTACTAGTGATGAACTAACTGGCCCCGGCATCGAAATGTTTTTCGGAAAGTCCTCGACAAATAAAGTACAAATATAAATTGTTATAAAACGTTAAAAGAAAAAACTTAAAATAAAAGCAAATGACTGAACATTAAATATCCTTTGCGTGTTTCATGCGTATTTTTAAAACTAACACAAAGCACCGATATGCGACATTCTTCTATTCTTGAAATGTTTTAGCATTATTGCACGATTTAATTGTAATGTAATATTATTTCATTTTTGATGGGTGTATACTTCGAGTTGTTACTATTTTGAAGTTTGAACGAAATTCTTTCATTCACATTTCACTATAAAAGCGGTCCCCGGACCGACTTGGTTGAAAGTGGCTCCCAAGCCACTGGTGTAGTCATCTCTCATGCGAGCAATACAGTCAGTCGTTATAAGATAACTTGAATAAAAAAAAGTTCGACTCCTTAATTCGTGTTAGATTGTTACGTACGTGAGACCTCATTATTTAAATTTTAAAATATAAACTGTATTTTCGTTTAACCGTTCAACGCCGAACGTTTTTGTAAGGTTATTAAAAGCCTGTGTGCGTGTATTTGAAGCGGTGCGTATTCGACCCATTCTGCGGTAGATTAAGATATGTACTGTATCTACCCGCTTGAAGTAGAACGAGTAAAGTCGAATCATCGAATAATGTGGTCTTTACGAAATTCGACTTCTCTCATACAATTCGCTGGGAACCATTGCCGCCACCTTCGTTTCCACTTGAGCCAAAACAAGCTAATATGAAATGTGGATTAACGTTGTTCCCACGTGTTCCATGGGTTATTATTATTAGTGACATACAGTATCGGCATGCACATAACACTACTCGAAAAATATAGGCCTATATTTTTTTACATTTATATAGGACCTAATAGTCAGTGATGAGGGCTGGAAACTGGCACAGCGCTCGGGTCGTGTATTATTATTACCAACACTAGCGGGATTCGAACACCCGCGCTCAGTGTCGTCTTTGCTTGAAGGAAAACTGTTAGTTACGGGCGCTAACCCCCGACTTTCGTCTGTAGTTCATATAAAACAAGGCCTAGAAGACATTCACACAGATAACATAAAACTGAGTAGGCCTATGTTTGTAGACCTTCCGCTTGTATAGCTATAACAAGAAGACGGGGATAGAAATTCACATACGCCCTGTCGCCCGAAGCGACCAAAATATCAGAAGGGCGAATAAATCTTATGATTTTGCTGATTCTTGATCGCCCGGCGGGCAACTAGTATGTCAGTCCCGCAGTGTATAAGCTATATGTAGATTGATAATGTAGCTTTGATTTTGAAAATAGTGAATTTCTACCCCTGCAAAATAAATACGGTCCAAATTATTTGAAACAGCATATAGGCCTCTCGTAAGTTATTATATCCGGTTTCTAATCCAATTTACTGTGGCATGTAAAATTTCAATACAAATAAACTGAATGAATGTAGGCCAACAATTATTTTAAGTATGTAGAGTCAGCCTATATGCGTAAACCTATTTAGGTTATTAACATTGAAACCGATTTTAACTTAGCAGCATATAAAGAGGAGGCTAGATTCTCCTTGAAATCCCGGTCAGTTTAACATTTTTTTTAATTATAGTTCCTGTGATCTTTCAAAGTTTCATTTTGAGGAATTACTAACTAGTTATACCATAAAGTATCGTCGTCCCTTTTTTCAAAAGAAAACTGGTGGGTTTGATATGCCTACAGCCAGGGCCGTAGCCAGACCAAATCAGTAGGAGGGGCGGAGAAATTGACAGGGGGGGACAATGAAAAAAATTGTCATTTTTTGTGAATATCGAAATATACTGCAGAAAATTACATTCAAAACTATAACAAGTAAAACACCGTAGGCTAAATAAAAAAATGATCAAACCGATACATATAGATAGGCATATTGGGTTATAGAATACAATGTTGTCTAAATTTAGTGTAAATAAAAGTTTAAGGTTTTTTAATTTTAGAATAACTGTATGCGGCGAGTTTTTTTAGCGAAATTCTTTAGGAATTCAAACATGTCTATTTGCTTCGTTCTCTTATTTTCAAAGGCAAGTAAAACAAGTTGGCTTTGGCGTTTTTGTAGCATGGAACGCCGTTGCGGTTGGTTTTCCCAGGGGGGGAGGCATATTATTTTCCAGGCGGGGCTTTGACCCCCCCCAGCTACGGGCCTGCCTACAGCACGATCCACTTAAATAGTTTACCATGCTCGCATTCATTTAACCTAATTTCTCATCCGAGGTCAAATTAGTAATATGATGTCGCATTGTTGGGGGTCATCCGCTGACATGAGAGGCATCTTCCGCTAAACTGACCTCTCTACCGTAATTGCTTTTAAGTCCTCGAGGTTATAATTTCAATTTTGAGGAATCTCATACTAGATGGCTACATTTACTGGGGAGGATGTTTTTAGTTTTGAAAGAACAAAAAATTGAAATAAATATTACAATTTTGTTTTCCACAATTTGGTCTTCAAGCTGAATTGAAAAACGGGGCCGGATTAACACTTTTTGCACCCCCGGGGCATTTTAGGAATAATTTGCTTAACTTTAATAAATAACAAATTGTATTGCTCTTAGTTAATTGTGATGCTTATACGAAGTTATATTTAGTTATGTACCAAATTTAGCTTATAAAATAAGTCAAAAGCCGTAATTCAAATTGACAAAGCCATTTTCAACCAGTGGCGTATATGTACGTCAGTGTGAGGATGGACGAGGTAAAGTTAGATGCATACGCATCACAATTCGCGCATCATGGTTATAAAGCGTACGAAACTGCCGAGTTTTTAGTGTTAAGAAAAGAACACGATACGAGACAAAATATTTATTACGCATATTCCCGCCACAGTAATTTTAAAAAATATATATATATTATTGCGTGGAATAAAATAAACGCGTATTTAGATATTTAGCGCCCCTTCCGAGAATGCGCCCCGGGGCAGCTGGCCCTTCCGCTCTGCCCCTTCCCCTTTAATCCTGCCCTGTTGAAGGAGCAACACATTTTTTTTATTGCCATTACCATTCGGGTGTGCGACATTTTGTCGACGAGCTTTTGGGGTGAAATTACGTTGTTAAATTCAGTTCGGTTATTAGTGTCGATTAAATATTCCTTCAACATGATGCGTACGCCTCATTATTACTATTACTTGCCAACACGGGCATTAGCATTATCCGAAACGGTTTCTTTATTAACGCAACCCACTGAGTCAACCTTAACGTTAATTTTCTATGGCCTCATTAACCTATCATCCACGCGTGACAATTAGCGATAACCCGAAACAAGGCGTAATATTACTTTGTTTTGCTGTACGCATTGAAGCCGGAGTTTGTGCCACAGTCGACACGTTGTCCACCATGGCATTTATATTGCGAGGTGTTAGTGAAGTTTGTTTTACGAGGATTGCCAAAAGGTACTCGGAAAAGAATGAGAACGGGAAAGGGTCGAACGAGAGCTCGCGTCGTGGCCGATGTCGTCGTAACACCTCTTCCCGTCGATTAGTGAAGTTAGGCGACATTGGGTCTGGGTAGTAGTTGGATGGAAACCGTCCTCCGCTTCTAGATTATGTAGCGACTAGTGGTTTGGATCCCGCGTTAAGCCGTAGGTTCCCTCCGTCATAAGACCTTGTACGTTGCGGAAGATGAAACAATCCTATCATTACATTAGCATGAATGTTGTTCCGATTTTGTATAAGCATGAAAATTATATTGCCCAGTATTTGGATCCAGTTTCTTGAAAATTCACCGTGATTAGTTCATTTGGTAGACGTTACGATAATATTTAATGGGTTGTTCTAATAAAAAACATCCTTTATCATTATGCTATCTAACATAACGGCTATCTAACGTATTTTCCCGCGCGAAATGTCCTTCATTAAATAAGCTGTTGATAAATGAACAATACACAAAATATCGCAAGTTTAAAAATGGTGAGAAATTACGAAGGAATAATGAAGAAATCCGTAAATTAAAAAACCAAAGCGTTAATTATTTTGAGTAACATTGCCAGTATTGTATGTGTTTCGCATCACAAGCTGCATGAAAGTATTGACCCATAGTTCAACAATATTGTACACAATCCTACATTTAAAAATAGTAGATATTTAATTATCAGTTAAAATATGAAGTCCGAGCGATCAAATTTTTAGCTACAAGTTTTATGTTAACTTTTACAAAGTAAAGCGAATTTATCGTTCCAATTTTGGATTTTTTGGAAACCCTGTTAAATTGAAATGGTTTATACATTAATAATCTGTGTTATTTTAATCATTGAAGATTGTATTTTTTATGTTTGACTAAATATATCCGAGGGAACATACTGGATTGCCCTTGTCCGTCCGTGTGTGTGTCACACTTTCGTGTCGGGGTTATAACTTTTGGACTGTTTAACATAAATTGATGAAACTTTACTCGGGTATGGATCATCGCGTACTTCATATTTCAAATGTGGTACGCGTCATAATTTTTGAACCACTCAGCATAAACTAATAAAATTTCGTACGCAAATGGTTCATTACAACACGATACATATTTCATGAGCGAGAATCGAACCGCCGCATTAACAGTAAAGATCACGGGTCAAGGTCAAAGGTCAAAAGGAGCTTTTTCGTGTCCGCGCCATAACTTTTTTAACCCTATTACATTAATTGATGAAACTTCGTATCATCGCGAGACGATGTGTCGCGAGCAAGAATCTGGTTCTTACGCGAAAGGTCAAGGTCAAGGTCACAAATATAGGAGGGGACATTAATGTCGTCCCGACGTAGTTCTTATCGCATTTTAATTAAACTTTACCGTCTCAGATTTTGCCGCTGGAGAGCAAAGTCTATCAGATTATTAACATAGCATCCCACTTCGCATATTTAAAGTATGATTGATGAACTACTAATAAAAAGATGTTGAAAGTTGAAGAGTTTTACGCTATTCAGTTTGAGTTCAGATTTTGAGTTTTTGTCATCGACTTTTACTTTTGACTGATTATGGTTACGCATTTTCATTACGTTCGAATAAATTTAGGCAAAATTAGAAAGTCAAAAAGTAAATTCAGATTAAAAGTGAATGAAAATTTCTTGAAGTTCAAGGTCAAAATCCATTTTTCTCTCATTTTCAGTTAAGAGTTCATTTGTGTACGTATTATCAATTAATTAATACATCATCATGATTTATATATTAATGATAACTACCTATGAAGTATACGTTTCTTTTAATTAGACTCGAGTCCACTCAAGCCATGAACAAATAAAATAATTGTATGGTTAAAATTATTGTAACGTGGTAAGAATTGTAATATTGTATTTATTTTAATAAAGAATTAACCACTTCAAAAGTTCAATAATCAAAGTGCGTAAAATTCCAATTTCAGAGTGTAAGCCTCTAATTAGGGCAGTGGTTCTGAACCTCGAGTACGCGAGGGAATCTTAGGTGTTACGCGACGTGGTCCTGAAAATAACTTTTTAATTTTATATACGATTAACGAACGACCACGAGTCACACGATCGTAAAGAAAGTAAAAATCGTCTGTGTGTCGAAAATCCAGAAAATCCCTTGAAAGAGTTCAAGGGGTACGGTACATAAGAAGAAAAATGTTGAGAACCGCCGCTTTAAGGTAAAGCTATAGTTCTAAGCCGAAGGCAAATTTTAGTCTCATACAAAAGTCTAAAGTCAAAATTGAAACGGTGCGATGTTTGTGTCTTTAAGTTAAAAACTATCGAGTCTCTCTGAATTAAAAAATAGTTTTGTTCATATATTTATAAATAAATATTACACTAACTGACCTATTCAGATCTTCGCTAGTTTTAACTCAAAAAATGTACTCTTATATTATATGAGCATTACAAATCAGCGTCGGTTAATGTTTTTATTTTTGTAATGATAAAAATAGTTTCGGGCGTTGTCGATACAATTTCCCGATGCAGGTGTGCAATATGTAAAGGAAAGCAGGATGTTGATAAAGATAGAATAAAATGCATTCATGACCTACCGGTATATACTGGTTTAGTCAAGACAGTATCGTATCAGCACTCGTCTTTTAGAAACTTATTGAGTGTTCCTTGGACACTAAGCATTAACTATCAAGAAATTTCGATAACTGAGTAACTACATTTTTTTAAGACATTTCAGAAAATATTTAACTATGTCTCTAAGTATATATTATCATTACTACAGTATATAAAAATAATTGAACCTAAGTAATTATTTATTTAGTTTTTACATTATAAAAATGTTCAAATAATAGTTAAGCAGGTTACCTTTCAAAGGTTCCGCGCGATAATTCCTCGTTTCACGAAGGTCAAGCTTGTCTCCCCCCTCCTCTCGAGTTGGCCCGGTGAAGTAGTGAGTTGGTTTCTTGTACTCTCCACCTCACATAGCCAGGCACGCAGGGTTCATCGGGGATTGTTCTGAGCCAGGCGTCTAATCTTCTTTTGAAGATGTCTACTGCAACACCATTCGTGTTCCTTGGGACTTTGGGCAGCTGATTAAACAGTTTTGGTCCTCTCACAAAAAAACTTTTCTTTCACGGTTAAGGATGTTCCCCGTCTCTCCTTTAATTTGGGAACATGACAGTCTTCCTTTCTACTTCCCACCGTTGTTTGGGTAGTTACAGGGTTCAGAATAAGATTAGGGACTAGTTTCTCCATTATCTTCCAAGTGTAAATAATGGTGTATCTCTCTCTCCTTTGCAGTGAATATAGGTTTAGTTCGCGTAACCTTTCCCAGCAATTTAGTTCTTTGCACTCCTTGATTTTGGCCGTGAAGCTTCTCTGAATCCCTTCTAGCTGTCTGTCTTTTTCATATGGGGATATTAGGACCGAGCCGTATTCCAATTTGGGTATGATCGGTGTTTTCAGTAGAGGAATCATTGCATTCCTATCCCTTCGTTTAAAGGTTCTCAATATCTGCCCCATTATTCTCTGTTCTGTTTAGTGCTATCTTATTTTGTTTCAAATTTCGCATCATCAGTCATTACAACCCCTAATCTTTTGCTCTAGAATTTCTCTGAATTTCCTGACGATTTTGGGTATAATATTCCATGGATTTTAGGTCCTCTTTTTCCGTACCATAACAGCTAAAAATTCTCAATGTTAAACTTGTACCTAAATATTTATTGAAAGGAGATTACTTGCTAACAAATTACGGCAGAAATAAGTCGTCAGATAGAAACATAAAAAGTCTTAAGAACTTTCACTTCATATGTGATCGTCTATGGTCGTTTTTCAACGCCGGATCATGCCTCGCGTAAAACCGATTGTAGCATTTTACATATTAATAATCTGCAACAATCGTGGTTTGAAAAAATTTAAAAAAAAAATTTGTCGCTGAATCCCATTCGTTTCTGATTAATGCTTAAATAGCTTTAATCGGTTTTGAGCGGGGAACGAATCGGTGGTAAAAAACGGCTACAAACGGCCGTGTGATACGGGCTTTAGGCCTACAGACTTTAAATACGATGGGAAGACGGTCGAGACAACCACTAAATTGCGTAAATTTTCTTCGTATATTTTAAGTCGTTGATCAGTGTGGCGTGTATGAGTTCTTAAACTGCGGATTAGATCTAAGTTTCCCTCTCGTGAGCGCTTAAGCGTTATTGTTATATAACCTAATTGGCCTCCCTGTACTTTAAAATCAGTGTTGTGGGGAAAATATTAAAATATAGATACTGTGCCAGTTTCCCTTTGTAGTATAATATACACCGATACACCACATAATTACCACCCCTTCGAACTTTAAGGATTCTGGTGTTAAAAAATAAAAAAAATTTTTTATATGAATTGGTAAAAAGAATCCGAAAATTCAGTTTTCGAATAGACGATGCATCCTTATTTTTTTCAAAAAGCCCATTTTAATTCACAGAATTCGTCAATTAATGAAAAAAGAGTGGCACTCGCCTTAAATTATGCGCATTATTTTCCGCACCAGTAACCCGAACTGAAAAGAACTTGAAATTGTGTTCAATTAGCTCCTTTAATTTAAGTAGCAAATCTTTGACGTAAAAAAGACGTAAAATTGCAATGTGGACCACCGAATTATGATTTAAAAACGTAATACATTTAAATCAATTGATGGATAACTTCAGTAAATCGCGCATTGTGCGGAGTTGCGGGCGACTTTGATGATAAATGCTAAATGAAGCAAATTCTCCCTTAAATTGTACGTAGTTTCTAAACTTCTCACTCGTGATGTTACCGAGCTCACTCGTGTCTTCGAGAGTAAAGATTGAATAAGTGAAAAATGCAAAACGTTTGTAAACCTACAATTACTATTGGTCATTAACGCTCTTTCCATGATATATGAATGTATACAAGGTATCCCGTAAGTCCGGTCTTATAGGAAAATTTTTTTAAATTATATTTACAAAAGTAATACATTAAAACGAAAAATGTTCAAATTGATGTCCTTGTTGTTCGCGCGTGTTGGTACGATTTTCCAAACTTAAACGCGCACGTACCAAACACACTGGTGTGATTTGTGCGCAAAAAGCGCGGATATTTTCTTTAAGGTCTTCAATGGTACGTGAACTGTCAATGAACGCGACGGACTTAAGGTGACCCCAGAGAAAAAATCTAGGGGTGTGAGGTCCGGAGATCTTGGTGGCCACGTTATTGGTCCCCCGCACCCAATCCATCGCCCAGGGAAAACTTCATCCCAATCAACGGCGCACCTCACCGCCAAAGTGAGGTGGTGCTTCATCCTGTTGAAAGTAAAACCGATGTCGCACCGCGAGTGGCATTTCGTCCAAATACGGTTCCAACGCATCGTGCAACAACTGGAAATATCGTTCGGCATTAAGTCCTCCTTCCAGAAATACTGGTCCCAAAACAAGATTTCCACGAATGTCGCCCCACACCATTATTTTTGGGTTAGTTTGGTGATGAGCATCAACAGCGACACGAGGATTATCCCGCGCCCAGTCTGGGAGGACGGAAAATGTTTGTCCCTCCTACGCCCAGTACAAGGTGTTGTGTTGTGTTTACGTATCCGTTCAGGCGTAAACACGCCTCCATTGCTAAACATATCGTCCGCTAGGTTTCTTTTTGACTTAAATCATTCATAAAATTGAAGTCGTTGGTCTATATCATCCCCATGTAATTCTTGTACAAAATGTAAGTTGTACTGATGAAATTTGTGAGGTTGCAATAATGCAATATTCGGTGTACAGATTGTTTCTGAATGTCCACTTTCATATGCGGTCTTTTCTCGCCGATCGTTGTGGACTTGCTCTGATCCTGGAAAATACGTCAGAACTGCGTTGAGTAACAGTTGAAGTTCTCGGGCGACCCGCTCTTGGTTTGTCCTGAACATTCCCGGTCTCTGAATCTTGAAAGCATTCGACCAACAAAACGCTGACCAGGTCGTGGTTTATTGGGATGACGACGGTGAAATTCTTCAGTTGTCTGTCTTTGGCTAAGGCCAGAAGCGCAAAAGAACAATTTCAGCCTTTTCCTGAGGAGTGTAACTCGCTTCCATATTAGCCATTTGCGTGTTATTCTACCTGCAACGAAAAAAAGTTCCAAAACAAGACGTCAATTTGAACATTTTTGTTCTAATGCATTATTTTCGCAAATTTAATTTAAAATAAATTTCCCGATAAGACCGGACTTGAGACACCTTGTATATCTTTCAAAATGTTCCGTGCGACGATTCTTAATTTCACGAAGCGCGCGCACTGCCTCGCTCTCTAGTGTGTGTGTGTAATATACAGTATATAATATATATAATGCATACAGGGCGAGTCATTTATATCTGACACGTTTTCATTCAAAATTTTTAAGGAAATGTGTCGGGATATAATTGGTCCACCCTGTATATGGTTTTTCTCCGCAACCTTACATCATCTGATTGACTTTATATTATGTCAACAAGTTATTATTAGGCTGGGTTAGTTTGTTACTATTTTAGTGTCGATTTTTTGGTCTTGAGGAAATGGGTATACGTCCGCTTCTCCGTGCCTTTAGGATTTGTAGTCATAAATTTTTGGGCAATGAGGTTAAATTTTTTATCAAGGATGCTTCGCTGAATTGGGTTTATTCCTCTTGGTTTTCTTCTTACTAAGAAGAGATTTTATAGTAATGTTTCGCAGATATCTCGAGAACAAAAAATACTTGTTTTATTTACTGAATGCAATTTGACAAGAGGGTATTTAAGTAATTCCACCGATCTGGTTAAGATAAATCGCACTAAGAGAAATTTCCTTCGTAACGACAAGCCCGGGTTTGCCTCTGATAATGCCACAGTTTATAAAAAAAACATGGAAACTGTCGCGGACAGAAATTATTAAGAGTATAAACGTAAATCCAGTCTTAGAATCGTGACCATAATTCAGCTTTGCATCACCATAGATTTTACATCATCGAGTCTATATTAGCTAATTCGGTCCTTCAGTTACGCACGAAAGATAAAAATAAGAAATTGAATCATTTTTGACGGAAAATATTGATAACTTCGACAATGCTAGAGGCGATTTTCTTTTTTTTACATCGGTCCACTTTTAAAAATTTTAGCTCGAGATACTTTTTTAAACCCTTTCCCGTACCATTTTCATTCGCAAAATACACGGTTTCGCGCGCTGTTCTCTCTCCCTGTAACTTTTATTTTAGTCTTACCCGAACGAAGAGTAGTAAAGCTTCTCCGAAAGCTTCGTATTTTTTAGGGCTTTTATTTTATTTACTTTTGGGATTTTAAATAAATTTATAATTTTTAATTTATTACTAATTAGTAACTCCTTTTCTAATTTAATTCTTCAACAAAGAAACAAAAATTCATGAAGTAAAACTACCATACTAATTATTAATTTTTGGATTTTTTTTTTTTTTGCCGGCGAATTACTTTTTGTAATTGTACAGTCGATGACGAGTCCTGATTTGCGAGGCCACACCTACCTTTCTGCTCAGTGTATCCCAATTTAGTAACCGATGGTTCATCTCATTTCAGAAAAGAAATTGAAAATGTTTAGTGTGTGCACGTACCTACGACCAATATTTAAACATTAGAAATAGGCATTGCAGTGTGATCACTGATCACACTGCATATTTTTAATCTTTAAAAACAAAGAACAGACAAGGTTTGTCGTCACAACGGGCTATTTAAAGGCTAAATTTCCAGCAACAAATTTCATGCGAAACCTGTAACTAAAGTACACACACACACACACACACACACACACACTAATTTTTGAGAGAGAGGTTAAGTGTGTTTCAACACCGGTTTATGATAGGTCTGCTGAAATATCGAATAAGCTTTTTTAAATCCACTTTGACGCTCATTTGAAAAGAGCTTCTGAATTTGGCTTTAAAAAACGTTGGTGTAATTTTATAGGTGGGAATGACCTTCCTCGTATATTTTATTATATTTGATCCCTCGTTCGTTCACTGAAGCGTATCGTATTCAGGTTTAGAAATCCTTAATTCAGGTTGAAATAAAGATTTTAAAGACTCGATAAATTCATTGAAGGATGAACGGGACCATCATTTTATAATAGCAAATTCCCTCCAGAAACTGATAAAAATTGTGGCATTTTTATAGCTTGGCATTGCTAAAAAATTTGTTAAATAAAATCTTTAAATATGCTCGCGCGTAATAGATTCGATAGAGGAAATGATAAGTTTAGTCTTCTCAATAGGATATGTTCGTAGGACGGCACGCCCTACCTACGATAAGGTGAATAATTCGCGAGCCCCCCCGAATAGGATGTTCAAGAGCGGATGTAGGAAACGACATGGTAATATTTTCGACGCTTGGCAGAGGGACCGTGGACATAATAATATACCTCACTGAAAGATCATTTAATTGTTTCGTGTTTAAGTGTCTCTGAAAGGAATCTGCAATTGAAATTCTCTTCCCTTCATAATGACGTCGCTAGTTTAATTAGAAATACTTTAAAAAAAAAAAAATGAGGTTTGCACTTGTATTCGGTGCTTATGTGGTATTCTTACAAGCGTAGCAGTAACCAGCACCGTATAGATTGCTCCACTTGTATCAGTCGACACAAAAGGAAAAACTTTTTTTTAAATTTGAGCCAGTTTCTAAACAGGTTTTGGGTAAAAAAAAAAACGCGCGCGCACACTCCTGTTTACATATTATTTCTTCAGTGTTAAAATAACCAAATACTTCCTAATTATTTTTCTGTTCATTAATGTATCGTGGATGCAGCTCTACCAGTATTGTTTTGTTAAAATTTGTTTAATTTACAGTTATCATTCTCAAGTGTAGTTCATACTGAAGAAACAGGTGATCAATGTCTTCCTAAACGTCTGCTAACTTTAAAAGCCTAAAAAAATTAGTTTTTGTTTTACACTCGAATTAAGATTCCTATACTAACCAAACCACTAGTGTGCGTGTACACACACACACACACACACACACACACACACTGCGTTCGAAAAGAGTCCGCAGTCAACCAACACTTTAAAAAAAGTGTTTGACAAGTGTAGACGAGTTGCTCTGTGCCTGCAAAATGGTGGAAAACACTTTCAACACATGATGTAAAATAAAAAGGTTATGTAATAAAATCACTAAATCATGGTTGAATGAAAACAGTAGTTTTTCAATTTTCTATGCGTTTAACAGCACTGCGGAGACACTTTTCGAACGCAGTGTGTGTAATATATATATATATATATATATATATATATATATATATATATATATATATATATATATATATATATATTAGTCCAAATAAGTAATGGTAAATGACCAACACTACTTTTCTTTTTTTTTAGCCAAAACAAACCTCAACTGGCAAAATTGAGTGTCCACTTTTTAAGGCGCACAACATGCCCGTTTCGTGACGGGATTGAACTCCGAAATTTACCCCTTTTTCTTTGATATATATTCAATCCGACGTGAATGCAGTCTTTTGTGCTTATATTGAGGTTCTGAATATACATAGTTGGGCAGAATGCTTTAAACCCTAGATTCTGTCCCAAAGCTAGGTCCTATCAGCTTTGCATATAGCTCGTGAGGGAAGCTATATTTTTGGGGCGCCTCTGCGAGTAACCCGTTGCCCACGTCGGGCTAACATCATGAAAAAGAAAAGAAAAACTAGTGTTTGTCATTTACCATTACTTATTTGGACTATAGTACAGGGTGGGCCGTAAGTTTCCATACATAGGAAAAATAAACATTTTGTTATGGACAACCATTTTTATTTATATAATATGCTCTACATGGTTGCCATTGTTTTGAAAACACATTTCAATACGTGTTCCCCACTGTTGATGAACACGCATTAGCACAGTTGACGTTATGCTTGTAATGGCGTTGGTGATACGTTCCTTTAGATGATTTATGTCTCGTATCTTTTCCTGATACACCATGGCCTTCAAGTGCCCCCAAAGATAGAAATCAAGGGGGGTGAGATCTGGGGATCTGGGAGGCCACTCCACAGGACCACGCCGACCAATCCAAGCATCCGGAAACTGCTGCTGCTGATCCAAATACCGACGCACGTGAAGACCATAATGAGGTGGAGCTCCATCTTGCTGGAAGTAAACTGGGAAGTTACCTTCCTCGTTTAGCAGGGATGGGAAAATCTCTTCTTGCAACATGTTAAGATACCTTTCGGCATTAAGATTTCCACTGACAAAAATTGGTCCAATAATTCTGTCACCCCATATCCCGGCCCACACCATCACTTTACCGGCACCTTGCATCTTCGTCGGACTCAGCCAGTTAGGGTTAGCATTACTCCAATAACGTATGTTTTGCCGATTAACCTCTCCATTGACGTAAAAATTTGCTTCATCAGTAAACAAGATCTTACGTCAAACGCATATTCTTAGGGTATCTGAAACATAAAAACAAACGTTTAATTTTTCCTATGTATGGAAACTTACGGCCCACCCTGTAGATTTAATTTTCCCCAGAAGAGTTTCTTGTTCCATGCACGGTCTGCGTGTAAAATAAATAAATAAATAAATAAAATAAATAAATAAATTTTTTAAAATTTATTTGTCAGTTTACCCTTGAATATTTTTATTGGGCAGTGCACGAGTAGTTTCTATTTCCGTTTGAATATATTTTTAAGGTTATGGTATACATATTATTATATATATAAAAATAAGACTCGTTATTATATATTTAAAAATGAAAATAAGACGTCAGTCGTGATTAGTGACTTATTATTATTATTATAGGGCTTCTCCATCGTCACTCGTGATCGGATGTTGCGAATCTTTTTCCTCTACCAGATTTGTTATAATGTTTCAGACCAACAAAGATCCTAGGATCCACTCATGGATGGTCTACCAGCCGTGTAATGAGTCTTATATGATAACACGTTCCTTTCCGGCAAACTTTTTTGTAGTATGTTTTTTATTTAGTTGGTTTCTTTTATAGGTTTCATTGAAGCGTATCTCTAATTGGGGGTACTCGTACCCTATTAGTTCCGCTCACATTACCTTTTTCTTGACATTTTTTGTATACGTTGATCATTTTCGAGTTTAATCTAAACTGGAAAGAAAAGTTTCGGCTGTAATTTTTTTTCGCGTTCATCATCATGGCTATTATGATGATCCGACATGGATACGCACTAGTGCTGATAAGAAGAAAGCAGCGACTTTGAAGCGGTGACATATCTCTTTTTGAAGAGGAGGAGGAGGAAAGAGCACAAAGAACGGAAATGGCACAATTATGACGAATATTTTACAATTTATGAATGTTTTGAAAAATATTCGAAGGAAACAATACCAAGAATTGGAAATTCGGATTTCCCCCGAAAAGATATTAAAATATTTTCTTATTTATTTATATTAAGTAATTAAATGTAGGAAATGATGATGTAAATCGGTATCAATGATGTAACTAAAATTACATAAATGGCCTATCGTATCGAATTTCTTAAGTTCAAGTTCTTCAAAATTCTTTGAAGATACTTCGAAAATTAAGGCAAGTTCACTTTTCTGTAGGAATTTTGGATGGTGAACGTGAAACGCCTAATCTGTTTTCGGAAGTTTAGCCCTAACTCGTCTCATTTTGGTTTCAGTCAAGTTTTCTCTCCATTTATGAGCTTCATAAAGCTTAAAGACATTTGGCATAAATAATATGACGATATCGACGTGAGACTCCATTTCAACTGTTCGGGAGCGCGCTGTAACGCTTCTCATTTGGGTTTTATTACGTCTTTTCTCAGTTTTAGGACTTCACGAAATCAAGTAAGTGTGTTTGGAAAAGGTTAACATATTTTGAATAAATGAACTTCAACGAAATTTAATCTATGAAATTTTAATGTGAAATAAAAGGAATATTATTTTCGCCCTAAAATTTCTACTCCTCGTAACCAGTTTTTATGAATTAAATGAAATATTTTATCGTTTTTGCAAAATTAAAGAGAGCGCTTTATGGAAAATTAAATTTGCTCCAAAAGAAGTCAATGTTAGTGTCTACAACGTAAGAATTAATCTTTTCAGTTTCCCCATTAAGGAGTAAGTTACATGCCAGCCAGGTGAGAATTTAAGGATCAAGTAAAGACAAGCACCCCCAACCTTTTTTAGTTAGCTATATAAGGCTAACTAACGAAAATATCACGACTTAACCTAACCAATCGTTAGGTCAACTGTACGCCCTTGACGATTGGTTAGGTTAGGTCGTGATATTTTCGTTAGTTAGCCTTATAAAGCTAACTAAAAAAGGTTGGGGGTGCTTATCTTTACTTGATCCGAATTTAAAATGGCGGTAGTTTTTCCGATTGGTTGAAATTTTAGAAATCATTTTGAGCGTTTGCGACAGATTCGTATCAGAATGCGATGCCACATAAATACGATTGCCAAACACCAACCAATAAACACGCACCCGATTTGATAATCGAATCACGGCAAAAGCAGGAGCGTTTTATCAACTCTTTAAAAAGTGTTCCTTTTCTATCGATTTCATATTTGGCAAAGTAAGTTACAGTATATGTGAAAAATAATGTTAAAATGTAGCAAATGTTATTGTATTGCATTCTGGGTGAGGTACTATGTAGTTACGCGTACCTCTACCTTCATTTATTTATGTACCTATACTGGTATGCCGTCACTGCGGCTAATATTGTAAAGTTTAAACAAACCTAATCTAACTTAATCTAACCTAACTTAATCCTATATTTTTTCCGACACTAAAAATGTTTCTGGATTTTTATGAACCGATCGAAGGTTGAAGGAAATTCTTTTAGGTTTTATATCTTAGTCTTACAAATTTTGTAATTAAAGTGTACACAACAAAATATTTCCTTGACAAATACGGTGCAAATTATTTTAAATCGTAGTAATCTATTGATGACAAATCGGGTGAGCGTGGAAGCCCATAATCCTTAAAAATTACGCGATCACCAAAGATGAATTGAAACTCTGCCATTGTCCGACGACGTGTGGCTTATTATGCCGTCTTGGAAACAGCCATTGTGGATTTCATCCTCTGTTGGGCAGCCCAAGAACCACTTTGTCCTGGTTCTCATATTACTGACTTTGTGTAATATGTCTGAATTAGTTTTTTTATTTGCAATTTTTTGGATTAACTGATAAAATGAACACCCGTGTATTTTATATATATATATATAACTGCAATGACCACGCAGTATATTAATGTATAGAAACGACGTAAGTATAGAGGAGTGTTCTGCACACGAGGAAGAGAAATAACGAACATGAAAAATGAGGTAACCGCCCGGGAATCGAACCCAGGATCTTCCGATTGCCGGTCAGATATGCTATCCACTACACCACGGGCCTCGACCAGTCAGAAGTCGTAATTCTCCTACATAGGGCAGAAACCAATGTCTTGAGAGGGCACCCTCGCAAATCGTGAATATGTACATTTAACTGCAATGACCACGCAGTATATTAATGTATAGAAACGTTATTTCTCTTCCTCGTGTGCAGAACACTCCTCTATACTTACGTCGTTTCTATATATATATATATATATATATATATATATATATATGAACAGAAGGACCAACACAACGGCAAACATTTTCATTTATTTTTTGTACTTAGACGTTTCGACAAATCTTTTGTCATCATCAGTGAATTAAGTCTTAAAACCTTAAAACAAAAGTAAAAAGTGAAAATTACATCAATACAATATTATAACAATTAAAACCTTAAAGCACAATGAAAATTGCATCAATACAAAATTAAAATCATTTAAATTTCATCACTATAAAAATTAAAATCAAATTAAATTACCTCAATAGGTAAATACACAATGTTTACATTGTTGTTGTTGTGTTGGTCCTTCTGTTCATCTGTAAGCTCCGTTTCCCTAAGGAGAAGTCAATAGCTTTTATATATATATATATATATATTGTGTGTGTGTGTTACACACACACCGTGCATGGAACAAGGAACTCTTCTAGGAAAATTAAATCCACTATAGTCCGAATAAGTAATGGTAAGTGACAAATACTAGTTTTTCTTTGATGCTAGCCCGACGTGGGTAACGGGTCACTCGCAGAGAGGTCCCAAAAATATAGCTTCCCTCACCAGATATATATATATATATATATATATATAATATATATATATATATATATATACCAAAACTTGAATACTGCTCAGTTTTGACGTCCCCATATAAAAAGGAAGAAACTAATAAACTAGAAGAAACGCAAAGGCATTTCACAGCCAAGATTGATGGCTGCAAAGAACTCAACTACTGGGAAAGACTACGTAAACTAAATCTGTACTCACTGGAAAGAAGAGAGAGGTACATCATAATCTACATATGGAAAATGATCGAAAAACTGGTACCAAACCTAAAACTAAACCCAATTACCATTCAAACATACTGGAAAATAGGAAAGGCAGAATGTGTAGTGTTCCCAAATTAAAAGCACGACAAGGGACCTCCTCAACCCTGAAGGAAAATAGCTTGGTTGTCAGGGGGCCAAGACTTTTCAACCAGCTTCCTAAGGACCTCAGAAACGTAACGGGGGTCAAAGTTGAAGTCTTCAAGAAAAGACTGGATGCCTGGCTCAGGACAGTACCAGATGAGCCGGGCGTGCCTGGCTATGTACGGTGGAGAGCGCAAGAAAGTAACTCGCTCCTCCACCAGGCCAGACCTAGAGGCGGGGCCACCAGCTTGACCTCCGTGTGAAGAGAGACCAACACACGAAAGAACATAAGGTACATAAGGTAAGGTATATATATATATATATATATATATATATATATATATATATATATATATAATCCTTTGCCGATGAGACAAAGATCAGTAGAAAATAAGGAACCCAGAAGATATAGGATCTCTCCAAACTGACATGAACAGAATCTACAAGTAGACGGAAGACAACAATATGAAGTTTAACACTGAGAAATTTCAGCTGTTAAGGTACGGAAAAAGGGAGGACCTAAAATCCATGGAATATTATACCCCAAATGGACAGGAAATTCAGAGAAATTCTAAAGCAAAAGATTTAAGGGTCGTAATGACTGATGCGAAATTTGAAACACAAAATAAGATAGCAGTAAACAGAGCAGAGAGAATAACTAGGCAGATACTGAGAACCTTTAAACGAAGGGATAGGAATATAATGATTCCTCTACTGAAAACACTGATCCATACCCAATTTGGAATACTGCTCGGTCCTAATTTGCCCATATAAAAAAAAAAGACATTAGACAGCTAGAAGAGATCCAGAGAAGCTTCACAGCCAAGATCAAAGAGTGCAAAGAACTAAATTACTGGGGAAGGTTACGCGAATTAAGCCTATATTCACTGGAAAGGAGAAGAGAGAGAGAGACCATTATTCACATTTGGAAAATAATGGAGAAACTAGTCCCTAATCTTACTCTGAATCCTGTAACTCCCCAAACAACAGTGCAAAGTAGAAAAGGAAGACTGTGTCGTGTTCCCAAATTAAAGGCGAGACAGGGAACATCCTTAACCCTGAAAAAAAGTGTGTTGTGAGAGGACCAAGACTATTTAATCAGCTGCCCAAAGAGCTAAGGAATACGAGTGGTGTTGCGGTGGACATCTTCAAAAGATTAGACGCCTGGCTCAGAACAGTCCTCGATGAGCCGGGCGTACCTGGTTGTGTGAGGTGGAGAGCACAAGAAACCAACTCGCTGCTTGACCTTCGTGAAATGAGGAATCATCGCGCGGAACATTTGAAAGGAAAGGTGTGTGTGTGGGGTGGCCCAAGATAAAATAGCCCCATTAAGTTTCGTTAAAAGAAATATGGGGCTACTTTATCTTGGGCAACCCTATATATATACATACAGTATATAGTGTGTGCGCGCGTGCGCACAAGTCTTCTGCTTAAACTCGGTCGGTTCACTCGTCTTGTTCTTCCGACTCCGAGGTGCGAACAAGTTTACTTCACAAAGAATATTAGGGGGTATCTCCGCACATGTATGAATTATTATCCTACATTCCACCTAAATTATGCAATTGCGCGCATTATAACCTCGGTTTAGCTTCCGCCTGTATTGTTAATTCTAACGAAGGTCGAGCTTGTCACTCCACCTTAGACCTGTAGTTTAACGTTGAATCCGAACCACGCCCCACTAGCAGCCCAGCGTTTTAACCACTAGGCTACCCAGGGTACCCATTTATCTACCAACCAGTTTCCTCGTGTGGGAGGATGAACAGCTGGGTTTTGCGGCGCGCTGCTTGCCGTCACCGGGTCTCGATCCCGGGGCCGATGGATTCGTAATCAGTGACGCTAACCACTACACCAGCGAGGCGCATATATATATATATATATAATATATATATGGGCAACTGCGCATTATTAAGGTTGAATATATTATACATACATATTGCGGAGGGAGTGACTAACCAAAAAATAAGTTTGAAAGAAAAAAGTATCGTGGAATGAGTTAGAGGTAACCCGATGATACAAACTGAGACTGGAAATTTTGCTTTTGTATATTAAGGTGTATATGAGAAATAGCTCGTGTTTATTCCTTTATAACTCTTATTACTTAGGTAATTTAACCATTTGGATTTAATTGCCCGCGACAATTTTGTTTTATAAGGTTTGAACTCCGTTTCAGCGTTACATTTTACCAAAACCATTACGGAAGGTTATGATTGCGACGGTAACCATCCGTGAATACAAATTGAAAGGATTGCTTTAGAAGAGAAGAGAAGTTTATCCGTTTTCACTTTCATTATAATAATATCGTCTTTATTCCAAAGTTGCGTTTGTTTTTTCTTAAGTAAAGTTTATTATCTTTCTTTCGCAGTCTGCGGAAAATGTTACTTCCCCGGGGAACTTCAAGGAGTATGGGCTACTCAAGCGGCCCCCGACGTGCTGAACGCTCCCATAGGCTACACCATGGTCACCATTAATGCTAACGAAATATCCACGTGGGGCCAGTGCTACTCCAAAATAGACAACAATATTATACTCGCGGACAGGTATACGCAAATATGTACAGTACGAGGATTTGAAGTTTTGTTCATTTTGTCCGGGCTAAAACTGTACCCGGAAATAACGTCTCTTTTCAGGAAGTGAAGCAAATTCATGCTTTAGAGAACGGAATAAGTTCATGTTGGCTGTGATCACGTTGCATCATTGTGGTGCTTTTTTTTTTTTTATTCTGGACCTCCCTCTATAGCGATCACGGGTCAAGATGATGATTAATAATAATAGTTTGTTGAACGCTGATGTATATTGTAAACGGGAAGAGAAGATTTGGCAATGTAAAGTTTAGCCGAGTAATGGACTATAATACTCGTATATTGCGCGCGCGTATATATAATATAGTAAGATTGATATGGTCTTAATGTCATCCTTACTCACTCTTGCGGGATAAAATTAGTTATCATAATGCGGTTTATTAACCGTTTTACATCATGAATTTTGTTATTATGAAAAGGAAATGTAAATAAGTTTCGTTTTTGCCATTCAGAAAATATGTATTGGATAATTTTAATAGAAAAAAAAATAGATACGAGCGATTGTAAATTCAACACCATAATAATAGCTTCGTATTTATAATTTTACGTGAAAAACATCGTTACGTAATCTGTGCAAGATTAAAAACAGATAATGAATATCGTTTTTTCTGAATAAAAAAAAAGTTTGAAATCGGAATACTTTCGAAAATTGCTGGTGGTGATATTAAATTTATTGGCCAAAAAAACTAATTATTCGTTTGAAGCTATTATTTAAAGCTTTTCAATGATTGAGTAAATGGCGAAATTAATTTTAGAAAGTCCTTTTACTTAATAGTTGAAGGCCAATTATGTTAGTTTTAACATTTTAATGCTGGTAAAATTGACTCCCACTTAATCACATGAGAACGATAAAGGATTACTGTATTGCGTGTTTCGCAAAATGGAATCCTAGCAAGGTCGATACAATAGTTGGAAAACCTTTTTTGAAAGGGAAAAAAAGTTAATTTCTTCTTTCTGACAAATTTAGTAATGTAATTTTTATTCATTATTCATTCTTGCGGGTTAATTTATTAATGAAGTACATTCCGGCGATAGTACATCCTGTAACGTGTCTGAACTTCAGCCGCTCATATAAGCTAATGGCGGCAAATGATAGGTCATCTTTGGCACTTCTTAATGACTATGCTAGAAAACAGTTGGCAGGTAACCAAATCCACCGACCGGACGAGATGTTTACGCGTAGGGAAATATGGTATCCGTGGCTGGTATTTGGCGAGACACTCCCGCGGATCAGTCATTATATTCACTGCAGTAAAAAAATTATTCATTATTCCACGAGAGTATCTTTCAAAGTCAAATTATAGTATAATTATTTCACTATAGCAAACTGGGTTGGGCACGCCCACACCACGCACGCACGCACGCGCATCTATCGTGATATATAAACCTTTCACCGCGCCTAATTATGTAGTTTTATTTCATGATATCGTCTCGTTATTGAACTTAAATTAGCATCGCTCTCGTAACTATAAAATGTAAACGGAGAAAACGTTTTATAATTGCTAAAACAAGATGACGCAAAGCCGCCTGAACAGATCACTTTAAATAAACGAGCGAAAACACGAACGGTCAGGTTGAATGACCTCGAATGGCGTGAACACTTTGATATACCGTGAATAGATATATATTTAGTCAGTTTTCTTTTATTTAATACATACTGAATGGATTTGAAAAGAGAATTTCATTATTAAATTAAAGAAATAAGTTTGTACCGATATGGGCTATGTCGTTGCCGATGTCGTAACGTGTTTCCTCATCGCGAAGTTAGGCGACGATGACTCGTCTGGGTACTATTTAGGTGGGGGATTGTGCTCCGCGTTCGGATTGTGTAGCGATCCGAGGTTCGGATCCCGCCTAAAGCCGTAGGTCCCATCTGTTATATAACCTAGATGTCGCGAGGGCGAGTAAAAGTAACCCCATTAAAAAGAAACAAATGTACCAACATTAGTCGAGTAAACGAGAATTGGCGATTCCTTAAGTGTGATCAAACAATAATTAGTTGCTCGCAATTAGAGATGGTTTGTTGCTCTCCATTTGTGGAAAGATTAAGAAACGGTGTAATGATATTTCTACATGAGTAAAGTTTTTAATGTCGCTAAATGATTATCGCAAGTAGTTTTAAAACATGATTTGTGGCTTTTATTTATTTTTAATTTTCCGTTACATATGCTTTCAGCACAAGGACATCCGTAAGTATACGTGTTGTATGCAGTTATGTCGAGACCACCATGGCCGAGACCGAGTCCAGAAGAAAGGTCTCGAGACCGGTCTGGCTTGTACCTGGGTCCATGAGCGACCACGTAATGGCAAAACCATGGAAAGTATTCGTGCAGAGTTCCAGGAGCGATTCAATCGTGCAGCTCCTCCAAAAAGGACTGTTCACAACAGGAACTGTAAAATATTTTCAATGGTTTTGACATTACGTTGTCGCTCATGGACCCAATTACTAGCCAATATGCGTATAGCTGCTGCTATCACATTTCAAATGGGTCTAAAAACAAACTATAATCAGTTAGTATTTTACTGGGGTGTGACAAAACATTGTGGACACACTGTAGTTTAAATATATACAGGGCGTCCCAAAAAATGTATACACACTTTAAATAATTATAAAGGCAGTGTTTATTAAAATACATTTCATTTTCAAAATGTAATAGAATCTACAGACATTATTTAATTGTTTTGTCAACGCCTGTTTTCAAACTGACGTCCGTTCTGGTCCAGGCACTGCTGATAACGCGAAGCAACGGAATCGCAAACATCACGAAACATTTCGTTTGGTATTTGTGTGCATTCTCGTTCAATGGCTGCTCTCAATTCAGCGACTGTTGCAGGTTTTATAGCGTAGACTTTGTCTTTTAAGTATCCCCATAAAAAAAAGTCTAGTGGTGTGAGGTCTGGTGAACGCGGAGGGTATTCTACGAAACCCCTTCGTCCAGTCCACATCCACATCGTGCCAAGTACCACTCGCAATACTCCACTCTTCGGTCCGGATCATCTTCATTAATAGCATGGACTAATCTTGGAATGTAACTTTTCCATTGACAGCGCTTCAAAATGCGTTGGACAGACGATTCTGAAATTCCTACCTCACGACTCGCTTGCCGCACAGATTTTCTTGGACTTTGGTGATACGTTTCCAGTACTCTTTCTTGCTTTGTGGGGCTTGTCGATGTCCGTGGTCTTCCGGAACGCTTCTTGTGGACATTCTGAACAGTTCCATCGGCTAATTCCATCTCTAATTCGAGTGATGGTAAGTCGCGTTGGTGGATCTGTTTGAAACTCCCTCCTAAACTGTCTTTGCAATTCAACTGCGTTTTCACACTTCGAGTAGCATTTTAGAATGAATTTCCCTTGTTCAAAGCTTAGTCTGACTGCCATTATTAATTCTAATGGGTTTAACTTGGAAAGAAAGAAACATCAATTGAGCTATCAGCTGTTAAAGTGTGTGCACATTTTTTTGGGACGCCCTGTATTTAAAAAAAATTACACTTAGACCTACAGGCTACAACATAGGCTTAAACTTTTTCAACTTTTTCAACTTCAAACCAAAAACATTAAGTAAATAGTCAAAATAATAAATTTTATACCTTTTTAAAATGTTCCTTGCGATGATTCATTTCACGAAAGTCAAGCTTGTCGCCCCTCTTCTCATCATACGCGTAAAAATTATAAAAGATTTTGTATTGATATAATTAATTTGGAGGGGCCATACTGGATCACCAGTCTCTTCACTATACGTTTGGTTGAAAAGTTGTAGCTAGGACACGCATAACGTAAATTAACGAAACTTCACGCATACGGATCATCACAAGACTGTCTCATGAGCAGGAATGAGGTCTGCATCATGTCAAATGGAGTCCATGTAGTCTATACCATAGCGCTTAAACCGCCCTACATAAATTGATGAAACTTCATGACCATAAGGAACTTTCGTTTCTGTATAAGTGAAGCTAAAGACACACTTTCGTACTTTCTGCAGTAATATATACGGTCAGCAACTCTGGGTGAATTATAAAAAAGGTTCTGGCAGAACCCTGAATTTGCTGTACAACAGGTCTTTTAGACTTACATAAATTACCCCCGAGATGCTCAGCTTCGCAAATGTTTGCTACCCGCAATGTCCCGAGCTTCCCAGAGTTAACAAGACGTGCTCAACACAGTCTAATGCAAAGAATTAAAAAATCAACCAGCCCGATCATCCAAGCTATCCATGAGTCCTGCCATTTATCCTCTAAGCTATGGACTTTTTGGTACGAAAACGTGTCTGTCTGTAGCTCCACTTAACTTCGACAGTGCAGTTTTATTTCTAATCAATTGTATATTTTTATCCTTAGTGCTTGAACTGTCATTGTATTAATAATATTTGTCATATGGACTATAGTCTGCCAATAAACATTTTCATTTTCATATACACCTACAATCCTACATCGACGATGTATTTTGAGCAAGACTCGGTATCCCTGTATCAAAGGTCAACGTCACAAATATGAGACATTGATGTCGTTCCGACAGAGTTTTTATATTTTAAATAAAATTCCTTTTTCAGCAGCATTAAAAGAAGACTGGATTTTGAGGGGTTGACTTTTTTTATTTTTCCTTTTTTTTAAATTTTTTGTAAAGAAAAACGCGTCGCTTTTCTACATAGACATCATATTTTTGCTTCCACCCCGAGTTGTTCATTCTGACTAAGATAAAAAAAATTTTCGTTCCTACTTGGTTAGGCTAGGTTTCTGTTGTTATTACAGCTGTACTTAGTAGGACGACCTATAATTTAGAATATAGTAAACGAGTTAGATTTTGGCAAAATCTTTCTTTCAGTCCTTTGTGTAATGAAGTGTATATAAAATATATAATAAATGAGACACTTTAAAAAGAAAAATTTACTATATTATGAAAAGATGTTAAGCGGAATGCGTTTCCTAATGTAGGAATCAAAAGAATTTGAAAGAAGAACTAATAACTTCTATTTTGATGTCTTTGAAAGCAGATCCGGGCCCCACTCTGCCCCGTGCTTTAGGTGCTTTCGACTGGTCGTTGCATCGGTGAACGTTGCCGCCCTCGTTAGCGGAGGTTTGAAGACGTGTTTTGCGTCCGTGGAGGACGCCCTGACGACGTGTCCGACGACCGAAAGAGGAGCCGCGCACATCGTCTTGTATAGTGAGTCTCAGAGTGACTTTCTCTGGTCACATCATTGGTTTCCTGTCAGTACATAGTAGTGCGTGTCATAGTGGTTCGTCATTTGTGCGAAGTCTGGTTGCATGGTCTGTTTGGAACAAAATTGCACAGGGCGTTTCAGGTCGACCCTAGAAATATGGAAATTGGCGGAATTTGTAGTTTGTAGTTTGTATTTGAAGTTTATCATAATAATTCCATAACTAATATGAAGCGTTTCTTTTTATTGCAGGTACAACTTCAAATATAAACTACAAATTCCGGCAATTTTCATATTTTTAGGGTCGACCTGAAACACCTTGTATTTCGACAGTTGGCATATTAGTGTTTGATTTAAGTGAACTAGTTAAGTAATAGCTGTACCAGTATAGAGCGGTTTAAATAGGATTTAGTCCTTGGTTATCATGGTTTTTCTTTGCGTTCAGTCAAATATTTGGTCAGTGCCTGCGTCTCTGGCAGAGGGCCCGAGTTCGAATCCTGATGGGAGATAAATTTTGCATATGCAAAAAAGTGCATATATACTTTGGTGTGTAATTTATTTATTTATACAGAACATTGTTTTTTCGAATTGTCTATCCCAAAATACCTGTTAAAATACACAATTTTACGTCACCTGACTAGTTCTGTTAAACAAATAGGCTTCACAGTGCGCTAAAAAGTTAGGCTTCTAGAAATCGATGCAAGATTAATATAGATTGTATAGACTGTTTTGATTTGATAATCCTCTATTTGTATGTTCACTCCCACCATCCTGCCAATGTACATTTATGGCTGGTTCGACCCAAGCTTACCCACAAAGTTACAGCAATCGTGTTTGAGAGTTGGCAAGTTTCTCTGAGGTGAAGCGTTGTTTCGAAGTTTCATCTTTATACTTTCAAGAATTAAATTGAATAACTTTAAATAAATAAAATTTTTGTTTTTGTTTTAACGTAAATAATTGGAAAATTGGACTATTTATTTTATTTAATTTGGCTTTCAAGCTTTAGGCTTTACTGGGCTCTCGATTAAAAATAAAACTAGTTATTTATTAATTAATAATTAGTATATAAATCATGAATAAGAATTATTAGAGTACCGTATATTAAGTTATTATAGATATAAAAGTCATTATTGAAGGTATGATACCAATACTATACAAAGAAAGCAATATTAGACATGAAAGATGAACAATAACGAGTAATGTACACTTAATCCTAGATTTTTTAGTATTCCAACTTGAGATATTTCAACTTGTGAATGTAAATTCATTTAAACTTTTTCTATATCGGCATTTAAATCATTCCATAGTTTGTCCAATGAAAAAGGGTATTTTTTGAGATTAAGACAATCTAAATTGAGGAATAATATGCTTTGATCTATTTCTTGTCTGATATAAGTGGATTTCTTCAATTACAAAATATTTATTTACCAATTGTAAATTAATGATTTTGTTCTTACACGCGTAAAGAAAGACCTAAAATGTGCCGGTTTGATTATATCTTTGAGGTTTAGTAGTTTTAGCTCTTTAAATAATGCACTAGAATGGTCATGGAAATCACCATCAGTTAATAACCTTATTGCTCGTTTTTGGATGACAAGATACTGTTTAAAGCGTTGTTAGCGGAGTTCCCCCAAACAAGGGTGCAATACGTTATATAAGGAAGAATGAGAGTATGATAGTTAATGAAACCTGTTTTGGATTACATTTCTAAGTTTAAACGTTATAGCAACGCTGTCTAAAATATTTTTTGATATATAATTTATAAAAACAAACTTTATTTCCGACTCGGATACAAACATTATACAAATGGTCCATAGAAGGTTAAGAGATAGTTGTCTGGAGCGGTGACTATGTTGGCCAATGGCACACTATAAATAATAAACATACAGTTGCCTGCACCAATGTTTCCAGATTTGAGATCTATAAAATATATCTGATACCATTCCACTAACCAATGGTAACCATGGCTTCTATTATCTTGCTGACTCGCCAAACCTAATGATAAATCTAAATACAAAATTGCATATGACACTGGCGCAGTTAGGCAACTTATTGACTACAAACCGCATACTGGCACTAGGAGCAGCACAATTTGGAGCCTATTTTGTTTAAATATTTTAGATAAATGACTAAATGGACTGAAATGTTTATAAATCATTATAGTTACTCCAAAATTACTACTACTAAATTACTTTTAAGAAGAGAACCGAAATCAAATGTTCCTTTTATGAAAATGCACATTTATGTAGTATTAAAAATATAAACGTTCACTTCTTTTAGTACTAAATTTGTCTTTACCCTTTGCAGAAGTTCGTTCCTCCTGGGGTGAATCTGGCTTGCAGGAGACGCAGTGCCCCTTCTCCGGGATTTACTTTTTCTCCTTCGAGAAGGGCGAGAGAAACTACAGAGGGAGGCGCAGCATGAGGTGCGAACAGCCCACGTCGGAATTGTCCAACTGCCCTTTCGGATTCAGCCTCAGTCTTCAATACAGAGACTGCACCTTCGAGGACCCCAGAAGTAATTTTGCTAAAGATGCCCACGTGCTTTTCTAATGCTGAGGGCGGCTCAATAAGTGCGGGGAGTTTGCATTTTTTACTTTGAAGACCTATTTTGCTAAAGCAGTTTGAGAACGACTGTCGGGCATTGTGTCGCTTAGTTATTTAAACGAATAATTTTACCAGTTTCTCTCCCATTTTTTATCTACAGAAATTGTTTAAAATTTACTTATGGATAAAACTGATTTTTAAGAGTGAAAATTCTGTCTGTAGGTTCAAATTCCCGTGTCTTTTGATTTTTTATGAAAAATCTTCAAATGGGATTACTTGATGTACTCGTAGTAAGATAAATGTTTTTCTGACATTTTTTAAAAAATCTCATAATTTTAAGCAAATGACTGTATAAAAGATTTGATATATAATTTTTTAATTAAGTCTTAAAATATGTCGTCAAAACTGGGGAATGGAGGCAAATTGTAATAATTTTTTTAATGTACAAATATTTAGGAACTTTCTGTACAGAATGCTGAAGGGAATATAGACCACGTTCATAATATATTAGGTAGAATTCGGTTAATTTTTTAATATTATAATATTGGTTGTGTTTTTAACTACCACCAAAAATTGCATATTTAATTCCCTAAAATTAGAGCCATCATAAATTAATTAACGGTAAATTTTTTGTTTTACAGCTGCCAATTGGCATTGTTTAGGGTCTTGGAAAGGTCTGGATGGACAGAAATACACTGCATTTCTTGACATGTATTCTAAAGAGGGAGATGGGAAGCCCAAGTACAAATGCGGAGTAAGTTTATCTTTACAGAAGGTCTAATCTTGCGAATCCCCTTCCAATCTAATCTTTCTAATCTTTCTAATCTTTCTAATCTTTCTAACGATGTATTCATTACATAGATGAATATTTGTGCTTTTGTAGGATTTTTCAATACTGATCTGGATCCATTAATTTCTCATATTAAGGTTTGTTCCCTTATTCCCACTTGTTTAATATTGTAATACATGTTTTAACTATTAATAATACTTATTTACTTATTATTAATTGATAACTAGCTGCTTATTTTTAATAAGAGCCCAGTAAAGCCTTAAAGCTTAATGGCCAAATTAAATAAAAAAAAAAATATAGTCGGAGTCTGCGTATGATTTTAATTTGTTTTAAGTTTGTATTGCACGGCCATTTGCCGTTTTTCACCGCTGAATTATGCCCCGCTTAAAACTAATTGTAGCCGTTTACATATTAATCGGCAACAATCAGGGCTTAAAATGTTAAAATATTTTGCTGAATAACTAACTATTAATTCGTGCGATACATTTTGAACCTCCGATTAATACATAAACGGCCCTAATCGGTTTTAAAAGGGGGCATGATTCAGTGGTGAGAAACCGCAGCAAACGGCCGTGTGATATGCTTCATTTCAAAATTAATTTTTTATTTGCATATTTTAGGACAAATAGTTTAATTGTCGGCTTATTTTTATCCATTCACATCGTTAATATAATGGTTTTATGACCTGGCCAAATAAATTTGGAGGGGCCATACTGGATTTTAGTTAAGTCCGTTCGACGTGTGTGTGTGTGATATAAACAAAGGTGGGCACCCGGGCCTCAAAAAGGACCGACGGTCCCGGTCCTTGCCTCAAACTGGACCGACGGTCCCGGTCCTTTCTGAAGATAGGACCTAGGAACGACTCGGTCTTCGGTCCTTATATATAATAAAAGTGAAAAATTTGATTAAAATGAAATTAGACACCGGAAATCTTTAATTTTATTAACGTAAATTATAATTAATACAATACATAAATGATGAATAAAAGTTAAATTAAATGCTTGAGTTTCCCTTCAAGAGGAAACGATCCATCTTCTTTAGAACTTCAAATAATCACTAAACACACTAAAGACCGACCGGACCGTCCGGAATTGCTTAAAAATGGACCGTCGCTCCTCATTTCGGTCCTCACTGAGAAAAGGACCGACTTTCACGGTCCTTAAAAAGGACCGAGTTCCTGGAGCTCGGTCCTGCCCACCTTTGGATATAAACAAGAAGCAGGTCCTTGCAACAAAGTTCAAGGACCTGATTCAAAGTTTAAATGGAGGTTTTTCATGTCTGCACCTTTACTTTCAAACCGTTTAACATAAATGAATGAAACTTCATAACCATTTATGGATCATAAAAGGATGTCGCGAGCAAAAATCGGGTCCTTCCCTCAAAAGCCAAGGTCACAAATATTGGAAGTCGTAGTTTCGACATTGTTCTTGTTCCTCTTCGTTTTTGTTATCACTTTCTTTAAACATTTTAGATTTATCGAGAAGACGAGAAAAATCGTGTTTTTCTTTCCTTCTCGCAAGACTCCACTTGTACAAATGGACTTGTCACTGCTGAAGATGGGTAAGTTGATTTAAAAATATTTTGACTTCTTACTGGAATGAAAAGATAAGGATTGAATATATATCATGCAACAAGAAATTTGACTAAATTCGGAAGCTTGTATATTTGAAAGTCGTAAGAATATCGTGAATACGTCACACACACATTGTATAAGCCTTTACGTTCTATTTATAGCCACGAACGTTACGTATTGTATAACGCACCATCGTCGCCATTACCGGATTCCGTACGCGACAGGACATGCAGATTTCCAAGCAACCTTCGAGGCCAGTGGCATAACATGGACGTTGGAAGATCCTCAATCACGTACCGCGTGTGTACCCTCGTTTGTCCTTATTTACTGCTATCCCTGTTACAAAGCCAAACATCCAGTTCTTAATAAGAGTCCTTGATCGTACTGTGCATAATTAGCAAAGCTGGGCACTTGCGGTTTTTTTGCGGTACTACCGCACTACCAAACCGGTACCGCATAACGCAGTACCGCAAAGGATCGCTGAAAGTACAGCAGTACCGCTACCGCATTCAAATTTCCCGCGGTACTTTCCGCGGTACCGACAAACACGACTTTTCAAAAAATTAAACTTTTTTTGAAGTAAACCTTATACAGGAGTACAGTAAGACGAATGCTGCGTGTGTTGCATCAGCCTAACTCTAGACACGTTAAGTTTTCGTTCAGAACATGTTACGTTGCCATCCTATCACAACGCCTCGTGCAACCGGCTCAAAAGCAAGCACTGCACTGTTACATTTCTGTGACAAAGATCGATTTTTAGCCATTATGGCAGAAAGTTCAGGTGCGAAATCGCCGATATGCAATTTCTGAA
The DNA here is from genome assembly GCA_023014485.1 of Bathynomus jamesi. Taxonomy (NCBI): domain Eukaryota; kingdom Metazoa; phylum Arthropoda; class Malacostraca; order Isopoda; family Cirolanidae; genus Bathynomus; species Bathynomus jamesi. Next base: position 208,926 of record JAJOZX010001762.1, on the reverse strand, counting down.
AATATGTGCTATTACTTTTGTTCTTGTGTGCAGTACCGCGGAACGCACCAGGGGGACCTGAAAAAGTACCGCGTAACGCACTGGGCATGCTGAGGTACGCAGTACCGCGTAACGCACCCCCAAATTTTGGTACCGCGCCCACCACTGATAATTAGGTCTTAGTTTATGCACTGACTTGTACGTTTTTTTTTTTAATCTATAACTACAGCTTTATTTTTTATCAATAACGTTAGTTTTATTCCTAGTTGTATTTTATTAGTGCAGTAGTAGTAGTGTACCATTTTATTTTAGTAATTTTTAATGTATCAATAGCGCTTCATTACTATCAGTTAGTTGTCAATTATTTATATATTTGATCACTATATCTAAAATTTGCTACCGTCACCACCATGATTATAGTATGATCATTATTATGAGCATAGTGCATTGATTACACTGATCTTTGTATAGGACGAACGCAGTTTCAATACCCTGCATATGCAGTGTGTGCGCGAGTTTGGTGACTCTGAGAGATACGCCGTTTATACACGCACAGACTGGTAAGTAGCCTGATCTGCCCACGTGACGCCTTAAGTGTTAATCTTACTAACGTTGTAAGTTGCGAATTTGATTTGTTCAGACTTTGATTAAAACGTTTTATTATGACGTCATAAGAATGACGTATCTGCAGTAAGATAAGTGATGATTGTGTAAATACTAAGTTATGACATTATTAGAGTTGATGCTTTGTCAACTTCACAACTTTCATTTACATATGGGAATTTCAGTTTGTGCGCGCGCGCGCAGTTCAAGCACTTGGCTTTACTATTATTTAATTTATCAATGACAAAATAGTCCCAAACCATACTACGATTTGCCATTTTGAATGTTTTGTTAAAAAGTATTATACAAAAAATATATCGAAACTTGCAAAACATTAAAATTAAAGTAGAATTTGGTTTTTACTACCCGTACCAGATTTTTTTAGCAATTACCCGATCGGGTCGGGTACCTGTGACATCCCTAATATATATTTCGCAACTAGACTTGAAATGAATGAATGATGCAAAACCCACAAGGAAAAAGAAAAGATTCCAAGACCTTTCGTGTATTCAGAAGTACACCTTGTCATTCCCTGACGAGGTGTACTTTTGAATACACGAAAGGCCTTGGAATCTGTTTTTCCTTGTGGATTTGCAATTACATACATACATACGAGGTGTGATCAAAAAGTTCGGTAAATAGTCCCGTGACTAATGAACGCGTCACTAGGTGATGTCAGTGTGTACTGATGGTCACCTTGGCCACTTGCCAGATGCCAACAAACTCCATTCAACTACGCACCAGTGCGCCGTGCTATTGCTTTGTGTGAGGGCGTTTTTGCAGAAAATGTCGAAATTTGAGCAACGTGCAAACATCAAATTTTGTTTTAAACTTGCAAGACTGCTACAGAAACGCACGGAATGCTTGCAGCTGTCTACGGAGATGTTACAAACAAGACTGCAAGTGTTTTGGAAGGTTTCAAGAAGAAAATGAGTCTTTGGAAGATGATGAAAGACGTGGTCGTCCGTCCTGTCTCAACTGTTAGGCTACCCAGGGTATGGGTATCCATTTATCTATCAACCAATTATTTTGTATATCCAGGGGTAAATTGTTGGGTGAGCTGGACGCAGCTTGCCATCGCCGAGAATCGAACGTGGCCAGTGAATAAATAAATATACTGTGTGTGTGTGTGTGTGTGTGTGTGTGTGTGTATATATATATTATATATCCCTTTGCTTTGTCCGGAGCTATAGGGCGCGTCCCTCTGTGGCGAATGTGGGAATACACCTTTCTTCGGTGTAAGGGCTTTCTCTGCCCTCGTGGACCATTGGGCCCGTTTGGGGACCCGGCTGATCTCCTGCTTCTTTTTCTCCTTTAACCCATTCTTTCTGGCTTCTCCCTGTTTTTTTGGCGTTCTTTGGACCTTGATTTTGACCCTTTCCTTGGCCCTTGGGTGTGGGAGGTGGTTGCCCTGCACCCTTGTCGCTTTCCAACCAAACCCTGTCCCTGCCACTTTTCACCGCGCGTTGGATGAGAGTGGCCGCCTTTCAGGCACAGGGACTGGGTGCGGGTGTATCTCCCCTGCGTGACATCCATCGGCGGTGGGACCAAGTGTGCCCACACTTCGCCTTTCCCTTGTTGGAGTCGGTGGTGGCTGGATGCGCGCGGGGGATGAAGTTCTTTTTTGTTTAGCTATGGACACTTCCCCCCCCCCCCCCCCCCCCCCCCCGGCTTACGACTGCTTCTCATTCCCGGACTACTACTCAACACTCGGGTGGTGGGCAACCAGGCCCTCGAGTCCTTTACCACTGGAAGACCGCAACCTAATGGGGTTGACCCCCCTGTGGAAGCGGAACGCTTGCACTCCTTTTCCGCTGCCGACCCCAGTCCGTCCCTCGACTACGCCCTTGGACCTACACACACTAGAGCAGGGGCCTCGCCCCAGTCCACTTCAGCCACCTTCGGGCAAGTCAAGTTCCACCGAAGACCTGCACCCACAACCCGGCTTCTTGCTCTCCCCATATGCCCCCCTCACCCGCTGTCAGCCCACCTCCCCACGGAGAGAGCCTCGCGGCGGACGGGGGAGCCGGCATTCACGGCCGTCCTACCGACCGTTGAATATTCCAGTACATTTCGACTCTACAGCCTCCCTCTCCCTTCCAAGTATCCACAAATTCCTGGTGATTCGGCCTACATCTGGGTCCCTCCCGAACAACTCTGAACGGACGTTCCAGGCGATCCGAACCCACAGCAACTCCAGCCGCTATGACGTACGCCCACAGAGGGATGGCTCCCTCCTCGTAAAATCACGCTCAGCCGCAGAGACGAAAGCCCTACTCTCCATCACTGAGGTCCTTGGATGCTCGGTGTCCGTTTCCCCACACCCTCGCCTGAACCAGAGTCAGGGCACTATTTACGCCACCCGCCTACTGTCGGTCGCAGTGAACGAGCTCCTGGAGGATCTCGCACCCCAAGGAGTTACTAAGATCTATCGTTTCACATCCCGACAGGGAGGCACCCTCCCCCACCCCACGTCTGCTCCTTACTTTTAACTCACTAATCCCCCCTGGCCGTATTGTATGGGGTATGGGAGACCGCGCCTCATGCGAGTTTTCTATCCGCCCATACGTCCCAGACCCGACCCGTTGCTTCAAATGCAATAAATTCGGACACGTCAGCTCCGCTTGTCGACAGCCGCATCCATTATGTGTTCACTGTGGACGACTCGCCCACCCTGACAGGTGCCCCAACACACCCAAATGCTCCAACTGTGAAGGCGCACACCCCTCTTCATCCCGAGAATGCCTTTTCTTCAGGTTCGAGAAGGAGGTCCGAGGCCTACAGGTGACGGACTTCCTTAGCCCCCGTGAGGCACGCGACAGGGTGCGGAGTCGGGAGGTGAGGCCGGGGGTGTCCTATGCCGCTGCTCTCGGCTCTATCATCTCGGCACGCCGCCCTGGCCTGCCGCCGAAACCCCCCCCAGCCACTGCTTCCTGTTCCCCACATAGCAAATCCTCGCAGGACCCGACGTCCCCTGTCCCCCCACCGTTCCTCTTCCCGCACCTCACCTGCCACGAATCCCCCAGGAGTCTGGGACCAGGGTTTCCAGGTCCCAGCCACCACAAACCCTGCCTTCCCAGTACTCCCTGTACACGCCCGAACCTGCCGCCCGGAGCAAGCCGTCGAGGCGGAGACGCCGGAGCGTGTCACCAGACCCTCCGGCCTCCCAACGTCTCTCTCCCTCTTCCCCTAAGACCAAGAAGACGGCTCGGACCCTTACACCGCCCACCACCCCCACTATGTCCATCTCTCCCCATCGTAGAAGTCCCACCGTTCTACCCCCACACTCTGACAATAGTGGCCGAAATCCACGACCCGCCCTGTACGACGAGACCCAGCCCAGTGGATCCAGTGGATGCGGCTCTGGCGCAGCTGCACGGTGTGACCGAGGGAAGCTCGGCTGCGCCCACGCCCATGAGTCTCATGGATCTGCCCTTGCCTCCTGGTGCCATTTTCTCCACCCCTCCACGAGACCACTCTGGTTCACCTCCTTCCACCCCCATCGTACCTACCCCCCCCCAACATCCCCGACCCCCCCTTATCAGCTACCCTGAGTACGCCCTCCCTCCCACCTGCCCGGTCTTTTTGGTACCCCCTGTAACCACCTAGGGTCCGCCGTGAGACCCCGGACAGGCGGGGTAGCGCCCCTTTTGGGGTTAACGTGCCCCCCCCCCTGGCCCGACCATAGAAGCCCGACAAGGCACTTCTGACCCGCTCAGCCCACGATGTTCCTCTGCCTGCCGTGATCCACGCCTCCGGTCTCGCTCGGCCGACTCGACTCCGCAGGGTTCGACAGGCCGACCGATTCCTTCCCTGGTGAACGGTAGATAGCCAGCCATGCTCCCGACCCAGCCTTCAGTTTCGCGAACTCCAGATCTCCCTTCACACTCCAACCTCCTAGCGCCTACACCTTTACCCATCCCCCTTCATCAACTAATGGATCCCCCGAAAACCACAATAGTCCACTGGAACTGTCGAGGAATCTTTGCAAACTATGAAGGCCTTAACTCCTTGATTGCCACTTCCCGTCCGGTGTGTGTCTGTCTCCAGGAGCTAATCCTGGGGACCAGGTCCATGCCCTGCCCCACTGGTTATTTCTGCGTCGCCACCCCGCCTCCTACCTGCACTCGAAGGGGAGCTGCCATCCTCGTCCACCACGCAGTCCCCTTCTACAATCTCTCCATCCGGTCCCCGCTACAGGTGACTGCCGTCCGGCTCTCCCTGGATAGACAGTACACCATTTGTTCAATCTACCTTCCCCCCCACGCTCAAGTCTCCCGCGACGACCTGGTGGAAGTCGTGGAACAACTCCCCAGGCCCTTCCTACTACTGGGCGATTTCAATAGTCGTCACCCCTTGTGGGGCGACACACACACCACCTATATGGCCCCAACCCTGATATCCGTCATGACCGAGCTCTCCTTCGAGTGCCTCAACGATGGCTCTCCTACATTCTACCATGCCACCACCTGCACTCCATCCTGTATAGACCTGTCCCTCGTATCAACTGATGCCCTCCTAGACTTCACGTGGCAAGTCCTCCGAGAGGACTATGGCAGTGACCATCTCCCCATTCTACTCACCCTCAATCGACCCGACCAGACCGTACGGGTACCGGTAAGGTGGGTTACCACCAACGCGAATTGGGCCCGCTTCCGCGACAACACGTATACCACCCTTACAACTGCCCACTTCCCATCCATCGACGAGTGCGTCGCATACTTCGAGTCCGTCGTTCTAACGGCCGCAAGCACAAGCGTACCACAATCCTACCCCCGCGCCCGACGGGTTCCTTGGTGGACCCCGGAGTGCGCGGAGGCCGTGCGCGCCAAGAAGAAGGCAACTCGGCGCTTTTACCGGACGCGACTCCCCATCCATCGCACGGAGATGCAGCGGGTCAGGGCCATCGCCCGCCGCACAATGAAGACAGCGCGCCGAGCCTCTTGGCGTGCCTTTGTGTCCGGCATTACCGCCAACACACCTTCGGCTACCATCTGGAAGAAGGTGCGGGGCGTCGAGAGGCGACATGTCCCCTCCCGACCCCCGGTCCTCCGGACAAACGACGGACTCCTATGTGAGCCCAAGTCGGTGGCAGACCACCTTGCTTCTACCTTCGCCGCCGTTTCTTCCTCTGCAGCCAATCCCGTACCCGCCCCTGACGATAGCCCCTCCCCACCGTCCATAGACAGCACCTACAACCGATTGTTTACCATGCGTGAACTACAGACGGCACTGGCCTCTCGACGATCCCCTTGTCCCGGCCCGGACGGTATTCCGTACGGCATGATCCAACACCCCACTCTACCTTACAAATTTTCCTGCTAGACCTATACAATCGCATATGGATAGAGGGTGCCTTCCCCTTTAGGTGGAAGGAGGCCCACGTCATCCCTATCCCCAAGCCCGGCAAAGATTCCCTGGACCCCACAAACTACAGACCAATCGCCCTGACATGTTGTGCCTGCAAGATCCTCGAAAAAATGGTCGCTACGCGATTATCGTTCGTCCTTGAACGTACCAATTCCTTCCCGTCTACCCAGTCCGGCTTCAGACAATTCCGCTCCACCACTGATCCCCTCCTGCTTCTCAGCCGAGACATACAGGATGCCTTCGACAATAGACAGTTCGTACTGTCAGTTTTCTTCGACATCCAGAAGGCCTATGACACCACCCGTCGAGCAATGATCCTCGGTCAGCTCCGACATCTGGGCCTTGTCGGAGCCATGCCTACCTTCATCAGGGGCTTCCTTACTTCTCGGACCTTTAAAGTCCGGGTGGGCTCAGTCCTCTCTGACACCTTTGTGCAGGAGGACGGGGTCCCACAGGGAAGCATCCTCAGTGTTCTCTGCTTCTCTGTCGTGATGAACACGGTCTCACAATGCCTTCCACCCACAATCCGCTCTTCCATCTACGCGGATGACCTTGCAATCTACTTCGCAGGGCGAGAACCGTCTGTCGTTCAACGGCAAATGCAGCTCGCCATCTACCGGGTGGAAAGGTGGGCGACGTCGGTGGGTTTCCGCCTCTCCATCCCTAAGTCCAAGTGTATGGTCTTCAGTAGAAGAAGACCCACAACCCTTCCTCTACCCTCTGTTACATTATACGGCAGTCCTCTTGAGGTGGTACCCTCCACGCGTTTTCTGGGCATGACCCTAGACCGACGGCTCAATTGGGTTCCCCATCTCAAGCACCTAAAGCAATCCCTTCGACGCCCCCTCGCTCTCCTGGATCACCTCTCTCACACCACATGGGGTGCAGATCGACGCTCTCTTCTTCGCCTTTATACTTCCATAGTACAGTCGAAGCTGGACTATGGTAGCGCAGTTTATGGTTCAGCCTCCAACGCCCGCCTCCGTATCCTGGACCCGGTACTTAATAGAGGCCTCCGCCTCGCCACCGGTGCTTTCCGCTCCTCCCCAGCCTCCATGTGGAATGTGATCATCTCCCTCTCGCCCTCCGACGGGGTCTACTCCTCATGCGGACATACCTCCGTGCACAGAGGCTACCTTCTTCGCTTCTGGGCACGGCGGTTTTAGAACTACCACCTCAGGGACGGAGCTGGCACTTCACTGAAGCGGTCCGCTCTTTCCTTGATCTTTTCAACATGCCCGCCCCCTCAGTTATCCCCATTTCATTCAGCATCTACCCCCCCTGGATCCTAACCCCTATCAAGTTCTGCAAAGATCTGTGTTCCCTACCGAAGACTACCACGAGCGCCATGATATACAGGTCACTTTTCCGCGAACACGCAACCCAACACCCGGACGCAATCGCCATTTACACGGATGGTTCCCGCTCGGAAGCTGGTGTGGCCTCCTCAGCGGTGATTCTGTCCCAGCCGCTCTCCCGGAGCGTCGGCCTGCCCCGCGAGGCCTCCGTTTTTTCGGCGGAACTTTTCGCCATAACGGAGGCCCTCGATATTGTGCGCACCCACTCTGCCAGCTCTTTTGTCATTTATTCGGATTCCCAAAGTGCACTTCTCTCCCTAGAAAGATTTAACTCCCCTCACCCGCTCGTCTGTACCATCCAGCAGACCTTCCACTTTTTAACGATCTTCCAACATAAGACAATCGCATTCTGTTGGGTCCCGGCTCATGTCGGCATCCAGGGTAACGAGGCGGCGGACCGCACAGCAAAGACGGCCTGCTTGCTGCCGGCCTCCTCCCGACCCCTCCCCTTCTCCGACTTCTTCCCGCTTTCCCGCTCCACTTCCGCCCCATATGGCAGCGGGAATGGGACCAGGCCACACAAAATAAACTCCACACGATCAAACCGCAAATAGGACATGGGCTTCTTCATTCCACCGGTCCCGCCATAGAGAAGTAATCCTAGCCCGTCTCCGCATAGGTCACACCCGCATCACCCACGGACACCTTATGGCGAAATCGCCAGCCCCGCTTTGCTCTACCTGCTATACCCCTATCACTGTCTTACACCTTCTGGTGGAATGCTCAAAGTTGGCCGCTCTCCGTCGCAGGTGTTTCCCCCTCTCGGCCGAAAACCCCATACCCAACTGCCTACGATCTATACTCGCCGACGGCCCCCACTTTTCAGCGGAAGCCGTTCTCCTCTTCCTTACTCCCATCTGCTCCATCGCATCTGAAACCGTACCCCTCCTACCCACTATCCATCGACTGACCCTTACTCATTCCCCTAGCCTACCGCCCCCAGCACAGTGACATCACCCACTCACTGCCTCGCCGAGATATGTACCGTCTCTTTAGGTACGAATCGGCGGTAAATCTAGAAAGAAAAAAAAAATATATATATATAATAATCTCCTTGTTTAGTGCGTTGGTCTCTTCACATGGAGTCAAGCTGGTGGCTCCCGCCCCCTCCTCTAGGTCTGGCTTGGTGGAGGAGCGAGTTGCTTTCTTGCGCTCTCCACCGTACATAGCCAGGCACGCCCGGCTCATCTGGTACCGTCCTGAGCTAGGCATCCAGTCTTCTCTTGAAGACTTCAACTTTGACCCCCGTTACGTTTCTGAGGACCTTTGGAAGCTGGTTGAAAAGTCTTGGCCCCCTGACAACCAAGCTATTTTCCTTGAGTTGAGGAGGTCCCTTGTTGGGCCTTTAATTTGGGAACACTACACATTCTGCCTTTCCTATTTTCCAGTGTTTGAATGGTAATTGGGTTTAGTTTTAGGTTTGGTACCAGTTTTTCGATCATTTTCCATATGTAGATTATGGTGTACCCCTCTTCTTTCCAGGGAGTACAGATTTAGTTTACGTAGTCTTTCCCAGTAGTTGAGTTATTTGCAGCCATCAATCTTGGCTGTGAAATGCCTTTGCGTTTCTTCTAGTTTATTAGTTTCCTTTTTATATGGGGACGTCAAAACTGAGCAGTATTCAAGTTTTGGTATAATCAGCGTTTTTAGCAGGGGAATCATTACTGTCCTGTCCCTTCTCTTGAACGTTCTTAGTAATGTCCGGCGACTCTGCTTTATTTATCACTATCAGATTTTGTTTCGAATTTCGCATCATCTGTCATTATTATCCCGAGATCGATCGCTTTCGTGTTTCTCTGAATTTCCTCTCTCTGGAACATAATATGCCTTGTGTATATACAGGGTGTCAGAGAATTATCTGTACAATTTTTGGCTGTTATTAAAAGTCAACCATGAAGTGTAGAAATTCCAGTGTTGTCTCATTTTACAGAGAATCTCATTAAGTTTTTCTGATACCACGTTTTGACAAGTTTTTTAGAAATGTACGCGGGTGACAGACATTGATGATTTAAAAGCAAGAATCACAGCTGCTATTGAGCGAATTGATGTGGATATGCTGCAGCGTACGTGGCAACATTTGGAGTATCGATTGGATGTTTTGCGAATCACTAATGGTGCACATATCGAATGTTTGTAACAACGTTACTTTAATAAAAGAAACTCTTGAAAATACAGATTCTAAATCTTGTTTAAGAATTTTACGTGTGTTATCAAGATTTTTATTAAAAGATGAAATTGTACAGATAATGTTCGGACACACTGGAATTTCTAAAAAACTTGTCAAAACTTGGTATCAGAAAAAACTTAATGAGATTCTCTGTAAAATGGGACAACACTGGAATTTCTACTCTTCATGGTTGACTTTTAATAACAGCCAAAAATTGTACAGATAATTCTCGGACACCCTGTGTGTGTGTGTGTGTGTGTGTGTGTGTATAAAATGAAAAGGTTTATTGGCAGACTATAGTCTGACAAATATTAATACAATGACAGTTCATATACTAAGGATAGAAAAATAAATATATATATAATATATATATATATATATATATATATATATATATATATATATATATATATATATATATATAAATAAATATATATAAATATAAATAAATAAATAAAACTTGTTCCTTCTATTTGCTAAAAAATATGTACTTTTTTGGGCAGTGGGAAATGGTTTTACACCTGCATTTTGCTGAGACGAAGAAGCGCCAACGTGATGGAAATGATGTTTGGTAAGTGTGTGATGTGATCATTTAAGTTCTTAACTGTGACGCCACTAGGCTTTTAATTGGGATTAAATAGGGTTTATTTAAATAAAAATAATTCGGTCAGATTTTAATCGCTATATGGTTTTGAAATGTGGGTAATTGGGTAGGGAACCATTTCCCTCTCCTCCCCCTCCATGCGTATGCGTAGGGTATCTTTTAAATGAAATTACGCGCGAATGAATATTGTTGTTATACACTTAATACAACTTACGTTATACAAATTAATCATTCATTCCAAGTTGTCGCGAGATGAAGAGTTAAAAGGAGTCGTAATTGTTTTCGAGAAACGGATTAAATATAAATCTTTTTTAGTATAGCTTTAAACATTGATCGCTTAATGTTTTGACGTATCAAAATAATAGATGGAGTTTATTAAAAAAATATTTAGGTAATGAAATAATTGATTTCTATTCTCCAGTAATGATTAATGCGCAGTTTATTACTTAGGTAAGAGTACAACTGAATCTTTGCATCCTGATCTCTGCAATATGCGCCAATTTGGAAATATGTCGGCGTGGGTTACGCAAGCGCGTAAGTATATTTAGTATTTGTAGTTTTTAATGTGTCCAATTAAATTTGGAGGGGTCATACTGAATTCCGTTTGTCCGTCCGTCCGGCGTACATATGGGTGATCATTCAACATAAATTGATGAAACGCCCTTCGCTTATGAATCATCACAACACGATGTGTCATGAGCAAGAATCGGATCCCGCATCAGAAGTGAAGGTCAAAATGGAGCCTTTTCGTTTCCGCACCGTGACTTTTGTGCCGTTCAACATGAATTGATGAAACTTCTTAAACTTGTGTGTCACGAGCAAAAATTAGATTCTTGCACCAAAGGTAAAGGTCACAAATATAGGAAGGGACATTGTTGTTTGGACATAGTTTTTTATAAATGTCATTAGGTGCAAACTGAATTAGGGAAGCTATTATATAATTACAGTGCAACTCGAGAATCCGGAATTCTAAAATCTGGTTCTACCAATTGTCCGGAAATATTTCTCGAGATTGTAGATCTGACATCGACAAACCCTTCGAAATTTGGAAAGAGCGATAGTAGTTCACGGACTTGGCACTCTGGGGGCTAGGGTTGATCACGCTTACTGAATGCCACACCGCCATTTTAGACGCGCTCAATTCTTTGTCACCATTCAGCGTGAGCGAGCATTCTAGCACCCCCAGGAATGTTTGTTTCACATTTTCTTTACCTTCGTTGTGGCATCTGAGAAAATCATTGTTTAGTGATCTATCGAGGGAAGATAGTGTATCAAGATGTAAGCATATTAAGCTTACAATTATGAAAAAGTAGAAATATTAAAAATAAAAAAATAAATTGGATACATTGCTTAATTTTTCATTCTGAAATTTGGAAAAGGTTTGGTCCTGAGCATTCCGGATTCTGTTACACTGTATTAAAATGTTTGCGAAAAAATTGGTTTTTGAGACTTTCAATAAATCGGTAATTGTATTCCTTGTTCACTTTAAAGTTGTAATAAAAAATTCAAAATATTCAAGGCGTTAAAGTTGAGATATTAGAAATAAAATTTTGAATATTAAAAATATAAAGTATCATTTTTAATTGTGTGTAATAGGAACGAATCTCGAAGTACCAACTTCATGCCCAATTGTTGGCACATACAAAGGAGAATTACCTGATGCCCCAGGATACTGCGCCCAACTATACTCCGACTGCACCCGAACTGATCTTATGTACTATGCTGTTGATGAATGTAGCAATCTTAATGCCATATATGAACGTAAGTTTGAGGATGTAGTTTGAATTTTATAGACTAATCATGAGGACTTAAGAGTAATTTGTATTTTTAGTTTTGTTTGCAACATATTGGACTAATTAGTAGAATATTTTGTATGGTCGTTTTATATATGCCTTTACTGCACTCATTAATACAAAACTACAACGGGATAAGACAATTTAAGAGGAGTTTATAACGAATTTTGAAAGTTTGCAAGAATAAAATCGGTATTTTCTCAGTAGGTATTGTTATGGGATGTTTGTTCAAAGTCAGAGAAAATATTTTGTGGGCATACTGTATGGGTTAATTCAGGTTAGGTTAAGAAAGATCTTGCTGGTCATATCTTGTTGGTTATTTGGATATTGCTCCAGGTATATGGATACAATGAATAGTTGATATAACTAGTACCAATTTCTATGATGAATATCCCGTATGAAAGACTAATGGCTTTTCTTTGCTTAATGTATCTGGATGCTATGTTAGATACAACTAGTTATTAGTTTGCTTTACCATAACTGTAATGAATGAATATTTGGTATTTGCTTTGTAGATAATAACTTAGCCACTTTTATATACTAACAAATATCGTGTGAAGACTTTATTTTAATCCTACGCATTCTAGTCCTTATTTTAGCCATTTTTCTATTGTATAATATGCATGTTAGTTTTCCATTTATTACCGCTTTGCAGAAAATCCATTTTCAAACCCACGTGAAGTAACACCGGGAGTTTTCGTGCCTCCCGATGGTTTTGATAACGTACACAGGGTTGATAAGCTCCCAGTAGATCCTGTGAAACGAGGACAGTCATCAGTGAACATCCCACGAGAAATTCAGGTCGGTACTGTAAATCTTATGCCCCCAGTAGGCGAAGTTGGTCTGAAGAGCTTCGGTTATGATATCGCTCCGATTAAAGGAACTTCTGTCATAATCTCCAAGAAAAGGAAAAAAAGGGAATCTTCTCAGCCTGACCTATTGTATAGGGCGAAGAACCCTAAAACAACCACCATTTCTTTCATCTGGGGAAAAGCCAAAACCACTCCGACAACAAGTCGCCCTTTCTCTACCAATGCCAGTGGGCATCACTATGAAAGCGGCGCGACAAAGAACCAACCTTTCAGACACACTGAACGTTTAGGATCGCCTACGGTGTCAGAGTTAAACGATCAGCCACAGTTTCGTTTAAGATCTTCAGATAGAGGAGCGAGAGTTTGGAATCGAGAAAATTTTCAGTCTCCGGCACGACCGCGAAACGAACCATGGTTTGGCACGCAGGATAGAAGTGGATTCGATGATACGAGAAAAGGACATGAATACCAACTTGTTCCCCGTCAGTCTCAACGAACGCCACAACGAACCGAGTTTAAATCTTCTAGAGATGAAGTTCGTCATGCAGGGAGAGTAAAACCCTTTCCGGATAACAATCCATTTAGACCTCCATTTAAATGGGAAAACCCCTCCAGCCTCGATTTCAGACGCAACCAAAACCCCATTGATCGTCAAGTTACGGGTGTGAGACCCCTACCAATGGAGGAGACGTTGAGTGGGGCTGATCCCTTGGGCTTTTGGCCAAGTAATGGACAGAGGCCAAGCCCTAAGGTGAAAAATCCCACTTCTCATTCGATTATTAGGAATGAACCATGGCCTCACGTACCCAGAGAAAGGCCGGCGGTGCCAATTCAGGACAATTGGAGAGAGCCTCCCCAGCCTCCTCCCCCTCGCCCCCCATTATGGGAAGATCGCCCATATCTTTCTCCATCATTAAGAGAGATAAGTTTAGACCCGACGCCTTCCCCTTCTCGGACCTCGAGCAACAACGACAATAATAAGGAAAATAAACCACAAAGAAAACCAGTCTTGGAAGGTAAGGGATGAAATACTTTGAAGCCTCGGACTTTCTCTAGTAGATCAGGTCTATTGAGGGCAGAGGCTATTAGCCTCGCTATTTTCTTGTATCGGTAATGATAGGCTTTATTGGCAGGAGATAAATTCCCTAAGTACAATATTCTCAAAGGTAAACGATATGATTAATCAAACGATAGCCAATGTAAAAAATAAAAAAAAAATTAGGAGTAAAAAAAAATAATAGGTAATAAAAAGTTACTCAAAGCTAAGACTACAAAAGTAAAACTGAAAATACCAATATTAGTGTTAAGTGGAGTACAGACAAATGCTTTCATAACAAGGAAGTCCACAAGTGCCAGAACTTTTTTTTAATAATTATCTCGGTTGCTGTCCAGAAATATTAGTGCAGAAAGTGTGAAAAAGTGTGTCTAACTTAGTTTTGTATAGAATCTAAAGTTCCTTATAATCCTGTTTGCTTTAGCACAGAAATTTCGATATTGTTTTAGTAAGTTTGAGTCACTTGGGAGCTAGTGATGGTTTGACCCAGATACTTGGTCTTGTACATGCTCTTTTGGTTCACCTCTCATTTTGAAAATAATAATAATAATCGTTTGGTTTGAGCTTTTACGATGAAATTTCACAACCTTAGTTTTACTAACATTAAAATTAATATGATTCTGTGAATATAATCGGCGAATTTTAATATGATGATCCAGACCTTTAACTAAAGGACTTATTACAGTAATACCATATCATCGGCATAAACAAAATTTATTCTTATTATGCATGCAACATCCAACTTTTGCTTCATTAAGAGAGGTAATTAATCCATTAATATACGGCCTACACATTAAACAGCAGAGGAGAGAGAGCAAGGAACCTTGTCCAATTCCACATGAGGAACCAAAACATTCAGATGATAACTTTGCCCATCAAACTATAAATGTTGGGTGGGTGTGCCAGAATTTCAGTACAGTATATTTAAAATATACAGTGGAACGTTCCTCTCTCCTAATTTTTTAAACAGAATATTGTGATTTACTCAATCATATGCTTCTTTGCTTATATCCAAGAAACAACTATAAAAAGTTGAATTGGTGTATATTTAAAGGCAATCTTTAACCCTTTCGCTCACGAATTATGACGTATCGTAAAAAGGAAATTTGCCTTTATACGTGGTTACATTAAAATCGATATGGTTTATATTTCAGCTACACAATTGTGTAGCCAATGAATGAAAGGGTTAAAACATAAATATATAGATCAGTTGAATAGGACATTTTAAAACCAAACTGATTATGAGACGTCCATGAGTAGTCATTTAGTCGGCGTAGCAAAAGTTTCTCGAGTATTTCTAAGAAGCAGGAGGCAGCAGCAATGAGCCTGTAATTATCGCTGGATCGAATGTTTCACTATTTTTCTTTGACAAGGTGTGATATATAATATACCCTCATAAGCTCTGCAGGAATATAAATGAACAAGCATGGATGAAACAAACAAACAAAAACACACACTATTTCAGACTGAACAGGTACAAACATTATATAAGTGGTCCATAGAAGATTAAGAAATAGTCGTGTGGAGCACTGTACATAATGAACATAGTTGCCTACGCCAATACTTCCACATTCCGATTTATAAAATATATCGGAGACCAGTCCACTAACCATTGCTTTTATTATCGTATTGACTGACTCGCCAAGCCTAGTGATAAATCTAAATACAAAATTGCGAATAACACTGGCACAGTTAGGCACCTTATTTACTACAAACAGCATACTAACACTAGAAGGAGCGCCATTTATAAATCAAGTTCTTAATGAACTCCTAAAAAAAAATATATTCAACATATAATTTTCTCAAATTATACATCCTGTATTCCACCACAAATGAGCTGTATACAGTGGAGTACAAAAGGTTTTGAACAAAATCAATTTAACATCTAATAAACACATGAAATTTTCTAACCAAAGTATTTCCCTGAGCATATAATTGTCTACATTGCCTTAGAATATCAGTCCTGAAAGACTCAGTTAGTGTGTGTGTGTGTCCAAGATACTTAGTCAGCACCATACCATTCAATTGAAATTCAGGAAATTTACATATTTGTAGGCCTTGGCCCTCATAATCATAACATGACTTTTAGCAGAATTATATTTTGTCGTTATCTCCTTCCCATACCTTTCACACACCTTCAAAAGTGTGCGGAGCCCTTTTACAGATGGAGAAATAAGAACTAGATCTGCATACATCAGATGATTAACAATCATTATACCAATATAGCAGCCTATTTTACAGATGTTCAGCACAACAGATAGATTATCCATCTAAACATTGAATAAGTAGGGGGATAATATTCTCCCTGCCTGACACCATTGGTCGCAGAGACTGGCTCTGAGTTAACCCCACCCCATCTTACAATCATTGTCTGGTGATTATACCAAAATATTAATATACGGACCAAGTAACCAGGGTCCAGGTACATTACGATTTAAAAGTTTCATGAATAATTTGTCATGATTAACACGATCAAATGCCTTAAAGGCATCCAGGAAACGCGAAGCCCTACTTGTAAGACAATTTTAGTGGGTGGGGTTGAAAGTTTTTTGTATTTGATCACAAATCAAATGTACAGGTTGATGCATATATATACAGAATCACATTAACACTTAATAAAAATGAAGACAAGCAAAACCTACCTCTTATTCAGGCTGTCACACGCTTTAAACTTTATCTAAACAAAAACAACGCGCAACCGCCACCTATTGGCATTAAAAGAAAGCTTTCATTTCTATGAATGTGTGTAGTTATAAACTACTTTAGAAAAAAACTTTAGAAAAACGAAATTGTTACTCAGTAGAAAATAGGTACAAACCAAAATATCGGTCAGTACATTGGTTTCTGTCTGAAAGTCAGTACTGTACTGGCCAAATCAGTACGTCTGGTCACCTTGCCTATACAAATCTTATCTATAGCCATAAATGTTTATAGGAAAATATGTACACGAGGCCCCTAACCAGATATTTTAGTAATTAGGTAGGCATTTCAAGTACTCGAAAATAAACATTCTCCTGAGGAGAAACCTGTCTTTAGTTCTTTAATCAAACTCTTAATTTCAGCACTGAAGTCTGTATTTTCACTGAGCTCTCCTAATGACGTTCCATTGTACCCTACATTAAGATTCTCCCCACGCTGTTAAAGATGTTTGAATAACGAGTTGTCCAAATTTAGCTATTTCATCCTCCCCAGATATTCCAACAGTTGTTCATAGGATGGCATTCTTTACATCCGTTTTCTTTGAAAATTTAAAATTTAAGTTAGCCTCAGACATTCGCTACTCTAATGAAATCTTCCTGTTTACTCTGTCTTACGGCCGTTTTATACCGAGCCCTACTTCTCATTCTTGTAAACTGGACCTATTCTCAGTCGACTAAAGAGACGTCATGTGGTACAGTATATAGTACGCATTTCTTAACCTGGGGGAAATTTCAGGAATCCAGGGGGGATTTACGGCAGAATTTTGTTTGGTGATCATATAATTAGTGTGCATTATAAGTCTGTTAATGTTATTAAATTGTCTTCGAGGCAACTTTTCAGTATCCTAATGGAGGTGAAAATCGGGTAGGGCGAACTGGTCGAAGGGGGAAATGACACGAAAAAGGTTAAAAACCGCTGATATAGTAAATGGCATCAGTAATATATAAGAACCAGGGGCTACAGTTCAGTAGTATGTTGTCAGCATAATCTAATGAAATTACCAAGGCAACTCGTCTTGTTCATGAACTGTAATACAAAAATGAAATATACATACGATAATCTCAACTCTAACTTACTATTTACAGCTACTGTACTCTACCCAACCTTTTATCTTTCAAAGTAATACTGTAAAAGCATATATTATTGTTTTTTCTAATTTGTATCTTATTACAACCGTAAGAAGCACAATATGTAACAAATCTTGGCCCTAGTCCGAAATTACGAGCCATTCCAAACTCGCCTTCACTCACCTGTACTCGTAATTAACATAGTTGAATGATATAGTCTCGTGAACTTGTAATTTGTGAAGTTCACATGTCGCGGGCGCTGCGAGTCGATCTTAGTATGAATATTTGAATGAAATTAGGCTTTGAGGAGACTTGGTAATTATGTTAGACTATGGTTGTTAGTACTTGTTAAAAGAATTGTATGCATAAATTAACAAGCTATGAAAGTTACTTTTTCAATGTTTTGTAACGTTAACTTAATTTTTTATAGATATATCGCTGTCGTCAACGCCATTCCACTTAACCGTTGGAAATGTTATGTTTAATTAAATATAATGTAGACAGTTGGTTTTATGCCTTTTTTCATATACCTCTGTATTTGATTTTGAGAAAAATTTTTAACTTTTTTTTGTTGACGAAATTTTTTTTAATTAATAATACTAGTCAGCAAAAGCTCAACGTACGATGATACTGTACTTGATCATTAATTTTTTTCACGGAGTCTGGATCATCAATTTTTAAATGAGAAATTTGGCTACTCAATATTTTGTTTTATAGAGAGAGAGTATCAGTGCATCGGACAGTGGGAAGAAAATGGGCATGTGTATGCCCTTACACGAAGGCGAGATATTCACACTTACGAGTGTTTCGTAGGTGTGATAAATGCTCAGGGCGTAGTCTATATGAAGGAGGCTGGTTCGTCGTGTAAGCGGAACATAAGACCAAATGATTTTGGAATGAGAACGGTCATGAAAGGTATGTTCGTTTTTGTAAAAATTTATTTTTGTGAAATAAAGGAGCAGATACAATGAAGCTCTTGTATGATCATGAACTAGTTACATGAAGGGTAGATATTTATGTAAATTTTTAGAATTTTAGTAGTGGTTCAACCATGGTAGATTAATTTCCAACAGTAGAATAAAATAATTTTGTAAAATTATCCTCCGTTATTGAAAGGGTTCGTTGCAGTGAAAAATTCCGTCTATCCACATAGGAATCTGCAAAACAGATTAACATTTGCTAACACCCATTGCATGCAACAGTTTTCTCCCTTCCTGACGTAATTTGTTTGGCTGTGGATAAGTGAACTTCGACTGAAAGCTTCCTGCATTTCTGCAGCAAGACAGCTACTGGATTTAAGTCCGTTTTTTACCGACTGTTTGTGATCTAACCCTCTGGTATTTAATATCGGATTCTGATAGCTTTGTTGTCCTTAAAGTTCTGCTCTTATTCTGAGGGGTACCAGTTTACTGTATTTCTCGATAAGTTTCAACGCGTGTTTTAGAAACCTTTTTTCACTAATTTCTTTGACTTTAGTCGCCGTTTTATCACATTATTAGAGTAGCCCTTTTCGGAATCCTATTTCTGACTTGAAAGTAGAAAAAAAAACATTAATTTCATCGATAAGAAAATTTAGACCCAGTATTTTATGCAATAAAATATTGGTTTTAATTAACACTCAAAGGTTGTTTATTAAAAACAGTTCCTGATTGCGACTTGAAACATTCATTCAACAACATAAAACTGGATAAAAAGTTCAAACTACACTCCCGTAAAACTTGACTGAGATGCGTTAAGGTAGGCATTCCCAAACTTGTTTTCTTCTGTACCCCACACAGCAAAACGGAAAGCTTGCTGTGTACCGCCACCCTCGAATTTATTCAGAACAGCTCTATACATACCCTTATTTTATAGACAGGTATAATTAAACTATACTAAATGTGTGTAAAACTTGCAACGAGATTGGAAATGATTGAGCGAGGGTTTTATTTTGTGTGTGTGTGTGTGGTGGTGGGGTATTTCAAAACAATCGTACATTAGGTATGGTATATTTTTATGGTTCAAGTTTTAATTTTTAATATGTATATTTGTACA
This sequence comes from Bathynomus jamesi, assembly GCA_023014485.1. Taxonomy (NCBI): domain Eukaryota; kingdom Metazoa; phylum Arthropoda; class Malacostraca; order Isopoda; family Cirolanidae; genus Bathynomus; species Bathynomus jamesi. The sequence goes on along the minus strand of JAJOZX010001762.1, from coordinate 189,385 downwards.
GAAGGTTCGATTAACGCTGTTTTTAAAATGTGACGTGTGAAGTATGTAGTCACTTTGTGTGATCCTCATCCTACCCCTAGTAAATTTAGGTTTTTCGCAAGAAAAATTAACTTATTTCATACGTTTATAACCATTACCCCCCCCCCCCCCCCCCCCCCCGACAGTGAAATAAGTGGAAATAGATGTTATACATTTTTGTGCAAATAAATAAATTAAATAAATAAATAAATCTACCTATCTAATTACCTATCCCACAGAGGAATGCGTCCAAGAGTCTTCTAGATCAAAGGTTGACCAGTCCTTGACAGAAAATGAGGGATGGAGAGGTTCCAGGTGGATTTCCGAGTCAAAAGAAACTAAAGAAAATGCCCCCACACGCCCACCGTGGGTACCATCAACCACACGCCCATGGAAACCGATAACAGGTATTTCATTGTCATGCATGATTTTAAAGTTTGTATTGTTAAATGTTGTTGTTTTTGCAAAGCAGAATATTGGAGTTTTATTTGCTCTTGTTTTCTAATATTGAGTACAAAAAAAAAAAAGATTGACACTTATTGGGTTAATATCTGTTGAAGGTCTAATAGAAAAACGTTTTGCTGTGACAAAGTGCATGTAATCAAACGGAGCGAAGATAATATTTTTTCTATTGAACTGGCTTCAATTTAAACACACTCGATTTCTTAATTATCTTTTGGTTAGCATTCGATCCTCTTTCGGAATGAGAATTATTTATGAAGCTGTTTTGAGAACAGCAGCCTAAGGTCTTATTGTTTGTAGTTATCGGAGGCATTCTGAGAGAGGAACGACTAATTTTACCTTCTTGATAATGATAGATCGAGTTCTACACTTGAAATGAAATACAAATTGAAAATTTATCTTCCATATTTTTTTTAGGTCGACCAAGCAGAAGTGACGCTGGTTCAACGCCAACAGGATTTAATATGTTAATTTTAAATATTTTAATTTTGTATTTTATACATAGCTTTTTATAATTTATTTATATATATATATGTATAATTTATTTTAATAGCGAGTACCATTTATTACAAAATATGACTGAATTTCGATTATATATATAGATACACACACACACACACAGATACACACACACACACAGATACACACACACACACAGATACACACACACACACACAGATACACACACACACATACGAGTATATATAATTTTATAGATTTGTTCTAAATTTGACTTGGAAATAATTTTACGAAACGCCTAAGACATTTTTGTAAATATTAAAACTAGTATTAAAAAATGTTTGCTTGACCTTCCTGAAATAGTTTTAGGGTAAAATTTACCATGCTGTTAAGATTTCTTATCGATTACACCGAAATATTCAGGTCTTTTATTACTTTATTTTAATGAAACTCATGAAGTCTAAGGTTTGCAGTAGAGCAGTTTCTCTTTCCCTGCCTACAGTGAAGTATGTCATTGAGTCGTGTCTAATATGCTTAAGTTGCTTCGCTTCTGAAATACTCGCTGTGGTTTTAAAATGTAGCTTGACACTTGTCATAAATTTGCTTGTTCACTTTAAGTATGCAATTATTAAGCTTTGATACGTTCCTTCGAGGATATTTAAAGAACTTTCTAAATTTCGATTATTTGATTTTAGTACAAAATAATGTAAAGGAAAGTGGAATTTAGCGAAGAAGGTACCCAGGAGACGCTGACCTGGAATGCGATCAAGCATTTCGCATATGTACCCGCTTGAGTTGGATAACACACTGCCTGATCATCATATCACTATGGAAAGGTCAAAGAAGGATTAAGGGGAAGTCTGAAAGTAATAGGCATTAGGACAATCTGAAGTGTTGTTTAAAAACCTAAACTCTGATTAAAAAAAAATTTGTCCAACCGCTTTTATTCTACTACCAACGTTATCAAACTTTGCTCAAGGACTGTGGAAGGAGGGGAGTTTTTGAATGGGTACACCATATACTCGGTGTCCCTTGCGGAATTACGTGACGAAATAGGGAAGTGTAATTTCTTATTACGGCATCTAACAGCAGAATGTTCACCGCTGCATCCTCCAAAAAACAGTTTATCCTTTTTCTTATGAACCAAGAGAGACATATACTGTAGTTTGGTTTCGGCAGGACGGTGCAAGGACTCGGCAACGATTGTGAACTCTGCATGAACATTTTGGCCCGCGAGTCACGTTTAACGAGTACCCCATTTTCACCACTGGTCTTGCATGCCCCCTCTCCCATCTGTCACCAGACTTCAGCCCCAGTAATATTTTTCGTATGGAGATATTTACAGGAAAGGATCTTCAAAGTCAGTTTCCGGGACTGGAGGACCTAACAGCAGTTCCATTTCTACCGAAACGTGAAGAGTACGTGAGAAGTTAAACTGGCCGAATTCATCACCCAATTTTTCTGCGACGAAAGGAGACTGCACAGGATAATTAATATCTCTAAAAAAAATCCCATTTCGTAATAATCGTGCTACGTTTATAAATGATATTGTGGTACAACAATCGTGTGTGTATATATATATATATATGTGTGTGTGTCTATATATCTATCTCCTCGATTAGGTATTCCGGCTTGCCGGGCCGAGGGGGCTCGCACACCTCGTGGGTGGTTGGAGTTTCCTCAACTCCTCGCAGGGTGTGGGCAGAGAGTTACCTAGTTGCGGTCCCCCCCCCCCCCTCTTTTTTCGTATCTTACGGAATCGCTCTTGTCTTGACTCGGTCTTGTTCGTCTGTCAATTGTAGTCCCCCCCCCCCCCCCCCCCCCCCCCGGTTTGTTTTTACTGGCAGTCTTGGGGGCATCGCTCCGTTGCTGAGCCGTGCTCTCGGGATGGTATGGACGCCCAGACCGCTGCTGCATCTGGATTGGGTTTTTGCTCTCGTGGCCGGGCTCGTGGTGGCCGTAGGGCGGGGTCTTCGCGGTCCTCGTTCTTTCGCCCACTCGGTTACCGTCACGTATGAACCTGTCTCTGCTGTCAGTTTCTGTCCGGTGGACAGGTTCCTTGTTCTCCGCCCTTCGGCTGGCTCCCTTCCGGGCAAATCGGAACGGGGGTTTCAGCGTCTTAAGATGGTGGGGGTTCCCTGCCGTTATGATATCCGCCCTCTGAAGGATGGGTCTCTTCTTTTGAAGTCCCCTTCTTCGGGGGTGACTGAGTCCCTTCTACAGTTGCAGGATGTTCTGGGTTGCAGAGTTTGAGACTCCCCATCCGCAACTGAATAGCTGTCAGGGCACCATTTTCGCTTCCCGTCTGCTGTCAATCCCGGTTGGTGAGTTGCAGGGGGTCACGAAGGTCTTCCGCTGCAACCGGTTCGGCCATGTTAGCTTTGCGTGCCGCTGTGAGGGTAAGCTGTGTGTCCGCTGCCGTCGGCCTGCGCACCCTCCGCCATGCACGAAGCCCCCGCGGTGCTAGAACTGCTCGGGGGCCCACCCTTCCTTCTCTCGGGACTGCCACGTTTTCAAGTTTGAATTCGAGGTACAGTCCTTAAGGACTACCGAATTCCTTAGTGCGCGGGAGGCGCGGCTGGTGGTGTCCTATGCTGCGGCTTTTGACTCCGGCGGGTCCTCGGGCCCCTCCCGTGCTACCCCGGCGCATACCGGAGTGGTGCCCCCCCCCCTGGAAGTTCCGGGGGTTGGTGGTCGTCCTGCCTCACTTTGTCACCACGTCTGATTCCCTGCCTACAAGTGCCCCTTCTCCCCCTCCGGCCTTGGGGTCTGGATCCTTGCCTACCCGTCTCTCGGGTGGGGAAGGTGATTCCCCGAAGGGGAGGAGGAAACATCACCGTGGTCGGAGTCCTCCAGACCCGTTCATGACCACTGCTCGCCCTGCTTCCCCTTCACCGGAGGGGAAGCGCCGCTCCTAATCCGCTCGGGACTCGGTTGAGGTACACCGCCCCATGACACCCTCGATTACTGACTCTGTTCCCACGGTGGACCCGGTCGAGAGGGGCCTGGCCCTTATTCATGGAGTCTCCTGGATCTACCTTTCCCACCTGTGGTGGATCTCCCCCCCCCCTCCCCCCCCGTCAGCACTTGTCTGGTGTGACGAGCCCTCGAACATCTGGTTCTCCCTACCCCACGTCTGGTGGGGAGTCGGGGGTTTCGGCTGGGCCCGTCTCGGCGTCTCCTCTCCCCCCCTTAGGGGAGTCCCCCTCTGAACTCCCTGCTCCACTTTCCCACCCTCGTTCTACTACGGGTGAAGCAGCTGCGGAGTCTGTGGCCTCCCGTAATCGGGATCCTCGTCTCAGGAGCTTGCCCCCTGTGGCCCCTAGCCCCCTACTCTCCCCGTTCGGGGTGAATCGGGGAAGCCGATTCCGTCCCTGGTTACGGACCGTTGAGTTTGCTGCTCAGCTTGGTCTGTGGCTATTTTTCTCTCTCCTCTGCCTCTTATTCTGCCTCTTCCCCTTAGTTTCATTTTGCATTGGAACTGTAGGGGGCTTTTAGCTAACTGGGAGAACCTTGCCTCCCTGCTGGAGAGCGAGCGGCCTTCCTGCGTTTGTCTCCAGGAGACTATCCTGACTGCGCGGGGGCTCCCTCGTCTCTCGGGCTATGTTGGTTTCCCTTGCACCCCGGATGAGCGCACACGCCAGCGGGGTGCGGCGATTTATGTTCACCATTCGTTACCCTCGCGAGGTGTGCATCTTCGTACTTCCTTGCAGGCTGTGGCTGTGCGGCTCTTTTTAGATTGCAAGTACACTGCCTGCTCGATTTATATTCCTCCCCATGACGACCCTCCTCGCGACGCGGTTCGCGAGTTGTTGTTGCAACTGCCTCGGCCGTTTCTCCTCCTGGGGACTTTAACAGTCGCGACCCGGCTTGGGAAGATGTCCAGTCGACAAATGTTGCTGGTATGTTGCTCTCCTTAGTGGAGGAACTTTCCTTCGCGTGCCTCAAATCTGGCGAACCTACCTATTTCCACGAACCCACGGGTTCATCTACCTGTAGTGATCTCTCCTTGGGGTCCCTCGATGCCTTACTCGATTTTTCGTGGAGGGTGTTGAGGGACTCTTATGGCAGTGATCATTACCCAGTCTGTCTTGAGCCGGTCGGACCGCAGCCAGGTGTCTCGTCTCGACCGAGGTGGTGCCTTGCGCGGGCTGACTGGCCATCCTTCAGAGCTCGTTCCGTCATTGCCCATTCGGTTTTGGACTTTGGCTCCGTGGATGAGAGCCTGGAGTTCTTCGAGCGGGTGGTTATGGGCGTAGCGGAGGACTGTATTCCTCAATCTTCCGGTAGCCCGCGGAAGCGTAGCGTCGCGTGGTGGACTTCAGCATGTCACCAGGTGGTGTGTGAGAGGAAGAGGGCAACGCGCCGCTTCCACCGCACCCGGCGCCCAGTACACTTGATTCAGATGCGGCGGGCGAAGGCTTTCGCGTCCGCCGGACTCTCAAGTTGGCCCGTCGGGCCTCTTGGCGTACATTTGTGTCTGGCATTTCCTCGTCTACCCCTTCTGCTGTTGTGTGGCGGAAGGTACGTAGTATCGAGGCGAGGCCGGTCCCTGCTTGTCGCCCTGTCCTTCGGGACGGGGACAGCTTCCTGTCGGATCCTACTGCTGTGGCCGATCGGTTGGCCGGGGCTTTTGCTGCGGTTTCTCGTTCGCCTTCAGCTGCGGATCGTCCGTTGTCGAGTGTTACGTTCCCATCACCTGGGAACGAGCCCTATAACCGTCTCTTTGCCGATGCGGGAACTTCGGGCTGCCCTGGCAACCCGTCGTTCTTCCGACCCTGGCCCTGATGACATTCCTTATGACTTTATCCGGAATCTGCATCCGATGGCTCTGCACTTCTTGCTGGATCTTTTCAACCGGATGTGGGTTGAGGGGTCGTTCCTTTCCCGTTGGAGGGAGGCGATTGTGGTCCCGATACCTAAACCGGGGAAGGATCCGGCGGAGGTGGCCGGCTATCGGCCTATTGCCCTGACGAGCTGCTTATGCAAGCTCCTTGAGAAAATGGTGGGCGTCCGACATCCGACTTTCATTTACACTAGTCGCTTGGGTTATACCCCCTGACCCAGTATGGCTTTCGTCGGTTTCTGGGTACTCTGGACCCTCTTCTCCTCCTTGGTTATGATGTACAGGAGGCCTTTTCCCGCCGGAATCTTGTTCTGGCCGTCTTTTTCGATGTCCAAAAGGCCTATGACACGACCCGTCGGGGAGTTGTCATGAACCGTTTGAAGTCTCTTGGTTTCGTGGGCTCTTTGCTCACGTTTATTCGTAACTTCCTCTGCCGTCGCACTTTCCGCGTCCGTAATGGGGCGGCCCTATATGACCTGTATGTTCAGCAGGAGGGGGTGCCTCAGGGGCGTGTCTTGAGCATCTCCTGTTTCAATCTGGTCATGTCTGCGCTACCGGGGGCCCTCCCGCCTTCGGTGCATTGTTCCATCTACGCCGATGATCTTGGCTGTCTATGCCCCGGGGACGAGTCCCCCCCCCTCGTGGAGAGGCAAGTCCAACTCACGGTCAATCGGGTTGAACAATATCCCCCCCCCGAGGATCCGGTGGATGCGGCCCTGGCGCAGCTGCACGGTGTGACCGAGGGAAGCTCGGCCGCGCCCACGCCCACGAGTCTTATGGATCTGCCCTTGCCTCCTGGTGCCATTTTCTCCACCCCTCCACGAGACCACTCTGATTCACCTCCTTCCACCCCCATCGTACCTAATCCCCCAACATCCCCGGCCCCCTCCTTGTCAGCTACCCTGTGTACGCCCTCCCACCCGCCCGGTCCTTTTGGTACCCCTTATCACCACCTCGAGTCCGCCATGAGACCCCGGACGGGCGGGGTAGCGCTACTTTTGGGGCTACCGTGCCCCCTCCTGGTCCGACCATGGAAGCCCGTCACAGTACATCCGACCCTCTCAGCCCACGATGTTCCTCTGCCTGCCGTGATCCACGCCTCCGGTCTCGCTCGGCCGACTCGATCCCGCCACCTCCGCGGGGTTCGACAGGCCGACCGATTCCTTCCCTGGTAAACGGTAGATAGCCAGCCATGCTCCCGACCAAGCCTTCAATTTCGCGAACTCCGGATCTCCCTTCATACTCCAACCTCCTAGCACCTACACCTTTACCCATCCCCCTTCATCAACTAATGGATCCCCCGAAAACCACAATAGTCCACTGGAACTGTCGAGGAATATTCGCAAATTATGAAGGCCTTACCTCCTTACTTGCCACTTCCCGTCCGGTGTGTCTGTCTCCTGGAGCTAATCCTGGGGACCAGGCCCATGCCCTGCCCTACTGGTTATTTTTGCACCGCCACCCCGCCTCCTACCTGCACTCGAAGGGGAGCTGCCATCCTCGTACACCGCAGTCCCCTTCTACAACCTCTCCATCCGGTCCCCACTACAGGTGACTGCCGTCCGTCTCTCCCTGGATAGACAGTACACCGTCTGCTCCATCTACTACCCCCCCCCACGCTCAAGTCTCCCGCGACGACCTGGTGGAAGTCGTGGAACAACTCCCTAGGCCCTTCCTACTGGGCGATTTCAATAGTCGCCACCCCTTGTGGGGCGACACACGCACCACCTATATGGCCCCAACCCTGATATCCGTCATGACCGAACTCTCCTTCGAGTGCCTCAACGATGGCTCTCCACTTTTTACCATGCCACCACCTGCACTCCATCTGTATAGACCTGTCCCTCGTTTCAACTGATGCCCTCCTAGACTTCACGTGGCAAGTCCTCCGAGAGGACCATGGAAGTGACCATCTCCCCATACAACTCACCCTAATCGACCCGACCAGACTGTTCGGGTACCGGTAAGGTGGGTTACTACCAACGCGAATTGGGCCCGCTTCCGCGACAACACCTATACCACCCTTACAACTGCCCACTTCCCATCCATCGACGAGTGCATCGCATACTTCGAGTCCGTCGTTCTAGCGGCCGCAAGCACTAGCGTACCACAATCCTCCGCCTACCCCCGCGCCGAGGGTGCCTTGGTGGACCCCGGAGTGCGCGGAGGCCGTGCGCGCCAAGAAGAAAGCAACTCGGCGCTTCTACCGGACGCGACTCCCCATCCATCGCACGGAGATGCAGCGGGTCAGGGCCATCGCCCGCCGCACAATGAAGACAGCGCGCCGACCTCTTGGCGTGCCTTTGTGTCCGGCATCACCGCCAACACACCTTCGGCTACCATCTGGAAGAAGGTGCGGGGTGTCGAGAGGCGACATGTCCCCTCCCGACCCCCGGTCCTCCGGACTAACGACGGACTCCTATCTGAACCCAAGTCGGTGGCAGACCACCTTGCTTCTACCTTCGCCGCCGTTTCTTTCTCTGCAGCCAATTCCATACCCGCCCCTGACGATAGCCCTCTCACCGTCGTAGACAGCACCTACAACCGATTGTTTACCATGCGTGAACTACAGGCGGCACTGGCCTCTCGACGATCCCTGTCCCGGTCCGGACGGTATTCCGTACGGCATGCTCCAGCACATCCACTCTACCTTACAAATTTTCCTGCTAGATCTATACAATCGCATTTGGATAGAGGGCGCCTTCCCTCTCTAGGTGGAAGGAGGCCCACGTCATCCTATCCCCAAACCCGGCAAAGATTCCCTGGACCCCACAAACTACAGACCAATCGCCCTGACGTGTTGTGCCTGCAAGATCCTCGAGAAAATGGTTGCCACGCGATTATCGTTCGTCCTTGAACAATTCCTTCCCGTCTACCCAGTCCGGCTTCAGACAATTCCGCTCCACACTGATCCCCTCCTGCTTCTCAGCCGAGACATACAGGATGCCTTCGACAATGGACAGTTCGTACTGTCAATTTTTTTTGACATCCAGAAGGCCTATGACACCACCCGTCGAGCAATGATCCTCGGTCAGCTCCGACATCTGGGCCTCGTCGGAGCCATGCCGACCTTCATCAGGGCTTCCTCTCTTCCCGGACCTTTAAAGTCCGGGTGGGCTCAGTCCTCTCTGACACCTTTGTGCAGGAGGACGGGGTCCCACAGGGAAGCATCCTCAGTGTTCTCTGCTTCTCCGTCGTGATGAACACGGTCTCACAATGCCTTCCACCCACCATCCGCTCTTCCATTTACGCGGATGACCTTGCAATCTACTTCGCAGGGCGAGAACCGTCTGTTGTTCAACGACAGATGCAGCTCGCCATCTACCGGGTGGAAAGGTGGGCGACGTCGGTGGGTTTCCGCCTCTCCATCCCTAAGTCCAAGTGTATGGTCTTCAGTAGAAGAAGACCCACACCCTTCCTCTACCCTCTGTACATTATACGGCAGGCCTCTTGAGGTGGTACCCTCCACGCGTTTTCTGGGCATGACCCTAGACCGACGGCTCAATTGGGTTCCCCATCTCAAGCACCTAAAGCAATCCCTTCGACGCCCCCTCGCTCTCCTGGATCACCTCTCTCACACCACATGGGGTGCAGATCGACGCTCTCTTCTTCGCCTTTACACTTCCATAGTACAGTCGAAGCTGGACTATGGTAGTGCAGTTTACGGTTCAGCCTCCACGCCCGCCTCCGTATCCTGGACCCGGTACTTAATAGAGGCCTCCGCCTCGCCACCGGTGCCTTCCGCTCCTCCCCAGCCTCCAGCCTCCATGTGGAGTGCGATCATCTCCCTCTCGCCCTCCGACGGGGTCTCTCCTCATGAGGACATACCTCCGTGCACAGAGGCTACCTTCTTCGCTTCTGGGCACGGGGTTTCAGAACTACCACCTCAGGGACGGAGCTGGCACTTCACTGAAGAGGTCCGCTCTTTCCTTGATCTTTTCAACATGCCCCCCCCTCAGTTATCCCCATTTCATTCAGCATCTACCCCCTTGGATCCTCACCCCTATCAAGTTTTGCAAAGATCTGTGTACCCTACCGAAGACTACCACGAGCGCCATGATATACAGGTCACTCTTCCGCGAACACGCAACCCAACACCCGGACGCAGTCGCCATTTACACGGATGGTTCCCGCTCGGAAGCCGGTGTGGCCTCCTCAGCGGTGATGCTGTCCCAGCCGCTTTCCCGGGGCGTCGGCCTGCCCCGCGAGGCCTCCGTTTTTTCGGCGGAACTTTTCGCCATTACGGAGGCCCTCGATATTGTGCGCACCCACTCTGCCAGCTCCTTCGTCATTTATTCGGATTCCCAAAGTGCACTCCTCTCCCTGGAAAGATTTAACTCCCCCCACCCGCTCGTCTGTACCATCCAGCAAACCTTCCACTTCTAACGACCTTCCAACACAAGACAATCGCCTTCTGCTGGGTCCCGGCTCATGTCGGCATCCAGGGTAACGAGGCGCGGATCGCACAGCAAAGACGGCCTGCTCACTGCCGGCCTCCTCCCGACCCCTCCCTTCTCCGACTTCTTCCCGACTTTCCGCTCCCATTTCCGCTCCATATGGCAGCGGGAATGGGACCAGGCCACACAAAATAAACTCCACACGATCAAGCCAGGAATAGGATACTGGGCCTCCTCATTCCACCGGTCCCGCCATAAGGAAGTAATCCTAGCCAGTCTCCTCCTAGGCCACACCCGCATCACCCACGGACACCTTATGGCGAAATCGCCAGCCCCACTTTGCCCTACCTGCCATACCCCTATCACTGTCATACACCTCCTGGTGGAATGCACAAAGTTGTCTATTCGTCGCAGGTGTTTCCCTCTCTCGACCGAAGATCCCATACCCGACCGGCTACGATCCATACTCGCCGACGGCCCCCACTTTTCAACGGAAGCGATTCTTTTCTTTCTTACTCACTCCCAGCTGCTCCATCGCATTTAAAACCGTACCCCTCCTACCCACTATCCAGCGACTGACCCTTACTCACTCCCCTAGTCTACCACCCCCAACACAGTAACATCACCCACTCACCGCCTCGCCGAGATATGTACCGCTCCTTTTAGGTACGAATCGGCGGTAAATCAGAGAGAGAAAAAAAAATATATATATATATATTAGTGATGTAGCGGATGTCATTTTTTTCACATCCGCGGATAAGGATGTTTGATTTCAACATCCGCGGATGCGGATGTCTACATTTTCGTTATTTTTAGGATATATTCGAGATTTGTTGTGTTTAACGTATTAATAAGTTATTATATAGAGAGAGCTGTAGCTATAATGTAGTATAATTGATTAATTGTACAATAATTGCTGTACTTTTCTCTGAACATATAAAAATATCAGCATCTAACTAATATAGAAATCAATTAGTGAATTCGTCTGCAAATAAATTCGTTATATTTTGTTGAGTTTCAGCCACAATTAGAAACCATAATTGTGTTACCAGGATGCGGGACGTGAACCCAACTCAAATGCACCCCACCGACCTCTTTCCCCAACCTCCACCCTTATAGAAAGAGATCTTTAATTAGCTTGATAACTATTTATATTAAGTTTAAAGTTTTATTAGGCATATTTATAAATGAGTAATTAAAATAAAGTAAACTAAGATGTTCATCGTTTAATGTTCAAACTTAATTATAGGAAGGTTATGCTTAAGGAACATTAATTTTTCTGCCTTTTCTGCTGCCAGTCTGTTTCTCTTTTCATCATATATTAATCCAGCACTGCTAAATAATCTCTCGCTTGGTACGTTTGTTGGAGGACAGGCTAAATGTTTCCTTGCAAGTTTACTCAAGTATGGATAGATATTCTGCGTATTTTTCCACCAACTAATAGGATTGTCACATGCAGCCAGGCGTTTTTCTTGGTGATAGCTCTCGATCATTTTTACTACATCTTTTGACATCGCGTAGGTCTCGTCATTGCTGCTTGACTCAAGAAACTGAGAGACAGATTCTGTGATAGATTTGCTTGTTGAAGGTTGGTTCTGTCACTGAAACTTTTATTCTTTTGGTGGGTGGCGAAGCGACAGATTCAAGAGATTGAAGCTCTTCAACTGCTTTGCCAAGTGATGATTTAACTCGTTCTAATGTACTAGGTGAAAATAACTTAGCTTTGTAACGTGGATCTAAGTAGGTTGCAAGAGAGTAACTTCATACAAGAACAGCCTCTCGTCTTGTCGCTTGCATCACTTTTGCGCACAATGAACTAGTTCTATTAATATAGTAGAATTTGATAATTTCCGCTTATTAATGACATTTTATCTCAACGGTCCACATCCGCACGACATCCGCAGTCCAAAGTGCGGATGCGAGAAAATGTGCGGATGTTCCGCGGATGCGGATGTGACCTACATCACTAATATATAATATATATATATATATATATATATATATATTATATATATATATGCATGGGACGAGGCACCCACCCCCCGCCGGCGTGCGCTTGGTCCCCTTGGGCCCCGGGTAATCGGTTCCCCGCGGCCCCGGGCGCGAAACTACAATAAAAATTTTCTATGGAAACACTTACAAATCTAATGGACCTCGTTGACGACCCGGCTTGTGCATCTGACCTCCCTCTGACTACCTCTTTGGACCGTGGGTCTGGTAAGGGCAGTCGGCAGCCCTCGCCCACCCCGTCTGCTCTTCTTGCCGACCTCCTCTCCCTCTCTTCCCCAGGCTCGTGGCGCCGCTGCCCGACCCCCGCCAGTAGCGGATGGACCTGCAGTGGACCCCCCGACCCCTGGATCCCCCCATATTCCACGTCCCGATAGGGACCCACCTGCTTTTTCGCCCTCAGGTGGGAGCCCGCGGCCCCGGTCGCCTCCCACTCCGGTCGGGCCTCATCGCCCCCGGCCCCCTCGGCCCCTGGGGGACGTGGGACCCGACGTCGCCGTCCGCCTTTCTCGTCTTCTCGCCCCCTCGAAGTTCCGGTGGTGTTTGGCCAGACGGCTTCACTCGGCCTTAGGACGATGGACAAGTTCCTCGTCCTCCGCCCCTCCTCCTCCAAGCCCCTCCCCACTAACCACGAACGCCTCTTTCGAGCGATCCATGGGAAGACGGGGACGGCGCGTTTTGACCTTCGGCCTCAGAGGGATGGCTCCATTTTGATAAGGTCGCGTTCCTCTGCCGAAACCTCCTCTCTGCTCGCTATCCCCGATGTCCTGGGCTGCGGGATCACGGTGACTCCCCACCCCCGCCTCAATCAGTGCCAGGGCACAATTACGCTGCTCGTCTTCTACCCATCCCGGTGGAAGACCTCCAGATTGACCTCGCCTCCCAGGGTGTTGTGAGGGTGTACCGCTTTCCCGACAGATCGCGTCCCCAACGCCCCTTCTCCTCGCCTGCTCCTCACTTTCGACTCACTGGTGCCCCCCGTTTCGGTATTCTGGGGCTTTGGTGAGAGACGAGCGTGCGAATTCTCAGTACGACCATACGTGCCAGATCCTACGCGCTGTTTTCAGTGCAATAGGTTTGGCCACGTGAGCAGCTCCTGCCGTCAGCCGGCCCCGTTGTGTGTCCGCTGCGGCGGCCCTCCCCACCCCTTGCCCTGTACTGCTCCGCCTTCCTGCACCAACTGCCATGGACCACACCCTGCTTCATCCCGCTCTTGCCCGTCCTTCCTCTTTGAAAGGGAGGTTCGGGCCCTCTGTTCATCAGAGTTTCTCAGCGCTCGGGAGGCGCGGGACCGGTTGCGTGGCGCGAGGCCCGGCGTGGTGCCTCGTACGCCGAGGCTCTCCGTTCCCGGACCCCGTCCTCACCGGCGGTTCCCAACGCGCCTCCACCCACCGTGTCCGCTACTCCCAGTCCATCCTCTGCCGCCCAGCGGACTCCTACCGCGGCTCCCGTACTACCAGCGCGTCCCCACGTGCTCCCTCCGCGAACGCCGATGCTTCGTCGGCAACCCCCCCTGCCCCTTCTACGCCCTCTCCACCGGCGCCTTCGGCCACCCCCATTCCGGATCGTGACCCGCCGTCACCCATGCGGGCCGCACGACGGAGGGGATAGGGCCGCAAGCGCCGCGCCAGTGGTGACCCCGAAAGGTTCGAGCCATAAGCCTCGCATCACCTTCCTCTCCCAAACACAAACGCCCCCTTCGCCCTACCGCCCCGGTGTCCTCACCGTCCCCACTGCGCAACCGTTATGCACGCTCCCCCCTGGGGTCCCCGACGGCCCTCGTGGTGGGGGCTGAGATACACCCCTCTCCGGCCCGGTCGATGGACCCACTGGAGGGGGAACTCGCCCGCCTGGTCGGCGTGGGTGGGACGTGCACGCCCCCGCGTTGACCCGCCCCATCTCTCTCCTCGACCTGCCAATGCCTCTGGGTGAGGTATTATTTTCCACTCCCCCTCGTAGTCCTGCCTCCCCCGCACCTCCGGTGAAGGGAGGGGCATTCTGGATACCTCTCACATCCCCTTCTCTGCATCGCTCTCCCCCGGACGTCCGGAGACTCTCTCTGGAGGACTTGCCGGCGTCTGGTTCCACATCGCCCCCCGTCGGGGTGACCCTCGCCTTCGCCCTCGTTCGGCGTCCCTCTGAACTCCGGGGCTTTCCGATTCCCCTTTAATCTCGGGCCGCCCGATCGGCCCACCCACCCCATAACCATCCTTTACGCTGACTTCCTACCCCTCCTATACTCGCTCCTGCAGTGGAACATCCGCGGCTCCTGGTAGGCCTCGAGAGTCTCTCCTCTCTCCTGGCCTCCAGGTGTCCGGCGTGTTTCTGCCTTCAGGAGACGATTCTGGGATCCCGTTCCCTCCCTCGAGTGTCCGGTTACTGCGGGCTCCCTTCCCCGCCTCTCGATGGGCGGGGAGGGGGGGCGCCGCGGTCTTCGTGCACCGCTCCGTCCCTTTCCGCCCCTCCCGCTCCGTACAGTCCTGCAAGCTGTGGCCGTGCGCCTTTCTTGGGGCGCCAGCTCACGGTCTGCTCTCTTTACCTCTCCCCTAACGTACGCCCTCCACCCGATTCTCTCCGTGACCTAATTCTGCAGCTTCCCCGCCCTTTCCTGATTCTCGGGGACTTCAACAGTCGGGACCCGGCCTGGGGGGACGTTTGCTCCACCTTTCTCTCCGGGACCCTTCTCTCCCTTATGGACGAGCTCGAGTTCACCTTTCTGAACGATGGCTCCCCAACCCCCCCCCCCTCCCCCCCCCCCCTGCCTCACTCGGCCCATGACAGTTTCACCTGTATCGACCTTTCCCTGGTTTCCCTCGAATCGTGACGGAGTTCACCTGGGAGGTCCTGCCGGATTCTTCCGGCAGTGACCATTTCCCAGTGTGTCTTACCCCGACCCGTCTCCTCCCCCCCACCTCTGTCCGCCCGCGCTGGCTGTTCGCCCGAGCAGACTGGGCCTCATACGCGAGGGGCACGGCGATCTCGCCATCAATTCCTGCCTTTCCCTCCGTCATGAGGCCCTCGCCTTCCTCGAGAGTAAGATCCTCTCGGCTGCCGCCAGTTGCATCCCCCGTACCTCTGGCTCCCCCAGGCCGCGAAGCGTCCCATGGTGGACCCCAGAGTGCTCCCATGCCGTTCAGGAGCGGCGCCGTGCCGGCCGCCGCTTCTACCGGACCCGCCAGCTGGAGCACAAGATAGATTTCAGCGCCTGAAGGCAGTGGCCCGTCGGGTCCTGAAACTGGCCCGGCGTACCTCCTGGCGGAGTTACGTGTCCGGGATCTCCTCCTCGACTGCCCCCTCGACTGTTTGGCGCAAGGTGCGTAGCTTTGAGGGGACCCGTGTCCCCCCTCGACCCCGGTGCTTCGGGTCGGGGACGACGAGTTCGTGTCCGATCCGGAGGCCGTCGCGAACGCACTCGCGGCGCACTTCGCAGCCATCTCCAGTTCCGATTCCCCCCACTCCCGCCGCGACCCACCGGAATTTCCACCTCATAGGGATGACCCCTATAATCACCTCTTCCACATGACAGAGCTTCGGGAGGCCCTCCGCCCCGACGCTCCTCCGCCCGGCCCCGATAATATCCCCTATGACTTTTACGGCACCTCCACCCCTCTGCTCTCAGCTTTCTACTGGACCTCTATAACCGGATTTGGTTGGAGGGTTCATTTCCGGACCGGTGGCGTGAGTCCATCGTCGTCCCCATCCCGAAGCCCGATAAAGACCCCTCACTCCCGTCGAACTATCGCCCCATTTCCCTAACATGCTGTGCCTGCAAGGTGATGGAGGCGATGGTCGCCTCGCGGCTGTCCTTTACCTTGGAGGCGAGTGACCAGTACCCTGCTACCCAGGCTGGTTTCCGGCGCTTCCGGTCTACCACCGACCCCCTCCTTCTCCTTAGCCATGACGTGCAGGAGGCTTTCTCCCGGCGTCATTTGTACTCGCCGTCTTTTTCGACCTCCAGAAGGCCTACGATACTACCGGCGGAGCGCGGTCTTCGACTGCTTACGCTCCCTGGGTTTCGTAGGCTTTCTCCCTTCCTTTATTTATAACTTCTTGTCCGCCCGTTCTTTCCGCGTCCGCATCGGTTCTACCCTCTCTGACCGCTTTCCGTTGGAGGAGGGTGTCCCTCAGGGTAGTGTCCTTAGCGTCTTGTGTTTCTCACTCGTGATGAACACAGTCGCTACGGTCCTGCCTACATCCGTTCGTAGCTCCCTCTATGCCGATGACCTGGCTATCTATTGCTCTGGCCGCCTCCCGTCTTTGGCTGAACGTCGGCTCCAGCTAGCCATCAACGCGGTGGTTCGCTGGGCGTCCTCGGTTGGCTATGCTTTCTCACCCTCTAAGTCTTCCAGTATGCTTTTCCGTCCTCGGCGCCTCCGTCTGTCGCATACCTTCGCTTACCCTTGCCGGCACTCCTCTTCCCCTCGTCCCATCCGTTAGATTCCTGGGTATGACCCTCGACGGATTTTTCGGTTGGGTTCCACACCTTAGGCGGTTGCGGCAAACATCTCGCCGCACCCTCTCCCTTTTGGGTCATCTGTCCCACACGACCTGGGGGGCGGACAGGCGTACTCTGCTGCGCCTGTACACCTCCCTGGTGCAATCCCGTGTCGACTACGGCTGTGTGGTCTACAGCTCCGCCTCCTCTCCGGCACTCCGTATGCTGGATCTCTTCTCCACCGTGGCCTTCGCCTGGCGTCGGGTGCCTTCCGTTCGTCCCCTGTCGCTAGTCTCAGGTGGACTGTGGACACCCCCCCCTGCCCCTTCGCGGGGCCTTCTCATGGCGAAGTGTTACCTTCGCATCTGCCGCCTCCCGAAGTCCTACTCTCTCCGCGATCTCAG
The DNA here is from genome assembly GCA_023014485.1 of Bathynomus jamesi. Taxonomy (NCBI): domain Eukaryota; kingdom Metazoa; phylum Arthropoda; class Malacostraca; order Isopoda; family Cirolanidae; genus Bathynomus; species Bathynomus jamesi. The sequence continues at coordinate 172,357 of JAJOZX010001762.1, read as the reverse complement.
GCGCTACCCCGGCCTGACACGTGGCATTTCGCTGCCCTCTGGCGAGATTTTCTCGTCCCTGGGGATCCCCCCACCCTCTATTCTGCCGTTCTCCTTCGATCTGTCACCCCCCTGGCGGACCACCCCTATCTGCCGTTGCCAGGCGCTCCGTGGCCTGCGTAAGGAGTCTCTTCCTGCCGTCCTCCGGTCTTCTTTTCTGGCCCATCTTCCCGTCCATTCGGACGACGTTCCGTCTACACCGACGGCTCGCGCTCCCCTGCAGGTGTCGCGGCCGCCGTCTTCTCTCCGTCATTGTCACCTACCTCCCGGGGTATCCCCCTGCCGGTTCAGGCCTCCATCTTTTCCGCGGAGCTCTTTGCCCTTCTGGAAGCCCTCGTCTGGTATCGGGTTGTTCGGGTCCTCCTGTACCATTTTTTCGGACTCGCTGAGCGCCCTTCAGGCGCTCGAGCGCTATGATTCCCGGACCCCCTCGTACGCCTTATTCAACAGGAGTACCATGTCCTGCACACCATTCACCGGATCCGGGTCACCTTCTGCTGGGTTCCCGCCCATGTTGGTGTTTCCGGTAATGAGGCGGCGGACCGCTTAGCCCGGTCCGCCGCCTCGCTGCCTCCCTCCCCCGCCCGCTCCCCTTCTCAGACTATGTGCAGGTCTTTCGTTCCTTTTACGATCGCATGTGGCAACAGTCCTGGGACGATGCCACCGGAAATAAACTCTGGTCCATCCGCCCCCGTCTGTCATATTGGGTGTCCTCTTTCCACCGCTCCAGACACAAAGAGGTCGTCCTTGCGCGGCTTCGCATCGGCCATACGCGCCTCACGCACGGCTATCTTATGTTCCGGCAGGAGGCTCCTCGTTGCGCCTCCTGCCAGTCGCCCCTCACCGTCTCTCACATCCTTGTGGAATGCCCCACCCTGTCGTCAGTACGTCGTCGCGCTTTTCCGTTCCTTTCTGATTTCCCCCTCCCCGAACGTTTACGCCTTATGCTCGCTGAGAGCCCACTCTTCTCGCTTGACCGTCTTTTCCTCTTCCTCTCCCAATCTCGCATCCTATCTGAGCTTTAGGTGGCTTCTCACCTGTAGTCCGCTGTTCTCCCTTTTCTAGTGCCTTTTCTCCGTCTCCGTTTCTCTTTCTCGTATTCCGCCTCGCCATGATATCCGCTACCATATAGCGGGAAATGGCGGTAAACGCCCCAATAAAAAAAAAAAAAAAATATATATATATGCTATTGATTGGTGGCGCGGAAAACGCAGTTTAATAATAAACAGGAACACCAGAGAAAATACAAACATCCTTCAAGGTTTAATCGTACCAACGTTTCGGAATGCACTAATTCCATCTTCAGGGCTCAAAAAGCCAGGAATCAAACCCTGGTTTCTGCAGCAAGTAAGGAACCGCAAATCACACTGAAGTTTTCTAGCCTTGTAGTCAAGTTTTTTAAGTCTTCTATACATGTGCAATGCTGGTCTTCCATAGCGTTTGGTGATTATATCGGCTATTGATTGGTGGCGCGGAAAACGCAGTTTAATAATAAACAGGAACACCAGAGAAAATACAAACATCCTTCAAGGTTTAATAGTACCAACGTGATTTGCGGTTCCTTACTTGCTGCAGAAACCAGGGTTTGATTCCTGGCTTTTTGAGCCTGAAGATGGAATTAGTGCATTCCGAAACGTTGGTACTATTAAACCTTGAAGGATGTTTGTATTTTCTCTGGTGTTCCTGTTTATATATATATTATATATATATATATATATATATGAAAATTATTTCACGAAAGTAACACGTGAAAAATATTTATGATGAATAAAACCACGAAGGAAAGGAAACACAAAATGGTGCTCAAGCGCTTTCGTCTAATGACATCCTCAGGAACACTGAAGTACATAAAAACGGTTACAGCCTATATATAGGTTACAGAAAGAAAAAAAGAAAAAATAAATAACACACACACACACATATATATATATAATACATACATATCTATATATACAAATACATACATACATACATACATACATATATATATGCAATAAACAGAGAAGTAAAAATAAAAAAATTAAAATTAAAACCTTTAAGGATTACCAGTGAGGCGTACAGATTTGTAATGAAAAATATCGATTTTTAGCACAAGATCAAATGGATTATAAAAATACAAATTTATACTGGAACTCTGCCCGGGTTTTAACACACTGCTGCCTATGGTCAGGTTTCGATATATATAAAAAAATAAAATGCAAATTAAAAGTTAATAAAGTAGCAGACAAGTTTACCAAAGATTTAATGTTTTACCCTTCTTATCTAAATCTGTTTTAAAGGAATTCAAAATAACAGGATCGAGTTGAAAAAGACCTTTGCTTATGTTGAAGTTATTTGAAAGTTGGATAATGGCAGACTCAAGAATATTTCTATTAACAATGTTGCTTGAATGGAATAAAACTGAAGCATTATTCCAATCAATACAGTGGGCTAACTCTGACAAATGGACAAAAAGGGCACTGGACAACTGTCCTGTTCTAACGGAATATTGATGCTGTTTTATACGTGTGTGCAAATCCTTTCCCGTCTGACCTATGTTTTGGAACTCATTAAGCTTTGCATCAAAAACTGTAAATTCACTTTCAATAACGAGTATTATCAACAAGTTTTTGGGATGGCTATGGGCAACCCCTTATCGCCCCTCCTCTCCAATATTTATATGGAGTTTTTCGAAATTACCTATATTCCGAGAATCCTGGGGGTTGGCATCCCTTGGTTGCGGTACGTCGACGATATTTTGTGTATCTGGCCCATGAATCGTGACCTGGATAGCTTCCTCCTTCAGTTAAATGATCAAGTCCCCTCCATTAAGTTTACTTTAGAAGTGGAGCAAGACAATTCAATCCCATTTTTGGATGTGCGTGTACATAGGGAAAGCCCAGGTTTTAAGTTTAGTATCTATCGGAAAACGACAAACAATTTGTCCTACGTACACTTTTACTCGGGACATGATACCCCCACTAAGAAGGCCATATTTTCATCAATGTTTCTCCGCGCCCTTAGGATCGCCAGTCCGGAATACATCGATGCCGAATTGGAAAAAATCAACGGTATTGGAAGTGATTTGTGTTATCCATCTGCGTTTATGGAATCTTGTCTCAACAAGGCAAAACGAACTTTCTATCGTGTCAATATTAACACTCGTACTTTGTCAAAAAATATTTAGTACTTCCATTTTTCCCGGGCTTTTTAGGCATTGCTAATGTACTTAAACTTTGGATATTAATGTAGTATTTTCATATAACAATATTGTGAAAAATATCATAATAAAAAATAGCCCTACCAATAATTCAGGCATTATCTATAAAATTGGCTGTAAACAATGTGATTCCTTTTACATAGGTCAGACGGGAAAGGATTTGCACACACGTATAAAACAGCATCAATATTCCGTTAGAACAGGACAGTTGTCCAGTGCCCTTTTTGTCCATTTGTCAGAGTTAGCCCACTGTATTGATTGGAATAATGCTTCAGTTTTATTCCATTCAAGCAACATTGTTAATAGAAATATTCTTGAGTCTGCCATTATCCAACTTTCAAATAACTTCAACATAAGCAAAGGTCTTTTTCAACTCGATCCTGTTATTTTGAATTCCTTTAAAACAGATTTAGATAAGAAGGGTAAAACATTAAATCTTTGGTAAACTTGTCTGCTACTTTATTAACTTTTAATTTGCATTTTATTTTTTTATATATATCGAAACCTGACCATAGGCAGCAGTGTGTTAAAACCCGGGCAGAGTTCCAGTATAAATTTGTATTTTTATAATCCATTTGATCTTGTGCTAAAAATCGATATTTTTCCTTACAAATCTGTACGCCTAACTGGTAATCCTTTAAGGTTTTAATTTTTAATTTTTTATTTTTACTTCTCTGTTTATTGCATATATATATTTATGTATGTATGTATGTATGTATGTATTTGTATATATAGATATGTATGTATGTATATATATATATATATATGTGTGTGTGTGTGTATGTATGTTATTTCTTTTTTCTTTTTTTTCTTTCTGTAACCTATATATAGGCTGTAACCTTTTTATGTACTTCAGTGTTCCTGAGGATGTCATTAGACGAAAGCGCTTGAGCACCATTTTGTGTTTCCTTTCCTTCGTGGTTTTATTCATCATATATATATATATATATATATATATATATATATATATATATTGTTTATTCTGACGGACGAAGGTCGGGCTTGTCACTCCACCTTAGACCTACAGTTTAGCGTGGAATCCGACCCGCACCCCACCAGCAGCCCTGCGTCTTAACTACCCATATATGTAAAATAACGCACTGTGGCGACGAAGTATGAAGAAGGAAACCACTCTTCAGGAAGACGTAAATTTTTATTTCTTAACACCAATACAGTTTCAGCTCCTCGCGAGCCCTTGTCAATTGGTAATGAATGACCTTATAAACAGAACAGAGTTTATATACACCCTGATAATTAACTTCCAGGTGTGTATATAAACTCTGTTCTCTGTTTATACGGTCATTACCAATTGAGAAGGGCTCGCGAGGAGCCGAAACTGTATTGGTGTTAAGAAATAAAAATGTACATCTTCCTGAAGAGTGGTTTCCTTCTTCATACATATAGGGTGTTTACCAACCGGTTTGCCATACTTTCGGGGGAATATCGAGTAAAAACGTTAATACAACATAGGTGTTATTTCCGACCGTTGCGGAGCTACGGACGTTTTAAGATGTGTAATTCGATAGATGGCAGCACTGGTGGTAGTTTCGGTTAACGAAGTTACCACTACTAATCTTTTCTTTCAGTTGGTTCTGAGCTCTGGTACGAGATATTGTGTTGCGCTAAGGTGAACAATCAAAATGAATTAACAGTTCACACCCACTGAATACGCTGATATCCATTTCATTTATTTTATGGATTCTGCGATGGTAACAGCAGAGTGGCAGTTGAGGAATATCGAAGACTTTTCCGAACCGCAGAATACCGAATAGGCAAGTGTTTAGTGACACACACCAGAGGCAGGCCCGGATCTAAAAGAATGGGGGCCCGTGGCTAATTATTTTTTGGGGCCCCCCCTTGGCTACAATTTTTATTATATAAGGATTATAAGCTTTGTTTACGAGGAAAATTAAAGGTTTTCAGAACAAACATATTACTTTACAAATATTTTACTTTATTTTACATATTATATTTTCCTGAATTAATAATTTTATACACACCTACCTACTGATTATGAGCTGGCAACCGATTGAACCGACGAGCCTTTTTTTGTGCAAATTCATTAATAATATTTCAAAAATCGACTTCTTTGGCCAGAGCATGTTCAACATAGAGAATTGCCAGTGACTGTAATCGCTTTTGCTTCATTGTTGAATGTGTGCAACATTTCAGTCGCTTTAACTTAGAAAAACTCCGTTCGCCGGTACAATTGTTCATTCTGTATGCATTTAAGACATTGGGGAAAACTTCTCCAAGCTGATGCTGCATAAGTATATTGAATGCACGAAGCCCCTCAAATGCGGGGCCCGTGGCTGCAGCCCACATAGCCACCCCCTAGATCCCGGTCTGACCAGAGGTTAAGGGAAACGGACAATTGTAACCAAGAACATGTAGCACGACGGCCCGTTGCTGTGGAGGAGCGCATGCTGGACCTAGTACAACGTAGCCCACCAGCACAAACTACCAGTGTTCGAAGGATTTCTAGACGAATTGGTGAATCCGCATCGCGTGTATGGCAAACCATACATGATGAGGGTTTGTATCCCTATCATTTGCAACGTGTGCAAGCTCTTCAACCCTTGATTACGATAAACGTGTTCAATTTTGCCAGTGGATGGTTATGCATCGCCGAATTTTCAATCGCATACTCTTTAGTGATGAAGCACAATTCATTCGGGATGGAATTAACAATAGACGAAATTCCCACTTGTGGTCCGCCGATAATCCCCACGGTATTGTTGAAGGAAACTTTCAACATCGATTCTCGGTGAATGTTTGGTGCGGGGTAATTGGAGATCAGCTGATTGGACCGTTCGTTTTGGAACAATGATTAACTGCTGATATTTATCCGAACTTCCAGACGAACGAATTGCCGCTTTTGATGGAGGACGTGCCCTTGGAGACAAAGGGCAGGATGTTCTTTCAGCTCGATGGGGCGCCACCACATTTTGGTAGTCATGTTACGGATTACTTGAATCAGCGGTACGGGAATCGTTGGATTGATCGTGCTGGTCCAATATCGTGGCACCCCGAGATCTCCGGACCTAACCTCGTTAGATTTCTTTTTATGGGGTTTTATGAAAGAGATGGTCTACAAGACCAAAGTACAAACGAGAGAGGAATTCTTACGTTGGATTATGGATACCGCTGTTTACATACGAGAACACCCCGAAATGATTCAATGGGCAGTAGACTCTTGTTTGGAACGATCAAGACTGTACATTGAAAACAGAGGTGGACATTTTAAACATTTATAAGGTGTATCTCAGAAAATGTAGTAATAAATACATAAGATTAATACTCTCGTTTATTGTTTTCGTGCACCTTAAAACGTCCGTAGCTCCGCAACGGTTGGAAATAGCACCGATGTTGTATTAACTCTTTTATTCGATATCAACCCCAAAGTATGGCAGACCGGTTGTGAAACACCTTTATATTATGTTACAGGGAATCTGTGTAACTAGGGATTTCATGAAATCCCTAAAATGTTCTGGGATTTCATGTAAGGTTAAGTCGTGATGTTTTCGTTAACCCTACGGGAAAATTATTGGGTGCTACTATAGTGTGCAGTCTACAAAGATATCTTTAGTCTACAAGAGAATTTGCGCTGAAGTGACCTGACCTGACTTGAATCTGTGCTGATCTGACCTGACTTAATCTATGGTGACGAATGTGAGGTCAAGGCGGACTATAAAAGGGGAATCATGAAGACAAATATTAGTTCAGTTACATTAAAACAAAAATTTAAAGGACAAATAAAAACAATTAATTCATTCTATGGGATATAATGCCCGGTTAGGTCAACTATATGCCCTTAACGATTGGTTAGGTTAAGTTGTGATATTTTAGTTAGGGCATACAGTTGACCTAACCGAGCATTATATCCCATATAATGAATTGTTTGTTTTAGTTGTCCTTTAAATTTTTTGTTTTAATGTAATTGAATTTATAAATATGTTGTGGACCGCGCGCTATAGTAGCACCAATTATTGAGTGCCCGGTTAGGTCAACTGTACGTCCTTGACGATTGGTTAAGTCGTGATACTTTCGTTAAAATTAACGAAAATACCACGATTTAACCTTACATGAAAGCCCTGAACATTTTAGGGATTTCATGAAATCCCTAGTTACGCAGATTCTCTAATATACTAGGGGCACTCAATATATTTTGCCCCATCCTTTTTTCTTAGCTAAATAATAGGCCATGGGGCTAAAATGTCTTTTGTCCCGTAAGTTTGAACTTTCTGTGCTTCACATAAACGGATTTTTCCAGTTTGAACCTCCCCTCATTGTATAAAACCGCTTTTAAATGCCCTTGTATAAAACCGATGGTTAACGCAGTTTCGAAAATGGCGTCTGACAGTGATGTGCGTCGTAAACAGAGAGCTGTTATCGAGTTCTTAAGCCCAGAGAAGGAAACAGTTGGAAATATTCACAAACGTCTACAAAACGTTTACGGAGATGATGATGCTGTTCGAAGCACAGTTGGACGCTGGTCTAAACGTGCGAGATCATCGGAGAGAGGGAGAGCCAGCCTCGATGATGAGCCACGCAGCGGTCACCCGGCATCGACTGTGACATCTCACACTGTGCAACGTGCTAACAGCATCATTCGATCAAATCGGCACGTCACATACAAGGAGCTATCACTGGAGATAGTAATTAATGAAGGAAGTGTGAATACAATAATTCAGCAACTGGGATAATCAAAAGTGTGTCCACGGTTTGTTCCTCGTCAAGTGACTGAAGATCACAAAGCCCAAAGAAAAGAAATTGCTTCTGAGTCGTTGGTTCGATACGAGACAGAAGGGGATGACTTCCTTTCACGAATTGTGACTGGGGATGAGACTTGGGTACACCACTTTGAACCTGAAACAAAACGCCAATCCATGGAATGGCATCACGCAGACCCCACATAAGAAAAAGTTCAAAATGGCTCCCTCTGCAGGAAAGGTTATGGCCACCATCTTCTGGGACAAGAAAGGGGTGATTCTGGTGAACATTATGAAGAAAGGACAAACAAACAATCAACTCAGAGGCATATATTGCTACTCAACAAAGACTCGAGACGTATAAAGCGAGTTCGACCGGAGAGAAAACTGGAAGACGTCCTTCTTTTGCACGATAATGCAAAACCACACAACAGTTTGCAAACGAGAGGCCATCACAAAAATGCACTTGACTGTGTTACCCAGGGGCGTCCACAGGATCAATTAAGTAAGGGGGCACTTTTAAATACAGGAGGGCACAAGGGCGCGAGCTCTAGGGGAAATCTTTGAAATTTACGTTGTCTGGGACAGCATTTCCCGCCTTCTGGAGGCAGTTAGGAGGGCAAATTATAGGGCTTCAAATACTGAAAAATAAGGATTTTTTTAGACATCCTTTGTATGTCCATGATATTAGGGTGAAACCAGATACACAATAACTTCGTAGATATACAAGTTTATTATTATTACATAATATACATATAAATAATTGTCATGGGACTGAGAAGGTTATTGAAGACAGTATTCAGCTCTCTAAGTAATGTACAAGATATCCTTCCTAACGATCTCGTAGTCGCGTTCTCCACAACAAATTTTGCATGTTTTAATTTTAATCACAGGATTTTCTCTTCATATCAACAATATGGGAAATTATACAATATTAATACTGTATATAGTAACCAATTACTATCTTCAAATATTATGACTGGATTTTGGGTTTATGATAAAATCTATCTGTAAGCAGTTGACGAAAAAACGAGGGGGCACCATTGAAAAAAGAGGAGGTTTGGACCCCTGGTGCCCTAGGCCTGTTCAAAAATCAACTTTTTCTTATTTTCATAGGTTTCTGTACATTTTCCCATGCTTCTTGACCTGAAAAAGCCGAAAATCACAACTATTTTGACCTAGGATGTTGGGAAGCATTGCCGCATGGAGCTTTAAATTTTCTGCCTTGAAATCGGCCAAAGCGCCAATTCCGGGGTCCCTTGAATTATGTTTTGCACTTTAACTTTTGATCTAAACAAGATAGAGCAACAAATTAGGTATCAAATGAAAGAGCATAAAATTAATAAATAATATAATAATAATAATAATAATAATAATAATAACAAATAAATAATAATTAATAATAATAATAATAATAATAATAATTATCTATCATTTTTCAGGAAACAACAGAAACTCAATCAGAATCTAGAAAACCATCTACAAGTTACAACTGCACAATGGCATTAAGCAAGGAGCTGAGGGAGCTCCGTGGGCGCACAGTTGATATCTCAGAACCTCCACGTACTGTCCACAGGCAGGTGTCAACTGGGCCATCTACCAGATCTCTCACTGAAACTTTCCTGGTGGATACCCTTCAGCTTTTATCAGTGGTTCCCAGCTTCCCACCAACAGACAGGCGTTCCAGTATTTCCTTAATCTTCAGAATTTACCGGAAAATGCAGGGAGGCCCATGGTTCAAGACCTTGCATATGAAACAGTTGAATCTATCATCCCATTCTGGCAGATGGCTAGGATCAAGACAATGACCAATTACAACGCAATGAAGCTCTTCATGAAACTACATGAGAAACATCGTGCTCTGGTGAAAAGCAAAGGAAGAGCAAGTAACCCTGGAGGAAAAAGAGGAACATTTGTGCTGGAATTAGACAGCCTGTTCGATATAGGAGCTCCAGATGCAATCCAGGAAATACAGAACAACAGACTGTTATCCAGAGAGAAGAAAGATGAGGATATCAGGTTCTACGAAGACCAAAAGACTGAGAGGAAAGGTCATATGTCTGGTCATGACAAGATTTTTGAGACAAGATCCCTGCAGCAAGCAGCGAGGAATGAAAGACTGCAGCATAGACGAGAACAAGGTAAAACTAATTACTTTGAACGTCACAAAAAGTTTTAAGTTTTACTCCATTGCGATATTTAGCATGTACTTAACAATTACTGTCTTAACATGTTGTACTATTTTACAGCTGCAGCAGAACAAGAGGCAGTTGTTCATGTGGATGACATTACCTGGGGTGACTCAACTGACAACGACGCTAACACAGAGGACATGGATTACCATCAGCCTCGTCCTGGATGTTCTCACCATCAAGACACTGTGACTAGTGTGACTTTGACGTTTCCAAGGAAGGTCATGGAATGTGATGTCATCTGCAATACAGCTGATCGTCTTGGTTTATCAGACAATCAAGTTACTGCCATGGTTTCTGCCACCTTGAAAGCTGGAGGGGCTGATCTGGATAACTTCGTCATCTCAACCTCAACAACACGTCGCAACAGAATGCTGTCCAGGTATAATATCAGCCAGAGTCACATGTCCAAGTTTTGTGAAAACCCCCACAGTACGCTGCCTTACACTGGGATGGAAAGTTGCTCAAAGATGTCTTGGGCAGTGAACCTGGAAGTACCTCAGAGACTTTAGCTGTGCTAGTGTCTGGTCCACCTTTATACACTGAAGGAAAGTTATTGGGAGTACCTGTCATCGACAATTCTTCTGGCACAGCTCAGGCTGAGGCTTCAATGGATTTACTGGAGACATGGGAACTTACGGATAATGTTACTGCCCTTGTTTTTGACACTACATCCAGTAACAGTGGAGTTCACAGAGGAGCTGCCAAACTGCTAGAGAAAATGCTGAACAAAAAGGTGTTTTATCTGGCCTGTCGACATCACATCCTGGAAATCCTAGTAGGAGCAGTTTTGGAGAAGCTGTTTGGGAAGGTGAAGGGGCCAGATAATCCCTGGTTTGAGCATCTGAAGGATGTTTGGACGGACTTGTCCAAGGAAAACCCAAAGATGCTGGCTATCAACAGCAAATGGCTGAAGGAAAAGAAGAAGAACAGTGAAGAAATACTCCAAGACATTCTGACAGCAGAAAGGCTTCCAAGAGCCGACTACAGGGAAATGGCTGAACTGACAGTCATTGTTCTTGGAGGAACGCCTCCTCGAGGTATTCACTGGAGTCGACCAGGCGCCATTCATCAGGCCAGATGGATGGCCAGAAACCTGTACTCCATGAAAATGCTGATGTTTGCAGATCAACTTGAGTACGACGAAGACACTGTATCAAAGCTGGAAAGACAACACCTTCCTTGCGCTGTTCTACACTCCTGTATGGATGATGTCAATGTCTGCTGCAGATGCTCCCGTGAATGATCTAAGTTTAATCCAGGACATGTTGAAGTACAAGAAAACTGACCCAGAGCTTGCTGATGCAGTACTTAATAAGATGGAAAACCACAAATGGTACCTGACGCAGGAAGTCGTGCCATTTGCCCTGTTCAGCAGTAGATTGAGTGACACATTGAAGCACGACATTGCTGCCCAGTTACATGCCACTGAGAAGCCAGACAGCTTCAGAACAGGAAAGCCTCTATTCTAGAGAGTCACAGCTAAGACCACCCTGGTTGATCTCATTGGCCCAGAATCACATTTCCTGCTGGACACACTGAACATTGGATCCGAGTGGCTTCTGGAACCTGTCACGTCTTGGCCACAGAATGAGGACTACAGAAAAGCGTTGGACTATGTTAAGAATCTGAAAGCGGTGAATGACATTGCTGAACGTGGTGTCAAGATGATGAGCGACTTTGCAAATGACATAACAACAGATGCCAAGCAAAGGGACTATCTCCTTCAAGCTGTGGAGTTCAACAGACGCCGCTTTGACAGCTTCAAGAAACAAACTCTCAACAACTGACTGTGTAAATGTCATTATGAAATTAATCATCATGTAATGCTTTCACTTCTTCATCGATTAGACTTGTGACAAAATGTTAATCTCAAATTTGTGTCATGAATAAGGCGCCTTGTCTGCCTTGAGTGTGAGAAAACGAATTTTGTGATATTTCTGAAATCTTTGTATGTACCAATGTGCCATTTCTTGTTCCAAGACTATCATAATTGTATAAGTTAGAAAGAGGATTAAAAACACTCTAATTTGGTGCCTATTTTGTTGCTCTATCTTGTTTAGATAAAAAGTTATAGTGCAAAACATGATTCAAGGGACCCCGGAACTGGTGCTTTTGGCCGATTTCAAGGCAGAAAACTTAAAACTCCATGCGGCAATGCTTCCCAACAACCTAGGTCAAAATGGTTGTGATTTTCGGCCTTTTCAGGTAAAAAAGCATGGGAAAAAGTACAGAAACCTATGAAAATAAGAAAAAGTTGATTTTTTAACAGGGCTACTGGTGCCCCCTCGTATGGACGCCCCTGGTGTTACCCCACCTTCCATACAGCCCAGATCTGGCACCTTCAGACTTCCATTTGTTTGGACCAATGAAGGACACTATTCGTGGAAGAAAGTTTCAGAGTGACGATGAGGTTGTTGAGGAAGTTAAGAGGTGGTTCCAGCGGAACCCAGCGGACTTTTACCAGCGAGGAATAAAGGCCCTTGTTTCGAGGTGGAGGAAAGCCGTAGAAAAGGATGGAGGCTGTGGAAAAATAAAAACTTGTAAAACAGGTATGTAACTACTTGTGTACAAAATTTCTGGGACTTACAAGGAAACTTGGAAAGAAAAAAAAGGTGGGGCAATATATATTGAGTGGCCCTCGTGTATATATATATATACGAGGGCCACTCAATATATTTTGCCCCACCTTTTTTTTCACATACCATTTTCACATACCATTGCAGAGGTATTTTCATCAGTTGCAGTTTTTGGACGACCAGAACGCCGTCGATCATGTACACTTCCTGTTTCTTTGAAACGTTTAAACAACTTGCCAACAGTCGCATGTGTTACTGGATGCTTATCAGGATGATTTCTATTGAATTCGGTAGCAACTTCTCTGTGTGTAGCGCCCTGTCTTGCGTACATGAGCACAAGTTCTACCCGGTCTCTCTCTCTCTCTCTCTCTCTCTCTCTCTCTCTCTCTCTATATATATATATATATATGTGTGTGTGTGTGTGTATATATATATATATATATATATATATATATATATATCAGGGGCGGCTTCTTAATGAATGCAAGGCATGCGCTGCATGCGTAAATAATATACTCAATGAATTTAAAATTATTATTTAAGTTAAAAAAATAAAGTTAAAATTATTATTAATATTATTAATATAATATTGGTTTTATCCTCGGTTACTACATAACTCATAAGAATACCATAAAAGACAAAATACAGCTTATCTAATATGTACTACACTGTAATGCATGTGACTGCATGCGTAAGTAAAATTACCACGAGCCGCCACTGATATATATATATATACTGTATATATATACAGGGCGTCCCAAAAAAATGTATACACACTTTAAATAATTATAAAGGCAGTGTTTATTAAAATACATTTCATTTTCAAAATGTAATAGAATCTACAGACATTATTTAATTGTTTTGTCAACGCCTGTTTTCAAACTGACGTCCGTTCTGGTCCAGGCACTGCTGATAACGCGAAGCAATGGAATCGCAAACATCACGAAACATTTCGTTTGGTATTTGTGTGCATTCTCGTTCAATGGCTGCTCTCAATTCAGCGACTGTTGCAGGTTTTATAGCGTAGACTTTGTCTTTTAAGTATCCCCATAAAAAAAAGTCTAGTGGTGTGAGGTCTGGTGAACGCGGAGGGTATTCTACGAAACCCCTTCGTCCAATCCACATCCACATCGTGCCAAGTACCACTCGCAATACTCCACTCTTCGGTCCGGATCATCTTCATTAATAGCATGGACTAATCTTGGAATGTAACTTTTCCATTGACAGCGCTTCAAAATGCGTTGGACAGACGATTCTGAAATTCCTACCTCACGACTCGCTTGCCGCACAGATTTTCTTGGACTTTGGTGATACGTTTCCAGTACTCTTTCTTGCTTTGTGGGGCTTGTCGATGTCCGTGGTCTTCTGGAACGCTTCTTGTGGACATTCTGAACAGTTCCATCGGCTTCAAACTTATCTCTAATTCGAGTGATGGTAAGTCGCGTTGGTGGATCTGTTTGAAACTCCCTCCTAAACTGTCTTTGCACTTCAACTGCGTTTTCACACTTCCAGTAGCATTTTAGAATGAATTTCCTTTGTTCAAAGCTTAGTCTGACTGCCATTATTAATTCTAATGGGTTTAACTTGGAAAGAAAGAAACATCAATTGAGCTATCAGCTGTTAAAGTGTGTGTACATTTTTTTGGGACGCCCTGTGTGTGTATATATATATATATATATATATATATATGAACCCCTCCGTCTATGGCACTGAGTGGTTCGAATCGATGGGGGTTCTGGTTGGGAGGCAGCAACGGATATTTCTCGCGATACTTTTCTTCTATACTATTCTAAATTTTTTTTCTCTCTCTCTCGCTATCGGGTCGACAGTTGTTAATTCTTCTCTTTCTATAATACTCTGATACTTTCTCTTGGTACTAAATTTATCGACTTTACTGACTAAATTCTTCTGAAGAGAGCCCAACTCGAAGAGGAAAATATAAAGTTTCTCTTACTGTAGTTTACTTCTAAAAAATTTACAGGTAGTGCTCTGAATTTTACAGGAGTAGAGGTTCGACCTCTTTCGACCATGGCTCAGGCCGGAATCTAAAAAGTTAAGGAGGCAAGGGGCCTCTGCCCCCTCCCCGCAGCGAGGCTGCTAACAAGGGAGTCTCGTAGCAGTGACCAAAGCAGAGTCCCGTAATGAAGTGAAGTTCATTTTACAAATACATGTATAATATAAGCCTAAATGTTGGGGGAAGGCAGTTGAAGGTTAAATTCCCCCCTTTTAAACACATGATCAGATGTTTGAAAGATTCCAAATAAAAATTGTAAAAAATAAAAAACTAATCGTATTTTTTTGCCGAGTCTTCATTTCTGAAGGCGATATCATTTCGTAATAGTACATAAGTACAATTTAAGTACATGACTGAGTATGTATTAATTTTGGTTCATTACGATTACAATTACCAATTAATTCATATTCACTTATTGTTTAATTACACTTCCATTTAAAGTACATTCTTACATTATATATTAAATCATTACATTTAATTACAGTTTCAATGAAGTACATTACAAGTTATTATTAATTACAGTTTCATTAAAGTACATTACGTTATATTAAATTAAAGTATTACAGTTAATTACAATTAAACAGTTACTATAACTTTGTTTTGTTTTTTACAGTGTTTCATATTAATAGACAATTAAGATGTTAGAAATATAATACAAAGTACATGGGCACATACGGTATTTTTTATATACAAACATAATATGTTATAATATGTTATAAACATGTTATAAATTTGAAATCGGAGCGAGAGGAGATATTTATCTTAGAAGCGTTCGATTTTGCTGTCATTAGCGAATTCGATCACTTACCTAAGCATTTTCGAGTTCATTGCGGGAGGTGATATAATAAAAAAAAAAAATAAATAAATAATACGAGAACGTATTTGTGCGTTTTCGAACGAATGCCTAAAGTTTTGCGTTTCATAGACTGACACGAGTAAAAATGAATATTTAATAAAATTTATATAGGATAATGGTCAAGATAAGTTATGGACGTATAGATGAATATGGTTGAATAATAATATTTATACTACATAACACCACAACATTATTATTAAAGAATTTACCATACATTGCATACGAGAGATATGATGAAGGGAAATTAACGACGGGAAAATGTGACGTCATAGTTATTGAATTTGTACGTATAGTACAAATCATTATTAGGAAGATTTACAAGAACGAATTAGAGACAAAGAGTGGGTATTAATGACTAAGAAGTACAACTATGGGTTCCAATCCTGTTATACGCAATGTGTATGCATAATCTAGAGTCGAGGGGTGAGATGCAAGACAATCATAATTAATTATAATAACTTCTATAACAAAATGAAAAATGGATACGACTAAACCATAGAAATGGTAGATCGTAGGGTTGTGACACAAACAAAAAGAGGAAGCTACAAGTAAAATTATTATCCAAACTAGCTTAGGCGATTTTGGTTTCTCATGTAAAAATGAATATGGATTATTCATTGTTCATTTTTACAGTGTTCCCCCTCTAAAATGGTATTAATTAATACAATAATATACAATTAATACAATACAATTGAGAAAATAACATCGAACGAATTCAAATTAGATGATGACGAATTCTTTTTTACAATACAAATTTTATCCAGAACGAGTTCGGGTGGTTGGGTACAATGCAGAGTAATTAAATCTTTAACATGACACTTGCTTACAAAATATAAAAAATTCAAAGATTAATACTTTAAGTTAGACAAACAATTAAGTTAGACAAAGAATGATGTTAAATTTTTAACAAATTTTTTTTATATTTTTCTGTGGGAAGAATTACATACATAATTAACAGTAGATAAAAGGGAAAAATGTAAATCGTACAATCTGTAAGCTAATTTTTATTGACTACTGTTGGTAAAAAAAATCGAATTACGTAATGGATGATGTATAGACCTGTGGTCTTGTGTGTATTTGTGTGTACTAGGTACAAGGTGTGTATCTTACAATTTCGAGGGACAGATTAGCCGAGAGGATTGTTCAATTAACTGAATGAATGCATAAGCAAGATATATTAGAAAGCAAAAATGATTAAGATTAAATTACATAGTTAGCACTTACACGCAATGAAATAGTTTATTGCAATATCCAATGATTTTAGCATAAGGTTTGTATATATAGTATATATAGTGTGCATACGTGTGTCTGTGTGTAAGGGTTATTATTATTATTATTATTATAAAATCCTTTAAGTTCAAGGTAGTATTTAAGTATTTAATTAAATCAGTTACAGTATTAAGGTAATAAACAAAACGCACTTAGAGGAACTTACAATTAATGAAAGTAAATCTCACGGTTTTAAAATTGAATTTTGACACACAATTAATTAAATTCGACTACGACAATTACTCAGTATTAATCGAATAAAAAAAATATAAAAAATATAAAAATTGAAAATATAAATCAATTATAAACTAAACTATAATGAACTAAACATATACTGTACTATTCTTAAAAATAAAAAAAAACAACCTAAATTGAGGTTATGTTCCATTGTACCAAAGAGGAATTAACCATGGTTGAACCATTTCTCCGGTTGACACTGGGTTCAACTGGGGTTGGGGGTGTTAAAACAAAATAAAATAAAAAGACAAAGTTTGGAGTACGACATTCGGGGTAATTGAGTGACTAAGCAGGGGGTATAAGTCTGAAATTGACAATTACATCTTTTCGTGAGCACTTTTAAAGATTGCTTGTCACACTACTTAGAACAAAAATTAAAAGAGTTGAAACAAAACGGAGGGACGGCATGTTCCTCAGCATAGTAATTTAAAAGGAGTCATTAGGAGAAGATCGATTAATTAATTATTACACAACTATTACTGTTATCATATAATCATAAAAATTATAAAACTCGTTACAAACATTTGTAAAAACGGTTTTGGTTGCAAACAATAAAATATGTCATTTTACCTATATATTTATATACGCAACAATGGCATGAAAAGAAAAGACAAATCGGTCAATTTTCTTCTTACAAAAAAAAAAGGTTAACTAAAGACACAAACCGGTCAATTCAGGTTGAATTTAATTCTCTTTTACAACAAAAAAAGGTTGAATTAAATTCTTAAATTACATTTTCTTAAATTAAATTCTCTTAAACTACAAAGAAAAAGTTGAATTCAATTGACTGCATTGAAATGACTTGGGACTTGAAAACTGAGACTTGAAATTGACTTCAAAACTGACTTCAAAACTGACTTCAAAACTGACTTCAAATAAAACTGAAATCTCTGGGGCGGTTGTCCCTCTGGATGCAACCTTCTAACTTGAAATTAACTGAAAATGGAAAATGACTGCACTTGATCTCTATCAAGTGGAGACTATTAACCTCTGGGGTTTGTTTGTCCCTCTTGGTGCAACCGACTTACTTGAAATGTAATGAAGTATCTTGAAACTGTCTAACTTGAACTCTATCAAGTATCTTGAAACTGTCTAACTTAAAATTAACTGAAAATGGAAAATGACTGCACTTGATCTCTATCAAGCGGAGACTATTAACCTCTGGGGTTTGGTTGTCCCTCTTGGTGCAACCGACTTACTTGAAATGCAATCAAGTATCTTGAAACTGTGATCAGTCTTCCTTGTGAACAGACGTGTTTTATCGAGTGTCGAGTGTTATCAATTGAATAAGTGGTTTTCGTTGGTGTTTTAAAAAAAAAGTGTTCCGTGCATTCTTAACTAAATTACTTCGTGCTACTAATCATTCATTAACGAATATATTTCATTCATTGACGTTATTCAGTACTATATTATTTGATCAAACCAAGGCTACTGAACGTGGCTTGCCTTGTTTGGTTTTCAAATCAATCGGAAAACGTGCAGTCATAAAGTTGAAATTCCCTTGGTTTTCCTTTGTTGTTTTTCAAATCTATCAGAATCGTGGTTTCTTAAGGTTCATTTTTCCTTCACACACTACCTGACCTCCAAAAGGGTCACCTACCGTGGGAAAAAAAGGATTAAGTCAGTAAACAGCGACCAGATAAGTTTCATTTAATACTTTTTCTTTAACATTTCTTTCGTCGGTAGCTTAATTATATATTCATTTAGCATAAAATTGTGTTACAAGAACCTGTTTCTGCGTTTCAAGAACAATTTTGCGGGTTTTCGCAGGTGACGGCACAATAAGCACGCGGTAGACCTACGTTGTAATTTATTAATTTCCAAACGCTCGTTTTTTGTTTTTTTGTTGTTCAACTAATTAAAAGCATGGCACCCCCGTCAAGTACTTGCAGTCGCTGTGAAGGGAAATTTGCTGCTTACGCGTTTACAATGGCTAATAATAATGATCAGTTAGTTTGCAGGTGGTGCTCAAGCATGGAAGTGCTGAGGAACGAGTTAGAACGTGAGAGGGAGGCCAGGGTGAGACTTGAAGAAAGCGTGATGCTCCTGACGGCAAAATTAGAATCCCTTGAGACTCCAGTTACGACCCCTCCTGCCTCAGTTTCTACTAATAATATAAATAGCCCTCTCTCTTCCCCTAGTTCCCAACCCTTCGTTCGAGTGCGAATGGAGCCCCATTGAGAAAAGCAAAGACCTGTCTACCAGTAATAACAAGCAATAAGTTTTCTGTTTTAGGTTTCGAAGATGCTGATGAACCGGAAATACGACTCGTTGGCGATTCCATTGTTCGAGGGCAGCTCGAGGAATTCTGTGGGAGAAACCCTCGTCGTAGGCGCCGTTACTGCTACCCTGGTGCAAGGGTGGAGGATATAACTAATAGTGTTGACCATTTTACAGACGGTACCCGAGGACACAACGTATGTTATTCATGTCGGTACTAATAACGTTTTAAATTCTAGATCGGAAGAACTGCTGGCTAGGTACAGGGACTTATTAGAGCGATTAAAGGAGAAAACTAATAAGATTGTTTTAACAGGTATACTTCCTCGAATTATCCAACGAAGCGATTTCTACAGCAAGGCGACCTATATTAACAATAACCTAAAGTCTCTTTGCCAACAGGAAGGAGTGCATTTTGCAAATTTTTGGAACAGTTTCTACGGCAGGAGGGACTTGTTCCTCGAAGATGGACTTCATCTTAATGAGTTGGAGCTGCGCGTTTAGGAAGACTATTTCATAATACTGTCTCTTCTTTTCAGGCTGCCGTAACTCGAACGGTCCCAGCGTAAATTCCACAAATTTCCCCGCGCTCGCGAAGGTGTCGCAATTACAAACAATTTGAAGGTTCTATCCTTAAATGCTCGTAGCCTACGAAATAAAATAAACGAATTTTTTTCTTTAATTGCTTGTAAAGACTATGATTTAATTGCGATAAATGAATCGTGGCTTAGCACTGAAACACGTGACTTTGTAGGGGAGTATCAAATTAAAGGTTATAGACTTTTTGTTAAAAACAGAATAGGTAGGCGAGGAGGCGGTGTTATGTTGTATATCAAAGATAATATTGCGAACGTTATAGAAGTAAAGCACTCAATTCCAGAACCGATAGATTCGACTATAGCAGAACTTAAATTGAACGATTTCAAACTTCGTTGCGGTTATATATAGGCCCCCAAATCAAACAGCTGATACGGACGAAGCGTTATATCGTGAACTAAAGAGAATAATCGGTAGTGAGCAGGCTTTAGTTATGGGTGACTTTAATTGCGCCAACGTGAATTACGATACAATGCAGGGAGACGCGGAAGGTAATCGTTTAGTTAATTTTCTCGAGGATAGCTTTCTTATTCAAAAGGTTGGGGAACCTACGAGGTTGGACAGTATTTTAGATTTAGTAATAACTACGGATGATAGGCTAATTACTGATCTTCAAGTAATAGAACCGTTGAGCAATAGCGATCACAATATGGTAGAGTTTGTCCTCTCAGTAAGTCACTCGAAACCAACTAACTCGACTAAAATTCCTAACTTCCAGCACGCAGACTTTAGTAAATTTCGAAATAAATTTTCACACGTCAATTGGGAAAACGTAATGGGGAACTCCAACGCAAAACTAATGTGGGAATCGTTCGTAACGGTATTTAGGACTATAAATGAGGAATGTGTACCGTACAAAATTAAGCGTGCGAAAGTAAACAACAAGCCCTTGTGGTTTACTTCTAGAGTAGGAGACATTATAAAGAGTAGAGATAGGGCTTATAGGCAACATAAGTGCGATAAAGACAATTTGTTGTTACGAAACAACTACATATCTCTGAGGCGTGAAGCGAAAAGTGTAATAAAAAAGTCCAAGCGCGAATTTGAAATCTCCATAGCTCGTGACGGTAAAGAAAACCCCAAGCGATTCTTTCAATACGTCAATAATAGAAATCCAGTAAAAAGTGTCTTAGGTCCATTGAAAAATGTAAATGGAGATCGTTCTCTGAAAACAAGGAAATGGCTACCTTGCTAAACGAATTTTTTACGTCAGTTTTTACTATAGAAGATGTAACGAATATCCCTACGGTCATAGACATAATACCTTTTGATAATGGTAATATTTTGGATAATATTGTCGTTAGTGAAGGGGAAGTAATGCGCTATATTGATAAAATGAAAACGCGTAAATCACCGGGTCCGGATTCCATATATCCCATACAACTAAAAGAATTAAAAGATAGCATTGTTGTGCCGCTAACAAAGATTTTTAATGCGTCTATTTCTGAGGGGTGCGTACCAGATAATTTCAAGTTAGCAAACGTAACACCTATCTTTAAGAAAGGCGATAAAGGTGCGGCGGGAAATTATAGGCCAATCAGTTTAACGTCTGTTGTAGGTAAGCTACTGGAATCAATAATTAGGGATCGTATAGTCGAACACTTAGAAGTGCATAATCTGGTTAGAAATACGCAGCACGGTTTTAGGCGAAACAAATCTTGCTTAACTAATCTTTTAGAATTTTTCCAAAGCGTGGTTGACGTTTACGATAGACATCGGGCGGTTGATGTAGTGTATTTAGATTTTCAAAAAGCGTTTGACACCGTGCCGCACAAAAGACTCATTGAAAAAACTAAGGCTCATGGAATCAGGGGTGTAGTAATAAATTGGCTAGAAGAGTGGTTGCGAGGCAGGAAACAGAGGGTGGTCGTTGATGGAGCGGAGTCGTGTTGGGCTAATGTAGCGAGTGGCGTTCCTCAGGGTTCTGTATTGGGCCCCTTGCTTTTTCTTATATATATTAACGATTTAGATGTCGGCCTAGTCAGTACAGTTTCAAAGTTTGCGGATGACACGAAGCTGGGTGGTAGGGCGATTAATGACGAAGATAGAGGTAAAATTCAGGAAGATCTGAATAAAATCGTTGATTGGTCAGTCACATGGCAAATGAGATTTAACGTGGATAAGTGCAAAATTTTGCATATAGGTTCGCGTAACGGTAATTTTGCGTATAGTATGTCAGGGAAAGATTTAACAAGCGTAGAGCAGGAAAAAGATTTAGGAGTTATAGTCACTGGTGATTTAAAAGTAGCGAAACAAAGTACAGCAGCGGTCAATAAGGCGAACAAAGTGTTAGGTTTTATAGCTCGAAATTTTGAGTACAAATCGCGCGATATTATAGTTCCTCTTTATAAATCATTAGTTAGACCCCATTTGGAGTACGCGGTCCAATTTTGGAATCCGCATATGCGCAAAGATATAGACAAAATCGAAAGAGTTCAAAGACGAGCAACTAAGATGATTCCGCTCTTAGGTCAAAGTCGTACGAGGATAGGCTTAAGGAGTTAAAATTGACTACACTCGAGACTAGGAGGTTAAGGGGTGATCTAATCCAGGTTTTCAAAATTATGAATGGGTTGATAACGTAGATAGAGATAGCTTTTTCGAAATATCTCAATATAATAGGACTAGAAATAACGGGTGTAAGTTGACAAGTAGAAGGTTCGAGACAGCAGTTGCGAAAAACTTTTTTACGCATAGAATAGTAAATAGCTGGAATAGTTTGCCGGTAGAAGTAATTAGTAGCACGTCTATAAACATGTTTAAAAATCGATTAGACGCATGTTGATAGAAAGGGTATAGTTTAAGGTAGTAAAATTAAGGCTTTGTGGGGATAGATCCCACAGCTCAACACAAGTGTTGTGGGATATAGGGAGGCAGCGTCTTGGGTTAGGGGATACTCTCTGTCCTTACACACCCCATTTAAAGAGATTCCTCTGCCGAGCGGTGCCCCCCATAGTACTGTGAGGTATTGAAAAACTCATGATCTTCACTTGCCCCACAAACACCTTTAAATGGGAGACCCATAATGGGTGCACACACATTTCTACATTACTGTACAGTCTTTACAGCCACACCTACACTTTTCCTCGTAAGTGTATATATTGTAATGTATATGGTTGTAAATTTTGACTTGGTCGCAATCGATATGGACCGTGACTTGATGATACCGTAATGAAATTGACTGGATTCTTTGGATCTGATATATTTGCATGTCCGTTATAAATAGATATAGAGTGTAACATTTGTGGATAGTAGTCTATTATGACTTCATCCTCTGGATCCAGAGATTCTATCTTTAGTTTTAAATCGATAATTAATTAGTTTTAAATTGATAATTATTTAGTTTTGTAAAAATTGGTCGTTGCCAATTTACCGGCGGCTTTTACATAAATTTCTTATGTTCTTGTGGTTCGGAACCCACGTAAAATTGTAGGTCCCCTCCGCCACCACGGAGGACATGCACAATACACGATTGCGAACACAGTTAGGTAGACCAGCCATGAGTGGATCCTAGGGTCTTTGTATCTCTGAAACATTATAACATTATAACATTATAACTGAAAATGGAAAATGACTGCACTTGATCTCTATCAAGTGGAGACTATTAACCTCTGGGGTTTGGTTGTCCCTCTTGGTGCAACCGACTTACTTGAAATGCAATCACGTATCTCTATAAACGATAAACTCTCTATAAACTCTCTCTTTCTTAATTTGCAAGTCAATTCAATTCAATAATTTGAAAAAAATTGTAAACAAAAATAAAAAAATGTAAACAATATTTCACTCTAATGTACGCGAAGGTACGGTACTATTATGTTTGGTACATAAAATAAAATTATTCTATACTGACTATAATAGTGAAATTAACTCTCTGAAATTAACTCTCTGAAATTAACTGTTTCACTCAAAAAAATGTATCACTTGTGTCTGAAATGTTCACTGTGTTTCTTGTAAATTCTGACTTGATACTCATTATTAACTGTTAATAATACTGACTTTTCAAATGTTTACAAATTACTTAAAAAAACCAACTCTGTACTTAACAAAATTTCTACGGCGAAATCCTTGACGTGTCCTGAAGACGTGTCTTCAAAACGTGTCTTGCTGGCTACTTCTTCTTGGATGAAAACTAGGCGTGGAGAACTTGGAGTCGTGACACACCGGTTCAAGGGTGGATGTTACGAACTAGAAGTCGTAACACGCCGGTCAACTGGTTTTATCCTGATGCAGGGTAATTTCTATCCTGGCCAAAGAGTGGCCACTTGTTAAAATCTTCTTCTTAAAATATTCTTCTAATCTTGGTAGTAGGGTCGCCAAATGTTTATGCTGGCTATAAGGTCGCCACTCTGTTATCCTCCTTCTTCTATGTGCTTATGGGTTGTCTCGAAGTCAACGAGGCGTTCTTGTTTGGAGGCAGCAACGGATATTTCTTCTATAACACTCTAATTCTTTTCCGCCGGTCAAAAGGTGGGTCGCCACTTGTTAAACTCTTGGCTACAGACTCGCCAGACTGTTATGCCAATATCTTCTATGGTGCTTGGGTTGTCTCTTTCTTAATTTGGGGAAAGGATCGCCAGTTGTTAATTCTTCTCTTTCTATAATACTCTGATACTTTCTCTTGGTACTAAATTTATCGACTTTACTGACTAAATTCTTCTGAAGAGAGCCCAACTCGAAGAGGAAAATAAAAAGTTTCTCTTACTGTAGTTTACTTCTAAAAAATTTACAGGTAGTGCTCTGAATTTTACAGGGGTAGAGGTTCGACCTCTTTCGACCATGGCTCAGGCCGGAATCTAAAAAGTTAAGGAGGCAAGGGGCATCTGTCCCCTCCCCGCAGCAAGGCTGCTAACAAGGGAGTCTCGTAGCAGTGACCAAAGCAGAGTCCCGTAATTAAGTGAAGTTCATTTTACAAATACATGTATAATAGAAGCCTAAATGTTGGGGGAAGGCACTTGAAGGTTAAATTCCCCCCTTTTAAACACATGATCAGATGTTTGAAAGATTCCAAATAAAAATTGTAAAAAATAAAAAACTAATCGTATTTTTTTGCCGAGTCTTCATTTCTGAAGGCGATATCATTTCGTAATAGTACATAAGTACAATTTAAGTACATGACTGAGTATGTATTAATTTTGGTTCATTACGATTACAATTACCAATTAATTCATATTCACTTATTGTTTAATTACACTTCCATTTAAAGTACATTCTTACATTATATATTAAATCATTACATTTAATTACAGTTTCAATGAAGTACATTACAAGTTATTATTAATTACAGTTTCATTAAAGTACATTACGTTATATTAAATTAAAGTATTACAGTTAATTACAATTAAACAGTTACTATAACTTTGTTTTGTTTTTTACAGTGTTTCATATTAATAGACAATTAAGATGTTAGAAATATAATACAAAGTACATGGGCACATACGGTATGGATTTATATACAACATAATATGTTATAATATGTTATAACATGTTATAAATTTGAAATCGGAGCGAGAGGAGATATTTATCTTAGAAGCGTTCGATTTTGCTGTCATTAGCGAATTCGATCACTTACCTAAGCATTTTCGAGTTCATTGCGGGAGGTGATATAATAAAAAATAAAAATAAAAAAAATAATACGAGAACGTATTTGTGCGTTTTCGAACGAATGCCTAAAGTTTTGCGTTTCATAGACTGACACGAGTAAAAATGAATATTTAATAAAATTTATATAGGATAATGGTCAAGATAAGTTATGGACGTATAGATGAATATGGTTGAATAATAATATTTATACTACATAACACCACAACATTATTATTAAAGAATTTACCATACATTGCATACGAGAGATATGATGAAGGGAAATTAACGACGGGAAAATGTGACGTCATAGTTATTGAATTTGTACGTATAGTACAAATCATTATTAGGAAGATTTACAAGAACGAATTAGAGACAAAGAGTGGGTATTAATGACTAAGAAGTACAACTATGGGTTCCAATCCTGTTATACGCAATGTGTATGCATAATCTAGAGTCGAGGGTGAGATGCAAGACAATCATAATTAATTATAATAACTTCTATAACAAAATGAAAAATGGATACGACTAAACCATAGAAATGGTAGATCGTAGGGTTGTGACACAAACAAAAAGAGGAAGCTACAAGTAAAATTATTATCCAAACTAGCTTAGGCGATTTTGGTTTCTCATGTAAAAATGAATATGGATTATTCATTGTTCATTTTTACAGTGTTCCCCCTCTAAAATGGTATTAATTAATACAATAATATACAATTAATACAATACAATTGAGAAAATAACATCGAACGAATTCAAATTAGATGATGACGAATTCTTTTTTACAATACAAATTTTATCCAGAACGAGTTCGGGTGGTTGGGTACAATGCAGAGTAATTAAATCTTTAACATGACACTTGCTTACAAAATATAAAAAATTCAAAGATTAATACTTTAAGTTAGACAAACAATTAAGTTAGACAAAGAATGATGTTAAATTTTTAACAAATTTTTTTTATATTTTTCTGTGGGAAGAATTACATACATAATTAACAGTAGATAAAAGGGAAAAATGTAAATCGTACAATCTGTAAGCTAATTTTTATTGACTACTGTTGGTAAAAAAATCGAATTACGTAATGGATGATGTATAGACCTGTGGTCTTGTGTGTATTTGTGTGTACTAGGTACAAGGTGTGTATCTTACAATTTCGAGGGACAGATTAGCCGAGAGGATTGTTCAATTAACTGAATGAATGCATAAGCAAGATATATTAGAAAGCAAAAATGATTAAGATTAAATTACATAGTTAGCACTTACACGCAATGAAATAGTTTATTGCAATATCCAATGATTTTAGCATAAGGTTTGTATATATAGTATATATAGTGTGCATACGTGTGTCTGTGTGTAAGGGTTATTATTATTATTATTATTATTATAAAATCCTTTAAGTTCAAGGTAGTATTTAAGTATTTAATTAAATCAGTTACAGTATTAAGGTAATAAACAAAACGCACTTAGAGGAACTTACAATTAATGAAAGTAAATCTCACGGTTTTAAAATTGAATTTTGACACACAATTAATTAAATTCGACTACGACAATTACTCAGTATTAATCGAATAAAAAAAATATAAAAAATATAAAAATTGAAAATATAAATCAATTATAAACTAAACTATAATGAACTAAACATATACTGTACTATTCTTAAAAATAAAAAAAAACAACCTAAATTGAGGTTATGTTCCATTGTACCAAAGAGGAATTAACCATGGTTGAACCATTTCTCCGGTTGACACTGGGTTCAACTGGGGTTGGGGGTGTTAAAACAAAATAAAATAAAAAGACAAAGTTTGGAGTACGACATTCGGGGTAATTGAGTGACTAAGCAGGGGGTATAAGTCTGAAATTGACAATTACATCTTTTCGTGAGCACTTTTAAAGATTGCTTGTCACACTACTTAGAACAAAAATTAAAAGAGTTGAAACAAAACGGAGGGACGGCATGTTCCTCAGCATAGTAATTTAAAAGGAGTCATTAGGAGAAGATCGATTAATTAATTATTACACAACTATTACTGTTATCATATAATCATAAAAATTATAAAACTCGTTACAAACATTTGTAAAAACGGTTTTGGTTGCAAACAATAAAATATGTCATTTTACCTATATATTTATATACGCAACAATGGCATGAAAAGAAAAGACAAATCGGTCAATTTTCTTCTTACAAAAAAAAAAGGTTAACTAAAGACACAAACCGGTCAATTCAGGTTGAATTTAATTCTCTTTTACAACAAAAAAAGGTTGAATTAAATTCTTAAATTACATTTTCTTAAATTAAATTCTCTTAAACTACAAAGAAAAAGTTGAATTCAATTGACTGCATTGAAATGACTTGGGACTTGAAAACTGAGACTTGAAATTGACTTCAAAACTGACTTCAAAACTGACTTCAAAACTGACTTCAAATAAAACTGAAATCTCTGGGGCGGTTGTCCCTCTGGATGCAACCTTCTAACTTGAAATTAACTGAAAATGGAAAATGACTGCACTTGATCTCTATCAAGTGGAGACTATTAACCTCTGGGGTTTGTTTGTCCCTCTTGGTGCAACCGACTTACTTGAAATGTAATGAAGTATCTTGAAACTGTCTAACTTGAACTCTATCAAGTATCTTGAAACTGTCTAACTTAAAATTAACTGAAAATGGAAAATGACTGCACTTGATCTCTATCAAGCGGAGACTATTAACCTCTGGGGTTTGGTTGTCCCTCTTGGTGCAACCGACTTACTTGAAATGCAATCAAGTATCTTGAAACTGTGATCAGTCTTCCTTGTGAACAGACGTGTTTTATCGAGTGTCGAGTGTTATCAATTGAATAAGTGGTTTTCGTTGGTGTTTTAAAAAAAAAAGTGTTCCGTGCATTCTTAACTAAATTACTTCGTGCTACTAATCATTCATTAACGAATATATTTCATTTTGACGTTATTCAGTACTATATTATTTGATCAAACCAAGGCTACTGAACGTGGCTTGCCTTGTTTGGTTTTCAAATCAATCGAAAACGTGCAGTCATAAGTTGAAATTCCCTTGGTTTTCCTTTGTTGTTTTTCAAATCTATCAGAATCGTGGTTTCTTAAGGTTCATTTTTCCTTCACACACTACCTGACCTCCAAAAGGGTCACCTACCGTGGGAAAAAAAGGATTAAGTCAGTAAACAGCGACCAGATAAGTTTCATTTAATACTTTTTCTTTAACATTTCTTTCGTCGGTAGCTTAATTATATATTCATTTAGCATAAAATTGTGTTACAAGAACCTGTTTCTGCGTTTCAAGAACAATTTTGCGGGTTTTCGCAGGTGACGGCACAATAAGCACGCGGTAGACCTACGTTGTAATTTATTAATTTCCAAACGCTCGTTTTTGTTTTTTTGTTGTTCAACTAATTAAAAGCATGGCACCCCCGTCAAGTACTTGCAGTCGCTGTGAAGGGAAATTTGCTGCTTACGCGTTTACAATGGCTAATAATAATGATCAGTTAGTTTGCAGGTGGTGCTCAAGCATGGAAGTGCTGAGGAACGAGTTAGAACGTGAGAGGGAGGCCAGGGTGAGACTTGAAGAAAGCGTGATGCTCCTGACGGCAAAATTAGAATTCCTTGAGACTCCAGTTACGACCCCTCCTGCCTCAGTTTCTACTAATAATATAAATAGCCCTCTCTCTTCCCCTAGTTCCCAACCCTTCGTTCGAGTGCGAACTGGAGCCCCATTGAGAAAAGCAAAGACTGTCTACCAGTAATAACAAGCAATAAGTTTTCTGTTTTAGGTTTCGAAGATGCTGATGAACCGGAAATACGACTCGTTGGCGATTCCATTGTTCGAGGGCAGCTCGAGGAATTCTGTGGGAGAAACCCTCGTCGTAGGCGCCGTTACTGCTACCCTGGTGCAAGGGTGGAGGATATAACTAATAGTGTTGACCATTTTACAGACGGTACCACCGAGGACACAACGTATGTTATTCATGTCGGTACTAATAACGTTTTAAATTCTAGATCGGAAGAACTGCTGGCTAGGTACAGGGACTTATTAGAGCGATTAAAGGAGAAAACTAATAAGATTGTTTTAACAGGTATACTTCCTCGAATTATCCAACGAAGCGATTTCTACAGCAAGGCGACCTATATTAACAATAACCTAAAGTCTCTTTGCCAACAGGAAGGAGTGCATTTTGCAAATTTTTGGAACAGTTTCTACGGCAGGAGGGACTTGTTCCTCGAAGATGGACTTCATCTTAATGAAGTTGGAGCTGCGCGTTTAGGAAGACTATTTCATAATACTGTCTCTTCTTTTCAGGCTGCCGTAACTCGAACGGTCCCAGCGTAAATTCCACAAATTTCCCCCGCGCTCGCGAAGGTGTCGCAATTACAAACAATTTGAAGGTTCTATCCTTAAATGCTCGTAGCCTACGAAATAAAATAAACGAATTTTTTTCCTTAATTGCTTGTAAAGACTATGATTTAATTGCGATAAATGAATCGTGGCTTAGCACTGAAACACGTGACTTTGTAGGGGAATATCAAATTAAAGGTTATAGACTTTTTGTTAAAAACAGAATAGGTAGGCGAGGAGGCGGTGTTATGTTGTATATCAAAGATAATATTGCGAACGTTATAGAAGTAAAGCACTCAATTCCAGAACCGATAGATTCGACTATAGCAGAACTTAAATTGAACGATTTCAAACTTCTTGTTGCGGTTATATATAGGCCCCCAAATCAAACAGCTGATACGGACGAAGCGTTATATCGTGAACTAAAGAGAATAATCGGTAGTGAGCAGGCTTTAGTTATGGGTGACTTTAATTGCGCCAACGTGAATTACGATACAATGCAGGGAGACGCGGAAGGTAATCGTTTAGTTAATTTTCTCGAGGATAGCTTTCTTATTCAAAAGGTTGGGGAACCTACGAGGTTGGACAGTATTTTAGATTTAGTAATAACTACGGATGATAGGCTAATTACTGATCTTCAAGTAATAGAACCGTTGAGCAATAGCGATCACAATATGGTAGAGTTTGTCCTCTCAGTAAGTCACTCGAAACCAACTAACTCGACTAAAATTCCTAACTTCCAGCACGCAGACTTTAGTAAATTTCGAAATAAATTTTCACACGTCAATTGGGAAAACGTAATGGGGAACTCCAACGCAAAACTAATGTGGGAATCGTTCGTAACGGTATTTAGGACTATAAATGAGGAATGTGTACCGTACAAAATTAAGCGTGCGAAAGAAACAACAAGCCCTTGTGGTTTACTTCTAGAGTACGAGACATTATAAAGAGTAGAGATAGGGCTTATAGGCAACATAAGTGCGATAAAGACAATTTGTTGTTACGAAACAACTACATATCTCTGAGGCGTGAAGCGAAAAGTGTAATAAAAAAGTCCAAGGGCGAATTTGAAATCTCCATAGCTCGTGACGGTAAAGAAAACCCCAAGCGATTCTTTCAATACGTCAATAATAGAAATCCAGTAAAAAGTGTCTTAGGTCCATTGAAAAATGTAAATGGAGATCGTCTCTGAAAACAAGGAAATGGCTACCTTGCTAAACGAATTTTTTACGTCAGTTTTTACTATAGCAGATGTAACGAATATCCCTACGGTCATAGACATAATACCTTTTGATAATGGTAATATTTTGGATAATATTGTCGTTAGTGAAGGGGAAGTAATGCGCTATATTGATAAAATGAAAACGCGTAAATCACCGGGTCCGGATTCCATATATCCCATACAACTAAAAGAATTAAAAGATAGCATTGTTGTGCCGCTAACAAAGATTTTTAATGCGTCTATTTCTGAGGGGTGCGTACCAGATAATTTCAAGTTAGCAAACGTAACACCTATCTTTAAGAAAGGCGATAAAGGTGCGGCGGGAAATTATAGGCCAATCAGTTTAACGTCTGTTGTAGGTAAGCTACTGGAATCAATAATTAGGGATCGTATAGTCGAACACTTAGAAGTGCATAATCTGGTTAAATACGCAGCACGGTTTTAGGCGAAACAAATCTTGCTTAACTAATCTTTTAGAATTTTTCCAAAGCGTGGTTGACGTTTACGATAGATATCGGGCGGTTGATGTAGTGTATTTAGATTTTCAAAAAGCGTTTGACACCGTGCCGCACAAAAGACTCATTGAAAAAACTAAGGCTCATGGAATCAGGGGTGTAGTAATAAATTGGCTAGAAGAGTGGTTGCGAGGCAGGAAACAGAGGGTGGTCGTTGATGGAGCGGAGTCGTGTTGGGCTAATGTAGCGAGTGGCGTTCCTCAGGGTTCTGTATTGGGCCCCTTGCTTTTTCTGATATATATATTAACGATTTAGATGTCGGCCTAGTCAGTACAGTTTCAAAGTTTGCGGATGACACGAAGCTGGGTGGTAGGGCGATTAATGACGAAGATAGAGGTAAAATTCAGGAAGATCTGAATAAAATCGTTGATTGGTCAGTCACATGGCAAATGAGATTTAACGTGGATAAGTGCAAAATTTTGCATATAGGTTCGCGTAACGTTAATTTTGCGTATAGTATGTCAGGGAAAGATTTAACAAGCGTAGAGCAGGAAAAAGATTTAGGAGTTATAGTCACTGGTGATTTAAAAGTAGCGAAACAAAGTACAGCAGCGGTCAATAAGGCGAACAAAGTGTTAGGTTTTATAGCTCGAAATTTTGAGTACAAATCGCGCGATATTATAGTTCCTCTTTATAAATCATTAGTTAGACCCCATTTGGAGTACGCGGTCCAATTTTGGAATCCGCATATGCGCAAAGATATAGACAAAATCGAAAGAGTTCAAAGACGAGCAACTAAGATGATTCCGTCTCTTAGGTCAAAGTCGTACGAGGATAGGCTTAAGGAGTTAAAGTTGACTACTCTCGAGACTAGGAGGTTAAGGGGTGATCTAATCCAGGTTTTCAAAATTATGAATGGGTTTGATAACGTAGATAGAGATAGCTTTTTCGAAATATCTCAATATAATAGGACTAGAAATAACGGTTGTAAGTTGACAAGTAGAAGGTTCGAGACAGCAGTTGCGAAAAACTTTTTTACGCATAAAATAGTAAATAGCTGGAATAGTTTGCCGGTAGAAGTAATTAGCAGCACGTCTATAAACATGTTTAAAAATCGATTAGACGCGCATGTTGATAGAAAGGGTATAGTTTAAGGTAGTAAAATTAAGGCTTTGTGGGGATAGATCCCACAGCTCAACACAAGTGTTGTGGGATATAGGGAGGCAGCGTCTTGGGTTAGGGGATACTCTCTGTCCTTACACACCCCATTTAGAGAGATTCCTCTGCCGAGCGGTGCCCCCCCATAGTACTGTGAGGTATTGAAAAACTCATGATCTTCACTTGCCCCACAAACACCTTTAAATGGGAGACCCATAATGGGTGCACACACATTTCTACATTTACTGTACAGTCTTTACAGCCACACCTACACTTTTCCTCGTAAGTGTATATATTGTAATGTATATGGTTGTAAATTTTGACTTGGTCCACAATCGATATGGACCGTGACTTGATGAATACCGTAATGAAATTGACTGAATTCTTTGGATCTGATATATTTGCATGTCCGTTATAAATAGATATAGAGTGTAACATTTGTGGATAGTAGTCTATTATGACTTCATCCTCTGGATCCAGAGATTCTATCTTTAGTTTTAAATCGATAATTAATTAGTTTTAAATTGATAATTATTTAGTTTTGTAAAAATTGGTCGTTGCCAATTTACCGGCGGCTTTTACATAAATTTCTTATGTTCTTGTGGTTCGGAACCCACGTAAAATTGTAGGTCCCCTCCGCCACCACGGAGGACATGCACAATACACGATTGCGAACACAGTTAGGTAGACCAGCCATGAGTGGATCCTAGGGTCTTTGTATCTCTGAAACATTATAACATTATAACATTATAACTGAAAATGGAAAATGACTGCACTTGATCTCTATCAAGTGGAGACTATTAACCTCTGGGGTTTGGTTGTCCCTCTTGGTGCAACCGACTTACTTGAAATGCAATCACGTATCTCTATAAACGATAAACTCTCTATAAACTCTCTCTTTCTTAATTTGCAAGTCAATTCAATTCAATAATTTGAAAAAAATTGTAAACAAAAATAAAAAAATGTAAACAATATTTCACTCTAATGTACGCGAAGGTACGGTACTATTATGTTTGGTACATAAAATAAAATTATTCTATACTGACTATAATAGTGAAATTAACTCTCTGAAATTAACTCTCTGAAATTAACTGTTTCACTCAAAAAAATGTATCACTTGTGTCTGAAATGTTCACTGTGTTTCTTGTAAATTCTGACTTGATACTCATTATTAACTGTTAATAATACTGACTTTTCAAATGTTTACAAATTACTTAAAAAAACCAACTCTGTACTTAACAAAATTTCTACGGCGAAATCCTTGACGTGTCCTGAAGACGTGTCTTCAAAACGTGTCTTGCTGGCTACTTCTTCTTGGATGAAAACTAGGCGTGGAGAACTTGGAGTCGTGACACACCGGTTCAAGGGTGGATGTTACGAACTAGAAGTCGTAACACGCCGGTCAACTGGTTTTATCCTGATGCAGGGTAATTTCTATCCTGGCCAAAGAGTGGCCACTTGTTAAAATCTTCTTCTTAAAATATTCTTCTAATCTTGGTAGTAGGGTCGCCAAATGTTTATGCTGGCTATAAGGTCGCCACTCTGTTATCCTCCTTCTTCTATGTGCTTATGGGTTGTCTCGAAGTCAACGAGGCGTTCTTGTTTGGAGGCAGCAACGGATATTTCTTCTATAACACTCTAATTCTTTTCCGCCGGTCAAAAGGTGGGTCGCCACTTGTTAAACTCTTGGCTACAGACTCGCCAGACTGTTATGCCAATATCTTCTATGGTGCTTGGGTTGTCTCTTTCTTAATTTGGGGAAAGGATCGCCAGTTGTTAATTCTTCTCTTTCTATAATACTCTGATACTTTCTCTTGGTACTAAATTTATCGACTTTACTGACTAAATTCTTCTGAAGAGAGCCCAACTCGAAGAGGAAAATAAAAAGTTTCTCTTACTGTAGTTTACTTCTAAAAAATTTACAGGTAGTGCTCTGAATTTTACAGGGGTAGAGGTTCGACCTCTTTCGACCATGGCTCAGGCCGGAATCTAAAAAGTTAAGGAGGCAAGGGGCATCTGTCCCCTCCCCGCAGCAAGGCTGCTAACAAGGGAGTCTCGTAGCAGTGACCAAAGCAGAGTCCCGTAATTAAGTGAAGTTCATTTTACAAATACATGTATAATAGAAGCCTAAATGTTGGGGGAAGGCAGTTGAAGGTTAAATTCCCCCCCTTTTAAACACATGATCAGATGTTTGAAAGATTCCAAATAAAAATTGTAAAAAATAAAAAACTAATCGTATTTTTTTGCCGAGTCTTCATTTCTGAAGGCGATATCATTTCGTAATAGTACATAAGTACAATTTAAGTACATGACTGAGTATGTATTAATTTTGGTTCATTACGATTACAATTACCAATTAATTCATATTCACTTATTGTTTAATTACACTTCCATTTAAAGTACATTCTTACATTATATATTAAATCATTACATTTAATTACAGTTTCAATGAAGTACATTACAAGTTATTATTAATTACAGTTTCATTAAAGTACATTACGTTATATTAAATTAAAGTATTACAGTTAATTACAATTAAACAGTTACTATAACTTTGTTTTGTTTTTTTACAGTGTTTCATATTAATAGACAATTAAGATGTTAGAAATATAATACAAAGTACATGGGCACATACGGTATGGATTTATATACAACATAATATGTTATAATATGTTATAACATGTTATAAATTTGAAATCGGAGCGAGAGGAGATATTTATCTTAGAAGCGTTCGATTTTGCTGTCATTAGCGAATTCGATCACTTACCTAAGCATTTTCGAGTTCATTGCGGGAGGTGATATAATAAAAAATAAAAATAAAAAAAATAATACGAGAACGTATTTGTGCGTTTTCGAACGAATGCCTAAAGTTTTGCGTTTCATAGACTGACACGAGTAAAAATGAATATTTAATAAAATTTATATAGGATAATGGTCAAGATAAGTTATGGACGTATAGATGAATATGGTTGAATAATAATATTTATACTACATAACACCACAACATTATTATTAAAGAATTTACCATACATTGCATACGAGAGATATGATGAAGGGAAATTAACGACGGGAAAATGTGACGTCATAGTTATTGAATTTGTACGTATAGTACAAATCATTATTAGGAAGATTTACAAGAACGAATTAGAGACAAAGAGTGGGTATTAATGACTAAGAAGTACAACTATGGGTTCCAATCCTGTTATACGCAATGTGTATGCATAATCTAGAGTCGAGGGTGAGATGCAAGACAATCATAATTAATTATAATAACTTCTATAACAAAATGAAAAATGGATACGACTAAACCATAGAAATGGTAGATCGTAGGGTTGTGACACAAACAAAAAGAGGAAGCTACAAGTAAAATTATTATCCAAACTAGCTTAGGCGATTTTGGTTTCTCATGTAAAAATGAATATGGATTATTCATTGTTCATTTTTACAGTGTTCCTCCCTCTAAAATGGTATTAATTAATACAATAATATACAATTAATACAATACAATTGAGAAAATAACATCGAACGAATTCAAATTAGATGATGACGAATTCTTTTTTACAATACAAATTTTATCCAGAACGAGTTCGGGTGGTTGGGTACAATGCAGAGTAATTAAATCTTTAACATGACACTTGCTTACAAAATATAAAAAATTCAAAGATTAATACTTTAAGTTAGACAAACAATTAAGTTAGACAAAGAATGATGTTAAATTTTTAACAAATTTTTTTTATATTTTTCTGTGGGAAGAATTACATACATAATTAACAGTAGATAAAAGGGAAAAATGTAAATCGTACAATCTGTAAGCTAATTTTTATTGACTACTGTTGGTAAAAAAATCGAATTACGTAATGGATGATGTATAGACCTGTGGTCTTGTGTGTATTTGTGTGTACTAGGTACAAGGTGTGTATCTTACAATTTCGAGGGACAGATTAGCCGAGAGGATTGTTCAATTAACTGAATGAATGCATAAGCAAGATATATTAGAAAGCAAAAATGATTAAGATTAAATTACATAGTTAGCACTTACACGCAATGAAATAGTTTATTGCAATATCCAATGATTTTAGCATAAGGTTTGTATATATAGTATATATAGTGTGCATACGTGTGTCTGTGTGTAAGGGTTATTATTATTATTATTATTATTATAAAATCCTTTAAGTTCAAGGTAGTATTTAAGTATTTAATTAAATCAGTTACAGTATTAAGGTAATAAACAAAACGCACTTAGAGGAACTTACAATTAATGAAAGTAAATCTCACGGTTTTAAAATTGAATTTTGACACACAATTAATTAAATTCGACTACGACAATTACTCAGTATTAATCGAATTAAAAAAATATAAAAAATATAGAGATTGAAAATAGAAATCAATTATAAACTAAACTATAATGAACTAAACATATATGTACTATTCTTAAAAATAAAAAAAACAACCTAAATTGAGGTTATGTTCCATTGTACCAAAGAGGAATTAACCATGGTTGAACCATTTCTCCGGTTGACACTGGGTTCAACTGGGGTTGGGGGTGTTAAAACAAAATAAAAAAAAAGACAAAGTTTGGAGTACGACATTCGGGGTAATTGAGTGACTAAGCAGGGGGTATAAGTCTGAAATTGACAATTACATCTTTTCGTGAGCACTTTTAAAGATTGCTTGTCACACTACTTAGAACAAAAATTAAAAGAGTTGAAACAAAACGGAGGGACGGCATGTTCCTCAGCATAGTAATTTAAAAGGAGTCATTAGGAGAAGATCGATTAATTAATTATTACACAACTATTACTGTTATCATATAATCATAAAAATTATAAAACTCGTTACAAACATTTGTAAAAACGGTTTTGGTTGCAAACAATAAAATATGTCATTTTACCTATATATTTATATACGCAACAATGGCATGAAAAGAAAAGACAAATCGGTCAATTTTCTTCTTACAAAAAAAAAAAGGTTAACTAAAGACACAAACCGGTCAATTCAGGTTGAATTTAATTCTCTTTTACAACAAAAAAAGGTTGAATTAAATTCTTAAATTACATTTTCTTAAATTAAATTCTCTTAAACTACAAAGAAAAAGTTGAATTCAATTGACTGCATTGAAATGACTTGGGACTTGAAAACTGAGACTTGAAATTGACTTCAAAACTGACTTCAAAACTGACTTCAAAACTGACTTCAAATAAAACTGAAATCTCTGGGGCGGTTGTCCCTCTGGATGCAACCTTCTAACTTGAAATTAACTGAAAATGGAAAATGACTGCACTTGATCTCTATCAAGTGGAGACTATTAACCTCTGGGGTTTGTTTGTCCCTCTTGGTGCAACCGACTTACTTGAAATGTAATGAAGTATCTTGAAACTGTCTAACTTAAAATTAACTGAAAATGGAAAATGACTGCACTTGATCTCTATCAAGCGGAGACTATTAACCTCTGGGGTTTGGTTGTCCCTCTTGGTGCAACCGACTTACTTGAAATGCAATCAAGTATCTTGAAACTGTGATCAGTCTTCCTTGTGAACAGACGTGTTTTATCGAGTGTCGAGTGTTATCAATTGAATAAGTGGTTTTCGTTGTGTTTTAAAAAAAAAGTGTTCCGTGCATTCTTAACTAAATTACTTCGTGCTACTAATCATTCATTAACGAATATATTTCATTTATTGACGTTATTCAGTACTATATTATTTGATCAAACCAAGGCTACTGAACGTGGCTTGCCTTGTTTGGTTTTCAAATCAATCGAAAACGTGCAGTCATAAGTTGAAATTCCCTTGGTTTTCCTTTGTTGTTTTTCAAATCTATCAGAATCGTGGTTTCTTAAGGTTCATTTTTCCTTCACACACTACCTGACCTCCAAAAGGGTCACCTACCGTGGGAAAAAAAGGATTAAGTCAGTAAACAGCGACCAGATAAGTTTCATTTAATACTTTTTCTTTAACATTTCTTTCGTCGGTAGCTTAATTATATATTCATTTAGCATAAAATTGTGTTACAAGAACCTGTTTCTGCGTTTCAAGAACAATTTTGCGGGTTTTCGCAGGTGACGGCACAATAAGCACGCGGTAGACCTACGTTGTAATTTATTAATTTCCAAACGCTCGTTTTTTTTTTTGTTGTTCAACTAATTAAAAGCATGGCACCCCCGTCAAGTACTTGCAGTCGCTGTGAAGGGAAATTTGCTGCTTACGCGTTTACAATGGCTAATAATAATGATCAGTTAGTTTGCAGGTGGTGCTCAAGCATGGAAGTGCTGAGGAACGAGTTAGAACGTGAGAGGGAGGCCAGGGTGAGACTTGAAGAAAGCGTGATGCTCCTGACGGCAAAATTAGAATTCCCTTGAGACTCCAGTTACGACCCCTCCTGCCTCAGTTTCTACTAATAATATAAATAGCCCTCTCTCTTCCCCTAGTTCCCAACCCTTCGTTCGAGTGCGAACTGGAGCCCCATTGAGAAAAGCAAAGACCTGTCTACCAGTAATAACAAGCAATAAGTTTTCTGTTTTAGGTTTCGAAGATGCTGATGAACCGGAAATACGACTCGTTGGCGATTCCATTGTTCGAGGGCAGCTCGAGGAATTCTGTGGGAGAAACCCTCGTCGTAGGCGCCGTTACTGCTACCCTGGTGCAAGGGTGGAGGATATAACTAATAGTGTTGACCATTTTACAGACGGTACCACCGAGGACACAACGTATGTTATTCATGTCGGTACTAATAACGTTTTAAATTCTAGATCGGAAGAACTGCTGGCTAGGTACAGGGACTTATTAGAGCGATTAAAGGAGAAAACTAATAAGATTGTTTTAACAGGTATACTTCCTCGAATTATCCAACGAAGCGATTTCTACAGCAAGGCGACCTATATTAACAATAACCTAAAGTCTCTTTGCCAACAGGAAGGAGTGCATTTTGCAAATTTTTGGAACAGTTTCTACGGCAGGAGGGACTTGTTCCTCGAAGATGGACTTCATCTTAATGAAGTTGGAGCTGCGCGTTTAGGAAGACTATTTCATAATACTGTCTCTTCTTTTCAGGCTGCCGTAACTCGAACGGTCCCAGCGTAAATTCCACAAATTTCCCCCGCGCTCGCGAAGGTGTCGCAATTACAAACAATTTGAAGGTTCTATCCTTAAATGCTCGTAGCCTACGAAATAAAATAAACGAATTTTTTTCTTAATTGCTTGTAAAGACTATGATTTAATTGCGATAAATGAATCGTGGCTTAGCACTGAAACACGTGACTTTGTAGGGGAATATCAAATTAAAGGTTATAGACTTTTTGTTAAAAACAGAATAGGTAGGCGAGGAGGCGGTGTTATGTTGTATATCAAAGATAATATTGCGAACGTTATAGAAGTAAAGCACTCAATTCCAGAACCGATAGATTCGACTATAGCAGAACTTAAATTGAACGATTTCAAACTTCTTGTTGCGGTTATATATAGGCCCCCAAATCAAACAGCTGATACGGACGAAGCGTTATATCGTGAACTAAAGAGAATAATCGGTAGTGAGCAGGCTTTAGTTATGGGTGACTTTAATTGCGCCAACGTGAATTACGATACAATGCAGGGAGACGCGGAAGGTAATCGTTTAGTTAATTTTCTCGAGGATAGCTTTCTTATTCAAAAGGTTGGGGAACCTACGAGGTTGGACAGTATTTTAGATTTAGTAATAACTACGGATGATAGGCTAATTACTGATCTTCAAGTAATAGAACCGTTGAGCAATAGCGATCACAATATGGTAGAGTTTGTCCTCTCAGTAAGTCACTCGAAACCAACTAACTCGACTAAAATTCCTAACTTCCAGCACGCAGACTTTAGTAAATTTCGAAATAAATTTTCACACGTCAATTGGGAAAACGTAATGGGGAACTCCAACGCAAAACTAATGTGGGAATCGTTCGTAACGGTATTTAGGACTATAAATGAGGAATGTGTACCGTACAAAATTAAGCGTGCGAAAGTAAACAACAAGCCCTTGTGGTTTACTTCTAGAGTAGGACATTATAAAGAGTAGAGATAGGGCTTATAGGCAACATAAGTGCGATAAAGACAATTTGTTGTTACGAAACAACTACATATCTCTGAGGCGTGAAGCGAAAAGTGTAATAAAAAAGTCCAAGCGCGAATTTGAAATCTCCATAGCTCGTGACGGTAAAGAAAACCCC
The DNA here is from genome assembly GCA_023014485.1 of Bathynomus jamesi. NCBI lineage: Eukaryota > Metazoa > Arthropoda > Malacostraca > Isopoda > Cirolanidae > Bathynomus > Bathynomus jamesi. The sequence goes on along the minus strand of JAJOZX010001762.1, from coordinate 131,504 downwards.
AAGCGATTCTTTCAATACGTCAATAATAGAAATCCAGTAAAAAGTGTCTTAGGTCCATTGAAAAATGTAAATGGAGATCTAGTCTCTGAAAACAAGGAAATGGCTACCTTGCTAAACGAATTTTTTACGTCAGTTTTTACTATAGAAGATGTAACGAATATCCCTACGGTCATAGACATAATACCTTTTGATAATGGTAATATTTTGGATAATATTGTCGTTAGTGAAGGGGAAGTAATGCGCTATATTGATAAAATGAAAACGCGTAAATCACCGGGTCCGGATTCCATATATCCCATACAACTAAAAGAATTAAAAGATAGCATTGTTGTGCCGCTAACAAAGATTTTTAATGCGTCTATTTCTGAGGGGTGCGTACCAGATAATTTCAAGTTAGCAAACGTAACACCTATCTTTAAGAAAGGCGATAAAGGTGCGGCGGGAAATTATAGGCCAATCAGTTTAACGTCTGTTGTAGGTAAGCTACTGGAATCAATAATTAGGGATCGTATAGTCGAACACTTAGAAGTGCATAATCTGGTTAGAAATACGCAGCACGGTTTTAGGCGAAACAAATCTTGCTTAACTAATCTTTTAGAATTTTTCCAAAGCGTGGTTGACGTTTACGATAGACATCGGGCGGTTGATGTAGTGTATTTAGATTTTCAAAAAGCGTTTGACACCGTGCCGCACAAAAGACTCATTGAAAAAACTAAGGCTCATGGAATCAGGGGTGTAGTAATAAATTGGCTAGAAGAGTGGTTGCGAGGCAGGAAACAGAGGGTGGTCGTTGATGGAGCGGAGTCGTGTTGGGCTAATGTAGCGAGTGGCGTTCCTCAGGGTTCTGTATTGGGCCCCTTGCTTTTTCTTATATATATATTAACGATTTAGATGTCGGCCTAGTCAGTACAGTTTCAAAGTTTGCGGATGACACGAAGCTGGGTGGTAGGGCGATTAATGACGAAGATAGAGGTAAAATTCAGGAAGATCTGAATAAAATCGTTGATTGGTCAGTCACATGGCAAATGAGATTTAACGTGGATAAGTGCAAAATTTTGCATATAGGTTCGCGTAACGGTAATTTTGCGTATAGTATGTCAGGGAAAGATTTAACAAGCGTAGAGCAGGAAAAAGATTTAGGAGTTATAGTCACTGGTGATTTAAAAGTAGCGAAACAAAGTACAGCAGCGGTCAATAAGGCGAACAAAGTGTTAGGTTTTATAGCTCGAAATTTTGAGTACAAATCGCGCGATATTATAGTTCCTCTTTATAAATCATTAGTTAGACCCCATTTGGAGTACGCGGTCCAATTTTGGAATCCGCATATGCGCAAAGATATAGACAAAATCGAAAGAGTTCAAAGACGAGCAACTAAGATGATTCCGTCTCTTAGGTCAAAGTCGTACGAGGATAGGCTTAAGGAGTTAAAGTTGACTACTCTCGAGACTAGGAGGTTAAGGGGTGATCTAATCCAGGTTTTCAAAATTATGAATGGGTTTGATAACGTAGATAGAGATAGCTTTTTCGAAATATCTCAATATAATAGGACTAGAAATAACGGTTGTAAGTTGACAAGTAGAAGGTTCGAGACAGCAGTTGCGAAAAACTTTTTTACGCATAAATAGTAAATAGCTGGAATAGTTTGCCGGTAGAAGTAATTAGCAGCACGTCTATAAACATGTTTAAAAATCGATTAGACGCGCATGTTGATAGAAAGGGTATAGTTTAAGGTAGTAAAATTAAGGCTTTGTGGGGATAGATCCCACAGCTCAACACAAGTGTTGTGGGATATAGGGAGGCAGCGTCTTGGGTTAGGGGATACTCTCTGTCCTTACACACCCCATTTAGAGAGATTCCTCTGCCGAGCGGTGCCCCCCCATAGTACTGTGAGGTATTGAAAAACTCATGATCTTCACTTGCCCCACAAACACCTTTAAATGGGAGACCCATAATGGGTGCACACACATTTCTACATTTACTGTACAGTCTTTACAGCCACACCTACACTTTTCCTCGTAAGTGTATATATTGTAATGTATATGGTTGTAAATTTTGACTTGGTCCACAATCGATATGGACCGTGACTTGATGAATACCGTAATGAAATTGACTGAATTCTTTGGATCTGATATATTTGCATGTCCGTTATAAATAGGTATAGTGTGTAACATTTGTGGATAGTAGTCTATTATGACTTCATCCTCTGGATCCAGAGATTCTATCTAGTTTTAAATCGATAATTAATTAGTTTTAAATTGATAATTATTTAGTTTCGTAAAAATTGGTCGTTGCCAATTTACCGGCGGTTTTTACATAAATTTCTTATGTTCTTGTGGTTCGGAACCCACGTAAAATTGTAGGTCCCCTCCGCCACCACGGAGGACATAAACAATACACGATTACGAACACAGTTAGGTAGACCAGCCATGAGTGGATCCTAGGGTCTTTGTTGGTCTGAAACAAAATATATATATATATATTTTTTTTTATGGGGTCATTTGAAAAATAGAGTATTTGCATCACAACCTATCAATTTCGATGATTTGAGGACTCATCACAGCTGAAATCAACTTGTTAAAAGACAATCCAGATCTTATCAAAAGAGTGATGGGGAAGATGAGAGCTCGACTCCAGATTTGTATCGATAGGAATGGCGGTCATGTTGAAAGAAAACGAAACTAAGCATAACTTTTGTAATAAGGAATAAAGAAAAATCTGCTTTGTATCTTATTAAAATTATGTTAAAGTATCTATTATTATGTATTTGTCTTTTCATTACATCGATAGCACACACATTATTTTTTCATTGACCAATTTTGCGCAATCCATTTTGTTGTACCCTTCAGTTAAAAGCAGATGCTTAAACACTAATTCGTTTAAGCATGAATACATTTGAACGTTAACAAATAATAATTTGCTATATTAAATCAACAAACAGATCCAAAATATCTCAATTTTTGGAGGAGTTGGTACAATCTAAAGTTGGGTGTACTTTTTTGTGGGACATACTGTACATATTTTTTTTAATTGGGGTTGTTTAACCTCCTCCGCAACATCTAAGGTCTTATGACGAAGGGGACCTACAGCTTTACGTAGGATCCGAACCACGGGTCGCTACATAATCTGGGTGCAGAGGACAGTCTCCCATCCACCTACTACCCAGACCCAATGTCGCTTAACTTCGCTGATCTCCGGGAAGCGGTGTTACGACATTGGCCACGACGTAGCATATACACATATTATATATATATATATATATATATATATATATCAGGTCATCCCATGAGTAATGTTTTTTAGATCGGAATTTGAAAGACAAAAAAAAAAAAAAAAAAACTACTGAAACTTTTTAATCTAGTATATATTTTCCATCGGAATCAATGACATTCTGCCAACGTCCTACAAGCTTTTCAATGCCATGTTTATAAAATTCAGGTAGTTTTGAGGCAAAAAACGTACAAAGACTGGTGTGCAGATCATCTAAAGAAGTATACTGTTTCTCGTCAAGATAGTTTTGCAGACTCCTGAAGAGATGATGATCTGAAGGCGCAAGGTCTGGAGGATGTGGAAGTTTTTCACACCCAAGCTCCTCAATTTTTGCAGAAGTGATCCGAGCGGTATGAGGACGTGCGTTGTCGTGGTGGAACACGATTCCTTTCCGATTAACCAAAGGACTCTTTTCTTTTAGTGCAGTGTTCAATCGATCCAGTTGTTGACAGTAGAATTGAGCGGTGATTGTTTGGTTGTGTGGTAAGGTTTCAAAGTGTATTACACCACTTTTATCCCACCAAACACTAAGCAACACCTTCCGAGGGTGAAGATTTGGTTTTGGTGTCGCTGGTTCTCCGGCATAAACCCACTGTCGAACGGCGCTTAACATTCTGGTACAGTATCCACTTTTCATCACCAGTCACTAAACGGTGCAAAAACGGATCTTGGAGTTCACGGGAATGAAGAGCTGTGCTAATGTTTACCCGCACCCTCAGATTGTCGACCGACAATTCATGTGGCACCCAGTTTCCTAACTTAGGCACTTTCCCGAGTTGTTGCAAATGTCGATGGATGGTGAACGGGGATGAATTGAGTTTCTGGGCCAATTCTTCGACAGTAGTTGAACAGTCTTCTTCAATTGCGGCTAACAGCAGGTCATCATCAAACTCAGCAGGGCGTCCAGAGCGTGCTGCATCTGCCAAACAGCAGTCATCATTCCTAAACTTTTGAAACCATCTTTGACATTTCCTCACATGCAGAATATCGTTGCCATAAACGTCCTGAATGTTTCGCGTTGCTTCAGTAGCACTATTCCCTTTTTTGAACTCGTAAAGCATTTATGCTCTTCTGATACCGCCATGTTTATGAGGGGTTCACAAAGCAAAACACACGTCTTCACTGGTCAAGGTCTGTAAAGTATGTAGCGAAACACGATAGATCTCCTCTTAGATATAACCTTCGGAAAATTTATGCTTAAACCGAGTAGGACTAATTCAAACTTAATCTATCGTAAAAAACGACATTACTCATGGGATGACCTGATATATATATATAAGCAAGAGTAATTGCTACATGAACGTATCGAACTTGGATCTCGAAGTATTTTAAAAATTAATTTAAGTATACTAAAAATTTAAATTAAACTAATTACATTGAAGACCTACAGAAGATCTTGGCTGTTTCTGAATGTGGGGAAGGCGGAGGAATCTGACACTCGGCACGCAAGATTTGTCCCTTCGTCTCGAGAATATTTTTCTTCCGAGCCAATCGCAAAATATTTAAATGAGGTTAGAAAAACGAATATAAAATATAAAATTACTCTTTTTATTTGTGGTAAACTGCAAATAAATTTGATGAAACTACATTCAATATGAATATATTTATAAACCTAAGTACAAAGAGAAGATTCACGAGACTTCATAAAATTAATATAAAAATAATCAGAAAAATTACAGATCATACAAAGATCAATCAAATTAAAAGTTAAAAATATATATCCACCACTAATACATACATACATACATACGTCATACATAAAGCACCACCCTTAAAATAATAATTTTTATATATACAGGATGTAACAGAAGTCCATTCTCATAGGGGAAATAAGATATAACATAATTGAACGAGAAAATAGTTTTTATACATTACAAACACTACGATCAACTTACCAATTAATCCAGTACAGGTTCAAATTGCACTCCATGTAGCCGTTCACATATTTCTACTCGGCTTTGTAAGCTGTCAGTTACGTTTTGAAGCGTTTCAGCACTAATTCTGTTATATCTTATTTTCCTATGAGAACGGACTTTTGTTACACCCTGTATATACACGGTAGTCCAAAAGTCGGAATCGGATGGATAGGCTCTGCTCTAGCCTAGCTTGTAAGGTAGCGAGCCCGCGATTTTAAAACAAGTACATGGCGGAATCCATACAAAAATGACATTTGAGGTTTGCCGTTTTTATATTACACCCGATAGCGACTTTTAGAACACCATATTATACGTATAAAATGTGTTTGTTTAGTATTACATTAAGTTACGGAAGAGGGACCCTTAATGCTATTATGAATCAAGTTTCGTACACAAACTTTAAGTGGATGATAGTTCTGTACATAATGATAATTATATAATAAGTTCTTCACTATTACTCGTTAAATGTACAAAAAAAATTAAATTAAATAGAAAACTAAAGTCAAAACATCGTGGGTGAAAACTCGGCTAATGCTAATTTCACCTCTGCGTGTAGTACACTCTGTAGTAGAGAATCTTGTTCCTCCAAAGGGAGTAAGAGTTGTCGAATTTGAGGAGATACACCCCGCTGCCGGGGTAACAATGAGAACCCGCGTACACCTCCTCATGGCAGTCTCTCCGGTACACCGGGATGATCACCGATGTCGGGGGTTTGGGGGAATCCTTACTCTTCTTCGCTCCGGCCATTCGTTCAACATCATCCAATTCGTTAACGTCTTCCTCCTCCTCTTCGTCGTCGTCGTCATCATCGTCGTCGTCATCGTCAGTGACGTGTACCGTGACGCCCGTGGACGCCGCGTCTTTCCGCCATTCGAAGAAGACGCCGAACCCGATATCGTAGTTGTCCGTCGCGAACTCCCAGAAGAGGCACGCGCCGTCTTGGTGCGTCGGAACGCGAACCTTTAAAACAACGAAAATCATCAATACAGACTTTAATACTAAAAATGCTGCCAATCCCTTTTTACTTTAACAATTTATATCAATCATTTTACCGTAAATCCATTTCTAACGTCATAAGAGTATGTGCCAATTCTTTTTATTAAAGAAGCGTGTATTATAGAGTGGTATTAATCCTTTAACATTAATGATGCATATTAACTAATAATTGTTAAACCCTTTAATGTTAACGATAAACTCCATCAAATTTTACAAACAAACACAGGTCATAAACTGTTAAGAATAGGTATTAATTAGTATAAAAAACTGGCCAATGTCTCGAATTATTTATTTGCCTTATCTAATCACGTCCTAACATCACGTACGAATGTGGACGAGTAACGAGTATTTGCTAACCGACACAAACTAATTAATCGCGAGGAAATGTACACTTTTGAAAAAAGGTTCACCAACAAAATTTCTAAAAAGCCTAAAAACCTACTAATTACCAATACAATATTCCGTTTCTACTTACATATTTTTATTGACTTCTTAAGTGTAAAAACAAAACCCGATCCTTGTTAATTTTTTAGGCTTTCGCAAATTTTTTTGTGGCGAACTTTTTTCCAAACTGTTCGTAAAGTCAAACGTACACCAATTTAACCTCTCCTGAATTAACCACCATCAAGGTTTCTAAATTCCAGTAATAATATGAAGAAAAAATATGGGTATCTTAAGAAAATAAGTGATTGAACATATGGTTAAGTGAAACATAAATTTGAAATATATATAATCCTTTTGGGCCAGTCGACCCATCGAAATCACATCACAGTGATTGTTTAATGTGGGGTATAATCAAAGATAGAGTTTACGGCCAGAAACCTCGGGACTTCGATCACACGATGACTTTGATACGCCAAGAGTTCGAGACGTTGAATAATAACAAAGAACTGTGCTGCCCTATTTGCTGTTCAGTGGTCAAAGATGCAACGTGTGTATTAACATGATGGAGGACACTTTGAATAATTTTAGTAGTAAATGATAATTATTATTCTTCACAAGGTGATTCCATTATTCTCGGTAAACCGACTTATGCTGCACCATATATATATATATATATATATTTCTTTTTCTGATTTACCGCCGATTCGTACCTAAAAGGGCGGTACATATCTCGGCGAGGCGGTGATTGGGTGATGTTACTGTGTTGGGGGTGGTAGACTAGGGGAGTGAGTAAGGGTCAGTCGCTGGATAGTGGGTAGGAGGGGTACGGTTTTAAATGCGATGGAGCAGCTGGGAGTGAGTAAGGAAGAAGAGAATCGCTTCCGTTGAAAAGTGGGGGCCGTCGGCGAGTATGGATCGTAGCCGGTCGGGTATGGGATCTTCGGCCGAGAGAGAGAAACACCTGCGACGAAGAGCAGACAACTTTGTGCATTCCACCAGAAGGTGTATGACAGTGATAGGGGTATGGCAGGTAGGGCAAAGCGGGGCTGGCGATTTCGCCATAAGGTGTCCGTCGTGACCGGAAAATTCGCCGTAAACATTTTCGCCGTAGGAAAATTCGCCGTAAACATTTTCGCCGTAAACATTTTCGCCGTAAGACAAATTCGCCGTAAGGACATTTCGCCGTAAATAAAATAAAATTAAAATTAAAAAAAAAGTTTAACTGAACCCTTATAATAGCCGGTGCTGGTTAAGTGTGCGGTCTACCTAGCTTCGAGCAGTCTACCACAATTAAAATTCTTTATACTGTACGGCATTGACGATTGGTTAGGTTAAGTCGTGATAGTTTGGTTAAATAAATTTCTTAAATAAATTCCTTATCTTACTTTGAAACTCACTGTACGGCATTGACGATTGGTTAGGTTAAGTCGTGATAGTTTGGTTAAATAAATTTCTTAAATAAATTCCTTATCTTACTTTGAAACTCACTGTACGGCATTGACGATTGGTTAGGTTAAGTCGTGATAGTTTGGTTAAATAAATTTCTTAAATAAATTCCTTATCTTACTTTGAAACTCACTGTACGGCATTGACGATTGGTTAGGTTAAGTCGTGATAGTTTGGTTAAATAAATTTCTTAAATAAATTCCTTATCTTACTTTGAAACTCACTGTACGGCATTGACGATTGGTTAGGTTAAGTCGTAATAGTTTGGTTAAATAAATTTCTTAAATAATCATCCATTGATTATTTTTTAAAAATTTACGGCGAAATGTCCTTACGGCGAATTTGTCTTACGGCGAAAATGTTTACGGCGAAAATGTTTACGGCGAATTTTCCTACGGCGAAAATGTTTGCGGCGAAATTTCCTAGAACCGGTGTCCGTGGGTGATGCGGGTGTGGCCTAGGCGGAGACGGGCTAGGATTACTTCCTTATGGCGGGACCGGTGGAATGAGGAGGCCCAGTATCCTATTCGTGGCTTGATCGTGTGGAGTTTTTTTGTGTGGCCTGGTCCCATTCCCGCTGCCATATGGAGCGGAAGTGGGAGCGGAAAGTCGGGAAGAAGTCGGAGAAAGGGAGGGGTCGGGAGGAGGCCGGCAGTGAGCAGGCCGTCTTTGCTGTGCGATCCGCCGCCTCGTTACCCTGGATGCCGACATGAGCCGGGACCCAGCAGAAGGCGATTGTCTTGTGTTGGAGGGTCGTTAGACAGTGGAAGGTTTGCTGGATGGTACAGACGAGCGGGTGGGGGGAGTTAAATCTTTCCAGGGAGAGGAGTGCACTTTGGGAATCCGAATAAATGACGAAGGAGCTGGCAGAGTGGGTGCGCACAATATCGAGGGCCTCCGTAATGGCGAAAAGTTCCGCCGAAAAAACGGAGGCCTCGCGGGGCAGGCCGACGCCCCGGGAAAGCGGCTGGGACAGAATCACCGCTGAGGAGGCCACACCGGCTTCCGAGCGGGAACCATCCGTGTAAATGGCGACTGCGTCCGGGTGTTGGGTTGCGTGTTCGCGGAAGAGTGACCTGTATATCATGGCGCTCGTGGTAGTCTTCGGTAGGGTACACAGATCTTTGCAAAACTTGATAGGGGTGAGGATCCAAGGGGGGTAGATGCTGAATGAAATGGGGATAACTGAGGGGGCGGGCATGTTGAAAAGATCAAGGAAAGAGCGGACCGCTTCAGTGAAGTGCCAGCTCCGTCCCTGAGGTGGTAGTTCTGAAACCACCGTGCCCAGAAGCGAAGAAGGTAGCCTCTGTGCACGGAGGTATGTCCTCATGAGGAGAAGACCCCGTCGGAGGGCGAGAGGGAGATGATCGCATTCCACATGGAGGCTGGAGGCTGGGGAGGAGCGGAAGGCACCGGTGGCGAGGCGGAGGCCTCTATTAAGTACCGGGTCCAGGATACGGAGGCGGGCGGTGGAGGCTGAACCGTAAACTGCACTACCATAGTCCAGCTTCGACTGCACTATGGAAGTGTAAAGGCGAAGAAGAGAGCGTCGATCTGCACCCCATGTGGTGTGAGAGAGGTGATCCAGGAGAGAGCGAGGGGGCGTCGAAGGGATTGCTTTAGGTACTTCAGATGGGGAACCCAAGTGAGCCGTCGGTCTAGGGTCATGCCCAGAAAACGCGTGGAGGGTACCACCTCAAGAGGCCTGCCGTATAATGTGACAGAGGGTAGAGGAAGGGCTGTGGGTCTTCTTCTACTGAAGACCATACACTTGGACTTAGGGATGGAGAGGCGGAAACCCACCGACGTCGCCCACCTTTCCACCCGGTAGATGGCGAGCTGCATCTGTCGTTGAACAACAGACGGTTCTCGCCCTGCGAAGTAGATTGCAAGGTCATCCGCGTAAATGGAAGAGCGGATGGTGGGTGGAAGGCATTGTGAGACCGTGTTCATCACGACGGAGAAGCAGAGAACACTGAGGATGCTTCCCTGTGGGACCCCGTCCTCCTGCACAAAGGTGTCAGAGAGGACTGAGCCCACCCGGACTTTAAAAGTCCGGGAAGAGAGGAAGCCTCTGATGAAGGTCGGCATGGCTCCGACGAGGCCCAGATGTCGGAGCTGACCGAGGATCATTGCTCGACGGGTGGTGTCATAGGCCTTCTGGATGTCAAAAAAAATTGACAGTACGAACTGTCCATTGTCGAAGGCATCCTGTATGTCTCGGCTGAGAAGCAGGAGGGGATCAGTGGTGGAGCGGAATTGTCTGAAGCCGGACTGGGTAGACGGGAAGGAATTGTTATGTTCAAGGACGAACGATAATCGCGTGGCAACCATTTTCTCGAGGATCTTGCAGGCACAACACGTCAGGGCGATTGGTCTGTAGTTTGTGGGGTCCAGGGAATCTTTGCCGGGTTTGGGGATAGGGATGACGTGGGCCTCCTTCCACCTAGAGGGGAAGGCGCCCTCTATCCATATGCGATTGTATAGATCCAGCAGGAAAATTTGTAAGGTAGAGTGGATGTGCTGGAGCATGCCGTACGGAATACCGTCCGGACCGGGACAAGGGGATCGTCGAGAGGCCAGTGCCGCCTGTAGTTCACGCATGGTAAACAATCGGTTGTAGGTGCTGTCTATGGACGGTGGAGAGGGGCTATCGTCAGGGGCGGGTACGGAATTGGCTGTAGAGGAAGAAACGGCGGCGAAGGTAGAAGCAAGGTGGTCTGCCACCGACTTGGGTTCACATAGGAGTCCGTCGTTAGTCCGGAGGACCGGGGGTCGGGAGGGGACATGTCGCCTCTCGACACCCCGCACCTTCTTCCAGATGGTAGCCGAAGGTGTGTTGGCGGTGATGCCGGACACAAAGGCACGCCAAGAGGTTCGGCGCGCTGTCTTCATTGTGCGGCGGGCGATGGCCCTGACCCGCTGCATCTCCGTGCGATGGATGGGGAGTCGCGTCCGGTAGAAGCGCCGAGTTGCCTTCTTCTTGGCGCGCACGGCCTCCGCGCACTCCGGGGTCCACCAAGGCACCCGTCGGGCGCGGGGGTAGGCGGAGGATTGTGGTACGCTAGTGCTTGCGGCCGCTAGAACGACGGACTCGAAGTAAGCGATGCACTCGTCGATGGATGGGAAGTGGGCAGTTGTAAGGGTGGTATAGGTGTTGTCGCGGAAGCGGGCCCAATTCGCGTTGGTAGTAACCCACCTTACCGGTACCCGAACAGTCTGGTCGGGTCGATTAAGGGTGAGTTGTATGGGGAGATGGTCACTTCCATGGTCCTCTCGGAGGACTTGCCACGTGAAGTCTAGGAGGGCATCAGTTGAAACGAGGGACAGGTCTATACAGGATGGAGTGCAGGTGGTGGCATGGTAAAAAGTAGGAGAGCCATTGTTGAGGCACTCGAAGGAGAGTTCGGTCATGACGGATATCAGGGTTGGGGCCATATAGGTGGTGCGTGTGTCGCCCCACAAGGGGTGGCGACTATTGAAATCGCCCAGCAGTAGGAAGGGCCTAGGGAGTTGTTCCACGACTTCCACCAGGTCGTCGCGGGAGACTTGAGCGTGGGGGGGGAGGTAGATGGAGCAGACGGTGTACTGTCTATCCAGGGAGAGCCGGACGGCAGTCACCTGTAGTGGGGACTGCGTGGTGTACGAGGATGGCAGCTCCCCTTCGAGTGCAGGTAGGAGGCGGGGTGGCGGTGCAAAAATAACCAGTAGGGCAGGGCATGGGCCTGGTCCCCAGGATTAGCTCCTGGAGACAGACACACACCGGACGGGAAGTGGCAAGCAGGGAGGTAAGGCCTTCATAATTTGCGAATATTCCTCGACAGTTCCAGTGGACTATTGTGGTTTTCGGGGGATCCATTAGTTGATGAAGGGGGATGGGTAAAGGTGTAGGTGCTAGGAGGTTGGAGTATGAAGGGAGATCCGGAGTTCGCGAAATTGAAGGCTTGGTCGGGAGCATGGCTGGCTATCTACCGTTCACCAGGGAAGGAATCGGTCGGCCTGTCGAACCCCGCGGAGGTGGCGGGATCGAGTCGGCCGAGCGAGACCGGAGGCGTGGATCACGGCAGGCAGAGGAACATCGTGGGCTGAGAGGGTCGGATGTACTGTGACGGGCTTCTATGGTCGGACCAGGAGGGGGCACGGTAGCCCCAAAAGTGGCGCTACCCCGCCTGTCCGGGGTCTCATGGCGGACTCGAGGTGGTGATAAGGGGTACCAAAAGGACCGGGCGGGTGGGAGGGAGGGCGTACACAGGGTAGCTGACAAGGAGGGGGCCGGGGATGTTGGGGGAGTAGGTACGATGGGGGTGGAAGGAGGTGAATCAGAGTAGTCTCGTGGAGGGGTGGAGAAAATGGCACCAGGAGGCAAGGGCAGATCCATAAGACTCGTGGGCGTGGGCGCGGCCGAGCTTCCCTCGGTCACACCGTGCAGCTGCGCCAGGGCCGCATCCACCGGATCCTCGGGGGAGAGGATATTGTTCGGACTGGGTCCCGTCGTCCGGGGCGGGTCGTGGATCTCAGCCACTATTGTCAGAGTCTGTGGGGGTAGAGTGGTGGGACTTCTGCGATGGGGAGAGATGGACATAGTAGACGTGGTGGGCGGAGTGAGGATCCGAGCCGTCTTCTTGGTCCGAGGGGAAGAGGGAGAGAGACGTTGGAAGGCCGGAGGGTCCGGTGACACGCTCCGGCTTGCTCCGGGCGGCAGGTTCGGGCGTGTGCAGAGGGTACTGAGAAGGCGGGGTTTGAGGTGGATGGGACCTGGGTGTCCTGGTCCCAGACACCTGGGGGATTCGTGGCAGGTGAGGTGCGGGAAGAGGAGGAATGGTGGGGGGACAGGAAACCGTCGGGTCCTGCGAGGGTTTTCTTTGAGGGGAACAGGGAGCAGTGGCTTGGGGGGGTTTCGGCGGCAGGCCAGGGCGGCGTGCCGAGAGCAGCGGCATAGGACACCCCCGGCCTCACCTCCCGACTCCGCACCCTGTCGCGTGCCTCACGGGGGCTAAGGAAGTCCGTCACCTGTAGGCCTCGGACCTCCTTCTCGAACCTGAAGAAAAGGCATTCTCGGGATGAAGAGGGGTGTGCGCCTTCACAGTTGGAGCATTTGGGTGTGTTGGGGCACCTGTCAGGGTGAGCGAGTCGTCCACAGTGAACACATAATTGATGCGGCTGTCGACAAGCGGAGCTAACGTGTCCGAATTTATTGCATTTGAAGCAACGGGTCGGGTCTGGGACGTATGGGCGGATAGAAAACTCGCATGAGGCGCGGTCTCCCATACCCCATACAATGCGGCCGGGGGGGATTAGTGTGTTGAAAGTAAGGAGCAGACGTGGGGTGGGGGAGGGGGTGCCTCCCTGTCGGGATGTGAAACGATAGATCTTAGTGACTCCTTGGGGTGCGAGGTCCTCCAGGAGCTCGTTCACTGCGACCGACAATAGGCGGGTGGCGTAAATAGTGCCCTGACTCTGGTTCAGGCGAGGGTGTGGGGAAACGGACACCGAGCATCCAAGGACCTCAGTGACGGAGAGTAGGGCTTTCGTCTCTGCGGCTGAGCGTGATTTTACGAGGAGGGAGCCATCCCTCTGTGGGCGTACGTCATAGCGGCTGGAGTTGCTGTGGGTTCGGATCGCCTGGAACGTCCGTTCAGAGTTGTTCGGGAGGGACCCAGATGTAGGCCGAATCACCAGGAATTTGTGGATACTTGGGAGGGAGAGGGAGGCTGTAGAGTCGAAATGGACTGGGATATTCAACGGTCGATAGGACGGCCGTGAATGCCGGCTCCCCCGTCCGCCGCGAGGCTCTCTCCGTGGGGAGGTGGGCTGACGGCGCGTGAGGGGGGCATATGGGGAGAGCAAGAAGCCGGGTTGTGGGGGCAAGTCCTCGGTGGAACTTGACTTGGCTGAAGTGGGCTGGGGCGAGACCCCTGCTCCAGAGTGTGTAGGTCCAAGGGCGTAGTCGAGGGACGGACTGGGGTCGGCAACGGAAAAGGAGAGTGCAAGCGTTCCGCTTCCACAGGGGGTTCAACCCCATTAGGTTGCGGTCTTCCAGTGGTAAAGGACTCGAGGGCCTGGTTGCCCACCACCCGAGTGTTGAGAGAAGTAGTAGTCCGGGAATGAGAAGCAGTAGTCGTAAGCCGAGGGGGAGAAGTGTCCATAGCAAAACAAAAAAGAACTTCATCCCCCGCGCGCATCCAGCCACCACCGACTCCAACAAGGGAAAGGCGAAGTGTGGGCACACTTGGTCCCACCGCCGATAGATGTCACGCAGGGGAGATACACCCGCACCCAGTCCCTGTGCCTGAAAGGCGGCCACTCTCATCCAACGCGCGGTGAAAAGTGGCAGGGACAGGGTTTGGGTTTGGTTGGAAAGCGACAAGGGTGCAGGGCAACCACCTCCCACACCCAAGGGCCAAGGAAAGGGTCAAAATCAAGGTCCAAAGAACAACGCCAAAAAAACAGGGAGAAGCCAGAAAGAATGGGTTAAAGGAGAAAGAAAGAAAAAGAAGCAGGAGATCAGCCGGGTCCCCAAACGGGCCCAATGGTCCACGAGGGCAGAGAAAGCCCTTACACCGAAGAAAGGTGTATTCCCACATTCGCCACAGAGGGACGCGCCCTATCGCTATATATATATATATATATATATATATAAATATATATATATATATATATAATATATATATATATATAAACATAAACACTAAACAGTCAGAAAACTGGGAATCCTATTTAACTACACTCAATCACAAGACCAACAGCACCCAACTTTGGAAAACCTTGAAAAAAATCCACACTTCACATACTAACCCACCCCCTACACACGAAGCTCTCCTTTCCAACTCTGGCTGACTAACAATAGGATGTCAGCATCCCCTCAAAAATCCTCAATCACCCTCCTAACCTCAGACCGCCACGAATCCCAAGCACACCCGAGAGCCACCCTCATGGGACATCTCCTACCTCTAAACAAAACCCCAACAATCCTTGGCCTCACCCTAGACACACACATGTCCTTTTCCCCTCACATATCAAACATTTGCTCCAAAGCAAAGCAACAAAAAAACTCAACGCTCTCAGAACACTCACCTCCACAACATTCGGTCAGCAGAAGGAATCCCTTAGTATCCTATACAAACAGTTTGTACGTACTACCCTAACTTACGCTGCCCCCGCCTGGTCCCCGTCC
This sequence comes from Bathynomus jamesi, assembly GCA_023014485.1. NCBI lineage: Eukaryota > Metazoa > Arthropoda > Malacostraca > Isopoda > Cirolanidae > Bathynomus > Bathynomus jamesi. The sequence continues at coordinate 116,321 of JAJOZX010001762.1, read as the reverse complement.
ATCTCCCACACAAACCAGAAAAAGATACAGACCACACAAAAAAGAGGTCTCAGAAGCATTACTGGCTGCCTCCGAACCACACCCATCCCACATCTACATGCAGATACGAAAATACTCCCCATCGAACACCACATGAACATGACAGGGACTCAATTCTTCTCCAGAGCACTGGCCCCAGACCACCCCTGTCACCATCTCACATTACACAATCCCCCACCCGGCAACAAAAACGTACTCCTGCTGCTCACTATTCGCAGCTACTGAACAATATCCCCCTCGTCCCCTAAACATCAACCCCATTAAACATCTCCACACAGAATTTACCGGAAATACCTACTCGACCAACCACACAACACTGTCCTTCACGATACTCCCCCTGTAGTCCATCAGAGCGAACAAACCCTCCCAAGGAAAACAAGAGTTACTCTGGCCAGGCTCCGTTCAGGCCACCACCCCTCCCTCCAACAATACAGACACAGACTCCACCTAGCTGACACCTCCACCTGTCAAAAATGCTACCTCCACCCTGAGGACACAGAACACCTACTCTTACAATGCCACACTCTCTCTCAACAAAGACAACTCCAACATTACCTCTCTACGAGACCTATGGACCCGTCCCACGGTGGTCGCGGGATACCTGAGTGCCGCTGGGTTCGCATAGAGAACCCGGGGGCTACGAAGTAAGTAAAGTATATATATATATATTACCTAACGCGTGTTTCGACTCGATCAAAGTTCGAATAAAAGTTAAATTATAGTAAAAGTCCCACAATTAAAAGACTAAAGAAGTACCAGTAATGTGTGTGAATATCTGTGCGTGCAAAGTGATATTTTTTAAGCGGTGAAAGCGTTTTCGATTGTCCATCTGGAGGGTATTTCGCCGCTCATTTTGAGTCACAAAACAAAACGCAGTTTTTCCCCTAAATTCCTATAGCTATTCCTCACGGCGGCTCTCCCGAACACCAATCAGTGAACACGTACAACGAGGGATATTCCCCATCTCCCAGTGTAACAGAAACGGGAAACGCAACACACAAACATGCAAAAATGAGGGATATAGAAGAAAAAGAATATACACGCGGAGCAGGCGGGGAACACCAGCTTAAATAGAGAAGAACTAAAATAATATCCCGGTATACAGAAGTCATCACCAAATAACGAAATGAAACCAAGACCCTGGCCAATAATATAAAGGATATTATCCAGATATTATGCGAGAGGAATTTGCAGATACAGAGACGGACAGTGCCGAAATGCGCTCCCGACTTTGTGCACGTTCTATTGTAATAAAGATCACTGTAAATTCGGTGATAACTGCAAACTCTACTACCTGACCATATGCAATAATTATCAAAAAAATATGCAAGATGCAAGTACGAAAGACAGTGCTACTACAGTCAACTTCCAACAAACCCTACAATGTGTCTAAATAATCCAGAGAAAACTACGGACACAGACCATGAAAATAATTTTTTCTACGTCGCCGATACAATACGGCCACTAAACTTCGTCTATCACCCGCAATCGACCAGTTGAAAACCTCCAAGCCAAATCGTTTTCAAGCAAGGAGCTACCAGAACAAGTGAAACGAAAACGGACTTTCTCGGAGGACCATAGGGTTTATGGTAATAAAGAAATAATAATACTAATAATAATACACGTAATGAAACGAGAAATAATAGAATTAGTAATAACAGTTTCATAAAAATAAAATGTACATGTAATGGAATGGCTAATGCAGGAGTTAAGTGGAGCTATAGACAAATACTTTCATACCAAGAGGTCAGAAGTCTAGGAGACAAAGCGGAACTGATGAAGAGCGTGAACACTTGGATTGTCCGAGTTTTTAATTCCTCGCATTAGATATTGAACATGTCTTGTTACCTCAGGGAGGCTCGGAACGTTGCGGTTAACGACGAGAATAATAAGTAAAGGACTCTGGCCGCCCCGACCCCCAGACCTGACTGCACCAAATTATTTTGTATGGGCATACATCAAAGAACAAGCCTAAGACAACAATCCTAAGGATCTGGATACCTAGAAGGGGAACACTACCGCTTGCAGCAACATCACGCCTATACTGCAGTGTGTTTTTGCGAACATGTCTAAGTGTGTGGATGCGTTCTTTCTCCACCTCCGCTATCATTGTATCAAAAATACGCGAGAGTTAAAAGTGTTCATTCGTATTTTTTATTTTCCTAATGTTAGGTTGAGCTGAAAAATATTTCCACTTTAAAAAAAACTAAATTAGTGAACTGCACTCTTCACGCGAGGTACAAGAAATAAAGAAATAGCGCACAGAGATTATAAAGATTTAACAAAAACTAAAATTTAGAAGTGAACCATTACGTTGGCTCCAAATGCTACGTCCTACCTTCTCGCTCAACTGTTGCCCATAATCTACTTACAGTGACTGTTTCGCCATGCCCAATTTTGATGATCGAATCCCCACCTTCTTGTCGGATGGAGGCTTTAAAATCTTTGATGTCGCGCCGTGTCCACATGGAGGCGGGAGCTATAGCTATTTCATTGCCTGCAACAGAAAAATCATTCGGGCAATGATCATTATCAGGATATTTATCATGGAACGATTGTCATAAAAATAGGATGTTTTTGAAATAATCTTTGCACTGTCCACATGTCAATAAATAAAACAAAACCAAAGACAGCATGGTTATTACACGATAACAGAGTGTCTACTGGTTCAGTAGATTCAAATTCCCTGACATTTCCAGGTTTTCCAGTCTAATGTTATCAAAATTCCAGGTATTTGTTTTGGTATATTAGGTGTTAATATGCGACTAAAAATAATAATAATTGACCAGAAAAACGATCTCACTCTAACCCAGGTGGGTGAGGTAATCCACAAGAGGGGAACAATATATTAGACAATGTTAACTACCCAAACAACCTAATATCCAATCTGGCTGTCTGCGAGCCCTTAGACGACAGCGACCATAACCTAATCCGCTTTAATATTAAGACCCCTGTATCTAATTTATTAAATTCCAATCCGCAACTAGACTTTCGCAGGGCTAATTTTGATGGCCTCAAGAAAAGCTTAAATGATCTAATGATAGTGAACAGCAGCAAATCTAGATGATATTTGGTGCGCATTTAAAAAGACGGGTTCATGGAAAGACAGCATCTCAAAAATCGGACAAATACAACACTCGTTTAAACGATGGAGAGGGACCTCTGGTTATAGGCATAAACGAAACTTTATTATCCTTCGGCGGCGTGTTGAGACAAATTAGAAAAGCGAAACATGCAGAATTTAAAGTTTTTTCCGTCTGTAAATCAAGTCCTAGAGAATTTTTAGCCATGTAAACAGCATAGATCTCATCAAAGATGAAAAGGGGGGAACTAAAATATAGCAGTAAACGAAGTTGTGTGTGTCAGTGTTTACCGAAGGGGTAACCTCGAATATCCCTACAGCTAAAATGCTCATTCGAGGAGATGGTGCAAATTTAGACTACTGTTCGTTCTCAGAATGAAATACTGGTAGCCTTGGACAAAATGAGCACCTTTAAATCCCCTGGTCATGACAAATTCGTTTCTCGAGTTCTTAACTCTTCATTAGTTGCGTGGAAAGATATAACTGTTTCTTACATTGCGTCGAGTCATAGTGACCTCACACGACTAATGCAAGGTTAAAGAGGTAAAAGAGGTCATCGCTGACTTTCTTGTCCATATCTTTAACAAGTCCAGTACACTAGGCAGGGTCCCACGGGAATGGAAGCTGCCCAACCAAACTCCTGTCTTCAAAAGCGGAGACAAGGAGTTACCTGGCAACTACAGGCCCATTAGTTTAACATTTGTTGTAGGCAAGCTTTTGGAATCAGTAATTACTGCGAGAATGGTAGATAATTTGGAATTGCACAACTTCTTAACTGCTTCTCAGCATGGTTTCTGCAAACATAGGTCTTGTCTAAAGCTTTTTTGAAGTCCAAATAAAGTGTCACATACGCGACAAAAGTAAGGACCCTTAGCATAATTGGTATTGTGACTGCGTGGATCGAACACTGGCTCAGTGATAGGGAAAAGCAGGTGGTAATAAAAGGTGGGAGCTCATAGTGGGCATCAGTAACAAGTGGCGTCCCACAGGGGTCGGTATTCGAACAGCTTTTATTCATTATTTACATAAACGATATATATTAATAAACGAACGTATATTAAGTACCATATAAAAATTCGCTGCTGACACCAAGTTAAGCTTCTGTATGGAAAGTGCGGAAGGCGTCTTGATAAGGAGGAGGGGAGAGCCTTCTTGCTGCGTTTCAATGAAAATTACGGATGTCACTTCAAGTCGGCTTTAAAAGTGTTGTGGCTCCCTCACTTCCTTGTCACTCACTCATATATGATGCGCCTCAGTGGTGTAGTGGTTAACGTCGCTGACTACGAATCCATCGGGCCCGGGATGGGTCCGGCGACGGCAATCGGCGCGCAGCAAAACCCAACTATTTATCCTTCCACACAATAAAGTGGTTGGTAGATAAATGGGTACCCTGGGTAGCTCAGTGGTTAAGACGCTGGGCTGCTGGTGGGGCGTGGTTCGGATTCCACGTCAAACTGTAGGTGAAGTGACAAGCTTGACCTTCGTCAGAATGAACAATTCGGGAGGAAGCTAACCAAGGTGTGTGTGTGTATATATTATTCATCGATGCATTCATAGTTTAAGTAGAAGTATGGAGAGTTAAACATCTTTTCGCATGGAGCACCATTCCGCCCATACATATACTGTAAAGGGTGTTTCAAAAGTCTTTACCCTTTTTTTCCCCAAGGACCCTAAGGTGACCATACGTTCAACACCCGAGTGAACATAACTGTCAGAGCGTGCAGTGTGTGCACACACTTCGTGAACACAATCAGAGGCCACGCAAGTCAAAATGTCAGGTTCGATGGAGCAATTGAAAACTCGGGTTGCTTGCGCTGCGTTTGGGGAGGCACATCGAGCTTGTGCAGACATGATTCGGAGAATTCGTCACGCTGATCACAAGCTCAAAGTTCCAGGTTTGAAAATCCCTGTATCTGTGGCGTGGGTAGCACAACGCTTGAATATCTGTGAAAAAACTGTCAAAGAGTGGTGGCAAGCGGACCTGAGCGCAATTGTCAAAGCTCGCGCAGAGGAGCAGTTGGATGCGATCCCGGATGTCGAAGATTGAAATTCTCGTGAGACACTTGTTCGAGTATTGTCAGCGGTCCTTGAATCGATGCAAAATGACGCAATTGTTCCGCAATCTGCTCAAATCTTTCCGAACGCGTTTGGATAAGATGCACCAAGTTGGCGGAAAATCAATAAACATTTTATAAAGGTTTGTGTTGAATGTAATGGTCACCTTAGGGTCCTTGGGGAAAAAAAGGGTAAAGACTTTTGAAACACCCTTTATATATGATGATGAAAATAACGACGAAGGAAAATTAAAACACGAAAAGTGCTCAAGCGCTTTCGTCTAATGACATCCTCAGAAACATTATTCACGCGTTACACCTTTGTGAAATAATAATATATATATATATATATATTAGGGTGGTCCACAGAACGGGGTAAAAAATTGAAGTTCAATTTTCTTTCCTCCCAGGCTATAATCTGGTTCCTTTTAGCTAAAAAATATTTCATGTAAAATTTAAGGTAAATCAAATAACTTTTAGGGGTGGCTCAAAGCTGTTTTTTGTATACCATTATGCCCTTTATTAATAGAGTGAATAATTAAAAGAAGCATTATTTACAGATACATTAACTAATGATTATTTTTCTTTCAGATAGATTTATTAAATTTACAGGTTTTGCAATGTCAAATAAACGTACATTTTACTTAATGAAAAAGTCAGAGGAAACAATCACTGGAGCCAAGCTGCCTTCCCGTGGCCAGGTCCTCCGCATGTTCCTCCACCATCATCAAGTCTTGAAGCAGGAGATCAAACCTAGTTCAGAAGCTGTTTTTGAAGAATTGCGTCTCTTCTGGGAGAGAGCCCGAATCCCTACTCAAAGGAAAGACCACATTCTTCACAAAATTCAGGCTCTACACTTGGAGTGGAAAGCAATTAAGAAGAATGCTGGGAGGAAAAGCAACTCTCAGTTAGAAATGGAGAACCTATTTGATGTCGCCCATGCTGATGCCTTTACCTTAATCAAAAATGAAGAAGACCGGCAGTTCTTGATCCAACAAAGGAAAGCGGGACGAGTGGGATCAATGGTCTCTGCAGATATGGTGACTGACAAGGCAGAAAAGAGAGCTGCTGAGAAGCAAATGAAATTGGTAAATAGGAAGCAGAAAGCTGAAGAAGAAAAATATGCTGTTTCACAGGAAGTTATGCTAGATCAGGGAAGTAGCCTTGTGAGTCAGAAAGAGAAGATGAAGATTACCTTATTAATCCCCCATCTACCAGCGGACCAACTCCACCAAAGAAAAAGGCAGCAAAGAATATCATATCTCCTGAATTGGCTGCTGCTCTGGACAGGACTGGCATCAGTGACAGGAGGGCCACCTTTGTATTAGCTGAAACTGCATCTAGCCTTGGTCAAGATCTTTCAGAGGTGAACATCTCTCGTTCTTCAATCAAAAGGCACCGAGAGAGGCATCGAAGGCAAATAACCCATGCCATTAAAGCTAGCTTTAGTCCAAGTATTTCGATTGTCCACTGGGATGGGAAGTTGATCCCTAATCTACTTGCCAAGAATGAAAAGGTAGACAGACTCCCAGTCCTTGTCTCTTCAGTTGAATCAGGTGATTCAAAACTGCTTGGTGTTCCCAAACTACCAAGTGGAACAGGGGAAGCTCAATCAGCTGCAGTGTATAATCTTCTTTCCGAATGGAACATAGATAAGTCAATAATCGGAATGTTTTCAGATACTACAGCATCAAATACAGGAACAAACAGGGGAGCATGCATTCTTCTGGAACAGAAACTTGGTCGACCACTCTTCTATTTTGCCTGTAGGCATCATTGCATGGAAGTCATGTATGGAGGAGTGTTTGAAGCAGTCCATGGTTCATCTTCTGCCCCTGAGCCACTTTTGTTCAAAAGGTTCCAATCTATGTGGGACTACATTGATTTAAAAACCTTCTCTACATCACAGGATGATGAGATGAAGGAGCAAGTTGATCCTTTCAGAAATGAAATAATTGCCTTTGCCAAAGAACATCTGGCCACTGGAAATTTTCGAGATGACTATAGAGAGTTTTTGGAACTTTCTTTGATCTTTCTTGGTGAAAAAATTGAAAGTTACACATTCAAACGTCCTGCTGGCACGCACTATGCAAGGTGGATGGCTAAAGTTATCTATGCCATCAAAATGTGGCTTTTTCGAAATCAAATCACTCTGACTCCTCGAGAGAAGAAGGACCTGAAAACCCTTACCCTTTTTGGAGTCCTAATCTACTTAAAAAGCTGGATCACTGCTCCTATTCCATCACAAGCTCCGAAGAATGATCTGGATCTTATCCAAAAGTTAAAGGACTATCATGACCAGAAAGTGGCCAAAGCAGCTCTCAAGAAATTTGAAAACCACCTATGGTACTTATCAGAAGAGCTGGTGGCCCTTGCTCTCTTCGATCAAACTGTTGCACCAGACACCAAGGGAATCATGCTCCAGTGTATGAGGGAAAAGGAGGGTCATTAGACTTCTCAAAGAGAAGAAGACTCAAGGAATGCAAAGCAACACTGAAATTAGAAACTCTTGCCACAAAGAACTCATTAAAGCTTCTTAAGGCCCTACCGATCAATATTAGTTTTCTTGATGATGACCCCAGCACCTGGGAGGAGAATGAAAACTTCCAAGAAGCTAAAAGAATCATAGGAAACATCAAAGTAGTTAATGATCATGCTGAAAGGGCAGTAGCTCTCATTCAGACCTTCAGCGGAACTCTGACGAAAGAGAGATCAACTCCAGTTTCTCTTAAGTGTGGTGGATGAGCACCGAAAGAGGTTTCCTGATTCTAACAAGTCCACAATCTTAGCTGGGCAACAATGAGTGGCCTGGTCAGCCATGATACCCCCGCCAACAAGCGGATAATACCCATATATATGGGGGGGACCCAGAAGCCATGAATGTGGACTTCTGGGGGTAGTTGAGCCACCTCTAAATATTAACCGATTGAACCCAAATTTTGCTCAGAGAAGTTTTTTGGGAAAAGGAACCTAATGAAACCCTGGGAGGAAGAATTTAAAATACTTCCATTTTGTGGACCACCCTAAATTATATATAGTGTATTAGGTCATCCCATAAGTAATGCGGCATTTTAAAATTTTTTTTTTTTTTTCATTTTTATCATTATTTTACGGATAGAAATTAAACAACTCTTTGAAGTTATTTATATTTAAATAAATATTTATTTAAATATAAATAACTTCAAAGAGTTGTTTGATTTCTATCCGTAAAATAATGATAAAAAATGGAAAAAAAATAATTTAAAAATGCCGCATTACTTATGGGATGACCTAATATATATATATATACAGGGTGTCCGAGAATTATCTGTACAATTTTTGGCTGTTATTAAAAGTCAACCATGAAGTGTAGAAATTCCAGTGTTGTCCCATTTTACAGAGAATCTCTAAGTTTTTTCTGATACCAAGTTTTGACAAGTTTTTTAGAAATTCCAGTATGTCCGAACATTATCTGTACAATTTCATCTTTTAATAAAATTCTTGATAACACACGTAAAATTCTTAAACAAGATTATTTAGAATCTGTATTTTCAAAAGTTTCTTTTATTAAAGTAACCTTGTTACAAACATTCGATATGTGCACCATTAGTGATTCGCAAAACATCCAATCGATACTCCAAATGTTGCCATGTACGCTGCAGCATATCCACATCAATTCGCTCAATAGCAGCTGTGATTCTTGCTTTTAAATCATCAATGTCTGTCACCCGCGTACATTTCTAAAAAACTTGTCAAAACGTGGTATCAGAAAAAACTTAATGAGATTCTCTGTAAAATGGGACATCACTGGAATTTCTACACTTCATGGTTGACTTTTAATAACAGCCAAAAATTGTACAGATGATTCTCGGACACCCTGTATATATATATATATATATATATATATATATATATATATATATATATATATGTATATATGTGTGTGTGTGTGTGTGTGAAACTGCGAATACCTTCGTCATCCGTATGTACTTCTTCTTCAGCAGATCTATCTCCATTTTGATGCTGAGAATTGCTCATGGGTAGATCTTTTTCTTCTCCATGACTCTGTCAAAAGAAAAGTACGCATTTCTTAATAAATAGTCAGTCTGCTTCACTTACCAATTCCTACTCAGAATTTAAGAATTCAGCCTCTGCATCAAGAGCACCGTCTTAGAACAGAGGAACCTCAAGCCTGACCTCCATTGGAATGTGGGGTCGTCACGCAAAATCACTGAAAGGTTGCAGGGTATACTCAATTAATTTAAACTATTTTCCTGTTAAAAATTTAGGAGTTTCATAACCAGTGTGTAACCCTGTTACAACAACGATAATACTATGCAATACGTATTAAATTACAAATAATCTTAAGGTAATAATGAAGGATTTAAAGAATAGTTCACTGACCCACAATTATAATTTAAGTTTAAAATGCAGAAATCCATTTTGTGGAAGATATTAACCAGTTTTTTTAATAAAACTATTAAACATTATAGGAAAAACTAAGGTTTTTAATATTCATCAATTACATGGTATCCTACGAGCAACTTACTCTTGTTTAAAAAAATAATTAGGCACCTATATAATAAAGTGGGAACTGCATTATAAAATTGTGAAATTATTAAGCTATTTCTTCAGTTTTATTTGGCTAATAAAAATAATTACTTCCGACAACATACACTAGCCAAACAAGTTATTTTATTCATTTAAAAAAAAAAATCACATCACATAATGAGAAGCAGTCCAAACCTACCAAATTTCCCAAAGCCTGACTTTTGTCTTGACTTGGTTGAGCTGAATCTACTTTCTGTTGTTGTAAAAATTGCTGTTGATACACTTGTTGCATGTACTGTTGGTAATGCTGTTCTTGCAGTTGCTTGATCAACACTGCTTGCTAGTAAGAAAGATTTTACAAATCAACAAAAAATCCAACAAGGTTTACATTTTTTACGTTTTGGGTTGTAAAATTCCTTGTAATTTTGGGAATTTTCCAAAACTTTCATTTTCATAAAATGAACAGATGTATATTATTGAATTAGGGTATGCTGTGTAATTTAACTGTTTGAGAAAAGTGTAGAATAATGCGGCCAAGAGAAACAATTCAAAATACAGTTAGTGATGTTAGCAAATGTTTCGCTTCATTTGGCAGCAGGATGGAGTTGGAGAGGTTGAAATGGGAACCCCTCAAATACTTAAAAAAAATTTAACCCCCAATTATTTCACGAGAAGGAAATCTCCAGAATGCTGAAATGGAAACTTCCCATATAAAAATAAATTCTACCAATTAGTGAATATTAAAACCTGAATTTCCCACATACTGATTTCAAATTCTTATTTTTGCCAGGTATATTCGCAGCAAACTCACCTAAAAAAATTTTTTTAAATTATACAAGAAGCCAAAACTTCTTTTTTGGGTGGAAAATGCTTTACCACTTACTACCAAAAAATACCATATCTAATAAACCTTAAAAATGATCTAAAATTGAAAATTCCTGAAATTTCTGGAAAGTTTCCATCCTTTTGCAACTCTAATTTACATTTTAGTTCATATGAATGATAAAACATTATAATATTTCATGATATACCCGAGTTTAATGAATGTTAGCATATTTTTTAGAAATTTTTCCTTCTCTCCCAGGGTGTTTGCCTACTAATCCAATATGCTCATTAAAAAAAAACCCTTGGGGATTCATACTGTCCATGAATTCACTTCAGAACCTTGGAACTGCAAGCCTCAGAAGATACACTAGAACTAGTATATATGGAATACTTAAGTTATTCCAATATCTATTGCGTATTAATGCTAATTTGGTTGTACAGTACTCATCAGAAACAGTTTATATACTGATAACAAACCAACTAACCTGTTCAGGATTTCCAGGAAACTGCTGCTCAGCATACAATTTAAACTGAGCAAATGTTTGCTGATTCAAAGCTTCCTGAATTTGTCTCCTAATTAAAAATAAAATAAAAGTATTTAAGAGAATGAAAAAATGGAGATGAGAAAAACTGAGGTTAACTTCATGATTCTCATTCTACCTTTAAAGTACTTCAAATGAGAAAATGGAACTAGATGTTGGTTATATCTACACAGTTTTAAATGTTGAAGAAGAATAATAATAATAATAATAAATAATAATATAATAATAATAATGTCTCAGGTAGAGCACAATTTTAACATACTTTGTTTCTTCTTGTTTTCTTCTTTCCTCCTCTTCCTTTTTCAATAATTCTTCTTTTTTCAGTTTCTGTTCTTCCTCCTCTCTTCGCCTCTCCTCTTCTTCTCTTCTGAAATGCAGAAAGAATTTCTATGAAGATCCTGCAATATTTACATCCACAAAAAATGATTAAAAAAAAAAAAATTAAAATAGTCTCACTTTAATCTCTCTTTCTCCATATGATCAGCCAAAACAGCTTCAATATAAGGTTTGAAGGTAGGTGTTAACAAATTCAAATGTTCTACAAACTGCTTCATTGCTTGATCCTTGTTGATGTTTTCTAAAGATTGCCATGCTATTCTAAAATGCAGAGAAAGGAATACATAATCAAATATATGTAATGTTAATCCAAAAACTACTACATAAACAGAGTGGCAAATAACTGAATTTACGCATTTGCAATATAATTTTAAAGCTATTTTAAGATTTCTTTCCCAATTTTTCTTAAGTAACTATACCTAACACATTTAGTATATATCTAGTAATTAGGACATTAATGGGTCAGATTCTAAACTACTTATTTTTCAATCTGTGTGCCTGTCAATTTAGTAATTCGTAAGTTACTGATCTGCACCCTCTGATGTTATATAAATGAACAAGTACCATGCTTAGTAGCCTAATTAACCAGATCATACAGCTTAACTATTGTCTTAGCTAAGCCTTATTATCTGACTAGCTTCTTCATAGGGCATAGGCCTAATTATTATTACGAGAATATAACAGCGTTCAGTTTACAACCACTCAAAGGAAAAATGAATAGACTACAAAACTACGCTCACCTTCTGTCTCTTCCAACAACATCCAGCACTCCTAAAGTTTCTGCTGTTGCAGGATTAAATGGGCCATGTGTAATTTGTTGACTTAGTGCTACAAAGTAGCAGTTGTCTTCATAACTTAAATGAATAGCTTTACCAGACTTATCTGAAAAGGAAAAGTGATAAATATATTATCTTACTAAAATCTTTTTTCCTTTGAAGACAATTACATAGCTATTGTCTTCTATGTAACATGATAGATCCTATGGTCTAAATTTTGCACATTGGAACACTAACAACAAATTCACTTTTTTCATAATAGGCCAAGCATTTTTGCTGCTTGCAGCAAAGATCTAGATAACTCAATATATTTAGCAAAGAAGTTTTACCTTCTTTAGGCCTAACTGTGGAGATCTTACATTATACAGCTACACAAGCTGTAAACTATTGTTAATATCAGCTTTAAAAGTATGGTATATAAGTGAAAAATGAAACCAATTTCTTACATTTAAATTTTTTTTTAACTATGAATATTCTGTATAGTTTCAAAAGATGTAAAAGTTATTTCTGAAAGATCCAACATTAGTTTTAAGCCCTATTAGTACCATAAAATGGGATGACCAGACAAAATCTAAGTGAAAAGTTTTACTATTAAATAGCTCCTATATGAAATAATAAGAATAAGAAATAGGAGCAGAATGTTCTGATGCAGAGAATTTTGTTTACTGTACTTCTTTCATTTAGGAGCTATTTAATAGTAAAATGTTTTACTCAGATTTTGCCCAAAGGGGCCATTCAAAAACCACATGGTCCTTAAAGGGGGGGAGGGGGTTCCTTATTTGACCACCAAGGGCCACATGGGGGAAAGGGGTGGGGTCTTGACATTTAACCACGTGGCCAATACTACGCATTAAAATATCCTGTTCATAATATAATATATTAGTGAAGATATTATTTTCAATTAAAGAAACAATTAATACAGTTTATTTAGAAGATATGCCTTTTAATTATTCATTTACCTCATTACCTCTCAATAATATCTAACATGGCACCTTACATAAGATTAAGAAGGGGTGGGAGTGACATCAGAAGACTACATGGTTTTGGAGGGGGGTTTAAGTCATTGGCCACAAATGACCACAAAGGGGGGGGAAGGGTTTGAAAACCACCTGAAAAAGGGCCATGTCATTTTTGAAATGACCCCAAAGTCACCCTGGTTTATGGTACTTAGTTAGTTTATAAGAGAGAGAGGCCCTAAAACAAAAATTTAATACAATTCAAAATTTTTAAGAACAAACTTCACATATAGTAGGCCTTATGCTTATTTCACTTGTAATGTTTTTAAAGGAAGAAATGAAAATTTAAGTACAATTAAATGCAAAAAACTTCACTTCTTTCTATGTGAAGGTCAAAATATGATAAAAACCCACTCTAATAGACAGTTTATTTCCACAACAGTTTCGATGACCACTGGTATCCACCCAAAGAGGATGCCAGTAGGCATCGAAACTGTTGTGGAAATAAACTCTGTCTATTAGAGTGGGTTTTTATTATCTTAAGTACAATTATTTTTTACTAAAACATTTTGTAGCTAATACCCTTTGGTGTATAGATACATCATCTAATACGGTACCTAACAGGTATATTATAAACCTAGCTACATCATCTAATACCTAACAGGTATACCAAAGTATTTGAAAGAACAGTTAGAGAGAAAATTTATGATTTCCTGGAGACACAGGAAAGATTCAACGAAAATCAGCATGGATTCCGATCAGGTAGATCATGCCTATCACAACTAATAGAGCACTACAACAATATCCTAGATGCATTGGAAGGCAATGACAACTACGATGTTATATACACAGATTTTGCTAAAGCTTTCGATAAATTTGACCATAATATAATAGAACATAAAATTAAAGACATGGGAATAACAGGCAAAGTGGGAAAATGGATCTACAACTTCCTTAGTGATCGTCTGCAGGTCGTCAAAATTCAAGGTATATCATCATCAGAATCGGAAGTACGCAGCTCAGTACCACAAGGGACAGTACTGGCCCCACTCCTGTTCATTATCATGCTAACAGACATAGACAGCGGAGTAAACAGCAATAGTATAGTAACATCCTTTGCAGATGATACAAAGATCAGCAGAAAAATCAGCGATGTACATGATGTGGAGGCCTTGCAGAGGGAGACAAACAAAATATACAAATGGTCAGAAGACAACAACATGTCATTCAATGACGAGAAATTTCAGCTCTTGAGATATGGTAGAAAAGAAGAACTTAGACTGCATATTATGCTTCAGATAGACAGGAAATTCAGAGAAGCATGAAAGCAATTGATCTCGGGATAATAATGACAGATGATGCGAAATTCGAAACACAAAATCAGAGAGCAATAAATAAAGCAAAAAGAGTCGCTGAACAGGTTCTAAGAATGTTCAAGAGAAGGGACAGGACAGTAATGATTCCCCTGCTAAAAACACTGATTATACCAAAACTTGAATACTGCTCAGTTTTGACATCCCCATATAAAAAGGAAGAAACTAATAAACTAGAAGAAACGCAAAGGCATTTCACAGCCAAGATTGATGGCTGCAAAGAACTCAACTACTGGGAAAGACTACGTAAACTAAATCTGTACTCACTGGAAAGAAGAGAGAGGTACATCATAATCTACATATGGAAAATGATTGAAAAACTGGTACCAAACCTAAAACTAAACCCAATTACCATTCAAACAACACTGGAAAATAGGAAAGGCAGAATGTGTAGTGTTCCCAAATTAAAGGCCCAACAAGGGACCTCCTCAACCCTGAAGGAAAATAGTTTGGTTGTCAGGGGGCCAAGACTTTTCAACCAGCTTCCTAAGGACCTCAGAAACGTAACAGGGGTCAAAGTTGAAGTCTTCAAGAAAAGACTGGATGCCTGGCTCAGGACAGTACCAGATGTATGTATGGTGGAGTGCAAGAAAGCAACTCGCTCCTCCACCAGGCCAGACCTAGAGGTGGGGCCACCAGCTTGACCTCCGTGTGAAGAGAGACCAACGCACGAAACAACATAAGGTTCACAAGGTAAGGTATATATTATAACCTGAGCCAAATCAATTTGGCCAATATTGCTTACCCTTAAAAAAAAAAAAACTTTACCTAGTAACCCTCTTAAAACTTTAGAAAGTAGCTTAACTCTCATGACATATAGCTTGAGAAATAATGGATCAATTAACAGTTTGGTAGGCCCAGATGACTAGACCACACATCTAATGAATAAATTTGGGGCTGAAACTAAAAAGCAGACTATTTTACAGAATCTGGCATGACTGAAGTCTGAAGGAAAGAATCAAAATAAAAGTTAGTAACATTCCAGATGCACAATTTAGAGACAGAGTCCATAACCTAGGCCATAATTGGGTCATTCTCTGTCAGATCAACCAAAAAAAATTGAAATTAACACCCTCATCTCTCATATTTTGCTGAAATTTGGTTTATAGGGAGTTTGTGAGCCCTGAATCCATTTCTGAAATTATAAGGTCAATCCGACCAACGGTTCAAGAGATATGACCTCGGGCAATTTGAGGTCACTCGCGAGGTTACTAACATTTGGCGAGCCATAACTTGGGTAATAATTGTCATAATTATATAAAAGTATATATATTTAGAATCAGAAAACGACAAAGAATCCAAATATGTAAGTTTTAGAACTCTAGGTTGAAAAATAAAAAAGTTACACTGTAACCAAAATCTGAGGTCACGATTTGACCTCTCGGGTATCAAATGAGAATTTTTTTTTTAAATGTAAAAAATGAAGGCATAGGCATTGGCTATTAGAATCAGCAAAAAAAAGTTTGTTTATGTCAGTATTTTTCATGTAACTAACATATAAGTGAACATATTCATAAGTTGTGTATCAATTCTACCTATTTTTTCACACAAGCTCATAATTTGACCTATAGAAATTAAAATTACATTTTTTATAGATATAAAAAACAAAGTCAGAGTTCTTGACTAATAGAAACAATCATAAAAAGTTTGTTTATGTTGGTACTTTTCATGTAACTAACTTATAAGTGAACACCATATTTATAAATTGCTTGTCATTTCAAGGAATTTTTATATCTTGGCTATCAATTTGACCTCAAGCTCCAAGAATTTAATAAAAATTGTATTTCACTGCTAATCTACACTGGCAATAATAGTTATAATAGTGAAAGGGGAAGACTAAGCTCACATGTAGCCTAAACAAACCTGTTGAAACATGTTGCTACTTGTCTAAGTGCAGAATCAACACAGATAGTTGCAAAATTCCTTGTCTACAGGTTAGTACAGTTCCAGCCAGCACTGTGGGTGGCTGGTGGGTATGGTGTTTTAATGAGCCTCAGAGACTATCAAGGCCTAAAATATTAAGTGTGTATAGCTATATATTTTCTAAAAAATATATATTACCTAATTGTAAATCCTATATCTTTACAGATCAAAATACAATGGTTCGGCACTTGAAATACTGCCAGGACCCTATTCAAAAACACAAGAAACGCATAACAATCAATCTTAGAAAAGTGACTGATGTACTTGTTGAAAAATGTGCTGGAAGAGTGAAAAAAGACTCATTGTTGTGTGTGAACTGCTGGACACTGATAATGAAAAACCCCACTATACTTAGTACCACTGAAAACAACGAGTCTGAGCAGGATTCAAATGAATCATCTACTATCAGTGGCTTGAGTAACATCTCTTCAATTCAAGATCTGGACAATGACAGTGATTGCTTGATAAAGGAAAATCCTTCAACTTCAGTTGAACCAGTTCTAGCATTTCTGGACCAAACACCAGTTAAAAAAAGTAAGTAATAAATTAATATAATAACTTATACTTTACTACAAGGTCTGTTTGATCTACTATATAGCCAATTATATAGCATTTAAGGTACTATAATTAATATTTAATTACTAATATTCAGGTGTGTGAAACCTTTTTTTCTGTTCTTTTCAGAAGGGCTGTCATTAAGCCAGAAAAAGCGCAAGGCTCGTGGTAAGCTATCATCTGCTCAGAAACACCTGAAGGAGAGGCTAGAACAAAATCAGTTTTTTTTGTTCAAATTACCGAGGAGGTAAGTGATACTTCAAAACCTGAAACTAAATCTGAAAAACATCTAGACAAATTAATGAATGAATTGAAACAGTCATTCCTGGAGAGCAAATGTCACCATCACAAACTACAAATATTGACACTCTCACCATACACAATTGAAAAAACAGCTAGTTTCTTTCAAACTACAACATACATGGTGAAAAGAAGCCATTCACTTAAATCAGAACATGGAATCCTTCCGAAGATTCCACTAATGAGCAAAGGAAAAGTGATATCTGAAGAACACAAAGATATAGTTAGAAGATTCTATGAGTCAAAAGAGGTTAGTCGTATGTGTCCTGGCCAAAAGGATTGCGTGAAAGTTATCAGTGCTGAAGGTGCAATGAAGGTGCAAAAACGATTGGTCCTCAGGAATTTAAGAGAGATGTTTGAACTATATAAAAATGATGAAAAAGAATCCCAAAATAGGATTTTCCACATTTTGCAAAATTACGGCCATCATAATTGTGTGCTTGCCGGTAGTGGTGGGACTCATTCTGTCTGTGTCTGCACATACCATCAAAATCCAAATTGCAGCTGGCTGCATTGGGAGAAAGAGGTTTCATACAAGGATCTTATGGATTACAGTGTCTGCAGTACAGAAAGAGACTTGCATGATGCAACTTTGCAATGATTGCCCAAGAGAAGGGTGTCCTGGATTTTCTTGAGTTACTTGACAGTGTGAAATCAGCTCCAAATGAAATATCTTACAAGCAATGGGTGACTGTTGACCGTTGTACAATGGTGATAAGGTGGAGCCACTTCATGAATACTTATCATCCCTAAGCATGAAAATATCCCGCATGGTTCGTCATCACTTTGTTGCTCAGCAACAATCACAGTACTTCAAGCAGTTGAAAGAAACACTACCACCTCAGAGCGAGGTAGTTATAGTAGGTGATTTCTCTGAGAATTATTCTTTCATTGTCCAGGATGCTGCCCAAGGGTTTCACTGGGACAATTCACAGTGTACAGTTCACCCTTTTGTCATCTATTATAGATCATCTGCAGACCAGGAACTTAGCCATTTTAGTGTCTGTTTCTTATCTGCATCACTAAAACACAACACTATAATGGTTTACTCATTCATATTGAAGCTTATGACATATGTTAAATTCAGATGCCCACAATTGAAGAAGGTGCACTATTTCTCAGATGGATGTGCTGGCCAATATAAGAACAGATACAACTTCACAAATCTCTGTTACCATGAAGAGGATTTTGGTCTGTCTTGTGAATGGCACTTCTTTGCTACATCCCATGGCAAAAATGCATGTGATGGGATTGGAGGAACAGTGAAAAGAGCTACTGCTCGTGCCAGTTTGCAGAGAACTACAGAGAGGCAAATTCTTACACCAGAACACATGTTTCAGTTTTGTGAAGAAAACTTGAGCAAGAAGATAAATTTTTTCTTTGTAACTACAGCTGATTTGAAAGATGCAGAAGAACGGTTGGAACATCGATTCAAGGATAGTAGGGCTATTCCTGGAACTCAGAAATATCATAGATTTGTTCCCCTAAACAAGGAAGAACTGATGGTGTATCCCATTTCAAGTGGCATTGGAGAAAAGAAAAGAATAAGGAAAAGTCATTTTACTAATGAACCTGCAATGCTTGGTAACCTAAAATGTGTCACAAACCAGGAGAGTATGTTGGCTGCATTTATGACATGCAAGTTTGGTATGGAATTGTGGAGGAATATTGTGAAGAGTTTGATGATTTCACTGTGAACTTTCTACATCCCTCTGGGTCATCAGGATCAAGTGCATATTATTATCCATCAAACAAGGATTCATGTGCAGTGCCAGGACATCATATATTAACTGTAATGAGTTGTCCTACCCTAAGAGGAGGCAGCAGAATTCAATACATTTTTCCACAAAAGAAATTGATGAGAGCATCGAGCATGCAAAAATTGTATTAGGCTAGCACATGAATCCTCTAAGTAGGTCTTCCCCTTTCACTATTATAACTATTATTGCCAGTGTAGATTAGCAGTGAAATACAATTTTACATTTTTTGCCTTTGTTTTTATATCTATAAAAAAATGTAATTTTAATTTCTATAGGTCAAATTATGAGCTTAAGTGTGAAAAAATAGGTAGAATTGACGCACAACTTATGAATATGGTGTTCACTTATATGCTAGTTACATGAAAAATACTAACATAAACAAACTTTTTTTTGCTGATTCTAATAGCCAATGCCTATGCCTTCATTTTTTACATTTAAAAAAAAAATTCTCATTTGATACCCCAGAGGTCAAATCGTGACCTCAAATTTTGGTTACAGTGTAACTTTTTTATTTTTCAACCTAGAGTTCTAAAACTTGCATATTTGGATTCCTTGTCGTTTTCTGATTCTAAATATATATACTTTTATATAATTGTGACCATTATTACCCAAGTTATGGGTCGCCAAATGTTAGTGACCTCACAAGTGACCTCAAATTTCCCGAGGTCATATCTCTTGAACCGTTGGTCGGATTGACCTTATAATTTCAGAAATGGATTCAGGGCCCACAAACTCCCTATAAACTAAATTTCAGCAAAATCTGAGAGATGAGGGTGTTAGGCACTGGTTGATCTGACAGAGAATGACCCAATTACTAACCTAAATTAATTTTTATATACTCTTCTGCTCTAATTCAAAACATAAAAAGACCCTCATAATCTTGTAAATGAAGGAATACAAAAGGAATCAAATATAGTACTAGGACTATATTTCAGTTTTAGAAATATTTACAAATGGGCAGAAAACTGGTCTGACCATGAAAATTACACTTGTATGGGCAATATGAATATCTAAGTCAAACAATGCTAAACATTTGTCTTTAGCTACATTTTGTGAGAACTTTGCAAAATATCTATTTAGAGGCTCCTGTCTAAAAGCTGGAAACCTTTGTAACAGCTCATGTCACCCATGCCATATACCTTTGGTTAGCTTCTGCCTGAATTGTTCATTCTGATGAAGGTCAAGCTTTTCACTCCACCTTAGACTTACAGTTTAATGTGGAATCCGAACCATGCCCCATCAGTAGCCCAGCATCTTAACCACTAGGCCACCTAGGGTACCTATTTATCTACCAACCACTTTCTTTATTGTATGGAAGGATGAACAGCTGGGTTTTGCTGCGAGCCGGATGCCATCGGGTCTCAAACCCAGGGCCGATGGATTCGTAGTCAGCGACACTAACCACTACTACACCGAAAATAGGTTAGGTAACTTGTCTGTATATTTTGCTTTATTTTATGTACTTTGCTTTAAATAAAGTTCGCAACTGCCAGTTGTACTCTGTTTTCCTCTTCCTATTTCATAAAACTGGCAGAGCAAAATTGTGTAACTATTTCATGAAATAGGCAATAACTTCACTTATTCCATGAATTTGGCAAATGGACTGCCAATTTCACGAAATAAGCAATATTTTGCTTACTTCATTACTTCATGAAATATTCAATTTCACTGATTATATATATATTAGTGATGGATCGAATAACCGCAACCGCAACCGCAACCGCATACAACCGCACAAAAATTCATAACCGCAACCGTAACTGCAACCGCCATTCCATAAGTGCGGTTGCGGTTGTAAAAGCTTAGTTAATTTTAATTTTAGGTTAATTAGAAATATTTCTTTTTTTAAAAAGAAAATGATGGGTCTCCTTATGCGTGCTTAAACATGATGTCATACGGCTGCCGTAGTAAAATTGGTTTAAACTGCGCTCTAAGTTATTACTCTGTGAGCTCCATGAAGTAACATTTATTTTTATTTAATTTTCTTCAAACTAAAATCACCTTTAGTACAATAGCCAAAAAGAGCCCGAATGACTGATTCTCCTGAGCCAAGTTCTTCAAAGTCGTCACTACTGGACTCGATGAACGCATTTTTGAGTTCAAGCAGTGAAGAAGAAGAAAGTTCACCAAGGATCAACAAGAAGATGCGAGTTCTTCTAGACAACTATCACAAAGAAAAAAGAATTGCTCCCGATGATGATCCTCTTCAGTGGTGGAAAGATAACGAACTAAAATACAAAGAACTTGGCTGTATTGCAAGAACATATCTTGCTTGCCCTTCAAGTAGCATTCCAAGCGAGCAGCTCTTCAGTGGAGCGGGAACGTTGTACGATGAGAGGCGTTGCCGCTTGAAAGGTGAAAATGCAGCAAAAATATTATTCTTGAAATTCACACTGCCTGTCATTAAGTTTGACATCAGTTTTTCAAATGAATAATAATCCATAACTTTCCAATGGGTGGAGGCTGGGGAAAGTGGTAGGTGGGATGAACAGTGCGATGGGTCCTCGTCCCTCATCCTGGTAACACACTTAGTGCAAAATATGGTTTTAATTAATTTGACCTATTCTTTCATAATAGCTATATAAGTTTAGAATATACTTTTTAAATAGTATTTATTTAGTAAATACCTTATGTTGAACACAAGTTTTGCAACACACAAATAGCGGTAGCGGTGTATTGCAAAACTTGTGTTCAACATAAGGTATTTACTAAATAAATACTATTTAGTATATATTATGTACCAAGTGTGGCTAAATCGCACTATAGTGGCTAAATCCAGTTAATAATTACGCATTTTTCCTAGTATATGATAACCGCAACCGCGGTTGGAAAAAATTTGACAAACACAACCGCAACCGTGGTTGTGAAAAACCAACCACTCGATCCATCACTAATATATATATATATATGATGAATAAAACCACGAAGGGAAAAGAAACACAAAGTGGTGCTCAAGCGCTTTCGTCTAATGACATCCTCAGGAACACTGGAGTGAAAGAAGAGTTCAAGACAATATATAGGTTACAAAAATAAACATATATATATATATATAGAAAAAAAATTGTGGGAGGAGCAAACACATTTGTATGGAAAAATGACACTTATAGCACTTTGCCCGAAATTCAACATAAATTCAAATGGTAAACAGGTCACAAAAGAATAAAGAAATAAAAATAAATATAAATTGGAAAAATTACAAAATAATGCCTTAGTGATATATACGTCACAGCCGAAATAACCATAAAGAAATAAACCAACAGATAAAAAACTAAAAATTATAAAAATTATAAGTGGTCTACAAATTCAAGCTCAAAAGGGAAATTTTTACAATCAATTTAATAGATGATGTCAAATTGATATATATGTCACAAAGAAATAAAGAAATAAAAAAAATAAATAAATAAATTTAAAAATAAATTGAGAGGGCACACAAATTTATAAGGTGAAAAAAAAAAAAAATTACCAAAGGTTTTTTAGTTATTGTCTGAATCATACAAACTATGGTCACAAACTAATAAAAAAGTACAAGTAAATATAAATTGGAAAACAAAATGATGCCTAGATGATATATAAAGAACTAAAAATATATAGCTACCACATATATAAGGTATATATACGAAATATAAACCCAATATATAAGGAATATATATATATATATATATATGCATAAGGGACAAATTACCAATGGTTTTTATAATTAATGTCTGAAAGATCCATTGGTCACAAAAGAATAAAGAAATAAAAATAAATATAAATTGGAAAAATTACAAATAATACAACTAAACATGTACACCCGCATAACCAAATATACAGGGTGTCCCGTAAGTCTGGACCCATAGGGCAAAATTAATAAAATTACAAAATAGTCCAAAAATTTATTACATAATCTGTTCAAAGTGTCCGCCATTGTGTCGCACACATAGTTCAAGATGCAATCTCCACTGCGACAGCACTTTCTGAATCACAGTCGCAGAAATTTCTTGACACGCCTCCACAATGCGTGCTTTAAGGTGGAAAATGTTCTGCATTTTGACCTCGTACACTTTGGCTTTCAAGTGGCCACACAAATAAAAATCCAGCGGAGTAAGATCAGGGCTCCTTGGTGGAAACTCAACATGTCCTCGTCGTCGTCCAATCCAGTGTTCTGGAAACTGTGGTAAGGTAATTTCTAACCATCGTGGCATAATGCGGAGGGGCGCCATCCTGCTGAAACCACTCCGGGTAGTCGCCTGCTGGGTTCAACATGCTTGGAAATGCTTCCTCCTGCAACATCTTGAGGTACGTGTCACCGGTTACCGTCACGTCAAAGAAGAAGGGACCAACGATTCTGTCTTTCCATATCCCACACCAAACCATGAGGCGTTGGGCACCTTGTTCCTTGGAAGGATCAAACCAATGAGGATTTGTTGGTGACCAGTATCGAGTGTTCTGACAGTTGACTTCCCCAGAAACATAAAAGTTCGCTTCATCAGAGAACAGAATCTTTGATGGGAATGTCTCATCACTCACGCATTGTTCTTCTGCCCATTCGCAAAACTGAACTCGCCTATCAGGATCATCTTCACTTAAATGCTGATGGAGTTGCAGTTTGTATGGATGCCAGTGATGAAGTTTCAAGATGAGGTGGATGCTGCTCTTGGAGATCCCAGTTTTGCTGGACATGCGTCGAAGTGACTTCTTGGGACCGACAGCGAAGCTAGCCAACACATTGGTACTGGTTTCGTCTTCTGTAACAGTCCTTGAAGGTCCTCTGCGAGGCTTGTCAGCTACGGATCCAGTTTCCTTAAATTTGGCTATCAACTTGCCAACACATCTGTGTGTGATTGGTGCGCAGTCTGGATGCATATTGTTGAATTCTTCGGCCACTTCCCGGTGACTGCGGGTCCCGACCAGCAAAATAACTTGAACTCTCTCCTCTAGTCAGTGACATGGTTTACCTGCAACATAATAAAAAAATATATTATAAATCCCTATGGGTCCAGACTTATGGGACAACCTGTATATACATACATACATACATATATATATATATATATACAGACATACACATACATACATATATATATATAAGAAATACGCATACAACAATACATTGAAAAATAAAATTGTAAGAGAAACATACAGATTTATAAGGCAAAAGAGACAAAAACAAATTTTTACCAAAGGTTTAGCAACCTGCCCTTTTTGTTTAAATCCATTCTGAAGGAATTCAGAGCAACGGGATCGAGTTGAAACAGACCTTTACTCATGTTAAAGTTATTTGTAAGTTGAATTATAGCAGACTCAAGAATATTTCTATTAACAATGTTGCTAGAGTGAAACAAAACTGATGCATTATTCCAATCAATACAATGGGATAACTCAGACAAATGGACAAAAAGGGCACTGGACAACTGTCCCGTTCTAACGGAATATTGATGCTGTTTTACACGCGTTTGCAAATCCTTTCCCATCTGACCTATGTAAAAGGAATCACATTGCTTACACCCAATTTCATAGATAGTGCCTAAATTATTGGTAGGGCTATTTTTTACTATGTTTTTCACAATATTGTTATATGAAAAAACTACACTGATATCCAAATGTTTAAGTACATTAGCAATGCCTAAGAAGCCTGGGAAAAATAGAAGTACTAAAATATTCTTTGACAAGGTGCGAGTGTTATTATTCACAAGATAGAAGGTTCGTTTAGTCTTATTAAGACAAGATTCCATGAACGCAGATGGGTAACACAGCTCACTTCCAATAACGTTGATATTTTCCAATTCAGCATCAATGTATTCCGGACTGGCAATCCTAAGAACGTGGAGAAACATTGAGGAAAATATGGCCGCCTTAATAGGGGTGTCATGGCCAGAGTAAAAGTGTACGTAGGACAAATTGTTTTTTTTTCCGATGGATACTAAACTTAAAACCTGGGCTATCCCTATGTACATGCACATCCAAAAACGGGATTGAGTTGTCTTGTTCCACTTCTAAAGTAAACTTAATGGAAGGGACTTGGTCATTTAACTGAAGGAGGAAGTCATCCACGTCACGATTCATGGGCCAGGTACACAAAATATCGTCGACGTACTGCAACCATGGGATGCCAACCCCCAGGATTCTCGGAATGTAAGTAATTTCAAAAAACTCCATATAAATATTGGAGAGAAGGGGCGACAAAGGGTTGCCCATGGCCATCCCAAAAACTTGATAATGCTCATCATTGAAAGTGAATTTACAATCCTTGATACAAAGCTTAATAAGTTCCAAAACAGTCTGTGCAGGTAATGGCAGATCATAGTTATGTAATTCTCGGGCGAGAAAGTCAAGCATATCATCAATCGGCACTTTTGTGAACAATGAACAAACATCAAAACTGATCAATCTATCGTTGGTATTAATGGGAACATTATTCAATTTTTCAGTAAGATCCATGGAATTTTTTACGTGGGAATCAGAGATAGTTCCAAGAATGGGGGACAAAACATTAACAAGCCATTTGGAGAGTTTATAGGTAATAGAGCCCATTGAGCTAATAATAGGGCGCATAGGGTTGCCTGGTTTGTGGGTTTTAATAAGACCATAAAGGTAAGGCAGAGAAGGTGAAGTGGACAAGAAAAGGGGAATTAAGTCCTTATGATCTTTGAGAATGCGTTTCAAGCCACTATTGAATGATTTGATGACATCATCCTGCAGGTTCTTCCTAAGTTTCACATCTGTGGCGGGGTCCTGAAGCAGCTCGTTCATCTTTCCAATGTAGTCCACTTTGTCCATAATGACTAATGTGTTAGCCTTGTCTGCTTTAGTAATATGGAGCTCACTATCTTTTTTTAATTGTGAAGGGCTATTGCGGAATAGTGGCTTGAAACGCATTCTCAAAGATCATAAGGACTTAATTCCCCTTTTCTTGTCCACTTCACCTTCTCTGCCTTACCTTTATGGTCTTATTAAAACCCACAAACCAGGCAACCCTATGCGCCCTATTATTAGCTCAATGGGCTCTATTACCTATAAACTCTCCAAATGGCTTGTTAATGTTTTGTCCCCCATTCTTGGAACTATCTCTGATTCCCACGTAAAAAATTCCATGGATCTTACTGAAAAATTGAATAATGTTCCCATTAATACCAACGATAGATTGATCAGTTTTGATGTTTGTTCATTGTTCACAAAAGTGCCGATTGATGATATGCTTGACTTTCTCGCCCGAGAATTACATAACTATGATCTGCCATTACCTGCACAGACTGTTTTGGAACTTATTAAGCTTTGTATCAAGGATTGTAAATTCACTTTCAATGATGAGCATTATCAAGTTTTTGGGATGGCCATGGGCAACCCTTTGTCGCCCCTTCTCTCCAATATTTATATGGAGTTTTTTTAAATTACTTGCATTCCGAGAATCCTGGGGGTTGGCATCTTATGGTTGCAGTACGTCGATGATATTTTGTGTATCTGGCCCATGAATCGTGACGTGGATGACTTCCTCCTTCAGTTAAATGACCAAGTCCCTTCCATTAAGTTTACTTTAGAAGTGGAACAAGACAACTCAATCCCATTTTTGGATGTGCGTGTACATAGGGATAGCCCAGGTTTTAAGTTTAGTATCCATCGGAAAAAAAAAAACAATTTGTCCTACATACACTTTTACTCTGGCCATGACACCCCTATTAAGGCGGCCATATTTTCCACAATGTTTTTCCGCGCTCTTAGGATTGCCAGTCCGGAATACATTGATGCTGAATTGGAAAATATCAACGTTATTGGAAGTGAGCTGTGTTACCCATCTGCGTTCATGGAATCTTGTCTTAATAAGGCTAAACGAACCTTCTATCATGTGAATAATAACACTCGCACCTTGTCAAAGAATATTTTAGTACTTCCATTTTTCCTGGGCTTCTTAGGCATTGCTAATGTACTTAAACTTTTGGATATCAGTGTAGTTTTTTCATATAACAATATTGTGAAAAACATCATAGTAAAAAATAGCCCTACCAATAATTTAGGCACTATCTATAAAATTGGGAAGCAATGTGATTCCTTTTACATAGGTCAGACGGGAAAGGATTTGCAAACACGTGTAAAACAGCATCAATATTCCATTAGAACGGGACAGTTGTCCAGTGCCCTTTCTGTCCATTTGTCTGAGTTATCCCATTGTATTGATTGGAATAATGCATCAGTTTTGTTTCACTCTAGCAACATTGTTAATAGAAATATTCTCGAGTCTGCTATAATTCAACTTACAAATAACTTTAACATGAGTAAACAGAATGGATTTAAACAAAAAGGGCAGGTTGCTAAACCTTTGGTAAAAATTTGTTTTTGTCTCTTTTGCCTTATAAATCTGTTTCTCTTACAATTTTATTTTTCAATGTATTGTTGTATGCGTATTTCTTATATATATGTATGTGTATATATATGCAGGGATGGGGAGTCAGCCAAAAACAACCGACTCCCGAGTCGTATTTTTAAAAACCGACTGACTCCCGACTCTTTCCTTATCATGCTGATCTACAACCTTATAAATATTGGGATGTTTGTTTCATAGATGGCGTTTCAAGTTTGAGGCTCTAGTTGGAGCATTAGCATGTTTCCCAGTGTAAGCACTAATTTTTGCATTACACTCTTTACCATCCTTTTCTACTTGACAAATAAAAATACTTTCATCCTCATTTAGCTTAAAATATTGAAAGACTGCTGATTTTCTACTAGGCCCACGACTCATTACTAATAGGGGCTAATTAAATTAATAATTAATATATTGCTAATTTTTATATGGTACCTAGTATCCTAAAATATAAATATGAAATTCATTTGCTAAGATTTACCAGAACAATAAATCAAATGTGGAAATGTGAATCTAGAATTAGTTCAGGAAGATATTTATTTAGGGCAGAGTAGTATTCTGGTAAATTTTTGGCATATAGAAATTGAATCAAAGAGTCGGGAGTCGGTCGTTTTACCGACTCCCGACTCCGACTCCCCACCTCTGTATAATGTATGTATGTATTTATATATGTATGTATATGTATATATATTTGGTTATGCGGGTGTACATGTTTAGTTGTATTATTTGTAATTTTTCCAATTTATATTTCTTTTTATTTCTTTATTCTTCTGCTAAACCTTTGGTAAAATTTGTTTCTCTCTCTTTTTTCCTTATAAATCCGTATGTTTCTCTTACAATTTTATTTTTCAATTTATTGTGGTATGCGTATTTCTTACATATATGTATATGTATGTATGTATGTGTATGTATATATATTTGGTTATGCGGGTGTACATGTGTAGTTGTATTATTTGTAATTTTTCCAATTTATATTTATTTTTATTTCTTTATTCTTTTGTGACCAACGGATCTTTCAGACATTAATTATAAAAACCATTGGTAATTTGTCCCTTATACATATATATATACATATATATTCCTTATATATTGGGTTTATATTTCATATATATACCTTATATATGTGGTATATATTTTTATAGTTCTTTATATATCATCTAGGCATCATTTTGTTTTCCAATTTATATTTACTTGTACTTTTTTATTCGTTTGTGACCATAGTTTGTATGATTCAGACAATAACTAAAAAACCTTTGGTAATTCCCCCCCCCCCTTATAAATGTGTGTGCCTCTCTTACAATTTTTTTTTTTTTTTTTTTTTTATTTCTTTATTTCTTTGTGACATATATATCAATTTGACATCATCTATTAAATTGATTGTAAAAATCTTCCTTTTGAGCTAGACTCCACTTATAATTTTTGGTTTTTTATCTGTTGGTTTATTTCTTTATGGTTATTTCGGCTGTGACGTATATATCACTAAGGCATTATTTTGTAATTTTTTCAATTTATATTTATATTTATTTCTTTATTCTTTTGTAACCTGTTTACCATTTGAATTTGTTGAATTTCGGGCAAAGTGCTATAAATGTCATTTTTCCATACAAATGTGTTTGCTCCTCCCACAATTTTTTTCTATACTATATATATACAGGCGTCCCAAAAAAATGTATACACACTTTAAATACTTATAAAGGCAGTGTTTATTAAAATACATTTCATTTTCAAAATGTAATAGAATCTACAGACATTATTTAATTGTTTTGTCAATGCCTGTTTTCAAACTGACGTCCGTTCTGGTCCAGGCACTGCTGATAACGCGAAGCAATGGAATCGCAAACATCACGAAACATTTCGTTTGGTATTTGTGTGCATTCTCATTCAATGGCTGCTCTCAATTCAGCGACTGTTGCAGGTTTTATAGCGTAGACTTTGTCTTTAAGTATCCCCATAAAAAAAAGTCTAGTGGTGTGAGGTCTGGTGAACGCGGAGGGTATTCTACAAAACCCTTCGTCCAATCCACATCCACATCGTGCCAAGTACCACTCGCAATACTCCACTCTTCGGTCCGGATCATCTTCATTAATAGCATGGACTAATCTTGGAATGTAACTTTTCCATTGACAGCGCTTCAAAATGCGTTGGACAGACGATTCTGAAATTCCTACCTCACGACTCGCTTGCCGCACAGATTTTCTTGGACTTTGGTGATACGTTTCCAGTGCTCTTTCTTGCTTTGTGGGGCTTGTCGATGTCCGTGGTCTTCCGGAACGCTTCTTGTGGACATTCTGAACAGTTCCATCGGCTTCAAACTTATCTCTAATTCGAGTGATGGTAAGTCGCGTTGGTGGATCTGTTTAAAACTCCCTCCTAAACTGTCTTTGCACTTCAACTGCGTTTTCACACTTCCAGTAGCATTTTAGAATGAATTTCCTTTGTTCAAAGCTTAGTCTGACTGCCATTATTAATTCTAATGGGTTTAACTTGGAAAGAAAGAAACATCAATTCAGCTATCAGCTGTTAAAGTGTGTATACATTTTTTTGGGACACCCTGTATATATATATACACGTGTTACTTTCTTGAAATAATTTTCATATATATATATATATCAGGGATGGGGTCAAATACAATTGCCCAAATACAAATATAGATACAAATACACTATTTTTTTTTATGGCCAAATTCAAATACAGATACAAATATTCGAATTTATAAATCCCCAAATACAAATATAAATACAAATAAAATGCAAATACAATTTTTACTGTATTTGCAAATTTCGTACCAATTTCATCCTAAATATAAATGGATAATATTTACTTGACTTCGGCTACCCCTCAAGTAAGACAATACTGGTATAGTACTTATTGTATAAAACTTAACATTGCAATACTTTGGCTCTTATCAAAGTAGACTTCATTTTCACACCAAGGCAAGAAAAGTAACAAATTCCTCTTGTTTATTATTTTTATTAGAGAAAATTATTTCACACTTCTTGATATTTCTGCACTTTTGCATAATTAGATACTTGGGACTCCGTAAGGAGACATGAATCTTCCTGCTCTGAGAGCCTGAAGGCTATTACAGAGCAGTTATCGAAGAATCGTGAAGGTCATTCAACCCCAAGTGACGTCAGAAATAAATGAAAAATATCGCCAGCCAACAAGGATTCGAACGCGGGACTGCTGAATCCGGAGGCAGCGACGTTATCCACTACACCAGTGCCTCCCTTTAAGTAACATTAAGATATCTACTGTCTGTACAATGGATTTAAAACATTTAACTTAAATTACATTAGTGTATTTGACTGTATTTGAAGCAAATACGGCAAATAAAAGGCTCAAATACAAATTCAAATACAAATATGCAGCTTTTTAAATTCTCAAATACAAATGCAAATATCCATTTGTGTATTTGTAAATACAAATACGTATTTGACCCCATCCCTGAATATATATTATATATATATATATATGTAAAAATGAACCATAAATAATTCCCATATTCCTATATTATCTTATCCTTCATGTAATTCTTGTATTCATTTATATAGTCTCTGTATCCATTGTAAGAAAAAGTATCCATTTTAAAAATTCATGTGTTATATGGTTCATGTATAATCTTATATATTTAACTTTATATAATGCCTATACTCCTATGTATGTACGTGTGTGTATTCATTTTTACATAAGGACCAAAATCGCCCAACGCGAGTTTGGATAAAATATTTGATTCACTTTCAACTTTGCTAAATAATTGGTGACCTGTTGTTTTTTAAAATCTCATAATCATTTTTTAGATTTCGCTTAATAAGGAATCCTGTTAAGCTTTGCAATGTTCACATTTTGTATACACTCTCTTTCGTTATAAACAATGAGATCATGTCTTGCCTAAGCATTAAAATTGTACATCTTAAACCTTAAAATTTCACTCATATGCATATTTTAGTGTAAAGATGCATAGTCCGATTTCCACTTTAGTTAACTTGGCAGATCATGATAACATCAGATCTGAAAAGTCGCGGTTTAAGATAAAAATATGGTTTCGTCTTCAAATATTTTGTTTACTCGTTCAAGCCTTACCACAGCTAAAAAATTTACTTATTTTTAAATATTGTGCAAAAATAATACAGCCTTCTTAGCATTTAATAATAATAATGTTAGCAGTTTTTGGGTATATAAACCCATTCAAATTCATCCATTGTCATTCAGAAGCTAATTCAGAGGCTGAGCACTACCTGTATTTTTTAGCAGTAAATTTACAGTGAAGAAACTTTTTATTGTCCCCTTCGAGCCTTGCTCTCTTCAGAAAAACTTAGAAAACTTTCCGGATACGCTATAAGAAGAATCCGGAACCTTCAGCATTTAGATTGCAAATCTACCAGAGTCCTCCGAGCCACTATAGAAGAACTCGGAGAGTAACATAGAAGAAAAACCACTTCAAGGCACCTATCCGTTGCTTGCCTCCTAAACCAGAACCCCCGTCAATCCGAACCACCCCAGGGCCATAGACGGAGGGGTTAACAACTGGCGACCCTTTAACCAGGATCTTCACGACTCCAGGATTCTTCCAGTCCTCCAGACCCTTTAACCAGGATCTCACGACTCCAGGATTCTTCCAGTCCTCCAGACCCTTTAACCAGGATCTCCGACTCCAGGATTCTTCCAGTCCTCCAGACCCTTTAACCAGGATCTTCACGACTCCAGGATTCTTCCAGTCTTCCAGACTGGAACCAGAACCAACACCCAGTTGACCGGTGTCACGACTTCGAGTTCGTCACATCCACCCGTGAACCGGTGCGTTACGACTCCAAGTTCTTCACGCCTACTTTCATCTAGGAACAAGTGGCCAGCCAGACACGTCTTCAGGACACACCTCAAAAGGATTTCGCCATAGGAATCTTGTTAAGTACAAAACTCTTTTTTAAAATAATTTCTAAACATTTGAAAAGTATTATTATTAACAATTAATATTTAGTATGAGCCAGAATTAACAAAAAACACAGTGAACACTACAGACACCAGTGATACACTCTTTTATTGAAAACAGTATTGTCACAGTTATTTTCAGTTATTTTTACTATTCTAGTTAGTATATTATAATTTTATTTAATGTACCAAACGTAGTATTACCATACCATCACGTACATTTGAGTGAAATTTTGTTTACATTTTTATTTTTGTTTGCAATCTTTTCAAATTTCCCCGAGTTAGGCAAATTGTTGTGCATTATTTTTTTTAGATAGTGTAGTTAGGAAAACCCCTTAAGTGATCATTCCATGAATTAAGATCGGTCAAGCAGACCTAATTAGAACATTAATAAGTACCTTCACATATGAGCGATTCAGACGGTGCGCTTTCTGACATCGAAGAATTACCTACACCCATTTTTCCACCTACCCCGCGCCCTTCAAACATATTCCAAACACACAAGTCAGTATGTCTCAGTCTCAAACCCCCGCCCCAGCATATATTAACTTAGGCAGATTAGTAAATCTCCTCATACTGTTTTAATTTTTAAGGGGACCATAGATAATCGTTTTGTTGAACCGCGCGTAAGACCTTGGGTTGAGTCTTTAGAGCAACATTTCTTACGCGAGAATATTACCGATGATGATATAAAAATCAGAGAAGCAAAAAGATTTATTGACCCTAAAGAGGGAAATGCCCATGACACAGTCACTTACGTCCCATCAATTAGCGAAGCTATAACATGGGACGATTTTAAACAAAACCTATTAGAATTTTTTAAAGAAATAACCCTTGCACAACCCTTAGCCACATTAGAAGCAGTCTTCCAAGTTAAATGGAAGAAAGAGGAACACGAGGATTTAAACAATTTTATTACACGTACACACAAACTTGTAGGAGAAGCCCTCCGGGCCGCAGAAAATGCATGTGGCATAACTTTTACTTCGAAACAAAGAAATCTAATAGTAGCCACAACCATTTACCAAAACTTACCCGGAGCG
Source organism: Bathynomus jamesi (assembly GCA_023014485.1). NCBI lineage: Eukaryota > Metazoa > Arthropoda > Malacostraca > Isopoda > Cirolanidae > Bathynomus > Bathynomus jamesi. Next base: position 82,963 of record JAJOZX010001762.1, on the reverse strand, counting down.
CCTAAAAAAAAGTTTCAGGAGTTTTTAAATGTTGACAAACCTGTCAGTGTAGCCATAAACAAAACACGGGAACATCACCCCGATTTAGCAAACCAAACCTACCGAAAGGGTAGAGAAACCCCTGTACAGTATATTCAGCAGCAGCCACAACACCAATACCAACAGCAACAACAACAACAATATAAACCAAGGCAAATACAGGGAACACCCCAGAAACAAGCCCCCCAAACCCAGAATACACGCCCTCCTCCACAGTGTTTTAACTGTGATAGTTTCGGGCATATGATAAGTCAATGTAATTACCCCTCGTATTGCTCCCACTGTCACGAACATGGTGCCGTGGCGATCGCCAAAAGTGTGCTGATAAAGCCCCTGCAGGGTATAGACCCCACTTTCAGAAACCAAACCAACCACGTCCCCAAAACGTATCCCAAAAGTCAACCAATCCCCAGAAACCAGTCCATTCCCAGCCTCAGTCGAACTACCAACCCAATAAATCACGACCACAGGGTCACCCACACTCTTACCCCATGTATAAACCCCAATACAACCAGCAAGGTCAACTAGTTCGGTACGTAGAAGTACCCGGGGAGGAATCATTTTCCCCAGAGAACAGTTTTCAAGAACACCCTTCAGCGTATGATATCCCCGTAGAATATGATCCAGGTCCTCCCATAGAAGACCATGTGATCCCTTTTTTAGACCCTACATTGGAGGCAGCAGTTCAACCTCCTCCCTCCTAAATTACAGTAGTAAGCCCAGATACGCACACAAACTCCCCATCAGGATAATAGGTGCGGACTTCTTAGATTTAATAATAAATTGTAGTACGGATAACCAAGATTTAACTGCTCTCCTAGATACAGGAGCACACGCAACGTTAATTAAGAAACAATGCGTAGATGAATTACTAGAGAGTACCAATTATAAATATGAACTTAAGGCACCATCCTGCCAACTTAGAGGAGTTACGGGCACACCCATACCCACATATGGAGAAATTGAGTTATATTTAGAAATTGGAAACGCGGTATACCCCGCGAAATGTTGTATAGTGGACACAGTCGCCACCTTTCAGACAGACATCCTACTAGGGATGGATTTTTTTAACCGGAATCAATGGGAGATTTACCCAGCCGGAAAGTTAGTAAAGTGTCGAAATAGGACACACCATCTCCGCGAGGATGACAGACAACTTAATGCTAATAGACTTAGCTCAGTTCAGATTTCCGAAATAAATAGGAAACCCCCTCTACTTGATAGCAGATCAAGTCGGCCGGTTGCATCCAGAGGGACAACCGCCCCAGGGTAATCAGTTTCCAGTCAGTCAGTCAGTCCCAGTCAGTCAGTCAGTCAGTCAGTTTCCAGTCAGTCAGTTTCAGTCAGTCAGTCAGTTTCCAGTCAGTCAGTCAGTCAGTTTCCAGTCAGTCAGTCAGTCAGTTTCCAGTCAGTCAGTCAGTCAGTTTCCAGTCAGTCAGTCAGTCAGTTTCCAGTCAGTCAGTCAGTCAGTTTCCAGTCAGTCAGTCAGTTTCCAGTCAGTCAGTCAGTTTCCAGTCAGTCAGTCAGTTTCCAGTCAGTCAGTCAGTTTCCAGTCAGTCAGTCAGTTTCCAGTCAGTCAGTCAGTTTCCAGTCAGTCAGTCAGTTTCCAGTCAGTCAGTCAGTTTCCAGTCAGTCAGTCAGTTTCCAGTCAGTCAGTCAGTTTCCAGTCAGTCAGTCAGTTTCCAGTCAGTCAGTCAGTTTCCAGTCAGTCAGTCAGTTTCCAGTCAGTCAGTCAGTTTCCAGTCAGTCAGTTTCCAGTCAGTCAGTTTCCAGTCAGTCAGTTTCCAGTCAGTCAGTTTCCAGTCAGTCAGTTTCCAGTCAGTCAGTTTCCAGTCAGTCAGTTTCAGTCAGTCAGTTTCCAGTCAGTCAGTTTCCAGTCAGTCAGTTTCCAGTCAGTCAGTCAGTCAGTTTCCAGTCAGTCAGTCAGTCAGTTTCCAGTCAGTCAGTCAGTCAGTTTCCAGTCAGTCAGTCAGTCAGTTTCCAGTCAGTCAGTCAGTCAGTTTCCAGTCAGTCAGTCAGTCAGTTTCCAGTCAGTCAGTCAGTCAGTTTCCAGTCAGTCAGTCAGTCAGTTTCCAGTCAGTCAGTCAGTCAGTCAGTCAGTCAGTCAGTTTCCAGTCAGTCAGTCAGTCAGTCAGTCAGTTTCCAGTCAGTCAGTCAGTCAGTTTCCAGTCAGTCAGTCAGTCAGTCAGTTTCCAGTCAGTCAGTCAGTTTCCAGTCAGTCAGTCAGTCAGTCAGTTTCCAGTCAGTCAGTCAGTCAGTCAGTTTCCAGTCAGTCAGTCAGTCAGTCAGTTTCCAGTCAGTCAGTCAGTCAGTTTCCAGTCAGTCAGTCAGTCAGTTTCCAGTCAGTCAGTCAGTTTCCTCAGTCAGTCAGTCAGTCAGTTTCCAGTCAGTCAGTCAGTTTCCAGTCAGTCAGTTTCCAGTCAGTCAGTTTCCAGTCAGTCAGTTTCCAGTCAGTCAGCTTCCAGTCAGTCAGCTTCCAGTCAGCCAGCTTCCAGTCAGCCAGCTTCCAGTCAGCCAGTTTCCAGTCAGTCAGTTTCCAGTCAGCCAGGTTCAGTTCAGCCAATAAGGCAAATTTTAGTCGCCGAACCAGAATCAGATTCACAATTTTTCATATGCCCTACCGAGCATATAACAGTAGCACCTTATGAGAAGATTTGTTTCCTAGCAAAAGTAGTTAACGGTCAAGGAAAATTATTAGAGTCAGAGCGTACTCTGATTACAGAGAAAAGTAATTTCAAAAGAGATGTTCTTATTGCCCAAGTCCTTAGTCAGAGTCAGAATTCAGCTATCCCTGTTGTTTGTTTAAACAAAGGAGAAAAATCTATAGAATTAACTTCAAATCAGAAAATAGGAACTGTTTCCACAGTAGAAATAGATTCAGATTTCCCCATCAGTACGATAAATCGTGTTTCCAGTTCCTTAGAATTAAAGCCTTCAATATTAAAAGAAGAATATGAGAGATGTCTGAAGCACTCCCTTCAGGAGTCACCAGCTTTACAGGATCCCAAACTAATGGAATCACTTCTCGATTTCCTGATAAGAAATAAAGATGTGATTGCCCTAACCGGAGATCCTCTGGGCCGAACTAATTTGGTCCCTTTTGAAATCAAGTTGGAACCCAATTCCAAACCCATTTTCATTCCCCCCTATCGGGTTCCACATTCTCAGTTAGTCACTATTGAGGGACACATCAAGGACATGTTGGAGCAGGATGTCATTCAGCCTTCAGCTAGTCCCTGGTCCGCTCCTATGATTCTCGTCTCCAAAAAGGACAGAACATCTCGCCCTTGTATAGATTTTAGACGCCTGAATAACGTTACCATCCCAGACCGTTTCCCGATTCCAAACATGCAGGAAACAATTCTGAACGTAGGGAAAGCGAACTTTTTTTCATCCCTCGATTTAGCATCAGGTTATTGGCAAATGGAGGTCAGTCCCGAATCTCGGGCAGTGACTGCTTTCTCCACTAACCGAGGCCATTACGAATTCCAGGTTTTACCTTTCGGAGTCCGAAATGGGCCTGCTAATTTCTCTAGGTTGATGAATATAGTCCTTTCCGACCTATTAGGTGTCGAAGCTCTCGTGTATCTTGACGATATTATCGTCTATAGTTCGGACATAAAAACACACTTTCAACGCCTTCATAATGTGCTATCACATTTGAGAAAAGCACACCTTAAACTGAAGCTTGCAAAGTGCAATTTTTTACAAGAATCCCTGGTATACCTAGGATTCCTACTCTCGTCCACAGGAATTAAACCTGATCCAGCCAAACTCGAAGCCCTGGAAAGGTACCCTGTACCCAAGACCATCGACGACGCCCGTGCATTTATTGGTTTTGTCGGATTCTATCGGAACTTTATCTCCCAATTTTCGAATATTGCTAAACCTATTACTAATTTGTTCCAGAAAAATTCGAAATTTAACTGGGAATCCGATCACCAACATGCCTTTGAAACTTTAATTAATAAACTAACCTGTCATCCCATTTTACAATATCCTGATTATACAAGACCCTTCATCATAGCCACAGATGCTTCCTCCTATGGACTAGGAGCCGTCCTGTTACAGGACGTAGACGGTGTGGAATTACCCATTGCTTATGCCAGTCAACTTCTCTCTGCACCTCAACGGAATTATTCCACTACGGACCGAGAGGCCCTAGCGGTATATTGGGCTTTGAAAAAATTCCGAAATATCGTCTATGGCTACGATGTAACCATCAAGACTGATCATAAGCCACTCACGTACCTCTTCAAGGACAAGCTACTTGAAGGACGATTGAGTAGATGGGCTCTGTTGATTCAGGATTTTGCAGCGAAAATCGTATACAAACCGGGAAAACTGCAAGTTATTCCAGACGGATTGTCGAGACTCAAGCCCAACGCCCGAGTGAATAAAATAGGACTTCTTCCTGTGTTCGACTACGAGTGTCTGCAATACTCCCAACAACAGGACAAACACACCCAAACCTTCGGGCGCGCCTGGAACAAAAGGAACCATCGAAGGTAAAAGAACAGTACAACCTCAAAGATGGGCTCGTACATTTCAGGAACGAAGATGGAAACGACCTCGTGGAGATACCAAAGGATCTCGTTGATATAGCCATTGGACTTTGTCACGACTCACCTTTTTATGGACACATGGGGCCGGATCGCACCATCAAAAGTCTTTTGGAGCGATACCATTTTCCCGAGATGAACAGAACGGTACATGAATACATCGCCGAATGTCCGTCGTGTTTAAAGCATAAGGGCAACGTACCATCCACCGCTCCAATGCATAAATATCCAGTATGCCAGAGGCCCTGGCAAAGAACTGGAATGGATATACTGGGACCATTTCCCAAAACATCAAAGGGAAATCAGTACATCATTGTGTTTACGGACCACTTCTCGCGTTACAGCGAAGTAGCCGCCATTCCAGATCAGACCTCGGAAACTGTGGCAAGAGCCCTAGTGGAACGCGTCATCCAAAACCATACCACTCCTTCCATCCTAATCTCGGATAACGCCCTAGTTTCACTTCCAAACTGTTCGAGTCACTTGTAACATGTGTAGAATTAAAAATACACACATTGTGGCATACCACCCGCAGGCAAACGGCTTAGTGGAAAGACAATCGAAAGATCTTGGAAGCCCTGCGCCACGTTGTCGATGCATCCTCCCGTACATGGGATGATTCCCTTCCCATGGTACAAACAGCCATCAACAATGGCTATAATGTGTCCATCGGGGACACCCCTCATTTCGTTCTATATCACTACGACAAGCGTCTACCTTTTGATTTGCCCGACCAAACCGACCCGGCAGTCCTAACATCTTCCGAAATGGCAGAAGCAAATCAGCAACTAGCTGAACGATCTTTCAAGATTTTTGACATAATCCGCTATGCCCTCGACCAACGAAACCAACAGATGGAGCAAGAACAACATAGGCGTCATCCCCGTCAACGGACTATAATCGTTGGTATGCGATGTTATCTGAAGAGCGTGAAACCGCCAGGGGCTCATCGCAAATTATACCCAAATGGGATGGCCCATATAGGATTATGAAAGACCTCGGAAAAAATCGTTATGAAATCCTCGACCTCCGGGATCATTCCAAACTAAAGATCATTCACGCTGACAATTTGAAGATAGCTTCCGAGCAACACCTTCCCAAAAAACAGCTGCCAGGCGTTCGAGCCGCCTATCCTTCAAAAGGTCAAGATATTAACAAATCGGGCAGGGATCAAAAAACTGAAGTAGTCACCGCGGGAACCGCTACCCATGACGAAGATTGGTACCTCGTAATACCACCATTACTCGAGGCAATCTCTGAACAAGAGGAGGCCCCAGAGCCAAGCGTCCCATCGGACCCAGACCCTGGAGAAACCCCTTCGAGAGAATCACTCAGTGGAACTCCACCATCTCCTCCAACTCCACCATCTCCTCTGTCACCACCCTCGCCGATTGATGATCGACGCACGGACCCGACATACCGCCCGCAAATGCATCACCCACGTGAACTAGAACCTTCACATAAGAAACGAACCCGCTCAGAATCCGAGCTCAACGGTCGACCCCCATTGCCACCAAAACGAGGCCGACCCCTTCGCCCACCAACACAAGTATCCACACAAGTATCCACACAACTACCCCCAGCTCCGTATAACTTAAGGCGTAGAAATGAATAAAATTGTCCCCCTTATAATTTTCCAAATTATTTACTCTTGTAGACCTAGCATTAAAATTTCTACCGGAGTTGTTATAGAAAAACTTGCAGAAGGTAAATTTTTGAAAGGGCATGCAGACCTTTATATAAATTTGCAACCCCCTGCTAGAATTAAAATCAATCTCCTTCAGATACAAACCCAATTAGAAACGTTTGAAAGTAAAGTCCAAAATTCTTTCCAAGGAAAAGATCAGATTAGTCGCGTTCTGTTAGAAAATACCCTCGAAAATATTCAAACTACAGCACGCGCCCTATCAGAAATATTAGCCTTACCATGGATACAAACTGAAACCAAAAATTCCGAAAACTTTAACCAAAGAAGTAAAAGGGGACTGATAGATATAGGAGGGAAACTGTTCAAAGGTTTATTCGGATTAGCAACCGAAGAAGATATTAAAAGAGTTGAACTTAAATTGAATCTCTTCGCTCGGAATCGACAATATAATGGACACATGTTAGAACAAACTATTAGGTCATTACACGAAAACAATCGCTTCCTTCACTCCCTTTCGGACAGATTCACATACCTTGAATCCATGTTAGCTCAATACAAAGAACACAAACGATATCTAGAATTAATAGAAATAATGAACATACAAGTAACCCTAATCGATAAATACTTACAACGAATAACTACGATTCATTCCAAGGTTTTGCGTGCAACCCAGCTAGCCCATGGAAAAATCACTCTTTCCACCCTAATACCATGGGAAATACTCCAGTCCTTGATTCACACCGCCCAGTCACAATTAAAATTATCACCCATATTCCCACTCAATTTCTAGAATACACCTGGACTGTACATGGACCACGCCCCTACACATACCTCATAATTATACCATTTTTCGATTTCCTCACTTATGACGTATATAGATTTCACCCTTTCCCAACACCCTACCAAAATAACTCTAATGTCTATCGATTGTATTTACCCACCGTACCACCTTACCTTTTCCTCACCAAAGATCTATCAGCTTATTCTATGATGTCAGATAGCGACGTCCGGCATTGCCGATTCCCGCAACCAAATAAACAACTCATCTGCCCTCCACTCAAACCAGTTATTCTTCCCACTACTAGGTCTTGCTTTGTCGATTTAATTCGTGACCGGCATGCCCCCGTATGTTCATTTAAAAAATTTCATTCCCCTAAAACCATCCAACTACGAATTGGACCAGACATCTGGGTTTCCTTCGCGAACAGGACTGCCGCTACCCTCGAGTGTCCATCAAATTATTCCCTCATTACAATCCCTATGATTATTCGGCTACCAATTGGTTGCTCCTTGCGTTCAAAAGCCCTCCAAATATACAACCCGTATAAGGTTACCCTTAATAACTCATACCCATTTCCGTCGCAAATTAAATTTAAACCCGTCATAGAGATCTTAAATCTCTCCATAAAACCTGTAACCATCCTACCCGAACTGCATGCCCCTGAATGGAATGATCAATTGAGCCGGTTTAAAATTTCGGATGATAACCAAAACAACCTCTTACAAATACTACAACCGGTAACCATTTTCTCAACATCTGCCGTTAGTATCATTATTGTGTGTGCTATTATCCTCGGTGTATTTGTGATGAAAAGATCATTCTGGGAACAAAGAAAACCCAGTGACACGGAACATGAAACTATTTATGCACGACCAAGAGTGCGTACCCAGACCACGTGAACTAGACTTAAACCACCCGACTTATGTTGTATATATAAATCTGTATTATAAAACCAATAGTTATCATCTAGTTAGCCTTAGTTAGGATGTTACGTTATTATATTAATATCATTCTAGAGGGAAGAGCCCTGTAAAAATGAACCATAAATAATTCCCATATTCCTATATTATCTTATCCTTCATGTAATTCTTGTATTCATTTATATAGTCTCTGTATCCATTGTAAGAAAAAGTATCCATTTTAAAAATTCATGTGTTATATGGTTCATGTATAATCTTATATATTTAACTTTATATAATGCCTATACTCATATGTATGTACGTGTGTGTATTCATTTTTACATAAGGACCAAAATCGCCCAACGCGAGTTTGGATAAAATATTTGATTCACTTTCTACTTTGCTAAATAATTGGTGACCTGTTGTTTTTTTAAAATCTCATAATCATTTTTTTAGATTTCGCTTAATAAGGAATCCTGTTAAGCTTTGCAATGTTCACATTTTGTATACACTCTCTTTCGTTATAAACAATGAGATCATGTCTTGCCTAAGCATTAAAATTGTACATCTTAAACCTTAAAATTTCACTCATATGCATATTTTAGTGTAAAGATGCATAGTCCGATTTCCACTTTTAGTTAACTTGGCAGATCATGATAACATCAGATCTGAAAAGTCGCGGTTTAAGATAAAAATATGGTTTCGTCTTCAAATATTTTGTTTACTCGTTCAAGCCTTACCACAGCTAAAAAATTTACTTATTTTTAAATATTGTGCAAAAATAATACAGCCTTCTTAGCATTTAATAATAATAATGTTAGCAGTTTTTGGGTATATAAACCCATTCAAATTCATTGTCATTCAGAAGCTAATTCAGAGGCTGAGCACTACCTGTATTTTTTAGCAGTAAATTACAGTTGAAGCTAGTTTTTTTATCCTTCGAGCCTTGCTCTCTTCAGAAAAACTTAGAAAACTTTCCGGATACGCTATAAGAAGAATCCGGAACCTTCAGCATTTAGATTGCAAATCTACCAGAGTCCTCCGAGCCACTATAGAAGAACTCGGAGAGTAACAAAGAAGAAAAACCACTTCAAGGCACCTATCCGTTGCTTGCCTCCTAAACCAGAACCCCCGTCAATCCGAACCACACCAGGGCCATAGACAGAGGGGTTAACATATATATATATATATGTTTATTTTTGTAACCTATATATTGTCTTGAACTCTTCTTTCACTCCAGTGTTCCTGAGGATGTCATTAGACGAAAGCGCTTGAGCAGGGCCGGATTAAGACCTTTAGAGGCCCTAAGCACTTAAAAGATTTTGGTGCCCCATATATATGTAATTCAAAATATAAACAAAAATAAACCATAAAATAAAATTTTATTTTTTGAAATGAAACAAAACTTACAGTAAGATGGAAAATAATGTTTATTTTTATATACTTCCACTTCATTTATATTTGAAAAGTTTTCTCCTACTTTTTTTAATTGCAAAGTCTTTGATCAGATCCTCAAAACTAATCTTATGTAACACATCTGCTTCTATACTTAGTAGAGATAAGGCATCCAGCCTGCCTTGTTGCATAGTTGTTCTGTTGGTATTTTTAATATACTTCAACTGAGAAAATGAACGCTCAGCTGAGCAATTTGTGACCATTAATGTTAAAAATATACGAAAGGCAATTTCTACATTTGGGAAGGCACACTCAATATTGTCTTCTACAATTATTTTATAAAGTTCAGCATGACTGAATCTTGTTTTTACATTTTTTTTTGCACTGAACTTATGGCACACATATGAGTGAAACTGCTGAAGCTCAGCAGAGAAATTAGTGTTCAAGTCCTCTGGGTAAGCATCAATCATCTTTTTACAACCCTGAGAATACCTTTAATCTATATGTATTTTTAATATGGCGCTCAAAGATTTGATATAAACAAAATAATAACGCAAAGCGTAAAGTGTGTGATTACAACGAAATATATTTATTCTCTCAAAAGGGTTGTTGTTCACTACAAATTCAACAATGAAAAAAAATAAATACTATATATGAATATATAATTCAGTTTTCAACAGCTTATAGGCTATAAGCCGCAATTATAATAGTATAATAAATCCATGGTAAATCTGACAATGGAAAATTTCTGTGGTGCCCCCCTTCCCTTGATGCCCTAAGCACGGGCTTATTTTGCTTAATGGTTAATCCGGCCCTGCGCTTGAGCACCACTTTGTGTTTCTTTTCCCTTTGTGGTTTTATTCATCATAAATATTTTTCACGTGTTACTTTTGTGAAATAATTTTCATATATATATATATATATATATATATATATATAGTAAAACCCCGATTAGCATGGTTTCGATTAGCATGGTTTTCGAATTAACATGGTTTATAAATTGACACCAAATCCCGAATAACAGGGTCAAACTTCAATTAGCACGGTAATATTTTCAAATGTCACGCGCAAAGTCGCTGTCTTCTGCTGTGTTCTCAAATGTTTTTAAACATTTTTAAATGTCAAATTACGTACTATATTGCGTCATGCTAAATGTGATCATTGCAAGCCTTCTGTTTGTGTGTAGTGGCAACGCCATCCTGTGTTGACAAAAAACTGCACATTACGTAATCTACCCTCAATAACTATGAATAAAAGAAAGACTGATGAGAAAAGTGCTAGTGTTAAGAAGAAGTGGAATGTGTTAACTCTAGATGATAAATTGGATGTAATGAAAAGACATGAACATGGTGACAGTAAAGCAAAAATAGGGCACGACATGGGAATGAACGAAGCAACAGTACGGACAATTATAAGAAAAATGGATGACTATAAGGAAAAAGGTAAAGCTGACTGATGAGGACCTTCTTAATTTAGATCAACAGCGCGCATACAAAGAAGCAGACAATCATGAAGTCGATGAAAATGAACAACAGATGAAGGAAATGACTAAAAGAATTTGATACAATGTTTTGCGAATTCGAAAAGTTTAAGCAACTGATAATGGATATCGACCCTAACATAGAGCGAAGCATGCAAATTCGCCGAAACTTGGAAAACAGTCTTCGCTGCTACAGGCAGATGCATGCAGAGAAGAAGAAAAAGAAGAAAAGGCGGTTCAAATGACCATAGATAAATATTTTTCAAGGAAGTAGATTTGTACTGTATAGAATATTTTTCACTCTTTTTTATGTACAGTACCTACTATAATGTTTCGTTTCTAATAAACTGTTGATTAGAGAACACATTTTGACTATCCTTTACTATTATATTAGGTTGAAATACGGTAAAAAAAATGCTTTTTAAAAAGTCAGCAAAAATTTTGAAAGTCCTGGAACCAATTACTGCATTTCCTATGTATTACTATGTTTGATTAGCACAGTTTCGAATAGCATGGCGTTTTCACAGAACGAATTAACCATGCTAATCGGGGTTTTGCTGTGTGTGTGTGTATATGGTGTGTATATATATATATATTTTTTTTTTTTTTTTAAAGTTCGGGAAGAACGGATTCGCCTCTATTTAAAAGGGCATATCTCAGCGGAAAAACAAAGAAAAAGTGAGAGGAAAGACAGAGGAAAAAGAAAGGGTGGAGGGGACAGTCGAAGTGGAAAAAGACCAAGGATGACAAGGACTGCAGGGTCGAGCCCCATCATCCTTGGGTGCTAGGGCCGGGAGGGCGCACGTGAAACCTCCAGGAACAAGCACGTACAAACGAGCACAAAGAGCACTCAAGAGCACGAGCTTAGAACCCCCTTGCGGGTTATTATATATATATATATATATATATATATATTATATATATATATAGAGAGAGTAAATACTCGATGAGTCAGAATTCGGGATGAGTCGGACTCGTCCTCTGTCAAGTGCTATTATTCTTTTGTTTATTTTACTGAGAGAAGTGTTTTATTTCCTATGTCAAGTGCCATTATTATTTTGTTTCTTTTACTAAGTGAAGTGATTTTTAATACTGTATTGTACGAAAAGGTAAACAATAACATTTTTTGCGTTTCATGCTCAAAATAATTCTAGCAACGGTAAGTGAAAAAGTTTTATTGTTTTTTAATGTTTATTTTGAACATTGTATTACTCTCTCACTAATCAAACTTAAAAAGTTAGAGTATTTATCAAAGCTGGGCACGCGGTTTTTTTTGCGGTACTGCGGTACTACCGCACTACCAAACCGGTACCGCATAACGCAGTACCGCAAAGGATCGCTGAAAGTACAGCAGTACCACGCTACCGCATTTTTTGCGGTACTGCGTTATGCGGTACCAGTTTGGTAGTGCGGTAGTACCACAGTACCGCAAAAAAAAACGCAAGTGCCCAGCTCTGGTATTTATGCCTCTTTAGGGATAAATAGGGGGGTAATTAAGGTAATTCGCAATGAGTCGGACTGGCTAGAGCCCTATATAGTCTGACTTATCAAGTATTTACTGTGTGTATATGTATATATATATATATATATATGTTAAACACAGACCGTGCATGGAACAAGGAACTCTTCTGGGAAAATTAAATCCACTATAGTCCGAATAAGTAATGGTAAATGACAAATACCATAGTTTTTTTCCTTTTTCATGATTTTAGCCCGACGTGCCTTGAAAAGTGGACGCTCAATGTCCCGGTTGAGGTTTAAGTTTTGGTTTTTTTGGCTAAAAATACAATAGTTACCCCCTTTTTCTTTGATTTATTCAACACGACGTGAATGCAACGAGTCTTTTACTTATATAGAGGTTCTGAGTGTAGGGATCTAGGCTTGCTTTAAACCCTAGATCCACGTCCCAAAGCTGGATCCTGTCTGCTTTGCAGATAGCTGGTGAGGGAAGCTATATTTATGGGATCTCTTTGCGAGAGACCCGTTGCCCACGTCGGGCTAAAATCATGAAAAAGGAAAAAAACTATGGTATTTGTCATTTACCATTACTTATTCGGACTATAGTGGATTTAATTTTCCCAGAAGAGTTCCTTGTTCCATGCACGGTCTGTGTTTAACATATAATGTTCTCAGGGAACCATTCTGAGTTTGTGTATACTAAACAGACGTGTTTCGTGCCTTGAAAAGTGGATGCTCAATGTCCCGGTTGAGGTTTAAGTTTTGGTTTTTTTGGCTAAAAATACAATAGTTACCCCCTTTTTCTTTGATTTATTCAACACGACGTGAATGCAACGAGTCTTTTACTTATATAGAGGTTCTGAGTGTAGGGATCTAGGCTTGCTTTAAACCCTAGATCCACGTCCCAAAGCTGGATCCTGTCTGCTTTGCAGATAGCTGGTGAGGGAAGCTATATTTATGGGATCTCTTTGCGAGAGACCCGTTGCCCACGTCGGGCTAAAATCATGAAAAAGGAAAAAAACTATGGTATTTGTCATTTACCATTACTTATTCGGACTATAGTGGATTTAATTTTCCCAGAAGAGTTCCTTGTTCCATGCACGGTCTGTGTTTAACATATAATGTTCTCAGGGAACCATTCTGAGTTTGTGTATACTAAACAGACGTGTTTCGTGCCTTGAAAAGTGGATGCTCAATGTCCCGGTTGAGGTTTAAGTTTTGGTTTTTTTGGCTAAAAATACAATAGTTACCCCCTTTTTCTTTGATTTATTCAACACGACGTGAATGCAACGAGTCTTTTACTTATATAGAGGTTCTGAGTGTAGGGATCTAGGCTTGCTTTAAACCCTAGATCCATGTCCCAAAGCTGGATCCTGTCTGCTTTGCAGATAGCTGGTGAGGGAAGCTATATTTATGGGATCTCTCTGCGAGAGACCCGTTGCCCACGTCGGGCTAAAATCATGAAAAAGGAAAAAAACTATGGTATTTGTCATTTACCATTACTTATTCGGACTATAGTGGATTTAATTTTCCCAGAAGAGTTCCTTGTTCCATGCACGGTCTGTGTTTAACATATAATGTTCTCAGGGAACCATTCTGAGTTTGTGTGTATATATATATATATATATATAATATATATATATATATATATATATATATATATTAGTATCTTAATACCAGATGTTTAGAAAAACTAATTACAACTTTTATAAGCTGCACAATTTGAAAACCTGCCAGTGTCCAAAGTAAATCTCACCCAAATGAATAAAATCTATTATTTAAGGAAGTTCAAGTGCAACCAGGATTTTCTAGAGAAAGATAAATCATACAGTGAATAATTACCCAAATGAAATCAAATGAACTGAAATGAAACCAAGTAAAAGGATAGAATTACCCAATTAAATGAACACAACTGAAATACATATAAATGCACATCAATGAAAATAATATAGCTAAGTAACAAATAGCCAAAGTAAGAACTCTGGCCAGTTATCATAGCATTGTTACAATTAGAACCCAAAACTAATTTTCAAAAATTGAAAAAGGTTTTAGTAGTTAGAAAAAATTAGGGGTTGTGTGTTTACATAAATACATGTATCCTCACAATATAGCTACATGTATTTTACCCAATTCTGAAAAAATAACTACCTATCTGAATACATGACAAATTGCTAAAACTTGGGAATATATATTTTTTTTAAATCTAAAAATTGTGAATGATATTTTTTACTGCTTAACTATCTGTTTTTATCTTATTACTTTTTAGAAAGGGCCTAAAGCACGTGCTTATAGTGCTTAAGGGTTAAGGTGGTCCTGGCCATGAGCATAAATACATATATACATTAAATGATTGAAATATAAAATTAATGGAGAGATTACACTGTAGTGCATCTCTTAAATTATAAATTTTTTTTTTAGAAAATACAATTTTTTAAAATTAACAAAAAATTACTTTCAGTTAAACAGTAAGGAAATTTATTTGACAATCAATGTGAAAATGTTATATATAATTCAGTTTAGTAGCAATAATTTACAAAATAAAAATAAAAGTGGAAACTTATTAATGAAAATTTCACATGCAACAAATCAGTGTCAAGAAATTACCCTTCAAAATGGTAGCTACATAAGGAAATATAATTTCAAGGTCGTATAACCTGTCTAAACTTATTTGAAATCAGCTCCTAATTTGTTTTCTCAATGTCCAGAATTCAGAAAATTCATAAGCTGATCGAGTCTATTAACCAAAATAACCATTATTTTCAGAGATGGATCAGGTGGTTTCTTTTTACTTTATGAATTATTTGAAGTTAATTAATGCAATAAATGCCATGACCTACATTTCTAGCAAGAAATATATTTTTCTCGTGTAATTTGATGCGCTTTATTCAAATCTAAGCTTCACTCAGCTTATATTTCTGCCCAGAATTGTGCAAAATTGGTTCTTCAACTCGCCAAAAGGGTTAATCAGTACCCATTTTCAATCTTTCATCTACTCAACCAGTCAACTCTGGAACAATCTTCCTCAATCCATCTTTTCTCCTGTCTATGACCTCTAATCTTTCAAATGCAGTGTCCAGGCATCTCCAAAACCCTGGATCTTGATTTTAGCTCCCTTTTTCTTCTATGGAAAGGGGGGGGGGGGTCCGCTTTTGCAGGCATTCGCCCTTGGCCCCTCCTTCCTACATTAAAATTAAAAAAGATATTGTACAAATATTCCAGAAGAGAACCTAACCTTAACAATATAGAATTAGCTTCAAATCTGAGCTTAATTTGTTGCGCAAATGTTCCAAAATGGAACCTACCCTAACCTACATGATCATATTTTAATAATTTTTAAGAAACTTATGTAGCAAATGAAGCTTAGATTTGAATAAAGCACATCAAATCACACTAGCAAGATATATTTTTTGCTAGAAATGCAGGTCATGGCATTTACCGCATATTAACCTTATTTGAAAATGTCAACACATGTCTAAATAATTTATGTTTATATATACTACAATGTATACTATAACCTATACACTTATTTCACCGAAATATAAAAAAATATTATATAACAATGAAGTGATAATAATTTTTTCTTGAGTAGCTATCACTGAAAAGGATTTAAGAAATTTCATTCGGATGGATATCCCTAACTCTAAGTTAGATGACACTAGGGTCAAATGTTGAATATACGTACGTGAACTTAAAGGCAAAAGTATCATGACTTAACCTAACTAATCATCGAGGGTGTACAGGCACAGCCGACCTAAGTGGGCATTCAATTAATCATTTCATAAAATGTGCCAAAATAAAATTAGCACATTAAATTTACACGCATATTTTCAACATTTACCTAAACTAGGTTAGGTGATCAATGGGTCATTCCACGGAAACATCAATCTAAAGGACAAAATTGAAATACAATAAAAGGGGAATTGAAACTGGTATCATTTGAATGCTAAAACATTGTATTTTTTATTTTTAAAAAAATATTACATAGATGAAGCATAGGAAAAATTATACAAAGAAATGTTAATACATATTGCAATGTGTGTTCTATTGAAAAAAAAATTGAGAAATTCATGGCATGTTAAAATGGTTTTCTTTTATGAACATAAAAAATCTGATTGCGCTGCACCATTTTAAAGGCCAGGTTTTATAAGTAGTTCAAACTCTTAACCATAGTACTGTGGAATGATTTGAATTTACCCATTTGCTACGTAAGGAGTGTTACACTTTTGGGATCAATGAAAGAAAGCCACCCCCAGCCTTCTTTAGTTAGCTTTATAAGGCTAACTAACAAAAATATCACAACCTAACCAATCATTAGGTAAACTGTACGCCCTTGATGATTGGTTAGGTTAGGACCGTTAGGTCATTAGCCTTATAAATAGAGTTGCACCGATACCAATATTTTGGCCGATACCGATACCGATACTACAAAAAAAGTGCCGATACCGATACTTTTTAATTGTTTTAAAATTGATTATTAATAAAAGTTCAAGTAAATGATATAATATCTCAATTAACTTAAAATGCCTTTCCCAATCCCAACTTTAGTTCCATTTAATTTCATAATAATATAATATATTATAATATATAGCTAGAGCCTGTAATTTAATTGTTTAAAATTGAATGTACTAAAAAAGTAAAAAACATTGCAAACAAACAACTTATAAAATTATGTCTACAATAAAATATATAAATTTTTAATATACAGCTCTTATTTAATGTTGTATAAATTTAATGTTGTATAAAAATATTTTAAATTAAATTAATACAAAGATGATAATTTTATAACTTATTACTGTAAACTATATTATCATGATGTACACGTATATATTGGGGTATATACAGTAAAAGTACTGCTATCACTGTAGGCTGGTCTAGCTTACTTGGGCCCTATAGCCATTATTAATACATAAGAATTATAAATTTATTTACCAGAAATATTTTTTATTTTATCAATATATATTATTTGAAATTAAATTAAGAAAAAGAAAATATATATATATATCTTATTATATAAAGTTCTAAACCAATGAATGCATATAATGGTAGTGTATTATCAATAACTTTACACACAAGATTCAAGCAACTGAATGGTTTATTATGATTATGCATGCCACGTGGTGCCATCTATGAACAGCTTTACAAAACTTTCATTTTTACTGAAAACTATTACTGTAATTTGAAATAGTATATTTATATGATACTGTATTACTGTATTGAATATTTGTAATCTTGTATAGGGGCCTAGTTACATTTTATGATTTTTTGTTTTGTTAGTAAATGTAAACATTGCTAATTTTGATAAAATATATATTAAACAACTAAATAAGATATTACTGTATAATGATAAAAAAATTTAATTTTATATAAAATAAGATAATTTCTTCAAAAAACAGTAATTCAAAGTATCGGTATCGGTTTTCAGAACAGTATCAGCCGATACCGATACTTTGTGAAAAGTGGCCGATACGGCCAATACCGATACATCGGTGCAACTCTACTTATAAAGCTAACTAAAGAAGGCTGGAGGTGGCTTTCTTTCAATGATCCTACTTTTGTTAGTTTTTATTCTCTAGTTCAGTTAATTAAATGAGTACATCATTAAATACATGAGATTATAAATAAGCTCACTTCAAGTGCTAATATGAACCAACCTGTTTTCAGCTATGGTCTGTGATGCTTGTTACATGCGAGAGTGAATCATACATGGAAGATTGGGGAACTGGCAGATATCTCTGATGAGTATTATTTAGTTAAAAGTGTGTATGGAGATTATATATATATATATATTTTTATTTTTTTTTTTTTTTTTAAGTTCGGGAAGAACCGATTCGCCTCTATTTAAAAGGGCATATCTCGGCGGAAAAACAAAGAAAAAGTGAGAGGAAAGACAGAGGAAAAAAAGGGTGGAGGGGACAGTCGAAGTGGAAAAAGACCAAGGATGACAAGGACTGCAGGGTCGAGCCCCATCATCCTTGGGTGCTAGGGCCGGGAGGGCGCACGTGAAACCTCCAGGAACAAGCACGTACAAACGAGCACAAAGAGCACTCAAGAGCACGAGCTTAGAACCCCCTTGCGGGTATATATATATATATATATATATATATATATATTATACAGAGTGTGTTTGTGTGTGGGTATGTGCTTTATAGCTGACTGGATAGAAGAATGGCTGAGAAACAGAAAACAGAGTTCATCTAAATGGAAATAAGTCTACTTGGAGACCCGTATTGAGCAGAGTCCCACAGGGGTCTGTGCTGGGACCTCTGCTTTTTGTTGTCTATATAAATGATCTAGAGAAAGGCCTATCATGTAAAACCTCAAAATTTGCGATGATACAAAATTATGCCATAGGTAATGTTAAGTCAGTAGCAGGAGCAATGACAATACAAAAAGACTTAGAGTAACAGCCTGGGTAGATAAGTGGGAGATGAGATTTAATGTTGATAAGTGCAAGGTTATGCATATTTGGCCAAAAAATCCAGAATTTTGATACAATATGAATGGAATTTGGATTAAAAATGATGATAAAGAGAAAGACTTGGGTGTCACTGTGACTAATGAACTTGAACCCTCAAATCACTGTATGGAAATCAGAAATAAAGCAAATGCTAGACTCAATCTCATGCAGACACACATGAATACAAATCACCCAATATTATAAAGCAACTATACATTTCATATGTGAGACCCCGTCTTGAATACTGCATTTAATTTAATAGTCCCTATTTGATACAAGATATTGAAAAACTTGAAAAAGTACAGAAACGAACAACAAGAATGATCCTATCTCTAAGACAATTGACATATAAGGAAAGACTGGCGTATCTAAACATGTTCTCATTAAAAAGGAGGAGGTTAAGGGGATAAGATAGAGGTGTATAAAATGATAAAAGGGTTGGATAAGATAGATTTTGAGTCTCTTTTCATTAAAGATCACAATAACCAGACTAGAGGTCATAGTATGAAATTATTCAAGCCAAGATGTAGAACAAATTTAAGAAAACATAGTTTTACAAACAGAGTAATTAAGTTTTGGAACAGTCTGACAGAGGAAGTGGTGACTTCAGATACACTTGATTCTTTCAAAAGAAGGTTGGATAGTTTGATGTCTGCAAGGGACATCTGGTGATAGTGTTTACGCCCATTTTTATTGCATGAATGGTACTAGTTTATTTCATGTATATTATGTGCATTTAAGTGATAAATCCCACAGTTCAACACAAGTGTTGTGGGATATAGGGAGGCAGCATCTTGGGTTAGGGGATACTCTCTGTCCTTACACACCCCATTTAAAGAGATTCCTCTGCCGAGCGGTGCCCCCCATAGTACTGTGAGGTATTGAAAAACTCATGATCTTCACTTGCCCCACAAACACCTTTAAATGGGAGACCCAAAATGGGTGCGCACACACATTTCTACATTACTGTACAGTCTTTACAGCCACACCTACACTTTTCCTCCTAAGTATATATATTGTAATGTATATGGTTGTAAATTGTGACTTGGTCTGCAACTGATATGGACCGTGACTTATTTTTGGTTGGCAAGGTACTGGTATTGATGGGTACTGTAATGAAATTGACTGGATTCTTTGGATCTGATATATTTGCATGTCAGTTATAAATAGATATAGTAACATATTTGTGGATAGTAGCCTATTATGACTTTGATCCTCTGGATCCAGAGATTCTATCTCTAGTTTTAAATTGATAATTAGTTAGTTTTGTAAAAATTGATTGTTGCCAATGCACAGGCAGTTTTTACATAGTGGAGCCACCTCGATGGGCTGAAGTGGCCCCTAGTGTGCCCACTATAAAAATTTATTTTGTTCTTATGACTGTATGGCTGTGTGCACAGAAAAGCCAGTGCCCTATTCAAAAGACCACTTGAAGGATTGGGGAACCAGCAGATATTTCTGGGGAGTTTTATTTATTGTTAAAAGTATATATTAGGGATGTACCGATATATCAGTAGATTTTTAATGGTATCTGTATCTGCCAATTTTTAAAAATATCAGCTATTATTTCAAAAGTATGATTTTTCCAAAATTATAAATAAAAGACTATTTAGAGGATGAAATTTCCAATATCTTATTATTTTATCACTTCACATAACTCGTTATTTTTTTCACAAGGGTTAAGTTCTCATGTAAAATTAGCAGCTGCTCTGTATATTCAGGAGAGGGGATATGTTTGGTTTAATGCTACAAGTTAATCATAGCCTAGGTCCTAAGAAATGTAGCACATAAGTTTTACCCAATTTTTTTTCAAACAGCCAATCAAACAAGTGTAAATCCTTTGAGAAATAGGTATAAAGCCTAGAAAACAAAAAACTATCTTGTAGTCATAGCTCACAATATTAACCCAGCTAGCTGATTAAAAACACATTTACTAAGCCCAACATAGGCCCACAGTCCAATTGTATAACAAACAAAACTATGACATCTAATGCCGTGTTGCCATCTTTAATGAAAAGGATTATTGCTTTGTTGCCAAATTTTCAACACGGAAAATAAATTATGAATATTGTTACCGTGCCGGGTGACCAAGGCTGTCATACAATATTGCTGACCAAATTAACCAATAACCCGGCAACAGTATCTCGGGGTGGGTTACCTTACTAAAAGAAAACAACAGGTGCAAAACTAAGGAACAATAAACAGGCTGCTTTCAAAATAAACCTTATAATTAGAATTAGTGAAATATATACACGTATTTACAACAATTCATAAATTCAATGAGAGCATAAGAGTACAGAAACACTGGCTAAATAAATGTTTTCTTTTCCTTTCTAACGCACGCCAGACAACTCCCAGCAAGTCTGCCAAGGTCTAGACCAAATAGTCTTTATCCAGCTAAACACCTCGCACTACGAACTCCTGTGCCGTCGGCCAGTCCTTCGCTGCAGAACATGCCTAAGAACGTGCACACCTCGTTGGTAGCCCACTACGACTCCTGTGCCGTCGGCCAGTCCTTCGTTGCCGAACGTGCCTAAGAACGTGCACCAGGTAATCTGTTGCAGCGGGAAAATGGCCTGAGGATGACAAACGACCGATCCATAATGTCGAACGCTGGGTGTGGGGTAGGCCTCCACACACTTGACCATATATATAGTCAACAAAACCAGACCCTGACCTTTGACTCAATCAGAAGGAGAGCACCGATACCCACAACTTGGGCCGAGACGCCTCACTCCTCCGCTCTGGTGGTAACCTTGGCAATCAACCCTTAAATTATGCTCCACTTTCCTTAAAGATTTACAGAAATCCAAAAACTCTCAATTCTCTGACCATAAATGCTTTCTATGCCAGCAGACCAAACAATACCAAGATTCCACCAGAGCAGAGTAAAGCTCTGCACGAAACTTCTAGAAGGTTTTTACCAACCACCTACACATTGACCCCAATAATTAATTTTTACCCATTACGCAATACATGAAAACAAAAATACGTTATAAAATATCTTTAACACTTGCGTTTCAACTTACTATACATATCACAGAGCAACTATATCAAAATTTCCATAAAGAGTTACTGTACATAGTTAATAAAACCCCACCAAAAAATATAGAATACAAAAATTAAAAAATAATATTTACAAAACATGGAAAAATTATCAACACTGTTACAATATGTTACAAAAATATGACAAACTAATAAACCCTAGTTGGATACAGTACCGTATCAGTATCACTTATCGGCCAATATCATTTTTAATTATCAGTATCAGTTATTGGCTAAAAAGCAATAGAAGTATATCCCTAGTGTGTGTGTATATATATCAGGTCATCCCATAAGTAATGTCATTTTTTATGATAGATTAAGTTTAAACTAGTCCTACTGGGTTTAAGCATAAATTTTCTGAAGGTTATATCTAAGAGGAGATCTATCGTGTTTCGCTACATACAGGCTAATGGGAAGGAAGGGCCTAAATATATGACAATACTAGAAAAATGAAGGCAAAAAAATCTCCAAGCACTTATGGAATTGCCAGAAATAACTATTGATTACAAATCTATAGACACATAACCTAATTGTTAAGTTGTGGGTCATAATTCATCATAAATTTAATACTTAGTGTTAATTTTGTAATCCAAAGTAGGTAGTCACTTTATATGGGTACTATCACCATTTGTAATTGTATAAACTACATTCAAATAACTGTCAGAAATCAACCACAATTTATTTAAAAAATCAATGAGTACTAAACTAATGTTGGTAATTCAAATGAGAATGTGTACTGGAAAAATTTGCCCAGTATGAATTAGCAAGACCAACTTTATTGCTCAGTTCAAAAACAAATTTTATTCATTTTCCATTCATTTTTACGTTTTCTATGAATGATTCATAGAAAACGTAAAAATGGCTGCTGGAGTGCCCATTAGGCCGGGCTGAAACTCAAGATAGAATTAATCAGTCATTAACAGTTGGCTTTTGATATAAAAATAAGATTTCTGAAAAAAATAATTGGTGGCCACCAACGTGTGTCCGGCCACCCCCGTTTTTGTAAAAACATCTAATGCCGCACTAGCAAAATCAGGAAAATGGCAATATCTCTTCTTCTGAACATGCTAGAGAGATGGTTTGCATACCAAAAGATACAGAATTTGATTTAGAACACATTATTAAGAGTGGTATGTTTTCATAAAACCTTTAGTTTTTGAGTTATTTTAGAAAAACTAATTTTTGGGGCCCATAGACCCCCTTTCGACAGACCTTAGTGACAAAAAATTCTAAAATAAGCATGATTTGGCTTTTTGATTACTAACATTGCCTAAAAGGATGTTGACATGGACATAGTGATCACATGATATGACTTTTCCTTGTTATCTTGCATCCATTATGCTGATTAAAGAATAGAGGGTGCGGCTGCTTCATGAACTTTTTTTAAACGTAATAAATTGAAAACTTTTTTTTTTTCAGGTGCCTTTGTTATAAGTTTCCAACTGCAATTTGTCATTGAATTCAACATTTGCAATATAAAGTATGACTTCTACAAGGAAAACAGTTGCTAAAGTACTTGGTGATGTACGTTTTATGCCAGCAGAACAGTTTCCTTTAGGGAAATTGCCTACGATGCATCTGCTGGGCAATTATTACTGGTGAAGTGGATGAAGACCTTGCACTCTTAGAAGTTAGCCTGCTAAATCACTCTCGATGGCTCACCTTAGCCTGTAGAATTCTTCGCTTTTATGTTTCACAAAAAAGACCCAGTAAGAACCTCAAAATCATAGTAGAATTCATCATCAAAGTATACTTTCACAGTTGGTTCAATATCAAGGCTAATAAGAGGCTAAGTGATGGGTCAAGAAACCTATTCAATATGATCCAAAGAGTAAATAAATTCCCTGACAGGAAAATTAGAGAAATTTGTTATGACATATTAAACAATAACAGCTATTTTGCTCATGGTGAAAATATTTTAGTTGGAATGCTGGCTGATGAAGATGAAGAGGTGAGGAGGTGTGCTGTCAATAAAGTTCTGTGTCTGAGGGGAGTTATAGAGGATTTTGATGATGAATCTGGTAGTAGCAATGATTTTGCAGGTGGAATAATTGAAAGTGATGATGAGAATGAAGAGGATCATGAAGGTGGTACTGATGAATATCCTGCTATAGATGAGAATGTTAGGGTCTTTAGAAAGCCAATCATCAATTTCAAAGCTTCTGCATACCACAAGCTGTCTGCTATGTCCCAATGGGAAACTGTTCCACCTGTATTAAAAGAATTCAGTAATGATGAACTGCGTGATATCATTAATACCGCATTGAAACTGGATCACGAGTGCCACAGTCAGAATGTTGAAAGACACATCAAGCTTGTCACTGAAGCATCCTTGGCTGTTGTAGGTCATGAGCGTAGAGATGGTCTTATTAGAAACAAAATTAGATCACGTAAATTAATGAAAGATTTTGTGTCTAAAAAATATTTTAAGTTCTAGATTATTATTTATCATGCTAAAATATGACAAAATGACAATTTGTTAATTGTATAATTTAATGTTTGGCGTTTTGGAATGTCAAAAAGCATTTTCAATGAATTTAAAATGGCTGATTTTGATTGATTTTGATTGCTGATTGAAAACCACTAATACATGTCAATTTGCAGCTTGAGAATGTTTTATTGTGTTGACATTCAGTTGAAAGGGGGTCTATGGGCCCAAAAAATTAGTTTTTCTAAAATAACTCAAAAACTAAAGGTTTTATGAAAAAATACCACTCTTAATAATTTGTTCTAAATCAAATTCTGCATCTTTTAGTATGCAAACCATCTCTCTTGCATGTTCAGAAGAAGAGATATTGCCATTTTCCTGATTTTGCTAGTGCGGCATTAGATGTTTTTACAAAAACGGGGGTGGCCAGACACACGTTGGTGGCCACCAATTATTTTTTTCAGGAATCTTATTTTTATATCAAAAGCCAACTGTTAGTCACTCTGATAAATTAAAATCAAACAAAAATTATAGTTTCAGCCCGGCCTAGTGCCCATGGTACTCAATTGTGGACCAGGATTCTAATGTCTCTAACTCTTTCATAATTGTCAACATCACTTTTATAAATCTTTTATCTCAAAAATATGCACACCAAGGAATGTGAAGTGTATGTATCAAGTTGCTATGCAATGTTCTTCCTATGAAATAACCAATGCAAACATGAGCCAAACCAAAAATCAACTTACCTCTAAAATTTCATCTTTTGTTCATACATTCCTGGCTTCAGGGCTACCAACCAAAAAGAGTGTGTGTTACAAGTTAAAGAATAAACATGTATTGACAATATCAGTACATTTTTTATGGCTAATTATATTTATGTTAAAAGAAAAAGAAGAAAAATGACATGGTCCCCAAATGTGGATCATGGGTTATAATGGGTTAATAATTATTTCAGTTCAATAACAACCAATGCAAGATATAAAATGCAAGATTTACAAGATTTACAATGCAAGATTTACAAGCTGTTTGAGTTTAAAACAGTTGGTAATATCAAATAGGGCCTATAGCTGTTTTTACTTCATCTCGATTTGTAGTAGTTGAAAATGTATTATTTGAATAAATAAAGGTTCTGATAACATTATACACTATTTTTAGATCATGTTCTGGTGTTTTTTTTAGTTTTTATATATAAATAGAACATGTTTTCATAGTATTGCGTTTTCACAGCATTGCGTTTTATAGCCTAATCACCAAAAAATGACGCTGTCACTAACCGATACTAACCATCACCATTGAAAAGCACTACTCAGATATAACCGGAGTAAACCGAATTTCTCCAACTTACATTAATTTATCAATTAAAAATTTTTATTGTTGTAATTCACTTTCTTTGCATTTGCATTAATAAAAATTACATTTTAAATGTTAGTAGGATATATGGTTTTTAGACCCATGTAAACAACATTGAACAAAATTACTGACAAAATTGTCAACAAAATTGAAAGGCCTAAAAAAATTGAGGGTAATCCAGCCTATGGGTTAATCCAGCCCTGACTTTACAGACCTTGACCAGTGAAGACGTGTGTTTTGCTTTATGTGAACCCCTCATAAACATGGCAGTATCAGAAGAGCATATCAGGCATATAATGCTTTAAGAGTTCAAAAAAGGGAATAGTGCTACTGAAGCAACGCGAAACATTCAGGATGTTTATGGCAATGATATTCTGTATGTGAGGAAATGTCAAAGATGGTTTGAAAAATTTAGGAATGGTGACTGCTGTTTGACAGATGCAGCATGCTCTGGATGCCCTACTGAGTTTGATGATGACCTGCTGTTAGCCGCATTTGAAGAAGACTGTTCAACAACTGTCAAAGAATTGGCCCAGAAGCTCAATTCAGCCCCGTCCACCATCCATCGACATTTGCAACAACTCGGGAAAGTGCCTAAGTTAGGAAAATGGGTGCCACATGAATTGTCAGTCGACAATCTGAGGGTGCGGGTAAACATTAGCACAGCTCTTCATTCCCATGAACTCCAAGATCCATTTTTGCACTGTTTAGTGACTGGTGATGAAAAGTGGATACTGTACCAGAATGTTAAGTGCCACTGACAGTGGGTTTGTGCTAGAGAACCAGCAACACCACAGCCAAAACCAAATCTTCACCCTCGGAAGGTGTTGCTTAGTGTTTGGTGGGATAAGGTGGTGTAATACACTTTGAAACCTTACCACACAACCAAACAATCACCACTCAAGTCTACTGTCAACAACTGGATCGATTGAACACTGCACTAAAAGAAGAGAGACCTTCTTTGGTTAATCAGAAAGGAATTGTGTTCCACCACAAACAACACACGTCCTCATACCGCTCGGATCACTTCTGCAAAAATTGAGGAGCTTGAGTGGGAAAAACTTCCACATCCTCCAGACCTTGCGCCTTCAGATTATCATCTCTTCAGGAGTCTACAAAACTATCTTGACGAGAAACAGTATACTTCTTTAGATGACCTGCACACCAGTCTTTGTACATTTTTTGTCTCAAAACCACCTGAATTTTATAAACATGGCATTGAAAAGCTTGTAGGACATTGGCAGAGTGTCATTGATTCCGATGGAAAATACTGTATATACATACTAGATTAAAAAGTTTCAGTTGAGTTTTTGTCCTTTAAATTCCAATCTAAAAACCAACATTACTTATGGAATGACCTGATTATATATATATATATATATATATATATATATATATATATATATTATATATATATATATATATATATAAATGAATAATTAGGGGTCACCAGTTTCGGGCAAAGCCGAAACAAACAACATTTAGTAAGGAGAGAGAAAAAGATATGATTAAGTTTGTCTGAAATGTTATGTAAAACCAGTGAAACCAGAAGGTAACAAGCATCTCATTTTTTTGTCACAAGCATCATACACACAAATTGCTGTATATCATTTTAAGATATTTTTTTTATTAAACTGGGTATTTATAATTTCTTTAAACACAGACCTACAACCTCATATATAGCAAGTGTAGAAAACATTACCCAATTCACGGAGATTTATGTAAATAACACTTAACCTGACAGTGGAGGTTGCATTTGTGTAACAAACATCACACCAACTTCTTCCATGAATAAATACATGGATCTATAAAATAATGAACTGGCTCCAGAACCTGCATGCAGGTTCTGCAGCTTACAGGCTATGGAACCTGCAAGCAGGTTCCAGAGCCCACATACATGTAATAGCTACAGACTCGATAGTACAAGTGGTTAAAGGGTTAAATATAGGTGCCATGATACACTACACTATGTTAGGTTAATTGAATGCCTGGTTATGTCAACTGTACACCCTTGATGATTGGTTAAGTTGTGATATTTTCGTTAGTTTAAATGAAAATATCACAACTTAACCTAACCAATCATTAAGGGTGTACAGTTGACCTAACCAGTCAGTCAGTAATTTTCACGTAGGTTTCAATTAATTTTAATGAACTTTTACCAAAAAAGTGTTAGTTATAGCTACCTCATATATATATATATACACCACATATACACAGGGTGGTACACAAAGCACAAGTCATGTATCATAGGAATTTTTAGTGTTGACTGTATTATTTTTTCTTTTTAGCAGTAGATATCTGTAAAATTAACAATAGACAAGAGGGTGAGCTTGGTTTTAATGTATGGAATACCAGGTACAACAAATTGATGAATCCATATAGAATTTAAATTTTAATTTAACCCTTTAACCACATTTGGCAACTTTATTCACCAACATTTTTGTCCTTAACCGCGTAAAGTGACTGTAGTCCATGGCTGTAAAAAATTTAATGTAATGTAATTTTATGTTTTGTACATTTTGTATATTGCAAGTGTTCAGATTTTATAATGCTCTCATGATTTGTGTACTGTATATTTACCATTTGTACATACAGTACTATAACTATTTTGCTTTTTTTTCAACATGTACTTCTCTCCTCCAGAATGAAGCATTGCAACTTTTATTGTTATATGATACTTTCTGTATATTTTATATTCAATTTTCATATATACAGAGGAACCTTGCTTAATGAGTGCCTCGTATAACGAGAAATTCGTATAACGAGCAAAAAGAATGGGGGAAAATTACCTTGCATAATGAGCGACACTTTGCTTAACGAGCAAAATATTTCGTCAAAATTTAAAGCGTAGACAAAAACAAATGTCTCTAGACAGTTTCCTCGTGAAAAAGGATCCAAAAGAAAGTGAAAGTGCCTCTAAAAAATTTAAAGCTAGTGACTGTGAGCTCGTCGAGAATGTTATTGCATTGAACGAAGACGATTCTCCTCCTTCCCCTCAATAACCCTCTCCTCCTCCCCTGTCTCTTCATTTCCTTTGCGTGCGTCAGGAGCACCTTCTCTCTTCGTAAGTTATTTATAAATTTCACCGTTTACTAATTATTTACATTCTCTTTTGGGTTAATTTTTATTAATAATCTTCTCATTTCATGCAATAATAATTTAAAAAACGCCTTTAAATATCATTATAAATATTATTTTAAGTATTTTTTAAGCATGGAACGCATTATCATATTTTACATTGATTCCTATGGAAAAAATTGCCTTGCTTAACGAGCATTTTGCATAACGAGCACAATTCGGGAACGAATTATGCTCGTTAAGCAAGGTTCCACTGTATACAGCAAAATTATAACTGAATGAATACACTGTTTGGTTTTTTTACCCAGTATGAATCCAAATGACGTGTATTTTACTAGAATTCACCTCAAACATGGGTTGAATTTTACAGGTAAAAATGATTAGTAGTGATATGTAACTAGGTTTTCAGGCAAGGTTTATGCCTTTGGAATACATTTTGACTATCTGAGTTATTCTGGCAAGTTTATCTGCAAATTATGGCAAAAGCAAAAAAAAATTTTTTTTTTTTCACTTTATATAAAATCATAAATTTCTCCTAGATAATCACATTTTTGAGGCATTTTATTGCCAAATATGGATTTCTCATGGTATTTTCATACTAGAAAAGTAATAGAAAAATTCCTATTAGCACTTTCATTTTTTAGTGACTTAATGCACATCCGTGGGAATATTGCCGAAATCGTATGGCACAGTTAAAGGGTTAAATTCTGTACTGATTCATCGATTTGTAGTACCTAGTATTCCATGCATTAAAACCAAGCTCACCCTCTCGTCTATTGTTAGTTTCACAGCCATCCCCTACCTAAAAGAAAAAAAATAATATAATCAACACTGAAAATTCCTATGATACGCAACTTTGGTGAAACCCTATATATACTGTATATTATGCTGGCCAAGTAAAAATAAAATCATTCACTTGCTTGGCAAGAGGATTCCCCATTAAGCAGAGGTGCCAACATTGCTGTTTTCATGCCCTGTCGGGCATGTTGTTTGTCAGAATTGTTGTGATTATGATATATTATAGATAATATTATGAACCTATTTCGGCCTAAGTATAGAATCTATGGTTAGATTATTATTCAGGACAATGGTGTGGTTATTAGTGATGTAGCGGATGTCATTTTTTTCACATCCGCGGATGAGGATGTTTAATTTCAACATCCGCGGATGCGGATGTCTACATTTTCGTTATTTTTTAGGATATATTCGAGATTTGTTGTGTTTAACGTATATAATAAGTTATTATATAGAGAGAGCTGTAGCTATAATATAGTATAATTGATTAATTGTACAATAATTGCTGTACATTTCTCTGAACATATAAAATAATATCAAGCATCTAACTAATATAGAAATCAATCAGTGAATTCGTCTGCAAATAAATTCGTTATATTTTGTTGAGTTTCAGCCACAATTAGAAACCATAATTGTGTTACCAGGATGCGGGACGTGAACCCAACTCAAATGCACCCCAACCTCCACCCTTATAGAAAGAGATCTTTAATTAGCTTGATAACTATTTATATTAAGTTTAAAGTTTTATTAGGCATATTTATAAATGAGTAATTAAAATAAAGTAAACTAAGATGTTCATTGTTTAATGTTCAAACTTAATTATAGGAAGGTTATGCTTAAGGAACATTAATTTTTCTGCCTTTTCTGCTGCCAGTCTGTTTCTCTTTTCATCATATATTAATCCAGCACTGCTAAATAATCTCTCGCTTGGTACGTTTGTTGGAGGACAGGCTAAATGTTTCCTTGCAAGTTTACTCAAGTATGGATAGATATTCTGCGTATTTTTCCACCAACTAATAGGATTGTCACATGCAGCGAGGCGTTTTTCTTGGTGATAGCTCTCGATCATTTTTACTACATCTTTTGACATCGCGTAGGTCTCATCATGTTGCTGCTTGACTCAAGAAACTGAGAGACAGATTCTGTGATAGATTTGCTTGTTGAAGGTGTTGGTTCTGTCACTGAAACTTTTATTCTTTTGGTGGGTGGCAAAGCGACAGATTCAAGATATTGAAGCTCTTCAACTGCTTTGCCAAGTGATGATTTAACTCGTTCTAATGTACAGGGTGATCAAAAAGTAACGCAACCCATGGAGAAACGCACATAATTGATTTTTTCCTTCTGTTGCAGGTGGTGAATATATGAAAAAGATGAAATACACCTTGGATCTTTAAGGGTCTTTAAGAACATGAATCGCCGTATCCACTTGTGTGAAGCACAGAACGGTGCCCACTTCCAGCACTTGCTCTGAAATAAATCATTTTCCCATGGGTTGCGTTACTTTTTGATCACCCAGTACTAGGTGAAAATAACTTAGCTTTGTAACGTGGATCTAAGTAGGTTGCAAGAGAGTAACTTCATACAAGAACAGCCTCTCGTCTTGTCGCTTGCATCACTTTTGCGCACAATGAACTAGTTCTATTAATATAGTAGAATTTGATAATTTCCGCTTATTAATGACATTTTATCTCAACGGTCCACATCCGCACGACATCCGCAGTCCAAAGTGCAGATGCAGACGCGGATGCGAGAAAATGTGCGGATGTGACCTACATCACTAGTGGTTATATTTATTTAAAACATGCAAAGTATAAAATGCAAGTCTGACAAGTTTTTAAATGTGATATTTCTGTAGAATAAGATCCAAGTAGTTGTTAAAATAGCTTTTGCCATTTTCCTTAATTATGCGCCACCACAAGAATTCATGAAGGTAGGAGCAGCAGGACCATGACTCCAGATTTGAACAAATTTACTGGAGCACAGCTCTGAATTTACTTTTTTTCCCTTACACCACTAGATAGGTTAATGATAGTAAACTCTTGAATTGACGACATACCAATTACAAATTGTTTTAGCTAAACATAATAATACAATAATGTACAGTTTATAACACCTTAAGTTTATTTATTCATTGCAGCAGCAACAGTGGACGATGTTAGACCTTGCATGTAGGCATTTGTTGTGAATTTACCACCATGTATGCTTGGCCACTGATCAATGGCTTTCTGTGTGATCATTACAGCAGATCTAGTGCCTGGAGCTGGACCCTCCTTCACAATTCTGCACAGCTTAGTCAAATGAGATGGCTTAATGGATCCTTTGTGTTCAACAATGTAACCAAGAATGGAGAATGTCCCTTCAGCTGGTGCTTCACTCCAGGCAGTTGATCCATCTTTATCAAAATGCTTTAATCTCTCTGTGATTCCTTTCCACAGCTGTTCTATATATTCTGTCAGCCAATTTATCACTGAGTCTTTTGTAAAAGTAAAACTACTTTCAGATCTGGTTCTGGATGGTCTAGCAACTTCAGCAACCTGGTAGTAATCAGAACGTTTCTTGATGTATTTGTAAACTTCATTTAAGATGTAATCCTCAGCTGTTAGTTCCTTTTGCTGCCCTGTGGTATCGTGCTTAAATTCAGAAACTACATCATTTGCATTTCCTCCATTAGCTAATTTGGAAATTGTTTCCATCACTCTTAACATAACAGTTTTCCCTCCTTCTTTATAAAATATATTTTCTACAAATTCTGCACTAACTGTGGTTTTTTGAGCTACTTGCAACATAATCTTTGTTACATAGGAAATCAATACATAGAACTTGGCACTAATTTCTTTCTCTTGTGGATGATCAAAAAACACACAATTTTCCACAAATCTGTCAAATTGATCAAATTCGTAATTAACCATGCGAATATCAGATTTGAGTTTTGGTCTCTTAAAACCAATGATATTGTCAAGAACCATATTGGTATAGTCAAGGCCTGATCTCAGATTTGAAGTGTGATTCTGAATAGTCTAAAAGCTCACTTAGTTTACAAATTTTCTTCAATGCATCAACGTGGGCTCTGTTCACAAGATGCATTAAGTCCCATCGAAATTTGAAATTTTCTCCAAACAACTTTTTCATTTCGTTTTTAAATGGCTCGTTGTCCTTACAAAAAGCCCCATCTCCAACCATTCCAGATACCTTGGATTTAATTGCTTCTTCAGATAGTTTCAAGTGATTAGGAGACTTCAACACATCAAAAATTTCATTGGCCAAATAAACTCCTGATTTGCTGCGTACTAAATTTATCCCAGCAAGTTTTACAGTCTTATCTTCTTCACTCATAACTAATACAACTAGCATGCTTAATCCCAAAATTGTTCCAATGTCAGCTGTTATTGTTACTGAAGTTTGTTCTAAGAACCACTTTACAGTTTGTTCTTTAAGTTGATTATCTAATAGCTCACAAATTGTCTCGCATGCATGTGTGCTATGATTCAAATTTCCAACCTCACAACCTGACCTATGTAATACAGCTAGAAGTACTGGATATAGAGCCCATGCAGTGTTTGTTTTCATTATGTAGTATAAGATGTTGCCACATAAGTCTTCTATGCGTTTAGTAGTGTTCCGAGAAGATGTTTTCATCACTTCATAAACAGCAGCTCTTTGATGATGCTGAAGTTTAATTAAATGTCTCTTCAGGTGGGTTTTCAGATTTCTAAACCATCTCTCTTGATTTTCTCCTTGTTTGCATACATAGGTTAAATCTTTAACATTGAAGTAACCTTTTATGTTAGAATGTTTGTCTGAAGCACATGCTTTGGGGTCTGTGCAAGCTATGCAATATAATGTAAACATTTTATCATCAGAAGCATCATCAATATCTTCTTGATTATCATCATCTTCATCCTCAACAGCTATATCTACATCAGGCATATTAGTGTCACTATTTGAATGTTTTCCATTATATCACTTGGTACTGAAAATGAATCATCAGCATGCCCTAGGTCCTTCTTTTCCACCAATTTGAATGTAGATTTGATCAAATCATTGTTCAGGATTTCTTGTATTGATTTACACTTGCTTAAATGGGCTATGGAAATGTCAAATTTGTTGCTTTTTGCTTTATTAGATTTGGATGCAACACTTGAACTTGAAGGCATATTTTGACTCTTCTCTTTATTAACCACAACAGCTTGGTGAGTTTCTTTTGTTAGGCGCAAAATTGCATTCAATGTCTTCTGGATTTGGGAATTTTCAAATTCCTCTAAAGCAGTTTTGTTAGTCTGATGCGCAGATTCCTCACTTACCTTTTGTTTCTTAGGTGGAGGAGAAGCATTTTCTTCAGTCTGTGAAACATCTAGTGAAAAAGTTTCATTTTCTAGATTAGCAGTCGATGAAGTTGGTTCATTTTTCTGAGGTCTAGCACTAGCACATTTTGTGAACAAACTAAATGACTGCTTTGCCGTATCTCTTTGCTGCACTTCATCCTGGTATTTCTTTACTGCAATATCTAAGCTGTGGGCCCAAACTCTGGGACCTCTTGTATTATAACAAATATTTTTTTGGGAATTAAAATGTTCCTCCCAGTTTTGCTTCTTTCAATATTTGTTCTTGCATTGACCACAAAAGTAACCCCTTTTAACACCCTCACTTTTCTCTCCAACTTCATCAATATTAGGATCCATTATTGATTATTGACTACCTGAAAAAATACAAAATAAGTAAAAGTTAGTAAATATAGTATGGTAAAAGTGAGTAAAAGTAAGTAAATATAGTACAATGAAAGTAAGTAAAAGTAAGTGCTTTAAACTTAGTAAAAGTAAGGAAGAGTAAGTAAAGTAGGTAAGTTAAAGTAGTAAAAGTAAGTTTAAACTTAACTAAACTTTTCAATTCTAGAGTCATGGTGGATTACTTAAAACCGCACAAGTAATTATCTGGCCAATTTATCAAACCTGGCCGAGATCAATGGAACATAGTCCAATCCTGATAATTTTATATTAAAAAAAAAATGTTTTAATAAAATTTTAATTATCAAAACATTGAAGCTTAACAAAAAATAAAAATAATTGTTAAATATGGAATTACCAACTAAACTTAAAATAACTAAATTTGTAATTTAAAAAAATTGGTTTGTACAAGAACGTATACGCAAAAAAATTGCATAACGTCTAGCGGATGAACAAAACCCAAACCCAAATTTACTTTTTTTCATGGTCAAATTTACTGGAGCAATGCTCCCAAGATCCCAGGAATCTGGAGTCATGAGCAGGACAACCAGCCATTATTGCTTAAAGCTACTAAATAAAACAAACAAATTGTGGACCCTGGTTAATTGAATGCCTGGTTAGGTCAATTGAAAGGTCAGTTAGGTCAACTGTATGCCCTTAATGATTGGTTAACCCCTTATTCTCTTCTTTTTCTCAGGCTAATGTTTGAGTGGATCTTAGGGTCTTTGTTAGCCTTAGCTTTTGTAGATCTGTAGATCATGACTTAACCTCAACAAATTTGCCAGAGTATAATCGGGTTTGCTTACACAAGCTTGAGAAAATTTGCCTGAGTATACTTGGGAATCAATTTATTTGCACGAGATTATTTGTGCATCCACTCTGATTGGTCAATTATCACTTCATGACATAGTTTGGTCATGGCTTGGAGTACAACTAGACTGTGTGCGTTTGTATGTTTGAAGCATTCCAGCCCATGCCTGCCTCTAATATGCATGATTCAGTCTGGTGCCTACTGTTTCTGTCATCATGTCTGCTAAAGCAAGCCATTTATAAAATTGGTTATTTAGCATTTATTTAGCCCTCTAACATGCAAAGTGATAGTGAAGAAGAATT
The DNA here is from genome assembly GCA_023014485.1 of Bathynomus jamesi. NCBI lineage: Eukaryota > Metazoa > Arthropoda > Malacostraca > Isopoda > Cirolanidae > Bathynomus > Bathynomus jamesi. Next base: position 47,714 of record JAJOZX010001762.1, on the reverse strand, counting down.
TTTGTTAGATGACAGTGAAAATCTACATTTGAGCAGTTCAGAAAATGAATGCAGTGATTCTAGTTATACAGAAAGTTTAGCAGAAAGTGATTCAGATGATGATTTGAACAGTTGCCGCACATGGCAAAAAGTGACGCAATCAACAATAGTTCCTCCAAGATTTCCTTTCACAGTCAATCCTCTAAACTCAAACATTCCATCTGATGGAAATGCATAAGATTTTTTTCAACTTATATTTTGATGATGAGTTGATTGATATTGTAAAAGAAACAAATTGTTATGCAGTTCAGAATAGAAACAGTGACTGGACAGAAACAAATAGTGATGAGAAGTTTTTTTTTAATAACAATGCTTCAAGGGCTTGTTGCAAAGCCTAATTATTGGTTGTATTGGTCAAAAAAGCCTATGATTATATTTTGCTATTTACAATTAAGCCTGAGTTAATTCAGGCAAATTTTTTAGAGAGGATTTATTGCCTTGTACTTTTTTTTAAAATAAAGAATTTTTGTTATCAAATATTTTTTCGCACTTCAGCATCAAATTTTTTTTTTTTTTTTTTTTTTTTTTTTAGGAAGAACCGATTCGCCTCTATTTAAAGGGCATATCTCAGCGGAAAAACAAAGAAAAAGTGAGAGGAAAGACAGAGGAAAAAGAAAGGGTGGAGGGGACAGTAGAAGTGGAAAAAGACCAAGGATGACAAGGACTGCAGGGTCGAGCCCCATCATCCTTGGGTGCTAGGGCCGGGAGGGCGCACGTGAAACCTCCAGGAACAAGCACGTACAAACGAGCACAAAGAGCACTCAAGAGCACGAGCTTAGAACCCCCTTGCGGGGTTCAGCATCAAATAAACTTTATAAATATATATATATAAAAAAATAGGTTTGTATTATCATGTTTTTGTGAAAAGAAAAAGTTCATTAAGAGGTTAACCTAACCAATTATCAAGGGCATACAGTCGCCTTAACCACCATAAGATGACATAAACAGGAACAAATTTACATTTTCTGAATTTGACCACAGACTATATATCAGCACAACATAAGAAATAATTTAACCACAGATTCTATACTTATGCCTCCATTCATAAGCTAAAAATCTTTCTGCACAATTCTGACAGTCCATACAGTTTGAAATCCTTGCTAGAATCTAGCAGGTTCTGTAGCTATTACATGTACAGTATATAGGCTCTGGAACCTGTGTGCAAGTTCTGTAGCCTGTAAGCTGCAGAACCTGCTTGCAGGTTCCAGAGCCACTTCAATAAAATAATGGTAATGTTTGTCAGGTTAGATTCTTAGGTGTTTGCAAGGTGAGGTTAGGTTAGGTTGCTTTAATTATTTTTTTTTCTGCATTATTTGGTGATAATTCTTGGTTTTTTCTCTGCTACTTTTTCGTGCTTTGTGCAGTGGTACTTGTCTATCCAAAACACTTTAAAACTGGTGTCTTTTCATAATTCCACAACTATTAACAATATCTACTACACAAAGCATGAAAAACCATGCAGAAAAAAACAAAAATTATCACTGAACTCAGCTACATCCCTTAGCTGCATAATTACCAAAAAATTAAAACCTCAACTACTTTTTTCAGTGAGCTTCATTAAAATATAGGTAAATATTTACTATTACACCGGTCTCCAGTAGAAAGTTTTAAAAGCTGGTTTTCAATGTTTTTCAATGTGCTGAATTAAAAAATTATATTCATTTCCATCGCAAATGATTTGTTAGAGAGTTATTGAAGCTTAAAGCTTTTAAAACTTTCTACCCTTTTTTACCTGGGGGACCCCCAGTGGGAACCGGGAGATTTTGGATGGGGAGAATCACAAAAATAAGTGGTTCCTGAAGATTTTAAAAGTCAGATTAATACAAAACATATCAAAAACTATAGGAAAAACAAATTTCACCTTCAAAATTGGCCACACCTAAAGCAACCTAACCTAACCCCTAATGTTGTGACTTGTGACGGAAATGAGTATCATTTTTTAATTCAGCACACTGAAAAAAATTGAAAACCAGCTTTTAAAAATTTCTACCGGAGACCAGTGTAATAGTAAAGAAATACCAAAATATGTTGTAAAAAGTTGTTTCGAAATGAAATAAGCATTACAGTGGAATGACCCTATTCTAGGTTGGTTACTTATTACCTATATATGTTACCAACTCAGCCAATCAGCAGTCCAAAAAACCTGGTGTCCATGAAACTTACTATTTACCACTTAGTAGCCTAGGGGTCATCGCATGTCAGCTCAACAGCGAAAAAAATGTGACCATCACCGATTTTTTTTTTATATTGGCACACTTATAGATCTTACAGAATGATACTTGTTTCAACACTCTAGGTCATATGGTTCCGGAGATATGGCCCTTCGAATTTTGTAAAAAAAAGGTCAATTTCCAAGGTCATACCATATTTCAACATGAAATATCTTGGCTCCTATTGCACTTACAGAGACCATTTAAACACTATTTTAAAGCTTTTAAGCAGATCTACAACTTTGTTTCTATTCATATTTTACCTCAGTGGTCAAAAAAAAAAGTTGATCTTATTTTTGACCTTTGACCTTGTGTAGGTCATTTGATGTCACAACCAATTTTTTCTCCTTTCACCCAATTTTGGATACACATGTCTACCTTAACCTAAAACAAGATTTTTAGTGTTGATTAAGTTAGTATAGATGCTACAGCCATTTCAGTGGACCATACCCACCTCCATTTTGACCAAGTACCTTTTTCCACCATTATCTTACTGAGATATACAGGGTGTCCGAGAATTATCTATACAATTTTTGGCTATTATTAAAAGTCAACCATGAAGTGTAGAAATTCCAGTGTTCCCCCATTTTACAGAGAAACTCATTAAATTTTTTCTGATAAGTTTTGACAAGTTTTTCTTTTTCAGATATTCATACACACACCTCATCCTTAATGAATCCACAGTGTGTTGAATGGTTTATCGAAACAAAATCAGATACACAAGTTCAACGAAGGTTTAGAACTAATTACAACAGAAACCCTCCATCAAGAGTAACCATACGAGCTTAGTATAAAAGGTTTAAGGAAACTGGAAGTGTAGAGTATAAGAAAGGAGCAGGGTGGCCTCGAACGTCTTTTGAAAATGTCAAGCGCATTCGAGAGGCTTTTGTTCGCAGTCCACGCAAGTCGACAAGAATTGCATCACAAGAGTTACAGATACCTCGTTCGACAGTGCATGATGTCTTGCGTAAACGTTTGAAGTTGCATCCTTACAAGTTGCAAATCTTGCAATAGATTACGCAAGAAGATAAGGTCTCCTGTAAGGAATTTGCAATGACTCTGCTTGACAGAGTCAACCAGGACAATGCGTTCTTGGCAAGAATCATGTTTTCGGACGAGGCAACTTTTCATGTTTCAGGCAAGGTAAACAAACAAAATGTGCGCATATGGGGGTCACAAAATCCACATTGCATAGAAGAGCACATCAGAGACAGTCCTAAAGTTAATGTGTGGTGTGGCCTGTTACATGATCGCATGATTGGACCATTTTTCTTCGGTGAATCAACAGTGACCTCCAATACCTACCTGGACATGTTGCAACACTTTGTCTATCCACAATTGGAAGCACTGCATCCATGCATCATTTTTCAGCAAGATGGCGCACTGCCACATTGGGCTTTGATCGTCCGTAAGTCCCTGAATGAGACATTCCCAAACAGGTGGATTGGCTGTGGAGGTGCAATTCATTGGCTGGCTAGATCTCCCAACATCACACCCTGTGATTTCTTTCTTTGGGGATTCGTCAAAGATCTTGTGTACAATACGCGGGTGACAGACATTGATGATTTAAAAGCAAGAATCACAGCTACTATTGAGCGAATTGATGTGGATATGCTACAGCGTACATGGCAACATTTGGAGTATCAATTGGATATTTTGCGAATCACTGATGGTGCACATATCGAATGTTTGTAACAACGTTACTTTAATAAAAGAAACTTTTGAAAATACAGATTCTAAATAATCTTGTTTAAGAATTTTACGTGTGTTATCAAGAATTTTATTAAAAGATGAAATTGTACAGATAATTTTTGGACACACTGAAATTTCTAAAAAACTTGTCAAAACTTGGTATCAGAAAAAACTTAAAAGAGATTCTCTGTAAAATGGGACAACACTGGAATTTCTACACTTCATGGTTGACTTTTAATAACAGCCAAAAATTGTACAGATAATTCTCGGACACCCTGTATAATGTCTGCTAATTTTAAAAAAAAATGGTAATTATCTAATTTAACCTAACCCAGTTATTTGGTTGAATAAGTATCCAGCCCTATTATAAAAAATTTTTTTTTTTCTATATTTCAGAGAATTATATAAGATAGGTAATTTAAATTACATAATTAATTAATTTATATGAACATTCAAAAGTGTGAAGAACTTCGAACCTACTATCCTGTTTAAAGGTAAAGCTATGTATGTATATAATTACCTTATACTAGGCTATAGGTACTACCCTATAGAATAAGTTCAGTTTTAAGAGTTAGACGAGTTTTAATAGAATTACTTAACTTTGTGTATTTATTTATTGTGTACAACAGTATGTACCCATGTGAAAATAAGCTTATTTAAACCTTGGAGCAAGGATTTTTTTTGGCATCTGTATTTATTCCAATCTGTAAATCAAATTGCACATTTTTCCTTGTTGTAGACCTCTGAAACAAGATCGGTAGGTTCCAAATTTTATTTGTGCCATCTAAGCAAAAACAGCTTTAACAGGGTTGGATACAATGACTAATTATAATTATATTTTTAATTAATTGATCCTAATTTCCACTAATTGTAATTGATTCAAAATAAAAAAAAAAAAGTAATTGTAATTGATTTTTGAGCTATAACTGATGTAATTGATCAATTAATGTCAATTGTTAAAAATTATACCCCTAGATCTGGTAGTCTACATCATCCAATGAAAATAAACCTTTGATAGTTTATTTAGTTATACTGTACTTACATATAGATATATATTTATTTTATATATAATTTAAATATATAGAATAGATAGTTATATTTGTGTAACTGTAATTGATTCAGACAAAATTAATTGTAATTGCAATTGATCTTGAAATTATGAAGTACAATACTAACTGTAATTAATGAAGAAAAATAAAAAAAATTGCAATTGTTTCCATTTTGTGTAATTGAACCCAACCCTGGCTTTTAAGCTACATTGTTTTTTTTTCTTTTTAGATAAACATGGATTTCAGCAGTTTGAATATGGGCAGGTTCTGTTGTGACCCATTTAAAAAACACAAAGGAAAAGTGAAAAAACTCTTGAACTCTTTGGTTCCAATGATCCTCAGAAAGAACTAATAATAAGAGATCCTTATTATGATGATGGCGATGAAGGCTTTGAAAAATGCTTTGAACAGTGTATGAGATGTTCAAAAGGATTTCTTAATTCTTTGGGACTCTGAGTATGCTATTAAAGGAATTATTTATCATTCTGGAAATTATAATAAATAGTGTATTGTTTCAGGCTTGGCATCAGGAAGGGCATCCGGCCATAAAAAAAAGCCCTGCCAAAACCAAACATGACTATTCGTTCAAATTTAGCTTCGGAAAATGCTAGGGCGTCCCCCGGAAGTGATGCGCAGGGGCCTCGCCTAACTCCTGTGAGAAATATGCGAGGGCTACCGCGTCAAGGGCGGGAGCGGCCAAAGAAGCTAGCCCTCAGAGTCAGAGTGGGAACGTTAAATGTGGGAAGTCTGATGGGACGAGGTCGGGAGTTGGCAGATGTGATGGAGGAGGAAGATAGGAGTGCTGTGTGTACAGGAGACGAGATGGAAGGGGGATAAGGCGAGGGATATTGGTGCAGGGTGCAAGTTTGTGTACAGCGGAGCGAATGCTCAAGGAAGGAATGGAGTAGACATTATCCTGGACAAGACGTGGAAAGGGGAGTTAGTGAGCATTGGAAGGAAAAGTGACAGGGTAATGAGCGTGAAGTTGGGAGCAGGTAGTACGGTGCTGAACGTGGTGTGTACATATGCACCACAAGTAGGATGTGCAGATGAAGAGAAAGAAGAGTTTTGGAGACATCTGGATGAAGTGCTACAGGCGGTACTGCAGGGAGAAAGAGTGTTTGTAGGAGGGGACTTGAATGGGCACATCGGAACGGAGAGGGGAGCCTTGTCTAGGATACATGGTGGTTGGGGTGTAGGAGAGATGAACGCAGAAGGAGGAAGCATTCTAGACTTTGCACTAGCAAGTGATATGGCAATTGTTAACACTTTCTTTAAAAAGATGGCCGACCAGTATATCACCTACAAAAGCAGAGGAAGAGAGAGTCAAATTGATTTTCTCCTATGCAGAAGGAACCATCTAGGAGCTCTGCACTTTTTTAATCTTCATCTAGGGCACATAATGAATCAAGTTCTCAACACAGCCGCGAGCTCTACTAGCATCACCACACATCCATCACAGACTGAAGTGAATGAACAATAGTAAGGTTGCCAACTCAAAATTTCGGTATTATTCTACTATTACACCCGTCTAATGTCCAGCAATTATTATATGTTCATTAAGTAGATTTTTTAATTCTAAGACACTTTCCTTCTATAGCGTTTCCATCACAAATGCTTCATTTTCGAGATATAAACATTTTTTTTTTGTGTATCTAGTGTGTGTTCGTATGTTCGTTTGTGTTGCCATCACATGTCTGCCCAACCAGAGCGCTCCATCCATTTCGAATTTGAATTAGTTTGCTACAGGAATGGCTTCGTGTGACATATGTTCGTTCGATTATTACCGCTGTATTGTCGCTTTCTATGAAAATTTAGAAAAAAGTAGAGTTTCTGCGTGCTCATAGTGTTCTACCGACAGTAGTGAAGTGTCCACATTGTAAAATGGAGTGCACATATCGTCAAGACCAGAAACTGTGGCGTTGTAGAAAAAGTTACGTTATGCTTAAAACGAAGAAAAGACGGTACTGTGATTATTCTGTCTTAGATTTTAAAGGTAATTCCTATTTTTCTTTTAGGTCAGGATAGGATAGGTCAAGATAGGTCAGGTCAGGATAGGTCAGGTCAGGATAGGTCAGGTCAGGATAGGTCAGGTCAGGATAGGTCAGGTCAGGATAGGTCAGGTCAGGTTAGGTCAGGATAGGTTAGGTCAGGATAGGTTAGGTCAGGATAGGTTAGGTCAGGATAGGTTAGGTCAGGATAGGTTAGGATAGGTTAGGATAGGTTAGGTCAGGATAGGTCAGGATAGGTCAGGATAGGATAGGTTAGGTCAATTTTGAAGGTGAAATTTGTTTTTCCTATGGTTTTTGATGTATTTTGAACGAATCTGACCTTCAAAACCGTCGGAAATGACTCGTTTTCTGTGATTTCCCCCACATTGCCAGCTGGGGGGGGGGGGGGGGGGGGGATCTCAAAAATGAGTCATTTCCAACGGTTTTGAAGGTCAGATTCATTCAAACACATCAAAAACCATAGGAAAAACATAAATTTCACCTCGAAAGGGAGATGGGTGTAATACTGTACATTTACCAAAATTTCCTAGATTCATAGTAGCTATATATATTTTTTTGTAATTTTCCAACTTCGTTTTTTTGACTATGCGACATATGCAATCAATGTATTTTAATGAAACAACTTTGTCTCTATGGTATTTTTTGAAATTTTGCTTAATTAAGTGGCGCCCATATTCTGAACCATTACCGACCTTTTTTTACAAAATTCGAGTGGCCATATCTCTCGAATTATATGACCTAGTGTTGAAACAAGTGCCATTCTGTTTTTCTCACCGAGATCTATAAGTGTCCCATTTTCCAAAAAAATCGGTGATGGTCACGTTTTTTCGACCCAAAATTCCGTTGGACCGACATGGAATGACCCCTAGGCTACTATGCACAGCCTAGCTTCAAATCTCTAACCAATACTTTTACTAGGCCTTAGGTTTAGCTAACTCATTAATAATATGACTGGAACTCACCTTTGTAAAATTTAAAGGCATACTTATAAAAATCTTTTAAAGTTAAATTGCACTTTTCCTTATCTAAACTTAATTTTTCTAGCAAAGTGTCAGTGCCTTCAGTGACACTTGGCTTAATTACATTTGATTTTATATCTTCATTAGTAGAATTATTTATAATGTCTTCAACACCTTTTTTACACTCTGAATTTAAATTATAACCTAAAGTTGCTTCAGGTGGTGCTTCGGGAGTAAAATATTTGATGTCCAACCCATTGGCATTTTGAGTTTGGTGAATTTGGTCAAGAGCTGTACTCATCTGGATATCGTTCTGCTCTTCAGGCACATGAATTAGGCTGTCTACATCCGCCATACTGCTTATATTACTTTAAAGTAACAAATAGTATTTTCCGTACTTGTATCCTCATTAAATATAGTATTTTATTTTAAAAACTCTCAGTGCTAATCACTCACAGTATAACTGTGACCCAAGGACCAGCAGACTCGTCACATCAATGACATCACCAAGTCTTTCTTCTTTCTTTCAATTTGGAAGGCTTTCGTCAAAGACTTTTTATAACAAGACATGTAACTCCACCACTTTAACGTGTTTGGTAACTAAATTACCACGAAAAAAGTGTTATCGCCTGAAATTGTATTGCAATAGTTCTTATTATAAAATATAATATTATTCAGTCATAGCCATCAACTAATAAGTATGTACTTTTTGTGAGCCGACTGAAGGTCGATTGGGAACCATCTGTTCGGTTTTACGTCGTCGTCGTCGTTGTCGTCGAGAGGGAGGGGGAGTGGGAGGCTGGGAGAGGAAAACATATGTTTAAACTCAGTCGGTTTATCCTTATTGATGGTTTTCTAGTTTAACCCCTTCGCTGCGTGATTCGGATATAACCGAAGAAAACTGTTCGGAAATAGCCAAATGACGCAGCGAAAAGGTTAAAAGATAAATGTGATAATTTTCAAAAATTTATTTAATAAACTTGAAAATCGTGCGAATATGTTATACTATAAATTATAGTTCTCACTTTCATATCTTGTTATATGCTGTATAGTCTTTGATTATATCCAGTGGCGGTCCTAGCTTACATGACGCCCTGGGCGAACCTCACCTTCAGCGCCCCCCCCCCCCTGTTCGCCAACACACACACATTCGAATCCCCCCAAAATAAAGGACAGACATAACTCTTTCACAAAATAACTTTTTATTGGACTAATTGTTGGAACTTCAGAACCAAAACAAAGACTCAAATTTCTGAATTTTACAAATCCTTCATCACGTAAATAGAATAACTCACTTAAGAGAATGTAATTATGATACTATGAACAGGAAAAATACAAATTAAATTGCACAACTGCCATAAATAAACTAGAGAGTCAAATTTCTAAATTGTACAAATGCTCTATCACATAAATAGAATAAGACACTTAAGAGAGGGTAATTATTATGCTACACTTTGAACAAGAAACAAAATAAATTGCACCACAGCACAACTGCCATCTAAAGCCTGACTCTTCTTACCTTCCTTGATGCAAAGTCATTGATCTTTTATTATTTATTTTATTTTTTATTTTTATTTATTTCTTTATTTAATTATTCTTATTTTTATTTTTATTTTTTTTGCAGGCGCTCATGCCGCCCCTCCACAAATGCCGCCCTGTGCGGCTGCCCATATTGCCCATATGAGGAACCGCCACTGATTATATCAGTGCTGGAGCAAAGTCTTTGGCTGGAATCTTTTGAAAGACAAAACTTTTGACGTCCGAGACAAATTCTCGAGTGCAAAATTTCACAATGAAATTGTTTGGATATGCACTAACAAAGACGACGAAACATAAAATAATCAAGTTAATTTAACCAAACTTGATCTAATCTAGCTTAATTTAATTTAACATAACCCAACCTTACCTAACCTAACCTAATTATACTTAATCTACATTTACAAAAACTACTATTAGAAATTTTCTAGATATCAAAAGTCAAATAAAATAATCTTGACCCCACTTCTGTACGTGGGCAACTGCCCGCCCAGGTGGGTGGACAGTTGCCCACATATGGAAAGATTTCACCCACCTACTAAATAAAATAAGAGCATATATATGAGTACATATGCATCAACATATACATTTGAGTTGTGTTATTTGTGATTAAATACAAATACAAAAAAAACTATTTTAACCCACCGACTAAAATTGTCTTAGAAGTACCTCAATCTGAAGTATTCTAAACAGTGCTCAGTTCGGTGGCTCTGGTTCCGGAACGGATCCAAGGGTTCAGCTCTTGCTCCACGGTTGCTCCGGGTAAATTAGCCAGTTCCTTATGTAAAAACTTAGCGCCGCTACCTGTTTCGCTGACAACTTTGAAAGTTAGCGCGCGCTAATCCAGCATATATATATATATATATTTTTTTTTTTTTTTACGGAAAATTTTTTTTTTTTTTTTTTTTTTTTTTTTTTTGTTAAAAGAAATTGTTTTATATTTTTATATGTGGAAGTACTTTTTAAAAGAAATTCTACTGAAACTGTTTTATTTTCATATTTAAGTAGTGTAGCTAACATCGCATATTTGGATTTATCGTTATTTGTCCATATATACGTTTTACAATAAACCGGGAAATCTCGGGATCCCGGGACGATGGCCGATTTTGTCCCGGAAAACCGGGATAGTGAAAACCCCTGAAAACGAGAAACCCTAGCGTAAACTGTAATAATAATTAATTGTAACATTTTAGATCTCATCTATTTGAAATTGTCATATAAATATTTTTAATGTACTAGAGTATATGATCGACTGAAAAGAAGTATTGAAGTATTCCTGAAAACGTAATAAAAATAACTCGTCTCAAACCTCTTTCACTTTCCTTCCGAGATTGTATTTTGTAGTCATCGTCTCCTCCCACAATATTTCTCTGATGTTTGGTCGTTCCCCTTTCGGAATTTCGGTGAAACCTTTCAGTGGCGGCCATACTTGGTTGTGGGCACTAGCGGATTTAAGGGGGGGGGCTCCCTTTGGCGCCCCTTTTTGTCAATTTGGCGCCCCATTTGGTCAATCTTGGCGCCCCTTCCAAATGCTTTATTTTTTATAATAATTTTTTCATTTCTAAAAGCAAAAGAGTACATACTTTTTTAAAATTATAAAAATATCAACACCACCCTTAGTAAACCTGGGAACTTACTATGGAAAACTGATGAGTGGGTAGTTGGGAGGTAACGAAAATGGTTCACTGAGTAGGTAGGTAGTTAATCTAACAATTATTAAATTCGTTTTATGTCAATAACTGGGTGGATGAAACCAATTGGTTGCTCACCAGAGTTTTCTCCACACTAGTATTTATATACTGTGTGACAAGAGCGTGCTCGGTAATAGATATACATTACCGATCAACCAACCGAGGAAAAAACCAAGACGACGCTGGTGGAAAAAGCCCCGCGAAAAGGAGAACAAAAGAGAACGAAAACGAGGAACGGGGCGACAAGACGGAACGAGTGAAGGGAGAAGAACAGACAACGAAGAAAGATCCCCACCAGCAAGTACGCTCTTAACAATTAAACAAGACAGGAAAAGGGACTCTCTAATAACTAGCAGTAAGTGACTAATTGTGTTTTTAACCCAGTTTTACGTAGACTCATTAAATTAAGCTGGGTCAGACAACTTAGGCCTACATTGTGGCCTAAGACCCAGCATCAACTCATAGCTTAACAAAGGTAAAGGTAGATTGCCCTAACCTAGTTTGGTGAGGAATCCTACTGTGGACCTCAATTTATCTGCTCGCTCTGGACCATTTCCGGAATCTCTAGGCTGACCCCTCTAGGCTAGACTTGATCTACTCTATAGTCAGAGCTGGGCAGTATTTAAATACATTTGTATTTAAATACGTATTTAAATACATTTGTGTATTTAGAACTGTATTTATAAATACATTGTTTTCATGTATTTAAATATAGTATTTAAATACTTTTATGAGTATTTAAATACAATGTATTTAAATACTCAAAATATAAAAATGTAAATACTTTTACTGGTTTAATACACGTTCTGTACTAGCACAGTACGACGCGTCGACAGTGTAGTACAGCATGGTTCATGTTTCAACGTGTCAGTTCAATCAGTTGTGTGCCACTCTTAGTCGAAAGCGGTTGATTTCTTTATCCTTTATCAAGCATTTTTATTGTTGTTACTCATGAATTAGTGAATGCATATGTTAAAATTTGTATGTATTTAAAATGTATTTACAAATGTATTTAAATACAATTGATGTATTTTGTATTTAGTATCTAAATACATTCGTAAAATGTTAGTATTTAGTATTTAAATACATTTCTCCCATGTATTTAGTATTTAGTATTTAAATACATTCAATGTATTTATTGCCCAGCTCTGTCTATAGTTAGACTGGAGATATAAGGGGTGGGTTAATTGTGGACCAATTCATACAGAGCATTTTTCACATTGGTGGTCCGTGTGGGGAATTTACAAACCTTAACCTTACTTAACAAAAAAAAAATTGCAGAATTAAGCTAAATGGTCTAGCCTAAGCCTAAGCCTAAGCCTAACCTAATCAAGCCTAATTAGGTCTACAACCTAGGGCCTAACTAGGAAACATTTATATTTAAGGAGTCTCATTCTCTTATAAGCTTAGACCTGAGTGACACATAAGTACTTGGGGGGATTAAACCAAATTTAAAACTTGACTGTTTTGTCTGTGCTCTCTCTGTTAGAAAATCTAGAAGAGGAAGAACCATTGTTGTCCCAAGGCGATATGATGACTAAGCTGATTGATGCAGCATTGCTTGTATATATTAAGTTAAGGTGTATATATATCCATCTCATAATTGTAAGGTTAGTGAAAAATTCACTTAATAAGAGCTAGCATTTTTGGGCTCTTGTGGCATCAGTGTTTGGGACGCTGGTGGCATCATTTTTGGGGCGCTGCGCGTCTTTTCTACTCGTTTGTGGGATGTCGTACGTACAGGGTGTGGTCTTGTAGAGAGCTCTCTTGCAATTCAGTTTGGTTGTTTAGATACAAGATTGTTGCACCGTGCAATAGTCCAGGTTGCGTTGTTGTTGCAAGGTTGAGAAAGAAGACCATAAATAGTACCCTTTTTTTTACATTAAATTCATGTAACTAAGGTCTAAGGTAGGCCCGCATCGAGTCAGCAACCCTGAGGTTACCCTGAGGTAGGACCTAATAGGATCTCAAATCCGTAAGTTTTAATTTAGCTTAACTTGGGCTTTAGGTAGAACTGGCCCTTTAGAATTTGGCCGTTCACGGCTCAGCTGGGATTTGAACCCGACAAATAAATAAAATAACATGGTCCTTCAGAACCGGATTCTACCCCAAGACTGAGTCAGTGACTATTTTTCGGCAAAGTTCTGATTGTGCAAATTGTAGCCCAAGTTAGGCCTAGACGGGTTGAGTATTATTGAATTAAGGTCCCAGGGTAAAAAGTTTGGTCGCCCAATTGCGAAACTTGGCCAGTCGTCTGTCGTTGTTTTGGCCTACATTTTACCGGTTTGGTTAATTTTGGGTTATTATTGAATTAAGGTCCCAGGGTAGAAAGTTTGGTTGCCCAATTGCGAAACTTGGCCAATCGTCTGTCGTTGTTTTGGCCTACATTTTACCGGTTTGGTTAATTTGGGTTATTATTGAATTAAGGTCCCAGGGTAGAAAGTTTGGTTGCCCAATTGCGAAACTTGGCCACTTGTCTGTCGTTGTTTTTGGCCTACATTTACCAGTTTGGTTAATTTGGTTTATTATTCGTAGGCGAAGGTTGCAGACCAGTGCGCCAGTTACTTGGGTGGAAAAATTGGTATTCCATACTGGTGTTGGTTAGTACCCCACCTAGCAATTCAGTTTATTTGAAAGTAAAATTTGCGTTTGATCAGTTTGGTTAATTATTTCTGCCAATTCAGCTCATTTGGTATTGAGCCCAATTGTTGTTTGCATTGAAGATGAGTGCATCTGAATTGAACAAATTTATAAAAAGGAGAAGCGCCTACAAAGGTCTAATTACAAAGGTCATTGCCACTATAGATTCCGCCATAGAGCAAGAGGATTTACGCTTAGTGACTGCGCAGCTTTCCATATTAGAAACTAAAAAGGTTGCTCTAAGTGAGGTAAATGTTAAAATTGAGGCTCTTATAGAAGAGGATGAAATAGAAAATAACATAATTTACTTTGAAGAGATTATTGATGATATAATTAACGTAGGCCTCCGAGCAAAAGAGTTTAGCAGCTCAGTACAGTTAGAGACCAGGTCTAATAATGAAACACAACACTCAACAAATGATGCTTGTGAAGTTAAGGTTAACAGATCTGTAGTTCAATTACCGAGGCTTGTACTCAAAACATTTTCTGGAGTATTCAGGAATGGCAAGGATGGGCAGACAGTTTTCAATCAGCAGTTCATTCTAGTCAAGTGTTAAGTGCCGTGGAGAAGTTTAATTATTTGCGGTCCCTCTTGGAAGGGGAGGCAGCAAAGACTATAGCAGGATTAGCATTAACAGAGGCTAATTATAATGTGGCTTGGGATATATTAAAGAAACGGTTTGGTAAGCCAGAGATCTTAATTAAAAGCCACCTCCGTGCACTTTTAGCTATACCTCCTGTTAATAATCCTAATAGTGTCAAGGAGTTACGGCAGTTATATGATGAATTTGAAATTAGAACTAGGTCCCTGGACAACTTGGGTGTAGGAATGGAAAAGTATGGTATAATGTTGGTTCCTACACTGGAGTCTAAATTGCCTAGCTCAATTTTGCTTGAATTAAGTAGGGGACACTCTGCAGAACATGTGTACATCCCCCTTCAGCAGATGTTAAGTCTTTTAGGCACAGAATTAGCAAGACGAGAGGGAGTTGAGTTTGCACAGTGGGATGGTAATCAAGGGGACAAAGGCAGGCACAGCACCAAAGTTTCCACAAAAAGGAATAGCCCAGGTACAGTGTCAGCTCTACATGCCTCCTCTGAGAATAAATTAAAGGGAATCAAGGAATGCATATTTTGCGAAGGCAACCACAAGTCATATAAATGTAAGGTAGCTGAGGCCTTACCCTTTGAGGAGAGAAAGGACAGGGTAACTAAGTCCACAGCATGTTTTAAATGTTTTTTGAAAGGTCATAGAGCAAGGTTTTGTAAGTTTATAATTTTGTGCAAAAAATGTCATGGTAGGCATCAGCCATTATTGTGTGAAAACACTCTTAGTAGGCCTACCCCAGAAGTAGAGACATCAGTGGCACATGCCACTGCTATGCAAGGGAGTAAAAGTAAAGGGGGATTATTGCAAACAACTGCAGCCTTATTAATTGGGAATGGGAGAAGCTACTGTAAGAGTGTTGTTTGATAGTGGTAGCCAGTGTAGTTTTATTAAGACCAGAATTTCCAGAAAATTGAAGTTTAAAGAACTTAAGAGGGAAAATTTAAGAATTTCTGGGTTTGGGGGTTCCGTTCAAAACCGAACCAAATTTAAGAAGGTAGAAGTTCTGGTAAAAGGGTTGTTACCGCAAAGTCCCACTATCAAGGTCCAAGCTCTAGAGATTGAGGAACTTTGTACTCCAGTCACTACTTGTTTAGATATGGCATGTGTCCAAGAATTGCAAGTTAAATTAATTAATTTGGGCAATAATAAGTTTGAGGAACAGAAGATATTAGTCTTTTGATTGGAGCTGACTATTATTGGGACTTCATCACTGGTAATATTGTCCGTACATCTCAAGGCCCGGTAGCTATTGAAAGTAAGCTAGGCTGGATGCTACATGGTAGTTATTGCAATGAAATGGAAGTTAAGGCTCTTTTTGTTAAGATTGAGGAGAACAGCCATGGTCTGGAAAGGCATTTGAAAGCGTTTTGGGAACTTGAATCTATTGGCATAAAGGACAACCAGGCAAGTACAGTGAACAATGATGTTTTAGAGCAATTTGAAAAAGGGATTGGGTTTAGAGATGGTTGCTATGAAGTTGGCCTACCATGGAAGGATTCTTGCAAACCCGGTTCAAACCTTCAGCTAGCTAATCGGAGGTTGGAGACTTCATTGTACAGGCTAAGAAAAAATGAGTTGTTAATTGAATACAATGAGGCCATCCTAAGTTATGTAAGGGAGGGCTATGCTGAAAGGGTGCAAGGTGAGCTGGTGAGCCAGGAGGCACATTATCTGCCACACCATGCAGTGGTACGGCGAGACAAAACTACAACCAAACTGAGGGTAGTTTTTGATGGCTCAGCCAAGGACAAAGGTGGTGTGTCCTTGAATGACTGTTTGGATGCTGGGCCAAATTTAAATGCAGATTTATTTTCCTTGTTACTGAGATTCAGGTTTGGTAGAGTAGCATTGACTGCAGATGTGAAGCAAGCCTTTTTGCGGATAAAGTTAAAACCAGAGGACAGAGATGCAGTAAGGTATCTGTGGGTGGATACGAAAGACTTGTTGGAAAATGAACCTAAGGTTCAAGCATATAGAATGAAGTCAGTGTTGTTTGGCCTCAGCTCTAGTCCATTTCTGTTGGCAGCTACTATGCAGTACCATTTTAAGAAATATTCTGAAGTCTATCCTAACACTATTGAACACATAAGGAAAAATTTTTATGTTGATAATTTGCTATGTTCCGTGGATAATACAGAAATGGCTAAACAGATATTCATGGAGGCTAGAGCTATAATGAGGGAGGCTGGCATGGAGCTTAGAAAATGGCAGACCAATCATTCGCAATTACAAGAGTTTATGAGTCATTCCTCTGTAGTACCTGATGCAGCAGAAAGTATTGAGGATTCTGGTATTAAGGAGTTGTGGGCAATAGATGCAAAGGTGCTAGGCATTGTTTGGCAGCAAGATGATGATTTGTTTACCTTCAATGGGAAATCTTCAGTAGAGCTGGCTGAGAATGAGACAAGGTGGACAAAACGTACAGCTCTTAGTTTGGCTTCAAAGGTCTTTGATCCTCTTGGATTCCTGGCTCCATTTGTGATAAAGTAAAAAATTTGGTTTCAGAGCCTCTGGGAAATTGGACTTGGTTGGGACCAAGAGTTACCTGATCATATGGTGGTAAGGTGGAAATATTGGTTCAAAGAATTGGCACATCTTGGAGACATTGAAATCCCAAGATGGTACTTTGGAGAGTTGAACAATAGTCCAGACAATTTGGAGCTGCACATCTTTTGTGATGCAAGTGAGGAAACCAATGCAACTTGTATTTATATAAGAGGCGCATTGCAAGAGGAAGTAAGTTGCAGGTTGGTTGCTGCAAAGAGCAGAGTAGCACCTTTGAAAAGGCTTTCGGTTCCAAGGTTGGAATTGATGGGTGCCGTTATTGCTAGTCGGCTTGCAGTTATAGTGCAAAAGTCTTTGGCCTCTCTGAAATTCCAAGCTATTATTGGACAGACTCCACTATAGTTTGGCACTGGTTAAGAAGCCAGGCAAGGAAATGGAAACCATTTGTTGCCAATAGGGTGGAGGAAATTCAAGCGCACACAGATCCCAAGCAATGGAAGCATTGTCCAGGCATCCAAAACCCCGCTGATTTACCAACACGAGGAATTTCAGTGAAAGATCTTTCACAGTCAAGTTTGTGGTGGAATGGGCCAGAGTGGCTAAAACTTGGAAGTGAAAATTGGCCTTCTAATCAGCCTATTGTAGGAGAATGCCAGGCTGAAGAAGCATGGGTGAGTGAGGTGAGAAAATGCGCTGTGAACAGTTGTCAAGTTATGCAGCAGGACCCCATATTGAGGCTTGAGGACATTAGCAGTCTGAAAAGATTGTTAAGAGTGACAGCATGGGTATATAGATTTACCAACAACATTAAGGGAGAAACAAGAAGGGAAGGAATTCTGAACAGTAATGAGATTCAGCAAGCCAGGAAATACTGGGTGGTATATATGCAGAAGGAAAAATTTGGTGAAGAGAGAGAATTGCTCACCAGCCATCCATTACAGGTTCTACCAACACATTCTGCGCTCAAGGGTTTGGATGTGTTTTGGATCAGGATTTATTGAGAGTAGGAGGTAGACTACAGTTTTCTGGGCTTCCAGAGGAGAAAAGACATCCAATTTTGCTACCTTCTGGGGGGCACTTTGTAGACCTTTTGATCCTGGATACTCATCATAAGCTGTTACATGCGGGAGTTAGAGAAGTGATAATAGAGATTAGACAACAATTTTGGATTCCCAAAATTAGACAAGTAGTAAAAAAAGTCTTGCATAAATGTGTGGTTTGCAAGCGTTGGAGTGCAAAGCCTTATTATGAAAAGGTGGCTCCACTTCCAAGAGAACGGTGTGTCTATACTGCCCCATTTGATGTAGTGGGAGTAGACTTTGCAGGGCCAGTCTATGTGTATGAGCGAGGGGAGTCTAACAAAGGTTATATATGTCTTTTCACCTGTGCTACCACCAGAGCAATCCATTGGAGTTGGTAAGCAACTTAAGTAGTGATGTATTTCGTTTGGCCTTTAAAAGGTTTGTGAACAGAAGGGGTTTCCCAAATAAAATCATATCGGATAATGCAAAAACCTTCAAAAAGGCTGCAAAGGAACTCCAAAAAATTTGGTCCTTGCTAAAAGAGGAAGGATTCCAATCCTACTTTTCACACCAAGGGGTACAGTGGGAGTTTATTGTTGAGAGAGCACCATGGTGGGGAGGATTTTGGGAAAGGCTAGTGAGAAGTGTAAAGTGTCCATTAAAGAAACTTTTAGCTAATGCTCATTCGAGCAAAGAAGAATTCTCTACTGTTTTATGTGAAGTAGAAGCAATGGTGAACAGTAGGCCTATCACTTTTGTTTACAACAGTATGCAGGATGCAGAGCCATTGACACCAAATCATTTTCTTTGTGGTAAACGATTAACATCAAACCCAGTGTGCCAGAAGACTTGCAGCCTATCCAGAGCACTCAAGGAGAGTTAACCAGACGGTTCAGGTACCTTGAAGAGCTACAAGATCAGTTATGGAAGAGGTGGCAGATGGAATACTTGCCAGAACTCAATTATTACCCATCAGGCAAGGTAAAGGGCTCCAATGCAAATTGTATCAAGGTGGGAGAAGTAGTAATGATTGGGGATGAAAGACCAAGGCAATGCTGGAAGCTTGGCATAATTGAAGAGTTGTTTGTTGGCAAAGACAATTTAGTTAGGTCTGCACTGGTAAAGACTTCAGGAGGAAAGTTAAAGAGACCTATACAAAAACTCTATGCTTTAGAAATCAGCAAAAACACAGATAGTCAAGATGAAACATTTGAGTTACAGCCTCATGGAGAAGGCTTGGCTAACCTTGCGGAAGGTAACGACAACAATGCCTCTTCGGTGGGGAGTGTTAGAAAATCTAGAAGAGGAAGAACCATTGTTGTCCCAAGGCGATATGATGACTAAGCTGATTGATGCAGCATTGCTTGTATATATTAAGTTAAGGTGTATATATATCCATCTCATAATTGTAAGGTTAGTGAAAAATTCACTTAATAAGAGCTAGCATTTTTGGGCTCTTGTGGCATCAGTGTTTGGGACGCTGGTGGCATCATTTTTGGGGCGCTGCGCGTCTTTTTTACTCGTTTGTGGGCAGAGCTGGGCAGTATTTAAATACATTTGTATTTAAATACGTATTTAAATACATTTGTGTATTTAGAACTGTATTTATAAATACATTGTTTTTCATGTATTTAAATATAGTATTTAAATACTTTCATGAGTATTTAAATACAATGTATTTAAATACTCAAAATATAAAAATGTAAATACTTTTACTGGTTTAATACAGGTTCTGTACTAGCACAGTACGACGCGTCGACAGTGTAGTACAGCATGGTTCATGTTTCAACGTGTCAGTTCAATCAGTTGTGTGCCACTCTAGTCGAAAGCGGTTGATTTCTTTATCGTGTGCGTGTCATGGCTTCAACAAGCAAATCCGGTGAATCAAACAGTGATATATCTGCAGATAACAATTTAGTGCACCCTCTGTTGATGGAAAATACTTTAAAATGAAATCTAAAGACGGTAATAAGGTAAAGTGCACCTGCTTGCTGTGTAAACACGAAGTCTCTGCTGCAAGCAATGCTACAACGAATCTGTACACTCATCTGAAAGTAAGTGTTTTTTTAGACATCAAAAAATATCTTGAAATTGACCGAATAATCGTACAAAACGGCTCTGCCTTAAGTTGGCCTGTGTAACTAACTCTTTGCAATCAATCCAATTTGTGATGGAAAATTCATTGATGAAAAAGCTTTTAAAATCGTCTGATCTATCGAGTGGTGTATTTATTTCGAAATTCACCGTATCCCCTAAAGTAGAAATTTATCAAAACATGAATTAGTGAATGCATATGTTAAAATGTGTATGTATTTAAAATGTATTTACAAATGTATTTAAATACAATTGATATTTTGTATTTAGTATCTAAATACATTCGTAAAATGTATTTAGTATTTAGTATTTAAATACATTTCTCCCATGTATTTAGTATTTAGTATTTAAATACATTCAATGTATTTATTGCCCAGCTCTGTTTGTGGGATGTCGTACGTACAGGGTGTGGTCTTGTAGAGAGCTCTTTGCAATTCAGTTTGGTTGTTTAGATACAAGATTGTTGCACCGTGCAATAGTCCAGGTTGCGTTGTTGTTGCAAGGTTGAGAAAGAAGACCATAAATAGTACCCTTTTTGTTTACATTAAATTCATGTAACTAAGGTCTAAGGTAGGCCCGCATCGAGTCAGCAACCCTGAGGTTACCCTGAGGTAGGACCTAATAGGATCTCAAATCCGTAAGTTTTAATTTAGCTTAACTTGGGCTTTAGGTAGAACTGGCCCTTTAGAATTTGGCCGTTCACGGCTCAGCTGGGATTTTGAACCCGACAAATAAATAAAATAACACTCTCTTCTCTGGTAATTTCTTCTTGTCCTCTATTTCATTACGATCCCCAGTTAAACAATTTTGACTTAAACATGGACAGTGCGGAATTGAAAAAGTTAAAAAAGAAAAGGGGGGGGGAAAGTTGGGTGCTGTTACAAAGGCCGTGAACACTTTTAACAATATTACACAACCAGGTAAGGAAGATTTAGAGTGTGTAATTCTTAAATTGGAAACTAAAAAGAAGGAAATAATAGCCATTGATGAGAGTATTTCAGAGTTAGTTGAATCCGAAATGGCTGAAGAACAATTGATAGACCTTTACGCTGATAATGATGTTCAGGTAATCTCAATTGAACAGCAAATAAGGAGACTACAGTCTCGTTTCACTGACTTAACACCAAATAAACCTAATTCTGATTTTAATCAAAGTAGAGCTAACCTTCAACAAAATTTAAGTGGCATTCCAAATCCTGAGTCACAAGAATTGAGGGCTCAGTTACCCATTTTGTTAGTACCAACATTTGAAGGGGACACGGTACAATTCCCATGTTTCATTGAAAAATTTGAGAGTTTAATAGGTAATAAACCTTATATTTCAACTGTTGATAAGTTTAGCTACTTAACTAGTTTCCTTAAAGGCCCAGCCTATAACCTGATAGCCTATTTACCAGCTGTAGGGAATTCATATGAAGTAGCTATTGATCTCTTAAAACGTAATTACATTAATAAAGATGAGATTGTATATGAATTATCTCAACAAATTTTTGATTTTGCACCCATAAAAGATAACCATAGTGATATGGAAAATTTTTATTCAAAATTAGAAGCTATTATAGGACAACTGGTTAGCAATGAGATAGATATTAAAGCTTCATCTTGGATTATACAAGGCATAGTTCTTAGGTGCCTTCCTTTGAGGGTTAAAGATATTTTAGTTCTAAAGACGGGAGAAAATTATCCTAATCTTGAAAATATCAGAAAACACTTTCCAAATATCCTAACTAATTACAAATTGAGAAATATTCCAACACAAAATAAGACCCAGACTATGGATAAACCAAAGACTGTTCCCAGAGACCAACTAGCTACAGCCAAACAGACAAAACTTGATACTGTAGAATCAAATGTGACCAACTGTAATACACGAACACCTACATTACAGAACTTTAATGTAACTGCTGCCTCAACTTACACACCACATTGCAAATTTTGTGCAAGTGATGAACACAGTAGTACTGGGTGTGACAAATATTCAGACT
Organism: Bathynomus jamesi; assembly: GCA_023014485.1. Lineage (NCBI taxonomy): Eukaryota > Metazoa > Arthropoda > Malacostraca > Isopoda > Cirolanidae > Bathynomus > Bathynomus jamesi. The sequence goes on along the minus strand of JAJOZX010001762.1, from coordinate 25,670 downwards.
TTAACTCAAGAGCTAAAGATGTGAACAGTTGAACCTATGTAAAAAGTGTACTGGCCAGGGACATTATAAGAAAGACTGTAAATCTAGATTAAGATTCAAGTGTAAGTTTTGTAAAAGTTTACGACATGTCTCATCAATGTGTGATTCACCAAAGTGTCCAAACAATAGTACTCAAACTCAAAAGATACCTCCACCAAACAAAGGTAATCAAGAAAATGCCACTTTCATGGACATTCTGTTTGTTCAAACAACGTAACAAGAAACACTGAGATTCTTTTACCAACTATTACTTTGGACTTAGTGAATAGTGAGGGTAGCACCACTCCAGTGAGATGTCTTATAGACTGTTGTTCTCAACAAACATTTGTTTCGCAAAATGTAGTTAATAAATTGGGTTTGACACCAAACCCGAATGAACAAAAGCTCAATATTGCATCCTTTGTTAAGGATAACTCGGACAAAAATAGTTATAAGACAATTGACCTGGAACTACATTTAGAAAATAAATTAGAGAAAATTGAAGCAGTTATTATTTCTAAAGTAGGACAAAACAAACTGGTTATACCCAAACTAGAACAAACCATAAATCATTTGGGAAAACACTACAAAATAGCTGATAGACATATCACAAACAACACAGTAGCTAACATTGAAATGTTAATAGGGGCAGATTATATTAATCTTATTCATAAGGGCATAGTAAAGATAGGTGATGGTATAGCTTATCAGACTCCATCAGGGATAGCCCCTTTGGGTGACCTATCTAAATACAACCTAGACCTAAACCAAAATAGTTCATGACTAACAAATACTATGTGCCTCAACTCAGTCCTACATAACACCTGTAAGAATAGCAACACTTTGAATAATATTATATCAACTGAGAACATTAATTCATCACTATCAAATGAAACTCTGGATGAGGCAATTCAAACTTTATGGTTGCTAGAATCTGTGGGTATACATGACACAAATCAAACTTCAGAAGATCAGTTAATGGTAGAAAGATTTGAAGACACCATTCAGTGCAAAGACAATAGTTATTTTGTTGAGTTACCTTGGAAAATAAATTGTCCAACTTTAAGAGACAATCTCAAAGTAGCTAAAGGACATTTATATAAAGTAATGAAAAAACTCAAACAAGATAATAATATTCAAATATATAATGATGTCTTCAAAGAACAGCTACAGAAAGGCTTCATTGAAGAAGTAAGAAATAACCCTTTTAAAAAAGATGGTTGTCATTATTTAACCCACAGGGGGTTTATCGACAAGATGCCCCAACAACAAAACTCAGAGTAGTATATAACTGTAGCCTCAAAGACAGTGATAAACACAGTTTGAATGATTGCCTGATTGAGGGTCCTAATCTCATTTCTGACCTTGTGAAGATCTTACTGAGGTTCAGGTTAGATAAATATGCCGTACAAAGTGACATTTCAAAGGCATTTTTGAGAATAAATCTTAAAAATGAATATGATAAGAACCAACTTAGGTTCTTATGGTTCAAGGATCCATTTGATTTGAATAAAGGGTTCATAACCTATAGATTTAATGTTGTGTTGTTTGGAGCCAATTGCTCACCTAGCCTATTAGCATTGACAATTGGACATCATTTGAACCAGTTTAATAACTCTTTAACATTGAACTTCCTTAAGGAACATTTTTACGTAGACAATCTAATAGGCTCAACAACAACAAAATCTGAATTATCTGAAGTCTATGAACACTCTCAAAACCTTATGCAACAAGGTAACTTTGAACTTAGAGAGTGGATTTCAAATGATGAGGATTTAAACAAAAAGATTTTAAAGGATAATAATGGTCTTACTGAGCCATCAGACAGAGTTAAAACTTTAGGTATGAACTGGTATTTGGATGCAACTTCTAACAGTCATGATTCAATCTGTACTAAAGGTTTTAAACTTGATGAGGAAGCAAATACTAAAAGACAAATATTATCAGAGGCTTCCAAAATTTTTGATCCCATGGGTCTATTCCTGCCTTCAACAATAAAATCAAAGATTCTCCTCCAAGAAATTTGGAGGACAAATGTTGGGTGGGATGATCCAATAACAAATGAAGATCAAAAATCTTGGAAGAAGTTAGCTGCTGATTTAACAAAAGTGCAGAACATTAAAATTCAAAGGTGCTCTGGGTTTAGGGATAAGCCCCAGAGACTTCATGTGTTTGCTGATGCAAGCACACAAGCTTATGGGTGCTGTGCGTATCTTGTAAGTCCTACAGAAAGTCATCTAATTTATGCAAAAGGGAAAGTTGCACCTCACGAGCTGTTTATCTGGATGTTGTGGAGGACCTTACAGCAGAATCTTTTGTTGCTGTCTTTAAGAGATTATGTGCACGACATTCAGTACCCAAGACAGTTTGGACTGACAATGCTACATATTTCAAGGCTGGTGAACAAGTCATCAACGACTTGTTAAGCAACGAACTCACACAATTATATATACAAATTCAAACATAAAGTGGAAGTATATTCCAGTTGCCTCTCCTTGGTATGGTTCTATCTGGGAGAGGAATATACAAACCGTAAAGAATTGCTTGAAGAAAGCAATTGGTAAAAAACAGATACACTTATTTGAGTTGCTCACTCTCCTGGCTGAGATTGAGAACATCATCAACAATAGACCACTCACTTATGTGAGTGACAACATTAATGACCCGGAACCATTAACTCCAAATCATTTGATTCGGGGAGAACAAGTTAGTCTCCTGCCGGACTACAATATAGACTCTTCAGAAGACCCAAACTGGACTCAACGACATGATGAACTCCAGACTAAGTTACAACACTTAACTAGAGTTAAAGCTCATTTTATTAAACAGTGGAAAACTGAGTACTTGATGGGTCTAAGGGAGAGACATAAACAAATGACTAAGAAGGATTGGTCTGACACAATTAAGGTAGGGGACCTTGTTCTCATACATGACAGTACTCCAAGACAATACTGGCCTCTGGCTAGAGTTTTAGAACTCAGACCAGGGGCAGACGGGGTAACAAGTGGTCAAATTAAGGACTTCAACGGGTGACACAACAAGAGACATTTCTCTTTTGTACCCTTTAGAGTCTGGACCCAAAACAATGGACTTTGGAGAACCTTCTCCACTGACAGTAACAACTGGAGACACTGAACTTCCAGTAACTATTCCTTTGACAGTAGGAGTGGTAACGCTCCTACTACAACATTGACAGACACAAGACCTCAGCGACAAACAGCATTAAAGGCGCGACTATTTTTACAACAAAAAATAATGCTGGGGAATTGTAATTTTATCTTCTAACTTTCACTTTTTCTTTTCTTATGGTAAAGACCATAGACAGTTTCATCCTATGGATGTATATTTTCTCTTCTAATTAAATGCTACATCTTCTCCATGAGAAGGTGAGGATAGACACTGTTAATCAGATTAACAGGCTTTACAGTCAAATAGTTAGCTAGTCTACACTCAGACATAAAAATTGGTGACAATGACACCAAAATTTTTATCTCCCGGGGCCCCCAGTATATGGAAAACTGATGAGTGGGTAGTTGGGAGGTAACGAAAATGGTTCACTGAGTAGGTAGGTAGTTAATCTAACAATTATTAAATTCGTTTTATGTCAATAACTGGGTGGATGAAACCAATTGGTTGCTCACCAGAGTTATTCTCCACACTAGTATTTATATACTGTGTGACAAGAGCGTGCTCGGTAATAGATATACATTACCGATCAACCAACCGAGGAAAAAACCAAGACGACGCTGGTGGAAAAAGCCCCGCGAAAAGGAGAACAAAAGAGAACGAAAACGAGGAACGGGGCGACAAGACGGAACGAGTGAAGGGAGAAGAACAGACAACGAAGAAAGATCCCCACCAGCAAGTACGCTCTTAACAATTAAACAAGACAGGAAAAGGGACTCTCTAATAACTAGCAGTAAATGACTAATTGTGTTTTTAACCCAGTTTTACGTAGACTCATTAAATTAAGCTGGGTCAGACAACTTAGGCCTACATTGTGCCTAAGACCCAGCATCAACTCATAGCTTAACAAAGGTAAAGGTAGATTGCCCTAACCTAGTTTGGTGAGGAATCCTACTGTGGACCTCAATTTATCTGCCCGCTCTGGACCATTTCCGGAATCTCTAGGCTGACCCCTCTAGGCTAGACTTGATCCACTCTATAGTTAGACTGGAGATATAAGGGGTGGGTTAATTGTGGACCAATTCATACAGAGCATTTTTCACATTACCTTTCAATTTTATTTTTAGAAAATGTGTATAAAAATAATATTTCCCTTCGTATACTCAATTCAATTATGCTTTTCAGCTTTACATATTCATTTATTAATGGTTGTAAGCATTTGTCGACACAAGGTTAACGTGCTTGTAAACCCTTTGCGTAGTATTCACATTCACGATCTTCCTCTCTCTAAATGACTGATTCAGGTAATACATTACTTTGAACAGATGAATTAGATAAAGTCATTCAAATTAGTTCCAATATTTACTACCAGAAACCTGGTCTTTAACTACATTTTAGTAAACGCTAAAAATTTGCCTGCTGGTGCTTAAAAGGGTTAACATACTGTATGTACTGGGTGATCCAGATAAATGGGACCCATAAAAAAAAGCCAAATATTCTTAATATTTAATTCCTTTCATAAAAACTATATATCATTCGAAAGAGTAGAGTTACAAGTTTATTATGAAATATTTATTTTTTAAAATGACTCCTTTCAAATGTGCTCCATTAGTTGCCAAGCATTCCAGTGTTCTCGCTTGTAAGTTCTGCATCACTTTTGCAAGAGTGTGCGGTGGTATGGCCTGTATCTCATTTGTGATGGCGGCCTTCAATTCTTGCAAGGTCGTTGGGTTATTTCTGTAGACCCTACTCTTTAAATATCCCCAGAGATAATAATCTAAGGGAGAAAAATCCGGAGACCTTGCGGGCCATTCAACGTCTCCAAATCTTGAGATTAACTCGCCTAGAAACGTTTGACGCAAAACTGCCATGCAGTTCCTCGTGGTATGGCAGGTAGCTCCGTCTTGTTGGAACCAGTGGTTTTCTAGACAAAGATCTCTTAATTTAGGAATAAGGAAATCGGTCAACATTTTTTCGTAGCGATCACCATTTACAGTGACCGTGTTTCCGGTGGAATCCTCGAAAAAGTACGGCCCTATGATGATCTGAGAAGCAGTAAGACCACACCAAACAGTTACACGCTGACTATGCAACGGGACTTCGGTAATATTCAATGGATTTTCTGTTGCCCAGAAACGACAATTTTGTTTGTTTACAGTTCCATTCAAGTGAAAATGGGCTTCGTCTGACATAATCAAAGTTGCTAGAAAATTGGTGGTGTCATTTACCTTCTGTTGGATCCATTGACAGAATTGTCGTCTTCGTGCGAAATCTCCATCGTTTAGTTGTTGCACTGTTTGAATTTTATATGGAAAGAGCATTAAATTTTGCTTGAATATACGTGTGTTGTTGTTCCATATCCAACTCCTAACAGCTGAGAAGCACGTATGATGCTTATGTTAGGATTATCCTGTACAATTTCATGAGTTCTGTTAATGATCTCGTCTATCCTTGCTGTGCGCACTCTTCCAGTTGGTTTTCTTTTTCCAATGCTGCCAGTTAGGGAAAAATTTCTGACACACCGACGGATTACTTTCTTAGAAGGTGATTTTGACATCTGAAAATTTGTCTTGAAAGATCTTTGAGCTGAAACTACACTTCTTCCATGCTCATAATATTGCTCAGTTATGAAACGCAGCTGTTCCACAGTCCATGCAGTCATCTTGAAGGGTTAGTTTTAACTAACACTTTTATTTTGTTTTGTATCTTATCTTGTCTTGTATTGTCAAAACCTATACAATCCTGTACAAACTTGTAACTATCCTCTTTCGAATGATGCGTATGATTTTATAAAAGGACTTATACTTTAAGAGTTACAGGGGTTTCTTTTGGGTCCCATTTCTCTGGATCACCCTTTATTTTTAATTCCAGTGTATAATTATTTATATACTAGCGGAGCGACTCGGTGTTGCTGGGTGGATGTTGAACGATATATATATATATATATATATATATATATATATATATTGTTGTGCACCTGGGTGTTGAATGCCCGGTTAGGTTAATTTAATGCCCGGTTAGGTCAACTTTACGCCCTTGATGATTGGTTAGGTTAAGTCGTGATATTTTCGTTAGCTTTAGTTTCCAAAATGGAAGCAGTTACAAACATGAAACTTCACACACATATTGATTAGGTCCCGAGGTTATGCACCTGAATGTTGAATGCCCGGTTATGTCAACTGTACGCCCTTGACGATTGGTTAGGTGTATTTAGAATTTAATTACATTCTTTTTAGCTGTAATTTTGTATTTAATTACAAATTAGGAAGAGATGTATTTAGTATTTATATACACTTGAAAGTATTTACTCTCGTCTCAATGTTTGCTATTTTGATGTGTGTTTCGTTTGTATGATGTGCGTTCGTTTAATAAATGCTGTTACTTGCCGTCATTATCTACAGCGTGGTAAACAATGATTGCCCTCCCCCCCCCTGCACAGATGAAACTAATAGAGGTACAAAAAAACTGATTGTTGCATCTTTTAGACAATTTAATTCTACGTCTAAACAAAACCACTCCATAGTTGATGTTGCCTCCTTGTGCTTGGCGGATGGCTTCAAGTCGGCAAGGGTAGGAGGTGAGGAGAGATTCGAAAAGGTCAGTGTCGTACTAAGATTTCGGAGGACTGTTTCGATGTGCTGCTTCATGGTCCGGCGGCAGAATCTTTCAGGATCCATCCTGAAAGACCGAGTGGAATCCCTGATGCTTGCTGAACCACCAGCCACCCAATTCTGCCGCCGGACCATGGAGCAACACATCGAAACAATCCTCCGAAATCTTGAGTACGACACTGACCTTTACGAGTCTCTCCTCACCTCCTACCCTTGCCGACTTGAAGCCGTCCGCCAAGCACAAGGAGGCAACACCAACTATTGAGTGGTTTTGTTTGGACGTAAAATTAAATTGTCTAAAAGATGCAACAATCATTTTTTTTGTACCTCTATTAGTTTCATCTGTGCAGGGAGGGGGGGGTAGTCATTGTTTACCACGCTGTAGATAATGACGGCAAGTAACAGCATTTATTAAGCGAACGCACATCATACAAACGAAACACATCAAAATAGCAAACATTGAGACGGGAGTAAATACTTTCGAGTATATATAAATACTAAATACATCTCTTCCTAATTTGTAATTAAATACAAAATTACAGCTAAAAAGAATGTAATTAAATTCTAAATACACTATTTGAAAATATATTTAAAATTTAAATACATCATGAGAGACCAGTGTTTCTCAGCCAGATTTTCCCCACGATCCCTGTGTCAGGGTTTTATCATCCATTACTACAGGGATAAACAAACTACGACCCAGAGGGGTTGCGACCCACCGTTTGAGAAATACTGTGATAGAAAATCTTAAATCACATAACAAGTTTACAGTACAAGTTTACAACTTTGATTAATATATAAAAAAAAATTTAATTGCCGGGTGATCCATTTAAAATCGTACTACTGAACTTTACTACTTTTAATTTGGGTACGGTTTTAAATGGACCACCCTGCACAACTACAACTACGTGCGCTGAAGAAAACAACTATGTTGTAAGCTATAATCTACAACATATGGTCATCATCCAAAAACGACTACATCTGAGATATTTTTCGTAAAGAGATAGAAAGAATAAAGCAAAATTTAGTGAAGAATTCATTCTATTTATAGAAAGAATAAAGCAAAATTTAGTAAAGAATTCATTCTTTTTATTCTTGATTGAAAGAAAATCCTAAAAGAACTTTTTATCAAAACATTTGAAGGACAGGACCGGAAATAATTTCATTATATACGTCCAATCCCAAATTGTTGGACAAATTAATAAAGAAAATAAGGTACAAAAAGAAATGACAGTATTAAACAGCACATTTTGACCAAAGATAATAAGAAACTGATAGGAAGGAGCTAAAAAACTCAACGTATGTCGACAGTTAGCAGCTGACGAGGAAGCTTCTAACAGTGGCTGTATCCTCCAGCGCGGGACACGTCAGCGCGAAGAAGAGACGACGTCAAACCGAAACATCAACGCGCTGGTGGCCAAACTTCCTCAAATCTCCGTGCAGCGGGCTGTCTACGGTTGGCCAGACTGGCAGTCGACGGCCTGTTGCGTGGCACGGTCAGAGTGCCAATCGGCACTCGGGGCTGGACCTATACCAGCGTGCTATTTTTTTCATTTACGGGGAGCAATTGCGTGCTCCCCGGACTACTCTTACTCTCCGGCGACATTAAGACTAATCCAGGCCCCACTACAACTTACACATGTCACCATACACAAAGACATAGACACAATAGGACCATGAGACACATACAGAAACATAATATTAACATATTACAGTACAACGTAGATGGCCTCACAAATAAAATCATGCAGCTTACTGGCCCGATCCAGACCAGTGCTCACCGATGTCAGAGCATCGGTCAGATAAATTTTGGCATCGTTTCGCACTGGTCAGATTTTTTTGAAAATAGCGCCCCCTAGCGAGACTGCCTTGAAACGATACTCTGCTCGATTTCTGCTGGAAAATGCATAGGAACTTATATTTCGCGCATGCGCCGTACACTTTTTCTCAAATGTTTTCGAGCGCCATCTTTGTATGTATTTACTACGTAAATAGCGCCCCCTAGCGAGACTGCCTTGAAACGATACTCTCTGCTCGATTTCTGCTGGAAAATGCATAGGAACTTATACTTCGCGCATGCGCCGTACACTTTTTAATTTCTCAAATGTTTTCAAGCGCCATCTTTGTATGTAACAGGTGTTTTGCAGTGCAGCTCTAATTTCACTTTGAATAAGTCTATCTTTTGTATTTTTTGTGTTATAATATTTTATATGCTAAAGTGAATCTGAGTGAACGTCGAGGTCTACAGAAAAATGAAGAAGGTGCAAGCAAAGATCGGGACTTTCTTCAATACCAGTCGGTAAGTCGGATCAGACAATGATTTATTTTATGCTTGGAAAATCAGTCAAATTGTAGAATAATATATTCAACTCTACTCCTCCCTACTGGGGGTCTCACAATGTCACCTTATCATTATTCATATTATTGGTCATTCTTTTCAGGGAAGTACCACCAGTACCTTCTTGCTCAACTGACATCTTAGATGATTTGGGTGACAGACCATCGCAGGAAAGGAAGTTTGATGAAATCAGATATGACGCAGATGATCCAGTGTGCAAAATACAGAACACAGACACGACATGTGGTAAGAATTGATTTCTTATATTGATGCCGTTAACTAAAAAAATATCTCATTCATTTATTGTCATGAATGTAGTACAAAACAAGTTTGAACAAGATGTTCTCTACAATTTATACTGAAACTAATCATAAATTGATGGTTTTATGACTGGAATTAAAAAGAATATTGTTTTGAATTTTAGGTGAGGACATAATATCATCAAACCTCAGGAATGATATCGGCCTGTATTACCAGTGTGTGAGCGAATTGAATGATGACAAGAAGTATGAGCTTTTGACTTCCCACTGGCAACCTCCTGCAAGATACAAGTTTCCAGGTACCAACAATTATGGCAGGAAGCGATTCTTCAATGGAGAATGGCTAAAGATGTATCCCTGGCTGATGTATTCATCATCAGAATGTAGCGCATTTTGTTTGACCTGTGTGCTGTTTGGTATAGCAAGTGGCCACAACAGCAGCAAGTTGGACAAGCTGTACAAGTCACCTTTGACCAACTGGGTAACAGCTACAAATAAATTGGCTGAATATAATAGCAAGTCAAATTTCCACAAACACGCAACACTTTTTGCTGATAATTTTCGCAGAATCATGTCCAACAAATCACAACCAGTGAATCGACTTATTTCATCAGCAATCAGCAAACGTGTCGCAGCAAACAAACAAAAAGTAGCATCAATGATGAAGACTGTGATCTTGTGTGGTAAGCAGAACTTCGCTCTTCGAGGGGACCATGAAGATGCTGAAGACGACTCGAAGAACAGAGGCAACTTCTTGGCACTGTTGCAGTTCCGCGTGGATGCTGGTGATGTGGTCCTCGAAGAACACTTGAAATCAGCTCCCAAGAATGCAACATATACATCAAAGACAATACAGAGTGAACTGATCTCCGTCATCGCTGCCCACATTCAAGACGAAATTGTGAAGGAGATTAACATAAGTCCTCTATTCTCCATTCTTGCAGATGAAGCTACTGATGTCAGCAACAAGGAACAACTTCCACTTGTGTTAAGTTTTGTTGACAACACAGATTCTATTCGTGAAAAGTTTGTTGGTTTCTTTGAATGTGTGAATGGTGTCACTGGCAAAGCCATTGCTGACTTGCTGTTGCAAGTGGTTAGTGATCTCGGCTTAGATATGAAGAAATGCAGATGCCAGTGCTATGATGGAGCAGGCAATATCACTGGACAAGTCAAAGGTGCAGCAGCTTTGATAGCACAGCAGTATCCAAAGGCACCTTATGTCCACCGCCAGTCTCACAGATTGAACCTGTGTATTGTAAAAGCCTGTGCTTTACAAGAAGTACGCAACATGATGGGCACGTTGGAGGAAGTGGAGCGTTTCTTCAAGTTCTCACCGAAAAGACAGCTGCTGCTTGAAGAACAGATCAAGGTATTTTTTTCTTGGTATAGTCAGTACATTTTCTATTGTAATGGCTGTGTGTTGTAATAGTGAATTTAATGCTGTGAAATTAATTTTAAATTATTTTATTTTTTCATACATCTAATCTGAAAATTTTTGCTTTCTGCTTTTGTCACTCAGGAGGAGTGTTCAGCCTCTAGTCATCATAAGCTGACCGATATTTGCCGAACTAGATGGGTCCAGCGTTTGGATGCCCTAGATGTATTCGAAGAGCTACTGCCCGCCGTGGTTTCAACCTTGACGTGCATCGAGGATAACGTCACTCATAACTGGGACAGTGAGTCATCAACAAAGGCCAGTGGTATGCTCCACCAAATTGGAACATTCCAGTTTATCTTCACTTTTGTTGTGACAAAGAAAGTTTTGTCATACACCCGTGGTATCACAGTCAAGTTGCAGGTGAGGAGTCTCGACACAAAGAAGGCATATGACAGTGTTGGTGAGGTCCTTGGGTTTCTTCAAACAGTCAGAGACAGTGTTGACTCAAAACATTCTGAGTGGTTCAAGGCTGCAAAGGAAATAGCTGAAGACCTCGACAGAGCAGTGACAAAGCCCAGGACAGTCGGCCGGCAAAAAAACAGAAACAATGTCCCTGCAGAAACTACGGAGGATTATTTCCGTCGCAGTGTGACTGTGCCATTCTTGGATCATCTCCTGGCAGATATTGGATCAAGATTCACAGATGGCCAACAGAAAACCATTCTGGGATTTTCAGGTTTGTGATGGAATTATTTAGCTATAGGGATAATTTGAGAATGATAATTAAATTGATGGACTGATATGTACTCTCTCTTACTGTTACATGAAATTGACAACTGGTTTATTCATTTTAGGTGTTCCTGCAAAGATGATAGAACAGCCAGACACATGGAACCCAGAGTTCCAGCAGTTCTGTCAGACCTACCAAGATGACCTTCCCAGTCCCAATACTCTGTCTGCAGAGCTGGATGTGTGGCAATACCACTGGGAGCGGCGCCATCAGGCCAACTGCGACATACCAGACTCTGTGCAGTCAACTTTACACTTCATGGACAAGGTCTTATTCCCAAACATCTGTGCTGCACTCAAGGTATTGGCAGTCATTCCAGTCACCACCTGTGAGTGTGAACGTTCAGTTTCAGCCATGCATCGACTGAAAACGTATCTGAGGAGCATCATGAGAAATGATAGGATGAATGGTTTAGCTCTGATGCATGTCCACTATGGGCGGAAGCTCGATGTGGATGTTTTGGTTGAGAAGTTTACACGACTCCACCCAAGAAGGATGGAACTTGTTGATATTATCAGTGACAAACATTAGAAAGGATTTATTTTGTAAAATAGATATTTTGAAGTAAATAACGAATTATGTCTTCGTTTACATTTTGGTATGCATTTAATGAAATGGCACTAGTCAGATTATGGGTCTGGATCCGGGCCTGGCTTAGGGAATTCGTACACAAACAAAACATTCACATAGCACTTATACAAGAAATAAAACTAAAACGCACACACAAACACCCACCATCCCTGACTTCACGGCGATCCGTCAAGATCGTACTGGAGGTCACGGAGGTGGACTCATCATTTACATACGTAAAAGCATTAGCTACACTGATGCCACCCAAACATTACAAACACAATCCAAGCAGATAACACAATAGAAATACAAGCAGTTAACATTAAAACACGAGCAAAACACAACACCACACTCATCAACATTTACATCCCACCAGATAGTTCACTTCAGGTGCCAGCCAATTACAATCCACAGTTACACAATCTGGCCTCTCTCACTAATGTCATCTTCGGAGGAGACTTCAACGCTAAAGACACTAGTTGGTACCTGCACAACCAAAGCAACACCAGAGGCGCCAACATAGCCACACAACTAAATAGCCTCTTCATTCTTAACAATACAGAAGAACATACACACATACCACATCAAGCAGGGTATTCAAACTCCTCTCCAGACATAACGTTCAGTTCCCCTTCACTAGCAACGCATACACACTGGAGAGCATAAAAACAACTGTCATCAGACCACCTGCCCATCATCATTACAACACGTACTACACTCTGCCCCAACAGCCTTAGGCACACTTACAGAAATTACAAGAAAGCTGATTGGAAAAAGTTCAAAATACAGACTGAGGACCAATTCACCACATTAAACAGCACACCCATCATAAACATCAATACAACACTCAAGACATTTAATCAGATCATCAATAATGCAAACAAATACATACCCAAGGGCAACATTAGGAAATACAACCCAAATTACACTAAAGAAATAGTCCACCTCATAAGGCAACGTAACAACCTCAAACATAACACACAAACACCACACACAGAAGCCATAAAACAGCAGATACAACAGCTCAACACAGAAATAAACAACAAACTCAAAGAAAAACAGAAACATTTAGGGAGTTCATAACAGCACTAAACTACTCCACAGATACATTCAGGCCATACAAGACTATAAACAGCATTACCCACTCTAACAGCGGCATTCACACCTCACACGCGGCTATCTGTCGCAGCCAAAATAATATATCAACATATACACAACAAGCTAACATTCTAGTTAATCACTACGCAAAGATAAGTCACTTAAACAGAGACAACAACCAGAAACACGCAGACAGACAAACAGCCAGACACAAGAAAACCTACAGACTCAACACGACCATTACACCCTTCAATACAGACCAGGCCACCAAGATCATCAAAAACATTAAGAATTCGAAGGCTACTGGACCAGACAACATATCTAACATACACCTTAAATAAATACTTGGGCCCACAGGGAATACTAGCTCTCACAAACATCAGCACATATTCATACCAACACTGTATTATTTCTAACGTATGGAAACAAGGTAAAATTATTACACTACTCAAACCAAACAGACACCCAACAGAACCAGCTTCCTACAGACCCATTACTTTACTATGCACACCTTCCACAGTAACAGAAAGATTAATCTTACAAATCACCAACCCACAAATACCACTATCGCCTACTCAATATGGATTCAGACCTCACCACTCAACCACGACATTACTCACTAACCTCACGCAGCACATCATGGATGGTATCAACTCCAGACGACCAGCTCAACGTACACTATTAGCAACAATAGACATTAGTAAAGCATTTGATGTTATCCCACGCTTCCCTCTCATAAACAAAATACTCAACACAAACATGCACAATAACAACAAAAGGTGGCTGAGCAACTATCTCTCAGGAAGATACTCACATGTCACATTTAATGGCAAGTCATCCCAAAACAAGCTTTTTCCGAACGGGTCCCTCAAGGATCTGTTCTCTCACCAACACTGTTCAACTTATACATGCATGACAGTCCAACACCCATAGATAACAAGCTTACCTTATCATCATATGCAGATAACATCACTCTAACATCCACTCATAACAACATCGACACCGCTACAAATAACCTACAGACATACATAAACAGTATACAAGACTGGCTTACACACAATCGACTCAAAGTAGCGCCCACAAAATCAATCATCACCTTACTAACAAGCAACACAAAAGAACACCAGATAACTCCACAAATTACACTAAATAACATCAACATTCCACACACTTACAGGACCAAAATACTTGGGGTCACATACAACACATCATTATCTTTTGCAAACCACATTCAGGACATTAAAAACAAATGTACGTCAAGACTTAACACGCTTAGAGTACTAACAGGCACAAACTTTGGACACCAGCAGGAAACAACATCACTCATATACAAACAATATAATTATTCGCTCAGTTATGGACTATGCTAGCCCATGCTGGGCACCCATTATCTCAAACACACACATAAACACCTTACAGACAATACAAAACAACGCACTTCGTATCATTACAGGATGTACTCAAACAACACCAATAGAACACCTGCACACAGAAAAAAAAATATTGAAAATTAGGGAACATTTAGACATGAGGGGAACACAATTCATGGCAGCAGCGACAACTAACCCACAACACCCTTGCCACTACATGTACAATCATGCACCAACACCTCGCACCATTAAAGTAACACCAGAGAAACATTATAACCAAATACTCCATTCCATACCACGCCCCACAGACATCACACAGTACAGAAAACACACACACACACACACACATCTAACCCACAAAGCACTGACACGACTCGGTCCGAATGCGGTCCTAGGTGCGAAGCCGCCGCCCATTAACAGGTCAGAGATCAGCCTGAGCAGATCGGATTGAGTTAACTTAGTACGATTCCGATGTGGACATCACCCCAACTTACAGACATATAAACACAGACTAGACAACTCCACAGACGACACCTGCCACCTGTGTCAGGACACACCACAAACAATTGAACACATTATGACAGACTGTACCGCTCTAGCACAACACAGAACACAACACAACATCACTAGTGCGCTGAACCTCTGGTCCACTCCGGAGAGGGCGATCGGTTACCTGCGTGCCGCCGGCTTGCTCGATCAGGGTGTGCTGATCGGCTAACCAACAACAACAACAACAACTAAAATTTAAAACTTTTTCTTCCTTGTTTTAAGATGAATAAACTCATCAATAAATTATAATTAAATATACCAATAGGCATTATGGACACGTGCACTTCCTAATTTGCCTTACAGTATCTTTGTTAAAGCGCTTTAAGGTTTCCCACCAATTTTTGTGTCCTGTCCACAATTCTATAGAATTCTGTGTAACATCTTTGTATGGTTATACGCCCTTTTAATATAGTTATACGCCTTTTTTATATGGTTATACGCAAAGCTGGGCACAAACCGTTAATCCGTTAATCGTTAATTAACGAAGTTAACTTTTTCGTTAACGATTTAACTTTTAAGTTAACTTTGAAAATCATTATCGGACTAATTAACTTCCGTTACATTTAACTTCCGTTAACTCAAGTCCGTTAACCCAAAAAATTCATAAATAAACAACATCCAGGGGGAGGAACAAGCCTACCTTGGGACTCTGCTGCCAACAGTTGCTGCGACAATCTTCAGGCTTAAGGACTTGAAGTCCAAGGGCCTCGTCTACTGCAGCGCCTTGGTCGACGCACTTTTGGCAGGCATCGACAAAAGGTTTGGGCCCCTCCTGGAGGATGACGAATGCCAGCTGGCTGCTGCCTTCCATCTCAGGTTTCGCCTCATCTGGTTGGACAAGTATGACAACACCAAGGTCGCCAGGGTGAGGAAAAGCATGGAGGGTACAGTCGAGGAGGCCATGAAGCAGCAGTCCAACGAAGTGGGCAGCAACAGTGGAGGCAGCAACAACGAGGAGGAGGAGGATGACTTCTTCAGTGCTGTCATCCAGACAAAAGAGAGCAGCAGAAGCCACAGGTCACTCAAGGGCAAGGCCCAGAACTTGGTCAAGACCTGGCTGGAGACCAACTCCAAGGACTTGCTGACAGATGCTGCCTTCTTGGGTGAGCAAGTGTTGGTGGACTTGTTCATCAAGTTCAACACAGCCATCCCCTCCAGTGCTGCAGTGGAGCGTTTGTTCTCTATGGGCAAGGACATCCTGAGGACCAAGAGATCATCCCTGTCTGATGAAAACTTTGATATGCTAATTTTCATGAAGGGCAACATGCATCTCATGGACAAAATGGAGAACGAGAAGAAGAGGGAAAATTAAATTATATATACAGGGCGTCCCAAAAAAATGTATACACACTTTAACAGCTGATAGCTCAATTGATGTTTCTTTCTTTCCAAGTTAAACCCATTAGAATTAATAATGGCAGTCAGACTAAGCTTTGAACAAAGGAAATTCATTCTAAAATGCTACTGGAAGTGTGAAAACGCAGTTGAAGTGCAAAGACAGTTTAGGAGGGAGTTTCAAACAGATCCACCAACGCGACTTACCATCACTCGAATTAGAGATAAGTTTGAAGCCGATGGAACTGTTCAGAATGTCCACAAGAAGCGTTCCGGAAGACCACGGACATCGACAAGCCCACAAAGCAAGAAAGAGTACTGGAAACGTATCACCAAAGTCCAAGAAAATCTGTGCGGCAAGCGAGTCGTGAGGTAGGAATTTCAGAATCGTCTGTCCAACGCATTTTGAAGCGCTGTCAATGGAAAAGTTACATTCCAAGATTAGTCCATGCTATTAATGAAGATGATCCGGACCGAAGAGTGGAGTATTGCGAGTGGTACTTGGCACGATGTGGATGTGGATTGGACGAAGGGGTTTCGTAGAATACCCTCCGCGTTCACCAGACCTCACACCACTAGACTTTTTTTATGGGGATACTTAAAAGACAAAGTCTACGCTATAAAACCTGCAACAGTCGCTGAATTGAGAGCAGCCATTGAACGAGAATGCACACAAATACCAAACGAAATGTTTCGTGATGTTTGCGATTCCATTGCTTCGCGTTATCAGCAGTGCCTGGACCAGAACGGACGTCAGTTTGAAAACAGGCGTTGACAAAACAATTAAATAATGTCTGTAGATTCTATTACATTTTGAAAATGAAATGTATTTTAATAAACACTGCCTTTATAATTATTTAAAGTGTGTATACATTTTTTTGGGACGCCCTGTATATTGTGTTTTTCATTTTTTTTATAATAAAAGTTAACGTTAACGGTTTATCGGTAACTTCCGTTACATGTTTAACGAATTAACGAATTAACGGTTAACGAAGTTAACTTTTTGGTTAACGGATTAGCGGTTAACGAAGTTAACGTTTTTGGTTAACGGTGCCCACCACTGGTTATACGCCCTTTTAATATGGTTATACGCCCTTTTTATATGGTTATACGCCCTTTTTATACTTCTCCAAATTAGGCGAAAGTGAGGATCTTAATTACATTTAAATAAAGCTTTTGAACTAATGACATACGCAAATAAATATTGTTTTCATCAATACAGTTTATTTTATAGATACAAAGTATATTGTTTTTTATGACGAAGGGTTGGTGTGCCCCTTAGAGCCCGTGGGCCCCTGTGCACTGCACACTCTGCACACCCTATATGGCCGCCACTGAAACCTTTGCTATTGAGCGATATATCAAAAGCTTTTGATAGAGTCTGGCACAAATCTTTCATATCGAAACTGTCCTCCTTAGGTTTCTATCCTTCTATCTGTGCTTTCATCTCGGATTTCCTTTCTGGCTGACCAACAGCTGAGGTTGTAGATGGCCAATGTTCTTCTCCTAAAACTATAATTAGTGGTGTTCTTCAAGGTTCTGTCCTGTCACCCACACTTTTTTTTCCTCTTATTTATCAATGATCTGTTAAGTTGCACTTCCTGTCCTATCCACTTTTATGTCGATAATTCCACCCTTCGCTTCTCCACCGGCTTCACAAAGCGTCCCTCTCAATAGTCACTCTATACTTCGTGTAGGACGGCTATGATGTACCTGACTTCTGATCTTTCTACTGTATCTCATTGGGGCAGAGAAAACCTTGTGGTTTTCAATGCCCCCAAAACCCAGTTCTTTCATCTGTCTACTCGTCACAATCTTTCCTACGACTATCCCCTTACTTTAACGATACACAACTCAATCTTTCCTCTTCTCTTAATATTCTTGGTGTTTCATTTTCTCGCGATCTTTCCTAGAAAATCTCTGGTTATAAAGAATAAGGAAGACTATATTAATGAAATGAATAACATACTAAATCATCACAGAGTAGTTTAATAGAGAGCTCAGAGCTTTAAAACATTTAATTTTGAAGAAACACCTTGATTTCGTTAAAAAATTTAATGCTTATTTACCAAATCTTGCATATACTCGCATATACGTTTACCAAAGTTTTTAATAATGAGTTTTACTTGCAATGTCAGGATTTGCCTATGGCTATGGGCTTTCTAATACTTTTTATGGAACATTCTAAAAGTAGATATTTGTCCTTTTCTTAGTTCCTGGCATAACATGATTGGGATATATTGATACATTAAACATTTTGGATGAAAAGTGAATGTTGTTGAGGTCGTTAACCAACTTAATAGTAATTTTGCTTCAATAAAATTAACTTATGAATTAGGATCAAACAAAAGTTTACCTTTTCTGGATGCATTTTGGCCAATAGGGATTTTAATTACAAATTGAGCTTCCGTATATATAATATAGAAAATTATAAAGTCTGACTCTTTTATTCATACGTTTCCTAACCAGACTAGCAGTATAAAAAGTGATGTAATATCAAATACTGTATGTCAGTTTCTGCAAGAGCTGTAAGACTTGATGATCTCAATACTATATTTGGATGAGCGTTACTATAGGGCTTGTTTCCAAAAACGGAGGTTTGAGCACAGTCTTACTGACAATTCTTTAAGAGGTGCGGAAAAAGTTTTGGACCTTTTCCAGTTTGTGTACCGTTTTTCATATAATTTATTTTTGCTTCTTTTCAGATCAAAAATGAGTGATCAAAAATGAGTTCTTGATAACCTAACCTAACCTAACCTAACCTAACCTAACCCACATTATAATGGTCCTTGAATAAATAATTTCAATCTAAAAATGTTTACTATGCTGTATGTAATGTACTGTAGAAAACGGTACATAAACTGGAAAACGTCCAAAAAGTTTTACACTTCTGACGTAAATTTTAGAAAAAAAGAATATACTGTATATACTTAAAAGTTTATATCAGTAGTAGAAATTATTACCTATAGTCAGTGATGGGCATCGATACATGAAAATCGCTAAAGCGATACCGATACATCGATACATGAAGAACGTCTTAGGCGATACCGATACGCCGATACTTTCTAGATGTCTTAAGCGATACCGATACGATACATGCATCGCCGGTACATTTTTATAATTATTCATTTAATATGTAGGTATTAGATATTATTGTTTATACTAGTAATTTGTACGCACTGTAAGTAAAATCAACAACATTTTAATGGGTTTTATGATGTAAATAAAAACAATTGCTTTATTTAATGAAAGTATGTTTTAATTTTGTAGGATACATGAATGACTGAAAATATTACATTAACAATTAAAAGTAATTACCTCGGGGGACCAAGGAATCGCTGCGTTACAAGTATGAACCTGTTTAAACTCAACACCGAGTGGGCGTGGCCAATAGTGTTGCAACACCAATGAGCGTTTCTATATTATATGAGCGTTTCTATATTATGGTTAATTAATCTCAATAACACAAGTACAAACGTGTTTAAACGTTGCGCCGTACTGTGACGTGACCAGTACTTTGTCAAGTAGCTAAAGCGATACGATACAAAAGTATCGATCGATACGTATCGGCGATACATGTATCTAGATACTGCCCATTACTGCCTATAGTCAAATTAATTTGGTTTCTACATCTACGAATAGGCTTGCCAACTCTCCCGGATTCGCCGAGAGTCTTCCGGAATTGTATATATTTTCCCGGCTCCCGGAACGCTTACCTAATCTTCCAGATTCTTAAAAAAAAAATCTGCTTGTAAATAAAACATTGGTATATATATATATATATATATATATATATATATATATATATATATATATATATATACACGTAGAGGGCTATTCAAAATGATCACCTGATTTCAAATGAGAATATTTTTTAGTTACAAATACAGAGGAACCTTGCTTAACGAGTGCCTCGTATAACGAGAAATTCGTATAACGAGCCAAAAGAATGGGGGAAAATTACCTTGCATAACGAGCGACACTTTGCTTAACGAGCAAAATATTTCGTCAAAATTTAAAGCGTAGACAAAAACAAATGTCTCTAGACAGTTTCCTCGTGAAAAAGGATCCAAAAGAAAGTGAAAGTGCCTCTAAAAAATTTAAAGCTAGTGACTGTGAGCTCGTCGAGAATGTTATTGCATTGAACGAAGACGATTCTCCTCCTTCCCCTCAATAACCCTCTCCTCCTCCCCTGTCTCTTCATTTCCTTTGCGTGCGTCAGGAGCACCTTCTCTCTTCGTAAGTTATTATAAATTTCACCGTTTACTAATTATTTACATTCTCTTTTGGGTTAATTTTTATTAATAATCTTTTCATTTCATGCAATAATAATTTAAAAAACGCCTTTAAATATCATTATAAATATTATTTTAAGTATTTTTAAGCATGGAACGCATTATCATATTTTACATTGATTCCTATGGAAAAAATTGCCTTGCTTAACGAGCATTTTGCATAACGAGCACAGTTCGGGAACGAATTATGCTCGTTAAGCAAGGTTCCACTGTACAGTGATATTTGTGATACATCAACCAAAAGAAAAACTGTCCAAATTTTGTCTCTCACCTCATAAATGCTCTATGTGACTTCCCCTAGTTACACGAGCAACGTCGACACGATAGTCGAATTCCTCCCATACTCGCTCCAGCATGTCCGTTGTCACTGACTCTACGGCAGTAACAATGCGAGTTCGGAGCTCATCCAAAGATGTGGGCAACGGTGGCACGTACACAGTATCCTTAACGTACCCCCAAAGGAAGAAGTCGCACGGTGTAAGATCCGGCGACCTAGGGGGCCAGCTGTGGAGCACCAAGTCATGGGGCCCACTGCGACACAAAACGCCTTCTGCTGTGCGGACGCCATTTTCACACTGACTGTTTGTTGCTAGGCTAGGCCACGGCGTGACTTTGGAGCCCTCTCGCGGTGATCTTGTAAAACTCGGAGATTTCCTCTTTCACGTGGTGTATGCCCAGTTGATGTACGGTTGATAGGTACGGAAGTATTCTCAGTTGAAATCGGATGAATCATTTTGAATAGCCCTGTACTATATATATATATATATATATATATATATATATATATATATACTGACACAATACACAAACACACTAGCCGAATTTACTGGGAGTGATTCTTGGACTTAGGACCAGGATGTAGTATTAAACCAGTCTTACAGTGCACTAACCTTCTACTCATTCCCAACCAACCGCTAATTAATATATTAATTTATATGCAGAGGCAACTAATATATATCTCGTTAACCTCGTTGTATTCCGTGCGTTGGTCTCTCTTCACACGAAGGTCAAGCTGGTGGCCCCGCCTCTAGGCCTGGCTTGGTGGAGGAGTGAGTTGTTCTCTTGCGCTCTCCACCGCACATAGCCAGGTACACCCGGCTCATCTGGTACCGTCCTCAGCCAGGCATCTAGTCTTTTTTTGAAGACCAACTTTGACCCCTGTAACGTTTCTGAGATTCTTTAGAAACTGGTTAAAAAGTCTTCGCCTCCTGACAACCAAGTTATTTTCCTTCAGTGTTGAAAAGGTCCCGTGTCGGGCCTTTAATTTGGGAACACTACACATTCTGCCTTTCCTATTGTCCACCGTTGTTTGGATGGTAATTGGGTTTAGTTTGAGGTTTAGTACCAGTTTTTCAATCACTTTCCATATGTAGATTATGGTTACTTCTCTTCAGGGAGTACAGATTTAGTTTTCGTAGTCTTTCCTAGTAGCAGAGTTTTTTGCAACCATAATTAGCTGTGAAATGTCTGAGTTTCTTCTAGTTTATTAATTTCTTCCTTTTCATATGGGAACGTCAAGACTGCGCAGTATTCAAGTTTTGGTATAATCAAATTTTGGTGCGTGTGTGTGTATATATATATATATATATATACACCTTTGGTTAGCTTCCGCCCGAATTGTTAATTCTGACGAAGGTCAAGCTTTTCACTCCACCTTAGACCTACAGTTTAACGTGGAATCCGAACCACGCCCCACCAGCAGCCCAGCGTCTAGGCCACCCAAGGTACCCATTTATCAACCAACCACTACACCACCAAGGCGCATATATATATATATATATATATATATATATATATATATATATATATATAATATTATATATATATATATATATATATATATATCCCGGAATTGTACTTCAGAAAGTTGGCAAGCCTATCTACGAACACTATTGGAACTAGGGCCTACTTTACTGTAAATCAAAACTTAAATCAAAACAAAAGAAAGACCCAGACTGGCGTAGGATAAACAACAGACTTTAAAAGAAGAGTTTATCAGCGTTACTGTAGTCTTAGAATTGGGGAATGTAATAGTTGCCTCAATACACATAGAGAACAATTAAATAGTAATATCATTTTGAACAAAAGTGAAATTATTACAAAAGTAAAAGATTTACAGCAAAGAAAAATATTAGAATCTTATTAGATTTATCATTAATTTTTTTTTCTATTTTAGATATAGTCTTACAATAATTACGATTCTATTTATGATATTTTGAAACATATATGATAAAAAGTGACACCCAAATATGCCAAAGGTACGATAAGTCCTTGTTGTTTCTCGGTTTAAGAAATTCTTCTTCAATCGGAAGCACCTCGGAAAGTACTGTATATTTTTTTGGGTTGTTTCCAGGGATTGGGTGAAAGACTCCATCCCCAACTCCAAGATATTCTGGTCTAGTTGTTTGCTTGTCATCGCATGTTACGAGTCTACTGTGCTTTAGTATCTTCTCGCCCCCTTTATTTAGAAATGTTGAATTACAATTATAATTACAATTATTTCGGCTCCGATAGTTACAATTATAATTACTATTACAATTACATCATCTATCAAACTAATTAAATAGGTATGATCAGCGGTTCTTAACCTTTTCTTCACAATTTCTCACTTTTACCATTACCAAACTATTGTTTCCCTCAACCCCACACACCTTTGGACAGTTATACAGTATAATGAAAAAAAATTTGTATCGAACTTTATCTTTAATATAAAAATTCAAAGGCTCTCTTTTACACCCCTCCCCCTTCCGACTTACCAATATTTTTCCCTGTAGGGGGAAATTTCACCCCGGGTTAAGAACTCCTGGGCAAGAGGATCACGAATCAATAATATCAGTCAAGTTGTTTCAGTTTCAATTACAGAGAGGAAACTTTGATTTAAGATATAATCCTACAAAATGCAGTTTTACATAAATTTTCATATTCTTCATTTGCATATTTAAATAGAAGTAATTTTGTCAAACACTTTCTGATTACATCCTGATTACAAGTATCCGGTTCTTACTGCCACCTAGTGCTTCCACACCCACACACACGTCAGTGAATTTCCTGAGTTAAAGGTCAAAATTTCCTGAGATTTCTTATTTTTTCCTTATTTTTACTTACAAAATTTTAAATTGATCTAAATAGCTGGACGTTTTCCAGTTTATGTACCGTTTTCTACAGTACATTACATACAGCATAGTAAACATATTTAGATTGAAATTATTTATTCAAGGACCATTCGGAAATGCATTTTAACATTTGTGCAGCTTGTTTTGTCGTTTAAAGACGTTCCAGGTGCTCTCTATTTGCTGAGTGTGGGCACCGGTCGCTGGATCGACAAAATTTTCACTGTGATTTGTAGTGTAGTGACGAAAGTTATAATGTGGGATTTTATCAATTTGATCGTAAGATTTCCACATATCACTAATAATAGTAGATCCAGGCAGAATGTTGGCTTTTATGCAACTTTCTAGTGTTTCTTTGCTTCTGTTAGGCACAGCATAGAGTAAAACAGGTTAGGTTAGGTTACGTTACGTTATCAAGAACTTACCTCTCTTAAAAAATTGTTATAATCGACGGCGGTTGTATGACCAATCAAAAATAAATTATATGAAAAACGGTACACAAACTGAAAAAGGTCCTAGAATAATATTAATTTACAGCATTGTTTATGTGGTCGACTTCCAAAATATTTTTAGTAAAGATAAGAATCATTTAGGATAGTAGTCAAACACCATGTGAAAAAGTTTTGCCAGATGCAATGACACATTGTATACACAGAAACACTAAAAAAATAAGTCCGTAGAAAGCATTCACTACAAAATAAAGTCAGTACATACCAGCATCACCAATGCGGCAACAAGTATGAAATAATAGTTTATTATTAGTAGTAGTAGTAAATAGTATGTTACTCAATATTCCTTAAATTTCCTAATTTTTTTCCATTTCCTGAGAAATTTCCTCAGCGCTTCTAAATTTCCCGAGAATCAGTAAAATTTCTTAGAAGTGGAAACACTGCTGCCATGGGCCCACGGCCTTGAATTTCAAATGGTGATTGGTGAATGGTCTGAGACTCTTGAGTGATTGAGTCGCTTGAACCCTTTAGTGTTGCTAACCAATTTCTTAATTTAAATGAATTCATTTGAATAAATAGTTAAAAAACACTAAGTTTTCAAATCAGTCAAGAAAGTAAAAATGAATTTAATTGAGATGAGGTGGATTATTTCAGTTACAATTACACTAAAATTATAACAATATTACAATTACAATTACAGCCAAATGTGTAATTAATTAGTCAGTTGAAATTACAAATGTAATTTTTCCAATCCTGGTTTTAACTCGAAAAAGAGAGCATGGCCTATTATAATAAAAGTACATTTGTTTCTCTGGAAATGGTGTCTTTTATTGTGCATAAGTTAATTTCTATTATTGTTTAATAACAATAAATTGTTTAATTCAACTTATAAATGTAATTTTCATTATGGGGTTATGCAGGGCCAGAGAGATGAGGGTGCATGACGTGTCAAAGCACTAAGGCCCGAGACTTAGCGGGGACTGGGCTGGAAGATAGAGGACGTGATCGGAGGTAAAGGGGCCGGGAGTCAAAAGTAGCACCAGAGCCCGTGATTCACCTCCCGGGCCTTGGGGTTACGTAGTCGCTGTGTGGGGTTCACACTGGCCTTCTGGGATTAAAATTCTTTTCCTTGCTGGTTTGTATACATTCGTGATTTTAAAAATGAGAAAAGGCGTTCCCTTGTCCTTTCTTCTCAATTTGCCACCCTGAATAACCAAAAAATAGTTGCAGTTTACAATATTTTGCCAGTAAATATTAAGTTTCGGAGACACCAGTTTTTTAAACCCCCAGTTAGCCGAAAGTTTATGATGTAGGAAATAACTAACCAACTTAGAACGACCACCTAACCTACTGCAACCTAATACGGATGT